>CM052652.1:145508928-145557589 GCA_028533165.1 Leontopithecus rosalia
CTGCCCTTAGCATTTTCTCCTTCATTTCAAACCTGGTGAATCTGACAATTAAGTGCCTTGGGGTTGCTCTTCTTGCAGAATATCTTTCTGGTGTTCTCTGTATTTCCTGGACTTGAATATTGGCCTGCCTTGCTAGGTTGGGGAAGTTTTCCTGGATAATATCCTGAAGAGTATATTTCCAGCTTGGATTCATTCTCTTCGTCACATTCAGGTACACCTATCAAACGTAGGTTAGGTCTCTTCACATAGTCCCACATTTATGGAGACTTTGTTCATTCCTTTTTGCACTTTTTTCTCTAATCTTGACTTCTCATTTTATTTTATTGAGTTGATCTTTGACCTCTGATATCCTTTCTTCTGCTTGGTCAATTCGGCTGTTGAAACTTGTGCATGCTTCACAAAGTTCTTACGTTGTGTTTTTCAGCTCCATCAATTCACTCATATTCTTCTCAAAGTTGTCCATTCTTGTTATCATTTCATCAAATCTCTTTTTAAGGTTCTTAGTTTCTTTGCATTGAGTTAGAACATGTTCTTTTAGCTCACAGAAGTTTCTCATTACCCACCTTCTGAAGTCTGATTCTGTCATTTCATCACACTCATTCTCCATCCAGCTTTGTTCCCTTACTGGTGAGGAGTTGTGATCCCTTGTAGGAGACAAGGTGTTCTGGTTTTGCATGGTTTCCTCCTTTTTGTGCTGGTTTCTTCCCATCTTTGTGGATTTATCCACCTGTCATCTGTGTAGTTGCTGATTTTCAGATTGGGTCTGTGAGTGGATTATTGATGATGAAGTTATTTCTGTTTCTTAGTTTTCCTTCTAACAGTCTGGCCCCTCTGCTTTAGAACTTCTGAGGTCCACTCCAGGCCCTGCTTGCCCAGAGATCATCTGCAGCAGCTGCTTAACAGTAAGGGTTGTTACCCATTTCTTCTTCTGCTATCTTTGTCCCAGAATGATGCCCGCCAAATGTCAGTCTGATCAGTCCTTTGTGCGGTGACTGGATATACGGGGGTCAGGGAGCTGATTGAGGAGACAGTCTGTTCTTTATAGGAGCTCAAGTGCTGAGCTGTGAGCTCCGTTGTTCATTCAGAGCTGCAGTTTAAGGTACGCAGGTATGTTTACGTCTGCTGCAGCAGAACTCATAAACCCCCTTTTTTACCCCAGGTGCTCTGTCCTGGAGAGTTAGGGCTTCATTTATGAGTATCCATTGTGCTGCTGCCTTTTTTTTTTAAGGGCTGCCCTACCCAGCAAGGAGGCAGCCTAGTTACCGTCTGCCTGCAGAGGTTTTGCTGAGCTGGTGCCATGTGAACTTCCCTGCCATCCTGTCTATATGGGCATGGTTAGAACTGCCTCAGCAATGGTGGCCTGCCTCTGTAATGGCAGACTCTCTCTGTTATGGTGGGTGGCCTCAGCAATCGCAGGTTGCCTCAGCAATGGCAGGCTGCCTCAACAATGGTAGACTACCTCCGTAGAGGTGGAGTTCCTCAGTAGTGGCGGACACCCCTCCCACACTGAGCTGGACTGTCCCAGGTTCAGCTGTGCTTGCTGTGAAACTCTCAACCCTGAGCATTTCCAATTGCTGTTTTTTGTTTGTTTGTTTGTTTGTTTGTTTGTTTGTTTTTGTGGGCATGGGACCCGCCAAGCCTGATCACCTGGCTCCCTGCCTCAGAGCCTTTTTCTTTTTTTTAAAGTTGAATAGTTAACTCTCTCCCAGGTGTTCCAGTCGCCTGCTGAAAGGGCGCTGGGATCTGTGTGATTTCTTGTGTGGCAACCCACTGCGCTGGCTGAAACAATGGCACTGCCCGGGAATCTCCTGGCCTGGCTTTATGCTTCAGTCCCATTTCATCAGATGAATGGGCAAATCTACCTTCCTGGATCTTCAATTGCCAGTTTAACAGGGCAACCTGACCAGTGTATTTTGTATGGAGTGCCACTGCACTGCGGCACCGGCTGAAACAGCCACGCCGGTCAAAACAGCAGTGCGGGCGACCCATAGGCTCCTCCACCTGGGAATCTCCTGGTCTGTGGGCAATAAAGATTCATCTGGAAATGCGGCATCCACTCACCCTCTGCACTTTCACTGAGAGCTGCAATCCTGAGCTGATCCTACAGCACCATCTTGAATCTTCCCCTATTTTAGTATTTTTTAATGGTTTTGTTGCTGCTGTAGATGGAATCTTTTTGTTCCATTACATTTGCTGATTTTTTTTTTGAGATAGAGTTTCACTGTTGTTACCCAGACTGGAGTGCAATGGCGCGATCTTGGCTCACCGCAACCTCCGCTTTCTGGGTTCAAGCAATTCTCTTGCCTCAGCCTCCCAAGTAGCTGGGATTACAGGCACACATCACCATGCCCAGCTAATTTTTGTATTTTTAGTAGAGATGGGGTTTCACCTTGTTGACCAGGATGGTCTCAATCTCTTGACCTCGTGATCCACCTGCCTCAGCCTCCCAAAGTGCTGGAATTATAAGCATGAGCCACCACACCTGGCCATTTTCTAATTAAAAAATATATATATTTGTAGTTGGGAAAGATGTTGGTTTTGTATACTGCTCTTGTGTTGAAATCTCTTTTTTGTTTAGACACATCTTATTAGATTATCTTGGAATTTATTTAACAGATGATATGATTATCAGTTGCAATAATAGCACCTTTTTTTCTTCCCCTCCAATACTTACACTTTCTATTTATTTTTTATATTGAACTGCCTAGAATTACATGTACAATATTAAATAGTAGTGGAGATTGTACCTGCCCTTGTCCTCTTCATGCCTTTTATGGGAAAGAGACAATGAACAAGTAATTTTTTAAAGAGAAACTAAATTAGGAACTTAGAAGGCCAGTGTATATTTCATGAATTAAGGTCAGGTAACATTAATGTACCTTCTTACTATCTTCCCTGAGAAAAATTAAACTGAAATATCTCTAAAACATATAAATGTAACTCACATTACACTTAAAATATAAATGTAACTCATTCCACAATGGCTGGCATAAGCTCTCATTTTGATTGCAAGAGACTCTCTTTGGGCTAAGGTCACATGTTTATATATTTGAACTGCCATCACCTTCAGCTTTAGGTAGGAGAAACATTATTTTAATTATGTTTCTGTTACAATATAATCCATACTTTCCCCAAGAGAAAGTAGGAAGTGGAGCTATCTATCCAATCCTAGAGAAGGTAATTTCAAGGAAGAAAAGAAATGCACTCCAGCCCGGGCAACAGAGCAAGATCCTGTCCCCCACCCCGCCCCCTGCCCCTCCAGAAAAAGGAAAAAAAACAGGGCAGAAGAAACAGGAGCCATTCAAAGTCCATAAAAGCCCCTATCACAGGATTTCTTACAAATAGAAGAAATGTGTAAGAAATTTCTTGTGGTAGATCATATCTATGAGTAACATGAATTGCTGGGTGGTCACTCACAGTGATGTCACCTCATCTGCCCCGGGTGAGCACCCACAGTCTTGGGCGTCAACACCCCTTGCTTTGAGGCACTGCCCTTCTCTCCAGTCAGAGTCCATGCTGAAGCCCCAGCTGTGGTGGTGCAGGCTGGTTCCGGCGCTGCTCCACTGTGATAAGTAACTAAGTACGGGATGTTTAAGGAATAAAAAGAAGCCCAGAGTGGCTGTAGCAGCGTGAGAGAGGGTCAGAGGAGCTGGGTCATGTGGATCACGTAGGTGGAGGTTTGGACTTGGGATGCTTGTTTTGAAGCATGAAGGGCAGCAACATGCCAATTCATGTTTTAAACATTTTCTGTAGCTGCTGTATGGAAGTCACAGCCATATTCCAGGTATGGGAGTTCGGATGGTCAGATTTCAGATGTATTTTAGAGGCAGTGTGTGCAAGACTTGCTTCAAAGCTCTGGTGATATATCCAGCTGCTTACTTGACTCTCAAACTCAACAAGGTCAAACTTCTGCCAGAAAAGCTCCTTGACACTGGTCTTGGCATTGACTTTTGTGATATGAAACCAAAAGCACAGCTGACAGAAGCAGAAATAAGCAAGTGAGTCTACGTCAAACAAAAAGCTTCCGCACAACAAAGCAAACAGTTTCAAAAAAAAAAGGCAACCTGTGAAATGGAAGTATTTGCAAACCATATATCTGGATATTTGGATATTTGGTAAATATCCAAAATATATAAGGAACTCATATAATTCAATAGCAAAAATAAATAAATAACCCAATTAAAAATGGGCACAAGACCCTGACAGTTTTTCCAAAGAAGACACATATGACTATGCATTTGTAAAGTATACATATACATAATGTATGTATAATTCTCTCTTAACACTGTCAATTAAATACAGACAATTTAATTTTTTTTTAAAAGTGGCCAGCAAGTACGTGAAAAGGAGTTAAACATGACAACTTCTCCGGGAAGTGCAAATCAAAATCAGAATGAGATGTCACCTCTTACCTGATAAGATGGCTGTTCTCTGAAATATAGGCGCTGACGAGCATTGCCAGGGTGTGGAGGTTGAGCCCAAATCCTGTCCCAAGAGCCTCTCAATTCCTTCTTATCAAGACACCCCTTGGGACCGTGCTCTTCCTCCTGCAGTCAGCTGAATAAAGGTGACTTCGTGTACACGCCAGGTTCCTAATGGCTTTCGGCTGGTAGAAATCACCGTCTTGCTCCCTTTCCCTGGGTTCCTTTGTCGTGTCTTCTGATGACACTTTACTCCACTGTTTCTCACTGACCCCTGACCCCACCACCTCTCAGCAAATACTGAGATTTCCCTGGGATGGCCATTAACTGTCTTGTCATATCGTCCTTGAACCAAACCTGTCTCTTGGGGCCCTGGTCCAGCTCCGTCTGTGCTAGGGTCAGTCTGGCCAACTGGACGTTCCCACTTTGGACTTCTGCGGGCACTTCTGTCTCTACTTCACTTTAAAAAAGGAATGGACTCATTCCTTGTCCTTTGTCCCTGTTCACCTCTGTCCTGTGCTCTTGCTCCCCTCTGCATCTGAGCCAGGGCCTGGGAATATCTGCAGGCCCTTTTCCCTCACTCGCTTCCCCCTCACCTCTGAAGTGTGTCTCCAGTCATCTGCTGTCATTGCCCTTGCACTTAGCAGGCCCCTTTGCTTCCGGCCATACCCTGTCCAGTGCAGGAGCACCTGTTCTGAACCATAAATAGGCTGTCCACTGCACTCACTTGTTTAAAGCCTTCGCATGGCTCTCCAGCACTCGGTAAAGTCCAAGCCCCACACACAAACACTTAAGGTCTGGCCCTGCCCGCTGCCCCCCACCTTGCGTCCGACTGGATGCTAGAGGAGTCAAACCACCTGTCATTCCCAGCAGGCCCTGCCTGCTTTGCGCCTCCACGCTTTCCTGGTGCCTGGAATTCCCCTGGCAAACACCTACTCCTTCTCCAGTGCTCTTCGGTAGAGCCTCCCTGGTGCCTCTGTAGGCAGAGCCTGTGAGTGATGGGCGGAGCCCACGCCGGCTCTGGTGCCGCCCTCATCCCACAGTATTGTGCAGCGTTGTGATTCTCTCTACATGTCCATCGTCTCTCGCTGTCAGAGCACCTCTAGGTGCTGTGCCCGCTGCACGGTCGTCCTTGCACTTAAAATGATGCTCACAGAGGCATTCAACAAACTCGCTCTCTTCACCTTTCTGTCTAAAGCAGCGATATCCAGTAAAAGATAACAGGAGCCACATAAAAAATTTGCTCTTTTTAATAGTCACATTTAAAACATGAAAAGAAACAGAGAAAATTAATTTAATAGTATATTTAACCCAATATATCCAAAACTTTTGCTATTTCGACATTTAGTCAACACAAAAACAGCAATAAGCTACATTTTTGTTGCATTATCTTCAGAATTCAGTGTTTCTTTTGTACAAGAGGTACGTCTCTATGCAGACTAGCCACTTTGTTCTGTGACAGGGTCTCACTCTGTGACCCAGACTGGAGGGCATGGCGCAATCTTGGCTCACTGCACCCTCTGCCTCCCAGGCTCCAGTGATCCTTCCACCTCAGTCTACTGAGTAGCTGGGATTACAGGCTTGTGACACCCCACCCAGCTACTTTTTGCATTTTTTTTTTTTTTTTTTGAGACGGAGTTTCGCTCCTGTTACCCAGGCTGGAGTGCAATGGCGCGATCTCGGCTCACCGCAACCTCCGCCTCCTGGGTTAAGGCAATTCTCCTGCCTCAGCTTCCTAAGTAGCTGTGATTACAGGCATGCGCCACCATGCCCAGCTAATTTTTTGTATCTTTAGTAGAGACGGGGTTTCACTATGTTGACCAGGATGGTCTCGATCTGTTGACCTCGTGATCCACCCGCCTCGGCCTCCCAAAGTACTGGGATTACAGGCTTGAGCCACCGCACCCGGCCTTTTTGCATTTTTTATAGAGACGGGGTTTCACTGTGTTGCCCAAGCTGGTCTCAAAGTCCTGACCTCAAGCGATCTGCCTGCCTCAGCCACCCAAAGTGCTGATATTACAGGTGTGAGCCACCACACCTGGACCAGACTGGCCACATTTTCAGTGCTCAGAAGCCACTGGTGGCTCCTGGCTCCTGGACTGGACCATGGGGGCTTCAGCAGGTGCTGCTGTGGGCCTCATTTTCCTACCTGTGGAGCAAGAACGTTGCCGAGATCTGTAATCTCTTATCCCTCTCAGCTCTAAAAAAAAAAAAAAAACCGGCTCTCATACCTGGTGAGGAATTCAAGAGAACCTCCTCTCTGAGAGTGAAGTGTCCCCTTAACCTGCTGGTCAGCTGGATCCTAGCAGTTTTGTTAACTGTTAGAACTTGGTTAGAATGGAGACTGCAGTGTTCTCCCCTGGAGAGGTACTCCTTTGAGACTATTCATAGACGTATTTTTACCTTCATAACTAATTAGTGATACTTTGAGACTATATAAATGCTTTATTTCTCATAGTTTTTTCCACTGTTTTAGACTCCATGGACAATTCTTGCCTGAAATAATTATTACTGCACTATTTACCAAAAGGTGGTTTTTCTGCTTCCGTTAATCTTACACGTTTATTACTTAGCATTCTGCTGTAAGGAATAATCGTCCCTTCTCCATTTAGCTACTTATTCATTCGCTTTTATCAGCGTGGACTTTCAGATTCCCGTACTGCTCTGTGGATTGTCCCCCTCATTATCGTGTTTTGGTGAGGTATGAACTAAGAATATGTTAGTTAAATGTTCATGTTTGATTTTTGGAAACCACAACCCTGAAGATCCTAAGGCTGAAAAAGAAAAACAAAAGGTAAAGAAACAGTTTGTAGTTTCTTATTCTCTCTGTGAAAGCTTAAAAAAAGGAACACATTAATTAGAAAAGCCTAGCTTCTGAAAGAGGATTATTTTAAACATAAACATGTATCTATCATTTAATTACTTTTAAGTTATTGTAAACGCATTTTAAACATGGCATGTCTATTCTGTCCTGCTCATATTTCTACCAAGCACTTCTTCAGAATTTACAGAGCAATTACTTTAACCAAAGGAAAAATATAGGAGTGAAATATCTTGCTCTGTGGGGTTTGCTGGTTCTTGCAGCCTCGGCCTCACAAAAGGTCATTCCACCTGGCTCCTTTGTCCCCCTGAGTCGTGGGGATTTATATGTGCACATATACACTTCCTTTTCTTTTCCCATAGAAAAGGAAATGGCATGACTGCACGACGCTGAGTGGTTGCCTTGCCTAATGCTGGCCTGGGCTCTCTGAGCCTAATTAAAGGAAAATGGTTGTGCTCTCTATGAAGAGAGAAGCAGAATGAGAGCAGATGAGCACAGGAAGGGAAGCTGAAGCACTAAGAGCTTCCCCTCTTCTGCAGAATTAAACGCTAACCTTGCTTCATACGATTAGTCCTGGACTTATATAACAAATCAATGTAAATAGCTGGCCAGCTTCCAGGGCACTAGATTTACTGTACAAATTCAATTAGTGCATCCCCTAAGAAACCAGCAATGTGCAAAGAAACACTGTAGATGGAATAAAAGGGAAGAGGTGGAGCGCTGAGTCTCAGTCCTGTCGCTGAGGCAGACATTGCCGTAAGGGACTGCCAAACCCAGCTTCCCACCATGGCAAAGTGTGTGAGTGACCAGCGGCTGTACGTTCAGGGTCAATTTAAACAGAAACAAAATTATTTAGTGTATAACCATTGTGCTATTTCTATAAGAAAACTGGTTTGCTCTGGCAAGGAAGACCCAAAGTCAGGCAGGTCGAAAGAAATTCAGCCTGCCAGGGCTTCAGAATGCCTGGGCCTTAATTTCAGAACCACCGTTCCTGACTGCCATCTGAACGTGTTCTGTGAACAACTGGTTTAACTTTTTTTTTTTTGAGATGGAGTTTCACTCTTGTTGCCCAGGCTGGAGTGCAATGGCGCAATCTCAGCTCACCGCAACCTCCGTCTCCTGGGTTCAAGCGATTCTCCTGCCTCAACCTCCTGAGTAGCTGGGATTACAGGCATGAACCACCACGCCCAGCTAATTTTGTATTTTTGGTAGAGACGGGGTTTCTCCATGTTGGTCAGTCTGGTCTCAAACTCCCGCCCTCAGGTGACCCACCTGTCTTGGTCTCCCAAAGTGCTGGGATTACAGGCGTGAGCCACCGCACCAGCCTGGTTTAACAAACAGTGTTTTGATTTACTTGGCTCACCCAACATAGTAAGCAGGCAAAACAGCAAAGAAACAACAAACTGTTCCATTTGGACAGTCTGTATTTAATTTTCACCAATTCAGACACACAAAAAAGCAAGGCCTCAGTTTAAAAATTTCCACGTAATTTTTATTTGTTTCTGCAGAATTCTTTTTTAAATTAAAAAAAGGTCTCACTCTGTTGCCCAGGCTTGAGTGCTATGGCGTGATCACAGCTCACTACAGCCTCAAACTCCCGGGCTCAAGAGGTCCTCCTACCTCTGCCTCCCAAATAGCTAGGACCACCGCATCCAGCTCGTCTTTATTTTTTAATTTTTGTAGAGATGAGATGCTCACTATGTTACCCAGACCCGTCTCAAACTCCTGTCCTCAATCCTTCCACTTCAGCTTCCCACATCGCTGGGATTATAAGCACGAGCCACTGCACCTGGCCTATTTCCACATAATTCTTTAGTGAAAGACAAAACTTGATGAAGGCTAGTTTAGATGTTCCTCTTACCTTTATTGCTGTATAGAATTGCAGGCAAATTAATTTATGCAATACTTTTGAATGGAAGAAAGTGTTCCGTGAGGAGGAAAACTGCACTTATGCCAAAGAAAGACTTTCTTTGAATAAAGTAGCAAATAAAAAATGTTTATTTTTAATGTTTTAGGCTCCAATTCACACCAGAAAGGATTTGAAGCAGCCTACACAAATATATACAACAGAATAATTAAGAACAATTATAGTAATAATCATTGATATGGAGTCTCTTCCCTGTGCCAGGCGTAACGCCAGATCTTTTACCTGGAGTGTTGCCTTGAATTCTGATAGTAACTCTGGGAACAAAGACTCTCATCATCCCCATTTTATAGCTAAGAAGACTGAGGCTAAGTGAGACTAAAGCTAACTAGCTCAAGATTACATAAACTGACAAGCGGCAGAGCCAGGGTAAAAAGAAAAAGGACATTAGTAAATGGGAAACTGAGGCCGGGACAGCGACATGAATCTGAGCTGAGATGGAGAGACCCATGAGCACCAGCACTGGAGAGAGTGGATCACCAAGTCAGCCCGCACGTGTGGCTCCCCACTCCTTAGAGATCACAGCAAGAAGGGAAACGGTAGCACTGTCTCGGTCTGTAACGCACTGATTAACATATTCCATCTTCTAAGCAGTTCCTGGGCTATCTGGCATTCAGAAAAACACATGGACAGCAGACAGCCCTTCAGTTAATTCTTCAAGGTTATTGCTGAAAACTAAGACTCTGGTTGCAAGGGTAGCAGGGAATTTCTGGTCCTGTCCAGAGCAGACATGCCCGGATCAAGGCACAGAAGGTTCAGATTCCATGTTCCTACAGACACCTAAGGACCTAAGGGAAAACTCATGCTTGCGAGACAGCGCAGCCGCCCTCCCTCGGCAGGGGGCTCGTGGGTCCTGTGGGCTGGTCAGGGTTACCCTCCCAGACAGCGCCGGGTGTTCAGACAACACAAATCATGCCCACCCCAGTGGCCTCCGGCAGAGGCAGACCATGCACTTGGAGCAGAGACAGGCTTGCAAAGCAGAGCTTCCCAGCACCACTGCTGCCAGGCAAGGGGGGCCCAGGCTGCGGGAGCCACCCAGTGTTAAGCAATGTTAGCTGCTGCTGCTTTTTTTTTTGAGACAAAGTCTCATTCTGTCGCCCAGGCTAGAGAGCAGTGGCACAATCTCAGCTCACTGCAACCTCTACCTCCCGGGTTCAAGCAATTCTCCTGCCTCGGCCTCCCAAGTAGCTGGTACTACAGGACCACACCACCACGCCTTGCTAATTTTTGTACTTTTGGTAGAGATAGGGGTTTCACCATGTTTCACCTAACTCCTAACCTCAAGTGATCTGCCGGCCTCGGCCTCCAAAAGTGCTGGGATTACAGGCATAAACCCTTGCATATGGCCACAATGTTAGCTTCTGAGTTCCCAGGTAAACCAGGATTATTGACCAAACACCTGCTCTGGAGCATTGAAAGAGAGGATTTTTACAAGCTGTTCAGAAAATAGCTGATTTCCGCTGAAGATTAGAATTTCGGTTTTGGCGCCAATGAATTGTAAGCCATTTCTCCTTAGAGCAGAAAACATCTGAGGCCAGCTCTATGCAGTGACAATGAAACCATCGCCAAATTATATTTCAAAGCTGCTTCTTTTTCTGTTATGTAGATCTTAGCACACGACAATTACAACCGGTCATCAAATAATGAATTGGTTTTGCTTTTGAACTCCCTAATCTTACATTTCTAGATCTGCCTCCAAGCGATCAAAAATTCACTGGATGCAGATTCCTGCAAACTCAGGCTGAACTCACGGAAACCTTCAGTGGGATTTCCGTTTCCGCTTCCGTTTCCGTTTCCAGGGCTTCTTGTCCCAGGACCTCAGGGCTGTGTGTGCTCATTTCATGCAGTCTCATTTCTGAGCAAACCCAAACATAACTAGAAATACTTACTCGTTCCTATTCTTATTTTTGAAAATTGTATAAAATGCATGAATTTATGTTCTTTCCTGAGTAGAATACAGTGATCATAACCCTGCCTGACAGTGTGAATGGAAATTGTGCCCGTTCTCTGCAGTTAAGCCGGGTCCAGCCACATGGGAACATGTAGAGCCCTGAGGACACCAGACTTTGCCATGGGCTTGGAGGTAGAAATCACACCTGGAAAAGATTCTGTGGGTGTTTTACCCAGACTATTCCATTTCGGAGTAGGCTAGAGTCTAGAGTGATAAACATGTTCCAGGTCTGGAAATTTCAACCAAAAAATTCTCCCAATTTTCATAAATTTAAAAAAAGATTTTTGTCAAAAGTAGATGCTGTGGCATCTTTGGAGCATTATGGCTGATAAAATATCCATTCTCTCCATCCCCTGCAGGAACAGAATTCTGATGTAGAGGAAAGTACACCATATGTAAAATAAATGACAGTAGCTCCCAGCTTTCCATGTAACCAAGAAAACCATATGACCAACCATTTGTCAATAAGATCAAAATGGAAGTGCTTTGTGAAATTTCCAGGAACTCCTCTTAGAAGAAAAGAGATGAGTCCTCTTTTTCCCTTACTTCATCCCAGAATATATATGTGATGGCTGGAGCTCAGCAGCCATTTTGAATCATGAGGCCAAGGCCCTTATGAATGGGACTGTGCTGTGATGTCCATGGAACCATATGCCAGTCCTAGACTCCCCATCTGGACCTTCTTTACATCTGCCTTTTTAAAGCCACAGTTACTTTGAAACATTTGTAATTTCAGTCAGATCTAATCCTAGCGAATGTTGGGTATACCCGGAGAACTGGAGTGATTAAGAGAGGGTTAGAAAGACTGGGGAGAAAGCACAAGGAAATGGGCTTTGGCAGCACAGTTGTTCAGGGCATGCGTCACACAGAACCATGGGTAAGACCTAATTCAGCCACTTATTAACCCTGTGACCTTGAGCAACTCATTTAACCTCTTTGAATCTACGTCTTCATCTGTAAAATGGGCCAGCAAGTCCCACTTTCTAGAAGTAGAATTAGGATGAAATGGGACAATGTGCAGACACTGTGTGCAACAGGGTCTGTGGGTTTGCATCTCCAGATGAATCTAAGTGTACCTCCAGCATCAAGCAGTGACAGAACAGGATGCCTCCCAGAGTGCAGTGAGCAGCCCTGGGTGATGTGCAGGATAGCTCAGCCAGCACAGTCACGTCGTACTCACGATGGATTCGTTCCAACAGGAAGGAGAATAAAACATAACAAGCACATCAAACCTGTGATTTCATAGGTATCGCTGCTTAGGACATCACAAGGTTGAGACTCATGGCTGTGAGCTTGACTTTCGGTCAGTAGGAGAACAGTCTGCCCTCCACTGTGTCGGAAAGGACACATACAAGCAAGAGCATCCCTCTCTAAGGAAACCGGCCACCCTGGCGGCAGATGCCCACCTGGAGAAACGGGACCCCTGACTTTCCAGCAGCTCGCTCTGCAGGCGTGAGTGGCAGCTGGGGAGCCTGTGAGCAGCCCTAAAAGCAGAAACTAGCTATTCCATGCCAAGAGAAAATTAGAATGCTTTTTAAGAACATCTTGGAACAGTGATGTGTTTCTTCCCTGCCGCCCTCGTCCTCTATGACACCTAGTGCATAGTTCAGCACGCCCTGCCACGCTGTGCTGACGCTGGGAAGGGCACCCCTGCGGCCACAGAGCTCCTTTCCTGCTGGCCGGGAAGGCCTTGGCCTTGGAGTTGAGATCCTGGCCTTTAAAGTAATTTTACCCACTTCTCTTTCCCAGTAGACGTGTTGGACGTTTTCTTAAAACCTCTCAGGGTGCTGAGTTGATTGGCTTTCACCGGCCTTCAGCGTGGCGAGGGGCCAAGCCGGCTTTCACATCCCCACTCGGTTTATGAGTCTGTCAATGAAACTGCCTGGATGTGCAGGCGAGGATGACCTCTGGAGACATCTAATCAATTACTTAATGATTGGACCGTATCGACCAAAAATGGTTAATTCAGTTCCACGAGGCGACATCTCCCAGGGCTTCTTGGAAAAGGGTATTATTTGCAGAAGCGATGGGGAATGTAGGTCCTCCCAGGTAAGCCAGGCTGGTCACTGGCAGCATGAACAGACAGTAACGTCCTCTATTCCGGTCCTGAAGAAGTGAAACTTTTTTCTCACGGCTGTGTAAAATGATTTTTGTGGCACAGACACCACAACGCACATGCCACGTAGGAAGCACACTGGGGCGCTGCGCGTCCCTGGCCCTCTCTCCTGAACATTTCTAGACCACAGGCTGTGTGGGTTACTTCACGGCTCCTAGCAGTCTTCCCCTTTTGAATATAAATTGGGAAAAATATTTTTATTTTTAAAATTCACAATATTTATGGAAACACCAATTTCCCAAAAGCTCATCACGAATGCTGATGGTGCCATAGCACCTGGTGGCCAAAAATGCAGAACCCGGCCCTCAGCTTCGCCAGGCTCCGAGATGCTCCTCTCCTTCCTGTGGATACAGAAGGAGCCTAAAGCATAGAAATCGTTTGACCTGGGGGAGGCCTAAAACTTTATTTATTTATTTATTTATTTATTTATTTATTTATTTAGGGACAGGGTCTCACTCTGTCACTGAGGCTGGAGTGAAGTGGCGCGATCACAGCTCACTGCAGCCTCGAACTCCTGGCCTCAAGTGAACTTCCCACCTCAGCCTCCCTAGTAGCTAGGACCACAGGCATGTGTCACCACCACACCTGGCTAAAGTTTTTTTATTTTTTCTTGTAGAGACGTGGGTCTCACTATGTTGTCCAGCCTGGTCTCGAACTCCCAGCCTTAAGCAATCCTCCCACCTTGGCCTCTCAAAGGGCTGGGATGGCAGGCATGACACATCACACCTGGTTCCTAAAACTTTTCTTAAAGCAGAATTTCCTCCTAACATTCTTAAAAGGAAATCATCTTCATTTGACTCAACGTTATAATCAACTGTAAAATAGGTTTGGTTAAACGCAGAGCTTTTCCAATTTGGATGATGAAAGCTGCCACGTGGCTGCTCTAGGTGACTTTAGAAAGCCCACGGGTCCGAGGCACCCTCGCGCCGCCCAGCCACCTCCACCTGGGAGCCTGTAGCTGGTGCTAAAGTTCCCCTTGTTCTCCTAGGGGAAAACAGGCTGGCCGAGCCCTGCCCTCACGTGACATGCAGGCCTCCGCCAGGAGCCTGGGTCCCGAGGCCCAGCCCTGGGGCAGCCACTGTGGGCACGCGGAGCACACAGCCTCAAGTTACAAGTCCGTTCCCTTTAGAGTTGCTGGCAAGAGTGATGTTTAGTGTTGTGTGGCTGGGAGAACACCACTCTATTCTGAAACAAAACTTGGACATTAGGGTTTTCTTAATGTTTTATAAAAATTGTTACACAGTCCCCATTTTCTAATAATTCAAGTTCCTCCAGAATTAATTTGCCAGGGATTCAGAGTGAGGGAAGGAGAGAGGGTGAGTAGGCAGGCACAGAGGACTTTTTAGGGCAGTGACGCTGTTGTCTGTGGGAACCCGGGTGTTCAGGACAGGCCGCATTGGGTTCCCAAGATAAGTGGGACTTCACAGAACTCCCTCTCTGAAGCAGACGCTGGAGGGTCCCTGATGGACAACACAGAGGGCGGGGTTGTAAAGGGCTGGGCAGGGAACGTAGCCCGACAGCACCTGGGTCGTTGGCACAGGGGGCAATGGAGGTGAGGAAAGCAGCAGCAAGCAGGCGGTTCTGTTCGGCGGCCATAGACCCCCAAAACCAAGCGGGTGGAGGCTCCGATGGTGCCACGGAAATAGACATGGGGTGTTAACAGCTGGATGAGCATACAACCTGAACAGCAACGCAGGCGAGTCAGCAGGAACTGAGGTCGCGTTCTGGTCCAGCAAGTGGGTGCAGGGCGAGGACTGAAAGCGCCGAGACTCCTGGCGTTGTAGCTGTCCTCTAGTGCCCTGGTGGCCCCTGGGACACTTTACCTCCATCCCCAAGAACTAACTTCTACGTCTTGGAAAACAGAAGGTGCCCGTCCGCTTGGGGGCATGAGTTTTCTCCTTCCCCTGTGCGCACACAGCGTCCACAAACAGTAGTAAGAACAGCTGGCTCCATCCAGAGGGGAGCAAAGCTCACCTGAGCCTCCTGGCTTTGACCCCGAAGCACATAAGTTCCCTGTTCCAAGACACTTAAACTAAGAGTTAAAATACTAGTAAGAGCTCTTGGTTATTCCAAGAATGCATCAATTTTCAGCAGTGACCTGTAAATAAAGGATAACCTTATTGTTCTCCATATAGGAAAGCATTTCAACTTTCGATGGAAAGTTAGCAAATATAAACACCAAAAACTGCAGCTCTCCTGCAAGAGATTCAATTAGGCATCGAGGTGACCGTGCAAAGAGTAAGTTGCAGCGCGCAGGCAGCCCGTTTTTCTGGCCATTATTAATCCAGAAACCTTAATGATGAACAACATTTGCATTATCATCTACCCAAATTTAATTTATTTATGCAGCAGTTAATCTTGCAATCTGTTTTTCTCAAACGAGGGCAGATAATGGACACACCGTTCTTTACAAGTCTTCAGGCTTTTAAATTCTGATAAAATCAGGATTCTTCACTGGGTCTTGCCCCAGCTCTGAATTAAACCACTTTAAATGTAATTATGGAACCTGGCCTTACAGCAGGAACATCCATTTAAAAAATTGATTGGCCAGGCTGTGCCACTAGACGTTTTATGAGCAGACGGTTGCAATGAGGCTGGAACTGTAATTTATGAAGGCAAAAAAGCAGGTAAATACTTTATCAGTGGTAATGAGAGGGTTGCCAGCTCACTGAGTCTCATCTTTCCTTACCAGCTACTTCACGGAGCCGTGGTGCCTGGCCATCTTCCACGATCGTTTTATTGATCTCAGGAAAGAGCTGCGCCAAATCTTAGCCTCCAAACAGGTAAGAGTGATTAATAGATATGTGGATTATTCCTTGCAAATTATAAGCAGCTGACATCTGTTGATCATTTGGGCTTTTCCCTACATTCCCATTTTATGGTTTTACTTTTTAAACCAACTGTATCTCATATAAACAAACTGCAGCGCGTGTAAATGCAGACTGTGATATTTCAGGGAAAGTGATTTTATTTAAATCTTTTTATGGAGGGGGCAAATTTCTTCTTCCTTTTTATAAGAAACTGTATTTTCCTGATCAGCTCAGAGTGCTGGCAGAAAACCGAACTGGAGTTGCATCTATTTGCCCTCAAGAAAGAAGGATGCATTCCTTTAGTTTCTGCCTGTATTTGCCAGCCATTTGCAGAACATTTGCGTGTGTGTGTGTTTTAAAGATGTGCAGGGAAGCCATCCAGTGCGCCTCAAAAGCACACTCCTTTTATAATCAGAATTTCTTTCACAAAATGCTACAGAATTAGCTGGATGTTAGGCTGCATAGCCCACGGGCTCTGTGCTCAGCAAGAAATTTGACTCTGCAAGTGTATATAGTGAACTATTTGTAAAACTTTTAAGTTAAATTATTTCTTTCAATAGGAAAGTCTTTAGCAGAACCGTGGAGAGTTAACACCTGTGCTCAGTGAGTGGTTTAATCTCCAGCCCGGCTCTACCCTGCTTCACTCAGCTAAGGGCTTCTATCTCATTTTATCATCGATGTGGGCAATTCCCATGTCTCCATTGTCACTTCCACCTGGGAACGCCCACACGCCTTGCAGGTTCCGTGGTGAAAGCAACCATATGAAATGGCACTGCTGAGAGTGCGCACCGTCCCCTGTGTGTTCCCCACGTAATCACAGCAAGACCCCTTTAAGGACGGTGGAGGAGCCACTGTTATCATCTTGACTTTCCCAGTGAAGAAACGAAGCTTAGAGGGGTTTTGTTGTGTGTGTCTGTGGCTTTTTTTTTTTTTTGAGATGGAGTCTTGCTCTGTTGCCCAGGCTGGAGTCCAATGGTGTGATCTCTACTCACTGCAACATCTGCCTCTCAGGTTCAAGTGATTCTCCTGCCTCAGCCTCCCGAGTAGCTGGGATTACAGGCACCCGCCATCATGCCTCACTAATTTTTGTATTTTTGTAGAGACAGGGTTTCACCACATTGGCCAGGCTGGTCTTGAACTCCTAACCTCAGATGATCTGCCTGCCTCAACCTCCAAGGTGCTGGAATTACAGGCGTGACCCACCACGCCTGACCAGCTTAGAGATTTTTAAATCAGCCTACCTGATGACACAGCAAGCTTCACGCTCCAGGGTGTCCCACCCCAAAGCTGGGAACATGGTTATCGAGCCCTGTGGGGCTGAAGCGCATGTCCTGGGACCATCTCCTCAGTGCCCCACTTTGAATTTTGCTCCCAGGGTCCAGCTGGGAAATGTAAATTGTCTCCTAATCTGAAGCAGGCTCAGATTGGGAAACACAGGTTTAAAGTTTAAACTGACCTGCAGTGACTTAGGATCCAACAGGTAAATGCAACTGAGGGAAGTGGAGGGCTAGGTGGCTGAAGGCCCAGGTCAGAGGCTGCTGAAGGCGTGCATGTGGGAATGGAATGCATTAAAGACATGCAGGCCAAACAGGGCTCTGCACTTCACCCAGGGCTGCAGGAGGCCGACCCAAGTGGAAACCTGAACTCGAGTTGTAAGTCTGGGGCTCTCGGAACACTCAGCTCCTTGGACGCCTCCCTTCCTCACAGAATGTCATCTGCAGCTTCCTACTGCCCTGACGGTAAAAGGGCCACTCATTTCCCAGTGATTCCATCAAAACTCTGTGCCTCGGTCTTTCTAACCCCAGATCTGGGATCTTGAGTTAACATTTTGCATGGAGCCAGGGGGGTTTAGGCTTCAAGCTTAAAAGGGATGCTAAGGGAACTGTCAAACCCAAGGCATTCACCGCTATTCATACAACTCACTGAGATACCCTCAAACTGATTCCTGTGCACTGATAATTGCTTTGGACCGGTTTGCTATGAATGAACTCAGTGTGAAGAGCAGGCCCAGGCAGCAGACCAGAAGTGGCCATGGACATTTGCCCAAGGTACACTAAAGGCTCTCTGGCCATTCTTGTGGGTCTTGTAGATTTCCAGAAAATGAAACCTCTGGAAGAAAGAACCCTCCATGGCAGGACTGTTCTGTTTTCAGCATGTTTGTTTGTCCAATGGGAAAGGCCACAGGAAGAGGTGATGCATACAGTGGTGTCGCCTAGCCCAGCTGGACTGTGCAGTGTGGCCTGGGGCAGATCCTCCCATTCCTGCAGAACTGGGGCCAGCCATTCCCACCTCAGAGCTGTGGAGGAGTAGCAGAGGGGAAGTGTGTGATGACACAGAAGAGTGGCCCAGTGAGTGGCGGCCACCACGAGCAGCAGTAGGCGTGACAGTGGAGACGGGCTGCTGTGGAAATGACATGCACACAAGCAGATATGCAGGAATTTCACCAAAGAGACTGGTATTAGGAGAATAAAATAAAATGAACAACCTGCACTAAAGAATAATAGTCATTTATTTTCTCAGATATTGAAATGAGGTACAAATGGCCAACAGGTATATGACAAATGCTTAACATCACTAATCATCAGAGAAATACAACTCAAAGCTGCAGTGAGATAGCATCTCACCCAGTTACAATGGCTTTTATCCAAAAGACAGGCAGTAACACAGGCTGGCGAGGACGTGGAGAAAGGGGAACCCTCACACACTGTTGGTGGGAGTGTAAATTGGTACAGCCACAAGGGAGAGCAGTTTGAGGTTCCTCAAAAAGCTGAAAACAGAGCTACCATATGACCAGCAGTCCCACTGCTGGGTTCGTATCCATAAAAAGCGGAAATCAGTATTTCAAAGGGATACCTGCACACCCGTGTTGATCACAGCACCACTCGCGATAGCCAACATAAGGGATTGACCTAAGCACCCAGCAAATGAATGGATACAAAATGTGACCTGTATACGCGATGCAGTATGACCCATCTGTGAAAATTAAAAATCCTGTCATTTGCAACAACATGGATGGAACTGGAGAACACTGTGGTTAGTAAAATATTCCAGGCCCAGAAAGGCGACTGTTGTCTGTTGTCACACGTACATGAGAGCTTAGAAACTAAAACTGAATTCTTGGGGAGAGAGTAGAATGATGGGCACCAGAGGGTGTGAAGGGCGGCAAAGAGGGGTGGATAACGTGGGGATGGTTAATAGGTACAAAAATACCGTTCAATTGGATGAATAAGAGCTAGTATTTGGGAGCACAATAGGGCAACTTTAGTTAACAGTAGTTTATTTTATATTCTAAGATAACTAAAAGAGTGGAATTGGAATTTTCTAACACAAAGAAATGATAAACGTGACAGATACTCCATATATGATTTGATCATTACACATTGTATGCCTGTATCAAAACATCACACGTACTCCATAAATATACAGAATTATTATGCACTCATAATAATTAAAACTTTTAAAAAGCTTCTAAATATTCAAATAATATAACTCATTTTATTTCACTTTCTACCCTTTCTTCAGGGAAGTACAGAAGTTCAGTCCCATTAACTATGATACCCTAGAGCTTGGTGTATCAATTTTCTTCTCCTTCCACATGTAAAGAATGGAAGAAAAGACTATTATCTATCTATTATCTACGACTGTTGTTAGAAGTATCCGTTATGAAAATTAGAATCTTTATAACATGGGCCAGGTGCAGTGGCTCATGTTTGTAAACCCAGAACTCTGGGACACCAAGGCAGGTGGATCACCTGAGCTCAGGAGATTGAGACCAGCCTTGTCAACATGGTGAAACCCCATCTCTACTAAAAACACAAAAAATTGGCCAGGTGTGGTGGGGGGTGTGTAATCCCAGCTACTCGGGAGGCTGAGGCAGGAGAATCTCTTGAGCCCAGGAGGTGGAGGTTGCAGTGAGCTGATATCGTACCGCTTCACTCCACCTTGGGCAACAAGAGTGAAACTCCGGCTCGTGCCTGTAATCCCAGCACTTTGAAAGGCCGAGGTGGGTGGATCACCTGAGATCAGGAGTTCGAGACCAGTCTGGCCAACATAGTGAAACCCTGTCTCTACTAAAAATACAAAAATTAGCTGGGCGTGTTGGCAGACGCCTGCAATCCCAGATCTCGGGAGGCTGAGGCAAAAGAATGGCTTGAACCTGGGAGGTTGCAGTGAGCCATTGCACTCCAGCCTGGAGGATAAGAATGAAACTCTGTCTCAAGAAAACGAAAAGAATTTTTATAATGTTTATTTTTAAAAAGCAAACTAATTCCAAGACATCTCAAATCCTCTTGTGGAGGTAAAGAGAGGAACAGATTATAAATCCACTGGCACTGCATTGTTTAGCAGCAGGCAAAGCCACGGTATCACTGACCAAGGTGAAATTTTGTTTAGTAAAATGATCCTTCAAAATCTTTTAGGGAGATATAACAATTATAACCATATACTCACTTAACAATAGAACCCCAAAATATATGAATAAAAGTTGGCAGAATTGAAAGAAGTAGTTCTAAAATAATAATTGCAGACTTCTGTGTCTTACTTTCAATAATGACTAGAACAACCAGATATAAGATCAGCAAGGAAACAGGTGACTTCAATAGCACTAGAAGGCAAGTGGGCCCAACAGTCATGTCTGAAATTCTCTGATCAATGGTAAAATGCACATTCTTCTGAGGTGCACACAGAGCATCCTCCAGGATAGACCATATGTTAGGCCACAGAAAAGTGTCAATACATTTTAAAAGATTAAAATCATCCAAAGTATATTCTCCAACCACAATGGAATGAAGCCAGAAACCAATAACAGAAGGAAGGTTGGAAACATTCACAAATTTGTGGAAATTATATAACACATTCTTAAGCAACCAGTGGGTCAAAAAATACATAAATAAAGGATATTAGAAATGCTTGTAGATGAATGAAAACTAAGATGCAATGTACCAACATTTATGAGATGCAAAGAAAGAATTTAAAGCTCTAAGTGCCTACAAAGAAAAGGAGAGAACTGAAATCGATGACCTAATTTTATAACTTGAGGAACTAGAAAAAGAAAATGAAACTAAGCCTAAGGCCAGCAGAAGAAAAGAAATAATAAGGATTAGAACAGAGATAAATGAAATAACGAATAAGAAAATAGAGAAAATCAATAAAACCAAGTTAGCTCTTTGAAAAGATCAGCCAAATTTATAAACCTTTCGCAAGACTAAAGACTCAAATTACTAAAATCAGAAATAGAAGTGGGGACATTACTATCAACCTTACAGAAATAAAAAAGGATTCTGAGAAAATGCCATGAATAATTACTTGCCAACCAATTACCTAACCTAGATAAAATGGACAAATTATTAGAAATGAACAAACTAAAGACTGACACAAGAAGAAATAGAACATCTCAACAGAGATATAACAAGTAAAAACCTTGAATCAATAATCAAACACCTCACACAAAGAAAAGCACAAGACCAGATGGCGTCGCTAGTGAAGTCTATCAAACATTTCAAGAAGAATTAACACCAGTTCTCTTGAACTCTTCCAAAAAATAGAAGAGGTTGAAACTATTTTATGAGATCAGCATTACCCAATGCCAAAGCTAGACAAAGACACTTGGAAAAAAGAAAACTTACAGACTAACACCCTTTTTGAATTTAGAAGCAAAAATAGCCAGCAGAATATTAGCAAACCAAATCCAGCAGGATATTAAAGGACTAAACATCATGACTGAGTGAGATTTACCCCAGAAATGTAAGGGCGGTTCAACATATAAAGATGAATCCATGGGGGAATTCAGCCAAGATGGCTGAATAGGAACAGCTCTGGAGTGCAATTCCCAGTGAGTGCAATGCAGAAGGTGAGTGATCTCCACATTTCCAACCAAGGTACCAGATTCATCTCAATGGGACTGGTTGGACAGTGGGTGTAGCCGAAGGAGGGCAAACCGAGGCAGGGCGGGGTGCTGCCTCACCCGGGAAGTGCAGTGGGCTAAAGGACCTCCCTCCCCTGCACCCAGTGGAGGCCATCGGGGACTCTCCCGGCCATTCTAGCACTCCGGTTCAGATACTGCATTTCTCCCACAGTCTTTACAGCCCACAGACCAGGAGATTCCCACCAGGCCAACAAGCACTGCAGGTTGCCAGCACAAATCTGGGTGACCGTTTTAACTGACACCTGGAATGCCTGTGAGACAGAGCCACCCTTTCCCCTGAAAACAAGGGGACCCATTCCCCTGAAGGCAGGGAGCCAAGTGGTCTGGCTTGATGAGTCCCACCCCACTAAGACCAGCAAACTGAAACCCACTGGCTTGAGAGTTTCACAGCCAGCAGAGCTGTTTGAGATCCACTCAGGATGGTTGAGCTCCATGGGGGGAAGGGCCTCTGCCATTACCAACGCAGTTCTAACATTACCTGTGTAAACAAAACCACAAGGAAGTTTACACCGCAGCTGGGCAGAGCCTGTGGCAGCTCAGCAACTCTTCTGCAGGCAGACTGTGACTAGACTCCCTCCTTGCTGGGCAGGGCATCTCTGAAAAAAAGGCAGCAGCATGTCAGGGACTTATAAATAAAGCTCCACCTTCCCAGGATAGAGCACCTGGGAAAAGGGGCAGTTGTGAGTTCTTCTGCAGCAAACTTAAACATCCCTGCCCAGCAGCTCTGAAGGGAGCAACAGAGCTCCCAGGACAGCACTTGAGCTCTGATAAGGGACAGACTGCCTCCTCAAGCAGCTCCCTGACCCCTGTATATCCAAAGAGACACCTCATACAGGAGAGATATGGCTGACATCTGGCAGGTATCTTCTGGGATGAAGCTAACAGAGGAAGGAACAGACAGCAATCCTTACTGTTCTGTAGCCCCATGGGTGATTCCCAGGCAAGCAGGGTCTGGAGTGGATGTCCCACAGTGCTGCAGCAGAGGGGCCTATTAGAAGGAAAACTAAAAGCAGAAATAGTTTCAACATCAACAGAAAGGACATCCACTCAGAGACCCCATCCGAAAGTCACCAACTTCAAACACCAAAGGTTGATAAATCCACAAAGATGGGGAGAAACCAGCACAAAAAGGATGAAATCACCAAAAACCAGAACGCCTCTCCTCCTCCAAGGGATCACAACTCCTCACCAGCAAGGGAACAAAACTGGATGGAGAATGAGTTTGATGAATTGACAGAAGCAGACTTTAGAAGATGAGTAGTCACAAACTTCTCTGAGCTAAAGGAACACGTTCTAATCCAATGCAAAGAAACTAAGAACCTTAAAAAAGGTTAGACGAAATGCTAACTAGAATAACCAGCCTAGAGAAGAATATAAACGACTTGATGGAGCTGAAAAACACAGCATGAGAACTTCACAAAGCATACACAAGTTTTAATAGCCAAATTGATCAAGCAGAAGAAAGGATATCGGAGATTGAAGATCAACTCAATGAAATAAAACGAGAAGGCAAGATTAGAGAAAAAAAGAGTGAAAAGAAATGAACAAAGCCTCCAAGAAATGTGGGATTATGTGAAAAGACCTAATCTACATTTGATCGATGTACCTGAATATGACAGAGAGAATAAATCCAAGCTGGAATATACTCTTCAGGATATTATCCAGGAGAACTTCCCCAACCTAGCAAGGCAGGCCAACATTCAAATCCAGGAAATACAGAGAACACCACAAAGATATTCCTCAAGAAGAGCAACCCCAAGGCACATAATTGTCAGATTCACCAGGATTGAAATGAAGGAAAAAACGCTTCATTTTCTCTCTGGACAGAACAAGACTCCATCTCAAAAAAACAAAACAAACAAACAAGCAAAGAATTGAAAGAGGTATTCTAATGATTGCTTGTACAAGGGCATTCAAAGAAGCACTGTTTAGAACAGCCAAAAGGAGGAAGCAGCCCAAATGTCCATCAACAGATCAATGGATAAACAAATGTGGTCTAGCCACACAATGGAATAGTATTCAACCATGAAGAGATATGAGGTACTGATACAAAGCATGTGAATCACAAAACATTATGCTAGAAGGCAGAGAAAGCATTTGACAAAATTTGCATCCTTTCATGATGAAAAAGAAACCTCTCAACAATTAGATACAAAAGGAATGTTCCTGAACACAATAAAGGCCATACGTGACAAGCCCACAGCTAACATCATTCTCAGTGGTGAAAAGTTGAAAGCTTTTTCTCTAAGATCAGGAACAAGACAAGGATGCCCACTCTTGCCATTTCTATTAAACAGAGGACTAGAAGTCCTAGACAAAGCAATTAGGGAAGAAGAAGAAATGAAAAGCATCCAACTAGGAAAGGAAGAGGTGAAATTGTCTCTGTTTGCTGATGACATGATCTTATATACATAAAATCCTTAAAGACTCCACCAAAAGACTTTTAGAACTGACAAGTGGGTTCAGTAAAGTTGCAGGATACAAAACCAACATACAAAAGTCAGTAGTGTTGGCTGGGTGCGGTGGCTCACACCTGTAATCTCAGCACTTTAGGAGTCCAAGGTGAGTGGATCACCTGAGGTTAGGAGTTCAAGATCAGCCTGGCCAACATAGTGAAACCCCATCTCTGCTAAAAATACAAAAATTAGCTTAGTGTGGTGGTGCATACCTGTAATCCCAGCTACTCAGGAGGCTGAGGGAGGAGAATCACTTGCACCCAGGAGGCGGAGGTTGCAGTGAGCCGAGATCACGCCACTACACTCCAGCCTGAGTGAGACTCTGTCTCAAAAGAAAGAAAAGTCAGTAATGTTTATATACACTAACAATAAACTATCTGAAAAAGAAATTAGGAAAGGAATTCCATTGACAAAGCATCAAAAAAAAATCTTAGGAGTTTTTAACCAAGGAGTTAAAAGATCTGTATACTGAAAGCTATAAAACATTGATGAAAAAAGTTGAAGCCAACACAAATATAGAAAGATATCATGTGTTCATAGATTAGAATAATTCATATTCTTAAAATCTACATACTACTCAAAGCAATCTGCAGATTTGATGCAACTTCTATCAAAATGCCAATGCCATTTTTCACAGAAATAGAAAAGACAATTTTAAAAAATCATATGGAACCACAAAAGACACACAAAGAGCCAATAAAATCTTAAGAAAAAAAAACCTGGAGCCATAATACTACCTGATTTCAAAATATATTTCAAAACTGTAGTAATCAAAACAGCATATGTATTAGTCTGTTTTCACACTGTTATAAAGAACTTCCCTGAGACTGGGTAATTTATAAAGGAAAGAGGTTTAATTGACTCACACTTCCGTGTGGCGGGGGAAGCCTCAGGAAACTTACAATCATGGTGGAAGAGGAAGAAAGCACCTTCTTTATAAGGTGACAGGAGAGTGAGAAGAGTGAAGGAGGAACTTCCAAACACTTATGACCATCAAATCTCGTGAGAACTCACTCACTATCATGAAAACAGCATAGGGAAAATTGCCCCCATTATCCAAATATTTCCCTCCCTTGACAGACTTGGAGATTACAAACTGAGATGAGATTTGGGTGGGGACACAGAGCCAAACCATATCAGCATGATACTGCCATAAAAACAGATAAATGTCCCAGTGGGACAGGATAGAGGCCGTAAATAAACCTACACATTTACTGTCAATTGATTTTTTACAAAACTGCTGAGAACACACAATGGGGAAAGGATAGTCCCTTCAATAAATGGTATTGGGAAAACTGGATATTTACATGCAGAAGAATAAAATTGGACTCTTCTCTCAGCCTATACACAAAAATCAATTCAAAATGAAGACTTAAACATAAGACCTGAAACTGTAAAACTCCTAGGAGACAATATAGAAGAAATACTTCTTGACATTGGTTTCAGAAAGAATTTTTTTGGATGAGACACCAAAAGCACAGGGAACAAAAGCAAAAACAGACAAATGGGTCTATATCAATTTTAAAAACTTCTGCACAGCAAAGAAAACAACAAAGTGAAGACACAGCCCACAGACTTGGAGAAACTATATGCAAATCATACATCTTATAAGGGGCTAATATCCAAAATGTATAGAGAACTCACACAACTCACTAACAGGAAAACAAATAACCTGATGTAAACATAAGCAAAGGACCTGAATAGATACTTCTCAAATGAAGACATACGGTAGGCCCTTGAATAACATCCTTTCGTTGAAACATTGAGGAGGAGAAGAAAGTCATTCCCAGGGCCACTGTCTGTGGAGTTTGCATGTTCTGCCCATGTCTATGTGCATTGTGGGTTTTCACCAAGTACACTGGAGTTCAAAGATCAGAAAGAACCAAAACACTGTGCTAAGTGAAAAGAGCCGGACACAAAAGGTTAATTGGCATGTGTTAATGGTCCCAGTGTGTGTGTGTGGGTGTGGGTGTTGGTGGGAGTCTACCGTATGATGGGAAGGGTCCTGTTAATGATGGGTCCCTGCTTTGTGCCCCGAGCTGCTGAGATAGGCTTCAGCAGCTCGGGGAACTGGAACTACCACTCGGAACTGGAATAATTGGGTAAATAATTACCTTAATTGTTTATGTTAATCTTTTTTAAATGTATTATAGCCCACAATTAATTTAGTGTTTAACATTAGGAGTGTTTTTGATCTTTATTTAGAAGTCTGGTGATGTTTTTGTGACCAGAAATATGCCATGGGAATTTCACTTTTGTTCATATCACTTAGTTTATAGTAAAATTGGTTTTATTATATGTCATCTCACTTAAAGTTACAGTTTATAAGAAGGTATGAGGACTTGCTGTACAAATGACAAAAATATATATTTTTAAAATGATCAACCTCCTTAATCATCAGGGAAATGCAAATTAAAACCACAGTGAGCTACCACCTCACGCTTGTTACTATGGTTGTTATAGTAAAAGGTTAGCAAGGATGTGGAGAAAAGGGAATTCTTGTTCACTGTTGGTGCTATGTATATTGGTTCAGCCATTTTGGAAAACAGTGTGGAGGTTCCTCAGAAAACTAAAAATAGAATTACATATGATCCAGCAATCTCACTTTTGGGTATGTATCCAAAAGAAATGAAATCAGTGTATCAAAGAAATATCTGCATTCCTGTTTCATTGCAATTTATTCAAAATAGCCAGGACAGGAAATTAACCTAAGTGTTCATCAACAGATGAATGGATAAAGAAATTATGGTCTATACACATAATGGAATACTATTCAGCCTTAAAAAAAGAAAGTCTGTCATTTGCAACATGGATGAACCTGGAGGACATTATGCTAAGTATAATAATCCAGGTACAACCAAACACGGTAGCTCATTCCTGTAATCCCACCAATTTGGGAGGCCAAGGCGGGTGGATCATTTGAGGTCAGGAGTTCGAGACCAGCCTGACCAATATGGTGAAACCCCGTCTCTACTAAAAATACAAAAAATTAGCTGGGGGGTAGTGGCACACACTTGAAATCCCAGCAACTTGGGAGGCTGAGACAGGAGAATTGCTTGAACCCAGGAGGCGGAGGTTGTGGTGAGCTGAGATTGTGTCACTGCACTCCAGTTTGGGTGACAGAGTGAGATCCTGTCTCAGAAAAAAAAAAATCATTACAAAAAAACAAGTGCTGTATGATCTCAAACGTGGAATCTGAAGAAGTTGAATTCACAAGGATGATGAGAGCAGGAAGAGGTGGTCACAGTGTGTGAAAGGAAATGTTCACACTGAGGGGAGGTGGTCACACTGTGAGAGGGGAGATAGTCACACTGTAAGAGAAAAAGTAGTCACAATGTGTTAGGGGAGGCGATCACATTGAGGGGAAGTGGTCATGCTGTGAGAGAAAAAGTAGTCACACTGTGTGAGGGGAGGTGGTTACACTGAGGGCAGGTGGTCACACCGTGAGAGGGGAGGTGGTTACACTGAGGAGAGGTGGTCACACTGTGAAAGGGGAGGCAGTCACACTGAGAGGGGAGGTGGTCACACTGTGAGAAGGGAAGTAGTCATACTGTGAGAGGGGAGGTGGTCACACTGTGAAAGGGTAGGTGTTCACACTGTGAAAGGGAGGTAGTCACACTGAGGGAAAAAGTCACAATGTGTGAGGGGAGGTGGTCACACTGTGAAAGGGAGGTAGTCACATTGTGAGGGGTGGTGGTCACACTGAGGGGTGGTGGTCACACTAAGGGGAAGTGGTCATGCTGTGCGAGAAAAAGTAGTCATACTGTGTGAGGGGAGGTGGTTACACTGTGTGAGGGGAGATGGTTACACTGTGTGAGGGGAGGTGGTTACATTCTCACACTTGTGAGAAGGGAGGTGGTCACATTGTGAGGAGTGGTGGTCACACTGAGGGGAGGTGATCACACTGTGAGGGGAACTGGTCACACTGTGAGGGGAGGTGGTCACACTGAGGGGTGGTGGTCACACTGAGGGGAGGTGATCACACTGTGAGGGGAACTGGTCACACTGTGAGGGGAGGTGGTCACACTGAGGGGCAGTGGTCACACTTTGAGGGGAAGTGGTCACACTGTGAAGGGAGATGGTCACATTGAAGGGAGGCAGTGACACTGTGAGCGAAGGTGTTCACACTGAGTGGAGGTGGTCACACTGTGGGAGGGGAAGTGATCACACTGAGGGAAGGTGGCCATGCTGTGGGGGTGGTCACACTGTGTGAGGGGAGGTAGTCACACTATGAGGGGAGATGGTCACACTGAGGGGAGGTGGTCACACTGAGGGGGAGGTGGTCACACTGTGAGGGGAGGCAGTGACACTGTGAGCAAAGGTGATCACACTGAGGGGGAGGTGGTCACACTGTGAGGGGAGGTGATCACACTGTGAGGGGAGGTGATCACACTGAGGGGGAGGTGGTTACATTGAGGGGAGGTGGTCACAGTGTGAGGGGAGGTGGTCACACTGAGGGGGAGGTGGTCACACTGTGAGGGGAGGTGGTCACACTGAGGGGGAGGTGGTCACACTGTGAGGGGAGGTGGTCACACTGTGAGGGGAGGTGGTCACACTGAGTGGGAGCTGGTCACACTGTGAAGGGAGATGTGACACTGTGAAGGGAGGCAGTGACACTGTGAGCGAAGGTGTTCACACTGAGGGGAGGTGGTCACACTGAGGGGGAGGTGGTCACACTGTGAGAGGAGGTGGTCACACTGTGAAAGATGATGATCACAGTATGAGAGGTCACCCTTCAAGAGGCAAGTGCCCAAAAATCTATTTATAATCTAGAGCAATATTTGCCTGACATAACCTTTAAGAGTTCCTTTTTGTGATTTTTACACTATTTAACCCAGTGTCGGAGCAGCAGCATACAATCTGAGCTCAAAATCTTGTATAATTTTAGTAAGGACATTGTTTGTAGTTGGTTTTATACAATTCTCCAGAAAAATTAGGACGAAAGAACCAACCTCATATACACGCAGAAGATACCCCTGAGGCCGCACTGGTGCCACCCAGAGTTTTCGGCACTTCAACATTGAGTTGTGAGCATCGGCTGCCTTCTCCCTGTCACTGCCTTTACGCTCGTTTAAAGCCGAATTCCTGCGACCCCCGCTGACTGCTTTTTCCAGTGTGTGCGGAATCTCTGACACACACACACACATTAGCCAAGTGACAATGACTTTATGCCCCCACATAGCTTGCATCTGTTTTTCTACCTACAAGCTCCTATCACTAGTAAGTTAATAGTTCACTAAGTGCAAGTAATTGCCCTTTCTTTCTGTTCAAAATAGAATTATTGGAAGCTGAGGTAAATGTACCATCGGTGCCTTTGTTGATATAGGGTGATGTTCAAGAATCATAGTGTTTGGAAAGCACCCAGCTCAACGTTGGGGGATGTGCTTTCTAGAGGTACCCACTGCGGAGGGCAGATAGGCAGTGGGGAAGCCAATATAGCAGATGTTAACTGTGCAGTCCAGGTGGGGGTGTGCAGGTGTTCACCGGACAATTCTTCAACTTGTCTCTGAAAAATTTTCTAATATTGGGAAAATCTCTACAATTTTGTAGATAGGTACAGCATATGATTCTCCACTTCAAACAACTTGATTCTGAGCCCTTTATATGTATAGCAATAAAATTGGACTTGACTGTGAATGTATTCTAAGGTTTTAAAATCCCATTTATTGGGATTTATAACCAAGAAAACCATCCAGGACCTTTCGAGTAAAAAAGTTTAATCACTCCTTTTTGTTTAAAATTGTATGATCTACAGATGATGGTTATCTGAAAATGAAGGGCTTGAAACGACTAACCTGTTTGACTCTTGAGGACATCCTGTGTGACATTAATTGTCACAAAAGGACAAATACTACGCGGTTCCACTCGTATGAGGGGCCTGCATAGTCACAGTCTTAGAGACAGAGGTGCTTCCCAGGGCCTGGCAGGTGGGAGGATAGGGAGCTGGTGTTTCAGCTGAGGAAGATGAAAACGTCCTGGAGAGGGACTGTGGCGAGGGTCACACAGCAGTGTGAGAGCACTTCATGCCACTGAACTGTACACCTAAGACATTTTATGTTATATGTGCTTTGCCACAATTAAAAATAAATTTTCAAAAGCTGGAAAAAAATTGACCCCCCTTGCAGAGCTGACTACGATCGTTTTCACTTCTACGAAACTTTCTGTTATAACCATGTAGAATCCGATTCATTTCTATATCTGGCCTCTTACTTTGTTTTATAGGCGGAAGGCCTTCCTTCCATAGAGGAGTTAGCCCATCAGATAGAAGATGAGGAAGTAAACCCGACTGAGAAGCCCAGGCAGAACCTCAAAAGAGTTTTCGAGGACTCCATCTACAAAACCCTGGTGGAGAGAAGCACCCTTGACTACCTACGCTACAATCGCTACCTCCTGCCCATGTACGCGTGGCCGGGCATCATTTAGTCGCAGGCAGGGTCTCCTCCTTATGGTTGTCATGTATTTAGTTCCTGGAAGCGCGCTCTGTAGAAATAGAAACGTTCTCTGCAGCCTGGTTGGACAGCGAAGCAGTCCCTGGTGGTTTTTTGTTCCTTCCTTTCCTTCCCCAACTTATGCCTGTAGTTTTCTATCATTCCAGTAGGTGGCGCACGGCCGTGTGCCTCTGTTCTGGGGCAGGCTCGCTTTGCGAATACCAGGCAGGTTCCTGTGCAGAATAATCCATTTCAGCAATAAAATGAGATCATACTGTGTAAAACTTGTTTTTACCTTGCGTGTGATTCTGTTTGATTTCCTGGAAACTTCTGCTGCCAGTCTTGTTAGTTCTTCACATGTTTACCCAGGAATACTTAACGGGCGATAAAAAAGAGAATGTGCCCAGAATGGAAAATTAGCAAACATATGATGAGAAATGAAATCTGTAGTCCAACATCAGGAGCAGTGATTGTGTAGGAAAGCTTACATGGCCTTCGGAAGGGAGGAAGTTGTACTTCTGTTTCAGATTGCAGCTGAGGAGCATAAAGTCACAGAAAAGCCGGATGATCGAGGGGTTCACACTTAGGTTTTCCACTAGAATGTGGTAATGGGAAGTTCATCTCGTTCATTTCCTTTGATCTTTAGCACTGGTGCTTTGCTTTGGGGACGGGGTAAGGGGGTCCCTAGCACATGCCACCTATAATGTGGATCAGAAACCCTATTTCTTATAAATAAAGCAAATTAATTGCCCACTAGAAACTGAATGGATTCAGGAAGGAGTGGGGACACTTAAGAGTTTCTCATTCATTGGGTCTCTCAGTAGATAATATAACGCAATTTTTCACCAGCAGAGTTTAAAACTGGCTTTCATGAACAATCCAGGTTTTGTTCATGTGTTGTATTTTATGTAAATGTTGAGCAAAAGTTGGCCCAAGATAAAGGATACACAGCTATTAGAAGGAAAGTCAGAGCTGGCATTACAGAATCGTGTACACATTATCAAACTCTGCTGCAAACTGCTAACTTGTTGGAACTACAAAGTTATTTGATATTTCTGCAAAATAAACTGTTCCAGAACACTGGACTCTTTACTTTCTCAAGACAGGCAAAAGCAAGCAATAAATGCTCCTAATTCCTTCACATGTGCATTTTCCACAAATGCATGGGTCATTTGGGGGGGGGGTCCAAGCATTGGCCATATGGTACACACTGTGTCACTTGAAAGGGGAACAGTCACTACTGGTCCACTCTTCCGAATTCAGACCCAGCACACGTGGAACCGTATTTCAGGGGCTGGTGAATGAGTTGGCTCAAACAACTCTCCTCCTCTGTCCCCTTCCCCTGAGAGCAAATGGAGTAAGTTTCTGACAGGTCCTGGGACCCTTGGATGGAGATTAACAGAACAACCTCAGAGGATCAAGTTATGGCTTCTGTGACCAAGTATTAGCATTAAAAAGCCTCTAGCCACATAAAAGTGACCCCAAATGACAATGTCAACCTTAATACCAAATCATGCATACATGTGACAATAAGTTTCCATTTGCTGCCTTTTGAGGAGTCTTGCAGCTCCACAAGTATCACAGCAGACTTGAAAATATCTAGAATATATTTTAGTCTACAAAGTGTACTGGGTGACATTACCTTAATCCTTATCTCACACGTAGAAAGTGGGTAATTTATAGAATATTTTGCATATATGCTAAATGATTTCCTGAATCTAAGAATCTTAGCACATCTGTTCAGATTTTAAAGCTTTATCACTGAACAAATTTCCTAAGAATAAAAGAGGAATTCAAGAGTTGTTGGTCATAACTTGCAATTGACTATTGTAAGGCTTTGGGAAAATAAAGCTTGGCAAAAGGAAAGGCTTGAAAGAGACCAATATTTGGACCGGGCTTGCCCAAGGCATGAATTCTGTAAGTGGAATGAACGCTTGGCGTTTCTACACGTTTCAGCACTTGCTGCTGAGCTGGGGACAGTTTTAAGCAAAGAATATTAACGAGAAAATACCAAAGTTAATTTTCCAAAGTTTTATTCTCCAAAATCACATTCAACGACCCTGATGCCTGCAACTGCTCTCCTGACAGATGTCAGTTTTTAAACCGCCTTTCCAAAAATGGCTCCTTATGGTTTTATTACACTCAAACATCACCGGAGGGCAAGAGAAAAATCAACGACCAAGCGAGGGAGGGAAGGAAATATGGCATGGAGCATAAAATGGAAAGCCAGCCAATCAATATTTACCCTTACAGGAGGAGAGAGAGAGAGAGAGAGAGAGAGAGAGAGAGAGAGAGAGAGAGAGAGAGAGAGAGAGCACCCGAGTGAGCGAGTGTTAGCCAAGAAGCAGGGAGCAGGGCTGGAAAGTCGCGGAGTGCGAGGAGCTGTTGATTGTTTTCTGGTTGAGAGAAGAAGTGATGATAAGGCTGGGATAAAGTGAACGCCGGCAGGGGCGCAGAGCCCGGCAGCTGTATGCTAATGCTCACAGAAACCAAGCCTCCGCGTCCCCCCATTAAAGCAGGCGACCAGGAGGCCACACATCACTGAACAAATAGGCTCTCTCTAGACAAATAAAATAACACACGTTGGTCTGTGGGGAGGTGGGGGGAGAGTAAGAACAGGGAGAAAAGTGGGGGGAGTGTGAAGGAGGGGGGAGAGAGAGAAGGTAAGAGAGTAGAAGAGAGGAATGGAAGACTGGGAAAGAAGTGGGGGCAAGAGAGGGAGAGAGGACGGAAACAGAAGGGAGGGAAGAGACAAGAGAGAGGGACCGGAGGAGAGAAAGGAGCAGAAATACAGCAAAGAGGGCTGGGGGACGGGACGGGGAAGGAGGGACAGTGGGGAGAAGGGGCTGGGAGAGCGGAAGGGGGCCAGTGGGGGGGGGAACAAGTGGGGGCGGTTAAGGAGTGAAAGGTGGGGAGAGAGGAGAAGGATGAGGGAAAGGTGAGACTGTGGGAAGAAAGGAAGGGAAAGAAAAGAAGGGAAGAGCCCGAAGGAAAGAGAGGGACAGGAGGAGGGAGAGGAGGTGGAAGATGCTGGGAGGGAACCGGAGGGCTAGGGAGAAGAGCAGGGACAGAGAAGAGGGAAAGGAGGAGGGGAGAGGAACGGCGGTGATTGGGGAGGAGCACCTGCCAACCCCAAAGCCGGAACCCACACAGAGGTAGCAAGTGCGCCCTTGCGGCCCCCAGGAGCCTGGCTGCATCTTCGTCCTCCTGCGACAGGCAAGGCGGGGTGCAGGTGGACTGGGATGAGAAGAAGGGGAAAGGATCGCTGTCGCTGCGGCCTTTCTGGCCAGTTTCGCAGGGTTGTGTCAGTTCCGTTTCTAGACCGAGGCGCACGGACCAGCGGCACCTCACAGGTGGAGGAGACCTCTTGTGCCCCAAGTTCAAAGTCATACTGATGGGCTCAGTGCGGTCCAGACTCTCCCGGCCTAATTCTCTGCTAGTGACTTTCTGATCTTCCGGGCTTCGCCACGGCCAGCTTTCGCCGACACCACCCTTCCCGCCGCCCACCCGGGTCTTCCTGATCGTTCTCCTCCCTCCCCGGCCCGACGGTCCCACCGAGGCAAAAACAAACAGCCCTGAGGGCACTTCAAGGAGCGTGCAGTGGCCCCGACGGCACTCTCGGGGGGAGGGAGGATAAAAGAGGCGGCCAGTCCGCCCCCCGGCCGAATAATGGGCGCGCAGCAGATTGCCAGGGGGCACTTGAAACTCGAAGGGAGGGAAATACTTGAGCGCGGTCCCTCCCCGCGAGGGCGCACAGCTCAGCCTCGCGGATCGTCCCTTGTTCGCTCTCTTTCATGCACTCTCCTTTTGTGTGGAATTATTTAAACGGGAGATCCCTGGCAGCTTTATGCTAATGCGACGAACAAAGGCAACGGCCCGCGGGCGGGAGGCCCGGAAGGTGCCTGGGGCCGGGCCGGGTGGGGCAGCGGGCAGGCGGGCTGCGCGTGTCTCTCGCGTGCCCCTGGGACTGACACAACAACCCCTCATTCCTGCAAATACAAAGCCTCTTCCCTGCTCGGGTCGGGCGCGCCCGGAGCTCGGAGGCTCGGGTCCCTCCGGGACGGGGCGGCGGGCACTGCGGCTGCAACGCACGGTTCCTGCCGGGTTGTGGCTCGGGAGACTGAGGGCCGGGAGTGGCGGCTTCTGTGAAGCCGGAAGAGCGGTCTGCAGCTGAGTGGGGATGGTGGGGGCCGCTGACAACTCCCCTCACCACCAACGGTGGCGTCTCCAAAGTCGCTACCTGCTGTGGGGTGAGAATGAGGGCCCGCCTGGTTCCTCCTGGGAGGCCAGGGCCGCCAGTTCTTCTAGACACCCCAAGGAGCCAACTACTCCGCAGAAGTTGCCCCGCTTCTGCTCTTATTTCCAAGCTTCGCGCTTTCTACAAACTCCCTGTTGCCTTGACTTTGATTTCCAGCCGAGGTGAAGGTCACAGTGAACTCCGGCGCACGCCCCGACGGCATCCCGGCACACGAGGGTAGGAGAAATTGGAGCGCCTGCGGCCTCCCGCTCCGCAGTCGTCAAAGGAAGAACCCACCGCGAGGTCGGCAGACAAGAAGTGAAGAGGCCCGGGATTTTTCCAAAGCGCTGGCCAGGACCCCGCAGGAAGGGGAGGAGTCGCCTGAAGCTGGGGAAGGACACTTGGGTGCCTCTGCCTTGGATCGTTATGCTCATTGACTTTCGAGAAGCCCCTCTGGAGGGGGACAAATCCACGATCAATGTTTTCCTAAACTTCACGCGGCCGCTTCTCCGAATCTCGTGCGCTAAGGCCGGCGTCGGGGGCGCAGTGCGGTGCCTATTTGTCCTTCCCAGGCAAAGAGAAATATCTCGACCCGATGTCCCCATCCTTGCGGGCGCACAGATTCTGAGAAAATCAGCAGAAGGCGGCTGCTATCCACGGCCCGGGCTGTGCAACACCTGCTTGGAGGTCGCTGGTGTGTGCGTGAACGCGCGCGCAGCCTAATTCTTTCCCTGCCCCGCGTGATGAAATTAGTTTCCAATACTAGTATCTATCAGGTGTCCATTTATTTTGACAGATTTCATTTCGGCTGGCAAGACTAGAAGCCACAAATCAAGAAAAAGACACGGATTCATTGAATCTCTGTATCTCAGTAGCGTTCAATAGTTTCCCTTGGCTAAATTCAGAGCCCTGTTTTAATTCACTCAGGCAGGAGTTGTTTTGTTTTTTGCTGGTAGTGGTCCCCCACCCCCATGGTTTATTTACAATTGTTATTTTCAAAGGATTCACAAGGTGACTCTGTTATCTGTTGAATGGACGGAGTGTTACATATGCAAGACCGAATATGGCCGGCCGAGCCCCTGCCCTATATTATTCGACAATCCAGATGGGATTCGTGATTAGAAAATAAAATTGGCTAAAGCTGTCTCGGAATCCCTTTCCCACTTCTAATTTCATCAGCAATATTAATCAGCGCTCAGGAGCAAGGAAATAACATCAGTTACTTTTAGATAGAAATGTATTTATACATTTTAGATAAATTCATTTTAAGAATCTTAACTTTGGGGGGGACTACCATTCACCACAGCATTTTGAAAACTAGGGTGAGACTTTTCAAAATATATTTCATTATATGCATTCTTCTCTTAGTGTGTAGGTTAAAATATTACAAACATAAAATGATCAAATATCTTTCCCTCTATTACCCAACTTGTTTAACCCCTTAATTAAGCCCTAACAACTGTCCCCATCACAACTTATGACTCATGTGGACTCTATTTTTACATGTTTAAAATCTACGCCAGGGTATTTTCAGAGGGAAAATCCAAAACAATTAAATACCTTCAGTGGAGTATAGAGAAAGTAAAACTCAGCAAAATCTATCTGCTGTACAGAGCTTTGCGGAAAAATGTTTCTTTCTCTTTCAATAAAGTGACATTTTCCTCAAAGCATATGACATTTCATGTGGCTTGGCCATTTGTTCCCCAGTGATGGACGATCAGGGCCACTATGCACTTCGTGGGGTTCTGCCCTGTCCCCGGGAAGTTCTGCCTTTTGTGCTTCCTTGGTCTGGGCTGGACAGAGTATGGAGGCCGGAGGCCCAGTCTAGGTCCAAAGGTAACGGTGGCGGGGGTGGGGGTGGCGGGGTGTCTTCGCTGTTGTGTTTTCCTGGTGGCACAGGGGAGGCGGCCTGTCCTCGCCGAGGGCGCAGCCTGCCTCTGAGGACAGATTGCCCCCACCCCACCCCACCCACCCCCGGCCAGCACGCGTCTCTTTTGCGTCCAGATTGGCCGCGACCCGAGCTCAATAGCGGGAGGTTAATTTCCTTCACAAAGGTGAAGGGGGCACGGCTCCGGGGGGGCTGCGCCCAGACAGGCGGTCCCTTTATTCCGCAGCCCCTTGATTGGAACCCTTGATTTAGCATCTGATGTCAACCAGCAAACAAAATGCCCGCTCGGAATGAAAATGCATGAGGCCGCGCGGGGAGGAGAAAACCAACTTCACTGGGGTGCACGAGGCCGATGCGCGTTTCGGGCTTTGGCCAGCTCGACCCGGGCTACCCAACCCCAAACCACGCGGAGACTCCGGTAGGCCTGGGCCAGGCCCCACCAAAGATGCCATTCCCGAGCCTCCAAGAACCCAAAAGTTCAGAAATTGACGTTCCTTTGGGAGCCCAGCCCAGCACGCCCCCGCTCCAGCCCCGCGCTTTCTGGAGACTGAGAATGTCATGCCAATTCCTTCTCAAACTCGGAAGAAACCTTCTCGAGCCCCGTAGTCACGCAGAGACTGCGAGCACAAACATCACCCGCCCTCGGCCACTGCCAGAAGTCCTGGCCCCGTCCACACTCGGAACCCCCCTTGGGTCCCGCGGCCTATCCGTCCGAGGTACGGGCGGAGGCTCTTGGCCGCCAGGACTCCGCGGCTTTCTCGGATTCTTGTTTATTTCCCAAACACCAAGCAGAGCCAATGCGCCTCCCCCGACGCCCCGATCTCCCCGCGCCACCCCAGCGCGCCCCCGCCCCCACCCAATCGCGCGCACAACTTCCCCCTCGGCTCCGGCTCGTGGATTGAACCCTCCTGACATATTTGGGGCCATTCTTCTCCTTTGTTGCTATTTTGCTCGAGACCCGCGGGTAATCCCCGTGCGGGAGGGGGGCGTGCATTGTCGCGCTGATGGACGGGCCCATTTGGCGGCTCCGCGCCCCCCGGAGGAGAGACACAAAGCCCAGGCACGTGCGCCTCCCCATAGAGGAGCAGCAGACCGTGAAGGGAGGCGGGGCCGGGCGTGTGCCTGGGCCGGGCGGGGCGGCGGCGCCGGGCGGGGCGGCCGAGGGGCGCGCGCGGGGGCCCTGCGCCCTCAGGTACATCTGCCGCACCTACTGGGCGACCCCCGAGTCCAGGCCCCCTTTTGGCCGCCCCATCGCCCTCCCACCCTGCCAGGCCGAGGAGCTGTAGGCGCTCTGATTGGCTCCGGGGGAAGCGGGAGGCGAGAACAATGGCCCCCTCCCCCCGTTAAAAGAGAGCGGCTGCCGGGCCCGGGGACAGGGACGCGCGTGCAGGGCGCAGAGCCGGGCCGAGCCGCCGCCGGCGCCACGCGAGTCCCGCAGCCGCCGCGCCCCGGCCATGGGCCGAGGGCACTGAGGGCCGCCGGGGCCGAGTGCGGAGGGGTGACCGAACGAGTGCCGTGCCCTCGGGCCGCGCCAACATGCCCCGCGGCTTCCTGGTGAAGCGCAGCAAGAAGTCCACGCCCGTGTCCTACCGGGTCCGCGGCGGCGAGGACGGCGACCGTGCGCTGCTGCTCTCGCCCGGCTGCGGGGGCGCCCGTGCAGAGCCCCCGGCGCCCAACTCGGGCCCAGGGCCGCTGCCGCCGCCGCCGCCGCCGCCGCCGCCGCCACCGCCGCCGCCCGCGGAGCGCGCCCATGCAGCGCTCGCTGCCGCGCTCGCCTGCGCCCCCGGGCCGCCGCCACCCCCGCCGGGTCCGCGGGCCGCGCACTTCGGCAACCCAGAGGCCGCGCACCCTGCGCCGCTCTACAGCCCCACGCGGCCTGTGAGCCGCGAGCACGAGAAGCACAAGTACTTCGACCGCAGCTTCAACCTGGGCTCGCCGGTCTCGGCCGAGTCCTTCCCCACGCCCGCCGCGCTGCTCGGAGTGGGCGGCGGCGGCGGCGCAAGCGAAGCGGGCGGCGGCGGCACCTGCGGCGGCGATGCGTTACTCTTTGCGCCCGCCGAGCTCAAGATGGGCACGGCGTTCTCGGCGGGCGCCGAGGCGGCCCGCGGTCCGGGCCCCGGGCCCCCACTGCCCCCCGCCGCCGCCCTGCGGCCCCCTGGCAAGCGCCCCCCACCCACCGCTGCCGCCGCTACCACCGAGCCGCCAGCCAAGGCAGCCAAGGCCCCGGGCGCCAAGAAGCCCAAGGCCATCCGCAAGCTGCACTTTGAGGACGAGGTGACCACGTCGCCTGTGCTGGGGCTCAAGATCAAGGAGGGCCCGGTGGAGGCGCCGCGGGGCCGCGCGGGGGGCGCAGCGCGGCCGCTGGGCGAGTTCATCTGCCAGCTGTGCAAGGAGGAGTACGCCGACCCGTTCGCGCTGGCGCAGCACAAGTGCTCGCGTATCGTGCGCGTGGAGTACCGCTGCCCCGAGTGCGCCAAGGTCTTCAGCTGCCCGGCCAACCTGGCCTCGCACCGCCGCTGGCACAAACCGCGGCCCGCGCCCGCCGCCGCCCGCGCGCCGGAGCCGGAAACGGCAGCCAGGGCTGAGGCGCGGGAGGCGCCGGGCGGCGGCAGCGACCGGGACACGCCAAGCCCCGGCGGCGTATCCGAGTCGGGCTCTGAGGACGGGCTGTACGAGTGTCACCACTGCGCCAAGAAGTTCCGCCGCCAGGCCTACCTACGCAAGCACCTGCTGGCGCACCACCAGGCGCTGCAGGCCAAGGGCGCGCCTCCAGCGCCCGCTGCCGAGGACCTACTGGCCTTGTACCCCGGCCCCGACGAAAAGGCGACCCAGGAGGCGGCAGGCGAAGGAGAGGCAGCCGGCGTGCTGGGCCTGAGTGCGTCCGCCGAGTGCCACCTATGCCCTGTGTGCGGGGAGTCGTTCCCCAGCAAGGGCGCCCAGGAGCGCCACCTGCGCCTGCTGCACGCTGCCCAGGTGTTTCCCTGCAAGTACTGCCCGGCCACCTTCTACAGCTCGCCCGGCCTTACGCGGCACATCAACAAGTGCCATCCATCCGAGAACAGACAGGTGATCCTCCTGCAGGTGCCCGTGCGCCCGGCCTGCTAGAGCGCGCCCTCCACCCCGGCCCCCGGAACTGTGCCTTCGTTTGGAGACCCACAAAGAGTGCGCCCTGCACGCCCGAACCCGTCTGCGCTGGGGGAGCCTCGCCCCCATCCCCACCGGGTGAAAGTGTCGTCTCCGCTTCTCGGTGTGGCGTGACGGTAACCCCATCCTCTCGTTGTGACTCCTTTTGGAACCCCCACTTTTACTTTGTGTACCCCCAATCCCCATGGCGCAACAGGAGTCAGTCTCTTTCTGTACAAGGGAGAAGAGCTGTACGCGTTTGTGTCGTGGTTGGAAGCCTCCTCTTGGCGGGGAGAAGCTGTTTTTCTTGCTAGTATTCGCTGTGTTCATGGTCTAGAAATGCGCTCTACTCTCGCCTCGCCTACGAATTTCTGCTCTCTATGTATGTAGCGTACGGGTTGTTTTGAGTGAATCTTGAGGAATAAATGCCTTTATATTTCACAGGCTGTAAATTGAACTTCCCACACGATTAGCTTTATTATGGCTTGTGAACTGCTGGAGTCTGGCTTTACCTTTTTGTATGTGAACAAATCAAATTGCTTAAAAAAAAAGAGTTTTCTTTAGTATAGCCACAAATGCCTTGAACTGTTGTTGGGATTGTTTTGGGGGGAGGGAAGGGAGTGTTCTGAAGATGCTGTAGTAACTGCCTCAGTGTTTCGCGTAAGACTTTTTGGTTTGATCATCTTTGTTGAGGTAGGACTATCAGTTCTCTCTAAATGTATATGTTGATTTATGAGTAATTGTTATTTATTCTTTATTTATTTATATTAATTATGAAGATTATGATATTATTTGATTGCAGATTTTTTTGATGCGCTTCCCTACCCCCACCCCGCCACTCTTGACATTCCACTGTGCGTTTTAGAAGAGAGCCTTTTTCTAAAGGGATCTGCTTAAAGTTTTAACTTTTATATCTCTGAGTGAATTACAGACAACCTACCATTTATTCTGCTTCGAGGGTCCCCAGGGCCCTTGTACAACCGACAGCTCTTACTTTTCAATGCAATCTCTTTTCTACATACATTATTTTCGTAATTGTTAGCTATTTATAGAGAGCTTCAATAGAACTGTTTCAACTGTATAACTATTTACTATTCAAATAAAATATTTTCAAAGTCAAAGTGTGGTGGCCTGATTTCTGCATCATATGCTTTCGGGACGAATTTAAAATAGGGTTTCTGATGATTTCTTAAAAGCTAACTTTATTTTTATCAGGAAAAAGGGAACCACCATCGTCACCAGGGTGGAGGGTTTTCAGAGCTGAACCTCAGCTGCCGGACTCTGCCCTTCCCGCAGCCTGAGGGTGTAGCCTCCAGAGTGGCTGGCCGAAACAAACCTTGTTGGGGGCCTCAGTAATGTGCCAGGAGGGGGGCTAGAATGAAGGCCCTGGGCATCTTTTCCGATAAATTTTCATCAAAGAAGCTGTTCTTTTCACTCCACTTTCATTTAGCAAATCCTTCATTTTGCAACAATTTGGGGCTCAGGGTGACAGTAATTCTTCAAATAAATAAAGTGGGTAGTGTTTACTCCTTAGTGTCTATAAGAAAGGAGAAACGACTTTATCGTGAGATCCGCTAAGTACCGGCAGCAAACTGATTCACATTTGGGTGCAATGGGAAGTTAAGCAACTGGGTTAAGGGCTTAGAAATAATTTTCCAATCAGGTGAGCTGTCTGTTTGGGGGGAAAATGGAACACCATCTGTTTGGGGTATTAAATTTAATAACAGGTAATTACAATGTTTTCCGTTATGTGGCACTCAGCTCTTTGAAGAACAATTCTGACTCTCACCAGTGAATATTTTGGGTTGTTTTCCTCTGTCTTGGAAACCTTTGATGAAAGAGCTGTGTTAAACCTCACCATTGTGCGTGCATGTTCCTTTTGTGTGTTTTTGCTGCTTTTTTTGTGTCAGGCCCACTAAATCTAACGTTTGCCTGCCAACAAGATTTTAGAAATCTGCACAGTAAAGGGATTTGCATCTCCAAAGAGGAGCTGGAATGAGGCTGGGAAAGGCAGTCCTTGAACTTGGAAGGACACACTGAGGAAAGAGATCATTTTCACATTGTGAGCCTCAAGTTTTCTGTGGGATGGGGTTTAGCCGAAGGCTCAGTTAGCAGGAATATGTAATATATATGTCTTTGTGAACCTCTGGAAATGGCCTTCAAATAACAATGAAGGAGAAACCACTACAGGTAAGTTGCCTCCAGGACAAACTGCGGGTTGCTTTTTATCACTGATGACTACATATTTTCCCAGTTTGGAAAATAAAATAACAAAAAGCTCAGAGCTGGCCCAATGTGAAACAGAGCAGCATTTATAACATCCTGAAAACTTTGAATGAAACAAAGAAAAATGTGTGGGCTGATAGCTGCGCTTCTCACCTCCTCCAACAGTAATATGGGAACAGTGAAAATGTTCTGAGTTACAGCACACATTAAGATACCCCAAACTGAGGGTCGGTGTATGCACGTTCTGTGGCAATAAGAAGTTTCCTGAAAAGCTGTAAGACTGGCCACACATGGTGAGCCCAGACTTGGCTACAGAAATGGTAGCTTGTCACTGCGCTGGGCTCACTGTGGTTCTCATCCATAATCACAAAACATAAATTCCTCTAAGATCCACTTCATGAGGGTAAATATAATTTGGTTTTCACAAACATGTTCCTTCATCCCTCGTGGAAATTTATTTCAATGGACCAAATATACCTTTTCTAAAATGGAACCCAAAGTTTCACTGCTGTGAGATATTGAAGGAAACTAGAGTAAATGGAGTATGTTTGAAGGTGATGAAACTGTGTAGAAATAGAAAACCTTGGTCAATTTCTATCATAGTAACACAGTATGAGTTAGCAGAATACCCTTGATAATAAGTTCACAAGGTTCCTATCCAAGAACATCACGTCGAAGCGCGCACACTTTTTACCAAATCTGTGAAGGAGGCTTTGGGCATCCTGTGTGCTCTGGGGATGCTACAAACTGGGAAGGCCTTCCATAGAAACCACCCGAGAATCCCACGCTATCCCACAGCAAGGATTTGGGGGTGAGAAGCCCAGGGGGTCAGGAAAAGTAACAGGGTTAAGGAGGGAGGAGCTAAAAGAGGGAAGAGAAAGGAAGAGGTCTGATTTTTGCCGGTGCCTTCATCCGTCTCTACTTCCACGCAAACGTGCTACGGTATAAAGCAAAAGGCTGTTCAGCATTCCTTTGGTTCCAGAGTGAGCCTGTGGCTGGAGCGGCTGCACGCCACGCTGGTTGAGCCCTTTCTTCAGAGTTCTTAATGTCCTCTCAAGGCAGTCTCCTGTTGCCTGCTTTGCCTTTTCCTGGGAGGCCTGGAAACCTGGGGTTCTTGCCGCCCTCAGAGCAGGAACGTTGTCTGACAAGGGTTTGACCGGAGTGACTCACTCTGACTCACTCGGAGGCCTGTTCTTGGAGGAACACCTTCCTTCTGTGTAGCACAATGGAAGAAGTGATCGCACCTTTCAGCCGATCCAGGGCCTGTCACTGGGTTCCATCTGGGAGTACCCAGATCTTGCAGAGCAGAAATGACGCCAGGAGGCTGGCTGGACTCCAGCTGCACAAGGGCACCTGTGGGCATGTTGGGGTCCTGCAGAGATGTGGGTATGCAGCATCAGCCAGGGCAACACTAGCCACAGGTGGATGTGCCAAGCATGTCGCTGCCCAAATGCTGCTGAGGAGGGGGCGACATTTTTTTTTTTGAGACGGACTTTTGCTCGTTACTCAGGCTGGAGTGCAATGGCGCAATCTCGGCTCACCGCAACCTCCGCCTCCTGGGTTCAGGCATTTCTCCTGCCTCAGCCTCCCGAGTAGCTGGGATTACAGGCACACGGGGGGTGGCATTTCTAAACCGCTTCCCTTTGCTCTGTGAGTGGCTGCCTCCTCCCCCAGGTGGGCTGAACTCCACAGCCATCCACAGAGCCTTCAGAACAAAGCAGAAGTGTCTCCTAGCCACCCTGAGGGACCTGATAACACTACAGGAATTCTTCACGTATCAAATGTCTTGCAAAAGATAAAAGGGCCTCAAACAGGTTTGGCTTTCTGAAATCAAGTCACTTGGCTTCCAGAATGCCTCAGTCTCCTCATCAGTAAGCCACAGGTAATACTCTTGGCCAATGCCCTGAGGGCATCTGGAACCTTTGTGGAACATCTGGGGAAGATTCCTGAGCCCAGTTGAAGGTGGGCAGTGAGGAGCTCAGAGGGGCCTGCATTCTTCGCATAGACACGGGCATTCCTCTTTGCCAGGAGTGCTGTTCCACGGCATTTAGGATTGGCTACAAAGCCGCTGGCCTGTGGCAGGGTAACTCTGAGCAAAACTTGCTATCTTTTTGCAGAATGGACATTTAGGTCTTTCTGGCAAACAGACCCAGGGCTAAGTCTATAGGATCGTATATGGGATACGATGAGTCCCCCACTTAGCTTGTTACAGAGCCAGGATTAATTATGGTTCTTTGATGGACAGACCAAAGGAAGCTGTAATACTCTGGTAGTTAAAGTAGCACGCGATGGAATTTAGAGATTGAAGAGGAAACTGAGTTGTAGACAGAAACCCGCAGGAGGCAAAACGCACCCGTGTGAGAACCAACTGGAAAGCAACACGCAGGGACCTTGCTTCCATTTGATCGTCAAGGAGGTACCGAAGTGGGAGCACAAAGCGGTGACCTAAAGACACTTAGCTTCTCATCTTCAATGATGGAAACATCTCATGGGTCTTTTGGCAACGCGACCCGAAACTAATAGTCCCCAAATCTCACCCAGGCAAGAAAGAGAGCGGCGAAAGGCATCTTCAAGTTCCATCCCATCATATCCATTGGAGAGACGTCATTTCTGTACTACCCACCTGCAGTATTAAATGACCAGCACTCACAGGGAAAGCCTGGTGTACTCATGACTCCTGGCAATTGTCACTAGCAGGTACATCAGCAGCGCAAAGACAAGTTCAGCAGTGGGAGCTGGCTCTGTAACTTAAGGAGACCTGCTCACAAGCCCCACAGGAGCCCAGTGACCCTAGAATAAAGAACGCTTCACAAATATGCAGAGCCGAAGGACCATCCTCTGACAGGCTGCAGCCTAGAGTCCCTCGTGTCCCCTTGCACCTTCATCAGCTGAGGTTTCCAAGTGAGGCCAGGCATGTTGACTCCTCAGGAAGAAGGGACCAGAGATGGATGGTGCCTGCTTGCCCAATGATCTTGAAGAATAGGGAAATCTTCTTTCTCCCCCCGGGAGAAGTGGGGAACTACAGCCTCCTTCTGACACTGCTAAGGAAACAGATCAATACTTTTCAACACCCCCTCACCTTTTACAAACAACCAGCTACAGGTTTTGATGTCATCAGGGATACTTCCCAGGCAAGAGGATTTTCTGAAGATGACCTAGTTCTGATCCTTTGGACATATTCCTCAAGAGGACCTGCAGGAGGAAATTAACAAAGGCCAGATTGGGGTTCGAAAGTCACAGATGAGAGGTGTTATCCCAGCAAGCCAAGTGTGATGGACCTTTGGGGTGAAGGGAATTGATTTCTCATAACTGGATGAGAGAATCAACCTGGCTTACAAATTTACCAATCACAACTACTTTTTGGTCATTATTAAGGCTTGATATGCTTCTCAGAATCTCAGAGCACATTGGAACATATGTTTGAAATCAGTTAGCTTGTTTTCAGTAACTCAAACACACTCCTCCGTATCCTAAGCCCCAACCGTCATCATTTGTACCCCATATACTTAGATTGTAGGCTTGCTGTGTAGCATCTGGAAAGTGGAATGTTCAGGACATGCCACTTCCTTCTGGCAGTGTATATGGTGAGCAGATGGGTTCTGGGGTGACTGCCTTCGTGTTTGTCTGGTTTGAAGATTTCTACCCTGTGTGGTCTTCCTGGTAGCATTTCCACACAAAGCATCAGCACCAATGTTTGTTTCTCTAGCTCCTCACAGAAGCCCACACGGAGACAAACCATCATTAGAAGATTCCACATTCACTACATTGTAACTAAACCTACAGAGTGTTTCCTGCCAGCAGGACACATTTAAAGGCAGATCACTGAGCCTGTTTCCAGCATGCCATGCGTATACTGTGCAGCTCCCCCAGTGTCTCTGAGAAACTTGTTGACACAGTTTGCATCCAGTTTCCCGGGGCCGCCCCCGCTTCATCAGAACCCCGGCATTCCCTGCTCCTTCCCTATGGTTTGAACCAGCAGACCAAGCATTGCGCAGCGGGGAGACAACATCAACCTGAATTCATTATTCTTCTCTTTCACTCATCAAAGAAGGGCCTTTTATTTGAATTCAACATCTGCTTCGTCTCTGTTGTGCAGGACCAGGACCCTGATGCAATGCCCCCTTTTCAAACGCCACAGCCAGGTGACAGTCACACCTGACAGTGATAGGATGAGGAGAGGGAGCAAAGAGGCTATTATGTGTCAAATCTGATAGGATGCAGAGGAGGCGTTAGAGCATGGAAGGGTGGGTTTCAGAGGAGGGCGCTTTCCACAGAAGGAAAAAGCATCAGGCTACAGTTTCCTCCCAGCACAAAGAATAGAAAAGGATGGGGAAGTTGGGCTGAAATGCACGTGTCCAGTGTTGCCATTTAAAAGCCTGTAACATCGATTAATTGCAGTTCTTTTGTATTGCTATTTATTACTACAGTATGTAAAACGAGCCTTCACATTTTATAAGTATAGCTACAAGAGGTTGTTATTAGGAGGTGGGCAGAATCTGATGGGAAGAGTGAGCATGAAAATGATCAGGTAGAGACCGCCCCGGACAAAGGGGGTGGGACCAATCAAATCTGGGTGAAACAGAATCATGTCAGAGTTCAACAAATATTTTATACCACAAAGGACCACGTTCTGCTTTCCTCAAGTCTTTGACTAGATCTTTATTGTGTCTTTTGAAACAAAATTATTATCCCTGATAACTTCCTGAGGCTTTTCACGTGACTGGATAAATCACTAAAGGCAATCTACAGTTTTAAATCACCTTTGATTTAAAATGAAACAGTTTCACAATTAGTGTTCAGATTTGTATCAGAAAACTCAGTCACAGAGAAAACCATGTTTTCTCCTCAGTATTTCCAAAATTTGGTAATTCAGATTAAAAAGGATGAAAAACAATTAAATGCGTATTATACTTACCTTGACTTATCTGTAGCAGTAACTATGACCTTACATTCTAAGATTATATTGGGATTCCAGAATTATAGCCGTCATTGTGGTATTTCACTATCTCTATTGTTATTATAAGAGAAAAAGCTAGACCAGGGGTTGGGAAACTAAGGCCCACTGGCTCAAGCCAGCACAAACCTGCTTTTGTAAATAAAGTTTTACTGACATAGAGCCATACTCACATACTCAGCCTCTGTGGTTGTTTTCATGCTACAACAACAGAGTTTAGTAGTTATGATAGAGGCCACGTGGTCCTCAAAGCCTAAAATGTTTACTATTCGCCTCTTTATAGAAAGAGTTTGCTGACAATAGTATCCTACAATAGACAATAAAATAGTGCAGTTGGCTGGGCGCGGTGGCTCAAGCCTGTAATCCCAGCACTTTGGGAGGCCGAGGCAGGTGGATCACGAGGTCAACAGATCGAGACCATCCTGGTCAACATAGTGAAACCCCGTCTCTACTAAAAATACAAAAAATTAGCTGGGCATGGTGGCGCGTGCCTGTAATCCCAGCTACTCGGGAGGCTGAGGCAGGAGAATTGCCTGAATGCAGGAGGCGGAGGTTGCGGTGAGCCAAGATCGGGCCATTGCACTCCAGCCTGGGTAACAAGAGCGAAACTCCGTCTCAAAAAAAAAAAAATAGTGCAGTAATTCCTCCCCAGGGTTAGATAGAAATTTGGTCCTGGGGAACGATCCAAGATGGCCGATCGCTAACATCTCGGGATTGCAGCTCGCAGTGAAAGCGCACAGAACTAGAGCACACCACACTTTCAGACAAATTCTGGTCGCTCAGGAGCAGAAGATTCCCAGTGGAGGAGCCACGCGGGTCACCGGCTGGTGCAGTGGTTTCGCTGGCACCACGGCACAGCAGTTTCGCCGGCCCTCCACACAGCAGCTCTCGGAGCAGAGTAAGCGGGGCTGGCTCCCCTTCTGACCGGGGTTTGGAGGAGCCACGTGGGTCCCCAGCGCGACTCCTGAGGCCGGTGCAGTGGTTGTGCCGGCACCTCGGCGCAGAGTGAACGGGACTGGTTCCCCTTCTGACCGAGGTTTGGAGCTCCGGGAAGGCAGAGTCACCTATTACGGACACAAGAAGGAAGCCAGACAGGAGAAGCCTGGGCAGAAAAACACCATCAGTCTTAACGCCGCTGTTCTGGCCCTGGGAACTAACAACTTGGACATCCACTCAAGAGACCTAATCTGAAAGCTGGTAATTTCAAAGACGACAGGAGGATAAATTTACAATGATGGGAAGAAACCAGCGTAAAAACACTGAGAATACTCAAAATCAGAACACCTCTCCCTCTAAAGATGATCACAATTCCTCATCAACAATGGAACAAGGCTTGATGGAGAACGAGCGCATCCCAGTAACAGAATCAGGCTTCAGGGTATG
>CM052652.1:145558089-145659192 GCA_028533165.1 Leontopithecus rosalia
TTTTTTTTCTTTCCTTCTCTCAAAAAAAGAAAGAAATCAACTCGTAAACCTCTAGATCCAGGTCGGCAATGTCTCTCTCATTGCTTGATTTCCTTCCTTCCCTTCCCTCCGTCCCTCCCTCCCTCCCTTCCTGCCTTCTTTTCTTCCTCATCCCTTCCTTCCTCCCTCCCTTCCTTCCTCCCTTCCTCCTTCCCTCCTTTCCTGCCTTCCTTTCTTCCTCCCCGCGCAAAAAAAAAAAGAAATTTGGTCCTATGAAAACTGCGCTTTTCTCAGTTGTGTGTTGAGCGTCATAAACTCAGTAACTCAGCATTCATGAGTCTTGAAAATTGCAAAATCTAGTATCACCATTTTGACAGGTGTCACTCACTGCCTAAGATACCACATTTTATGGTTTTTTTTTTTTTTTTTGAGACAGTCTCACTGTGTCACCCAGGCTGGAGTGCAGGGGTGCAATCTTGGTTCACTGCAACTTCCGCCCCACAGGCTTAAGGGATCCTCCCACCTCAGTCTCCTGCGTAGCTGGGACTACAGCCATGTGCCACTACACCCGGCTAATATTTGTTTTTTTTTTTTTAAGTAGAAATGGGGTTTGACCATGTTGGCCAGTCTTGTCTTGAATTCCTGGCCTCAAGTGATCCACCTGCCTCAACCCCCTGAGGTGCTGGGATTATAGGTGGGAGCCACCATGCCTGGCCAAGGTACCATGTTTTTTTCAACCTGATTTTTGTTTTGTTTTTTTGAGACAGGGTCTCACTCTGTTGCCCAGGCTGGAGTGCAGTGGCATGACCACGGCTTACTGTGGCCTTGACCTCCTGGGCTCAAGCAATCTTCTTGCCTCAGCCTTCTGAGTAGCTGAGATGACAGATGCACACCAGCATGCCTGGCCAAAGTTTTTATTTTTTATAGAGATGGGGGTCTCACCATGTTATCCAGACTACTCTCGAACTCCTGGGCTCAAGCGATCTTCCTATCTTGACCTCTGAAAGTTCTGGGATTACCGGTGTGGGCCATCACACCTGGCCCTGATAATGAAGAAAGTTTTTCTGAAAGGAGGAAAGTGCTTCCAAGATAGTTTTGTTAATATTGTTCCTATTCATCATCTCAGTTACAGGAGCTCTCAGACAGTACACACGAATTCTTGCCTGTTGAGTCATCCGCAGAAGTCTACACAGAAGAGGAAGGTTGTCTGGTTTGAAGGTTGTTTGCTCACTGCAGTGATAGTTTAATATCATGTGAAATCACAGCTCTTAGTTTGAACCACAGGGCATTGCTGTTTTGCTTTTTGTTTTGAGACGGGGTCTCACTCTGTTGCCCAGGCTGAAGTGCAGCTGTGCAATCTCAGTTCACTGCAACCTCTGCCTCCTGGGTTCGAGTGATTCTTGTGCCTCAGCCTCCCAAGTAGCTGAGATTACAGGCATGCGCCACCACATCTAACTTTTTTTTGAATTTTTAGTAGAGATGGGCTTTCATTATGTTGCCCAGGCTGTTCTCCAGCTCCTGGCCTTAAGTGATCTGCCCGCCTCAGCCTCCCAAAGTGCTAGGATCATAGGCGTGGCATCTGGCTCACTGCTGTTTTTATAAGTAAAAATAAGAAGTTTCGTATCAAAATCTTTATATGGCTCAAACTGACATTTTAAGGATTTTCGGTAACCCTTAGCTTAAAAATGAGTTAAAGACAGAATGTAACTTCGACTTAGCATTGATTTGTCTCAAAATAGTGTTAATTTAATAGGAACAACACCTTCCTGGCAACTGATGACCTCTTTTAATTGTGCAAACGTTTGAGCATTTGGAGGACATAGATCAGTGAGAATTCTGCTCTGATTAGAGGTTCACAACCATGACTTGAAACCTTTTCCTAAAACAGGTTTCCGACCCGGTCCCACGTGTCTCCCTTACGGTGATGCTGGTGGACTATGAGTTGTACACTTCTGTAGTATGTGTTGTTAGAACCCTGCCACTCAAAGTGTGGACCAAGGACCTGTAGGTCCACATCCCCTGGGAGCAGAATTGCCGGCCCCGCTTTGGGCCTCCTAAATCAGAATTCGTATTTTAACAGGACCCCCAGGAAATCTGTATGCACATTGAGGTTTTACATGCACTGGTTTACATTTTGAGGTCTTGGTCACAGAATGAGTTCTCCCTTTTGTTGCCCCAAGTAAATTTGGCCTGGGAAGGGTTGATGGCTTGGGCAGCAGCAACACAGGGACACAAACCCCAACTAATGATGGGTTTGTAACATTAACAGACTAAATTCATATTAACATTTCGAGGACGTTTGGTAGCAATTCATTAAAAATCGAGTTAAAGACACAAGATAACTTTAACTCGGCGACTTTAACGAACTTTGCCTGCTCTAAGGCCTTTCTATGAATTACTCTGTGTGTTCTCACAGTGCTCCATGAGGTCGGAGAGGTCATTACCCTGTGTAACACATGAAGAAAACAGAGGCCCTGTGAAATGACATGGCCTGAAAGTGGGGACATTTAACTGAGATCAAGAAGGAAATTAGTTCCTAAAGAGAAGCCTCCAAGGCAGCGATTGCTGCAGTGTGGGGGAATTCAGACGGACAGTGACAGGCCAGGGCCCTGGTTCCGCCTTCTTGTTAAGGGGCTGCTACAGCAGGGAGTGAGATCCGGTGGCCTGGAAGTCCTCAGCCCACATCGTGAAACAGCTGATTTGTGTTTTGGCAATTTGACGCCAAAATAATGGGCTGAAAATCTTAACCTGGGAGAGAGAGAGCAGAGCCAAGGTAACATTGTTTCCAGCTATTTCCTGTCTTCTGCATTGGAGGAACTTGTTATTTCTACATGACCCAACTTGCAAACACAAATAACCAGTACTGGTGAGAGAACTGGGTAAAGTTAGTGCTATGTGATGATAACTAAGGCTGTCACACTGGCGTCTGCATCCAGCAGATTCTACGTTCGGCACCACTTTTTGCTTCACTTTAACATGCTGCAGATGCAAACTGTAGAGAGGCATGAATTCACTGTGAATGGTGGCGTTGTAAGCAGCACCGCAGAGAGGATATCGCTGAAAGCTAGCTTGCCCGGGCCACTTCCTTTTTTCTTTCTTTTTTTTTTTTTTTTGAGACGGAGTTTCGCTCTTGTTACCCAGGCTGGAGTGCAATGGCGCGATCTCGGCTCACCACAACTTCCGCCTCCTGGGTTCAGGCAATTCTCCTGCCTCAGCCTCCCGAGCAGCTGGGATTACAGGCACGCACCACCGTGCCCAGCTAATTTTTTGTATTTTTAGTAGAGATGGGGTTTCACCATGTTGACCAGGATGGTCTCAATCTCTTGACCTCGTGATCCACCCGCCTCGGCCTCCCAAAGTGCTGGGATTACAGGCGTGAGCCACCGCACCTGGCCTCTTTTTTTTTTTTTTTTTTTTTTTTTTGAGACTGAGTCTCACTCTGTAGCCCAGGCTGGAGTGCAGAGGTTTGATCTTGGCTCACTGCAATCTCTGCCTCCCAGGTTCAAGCGATTCTCCTGCCTCAGCCTCCTGAGTAGCTGGGATTACAGGCGCCCACCACCACGCGCCCAGGCCACTTTCTATTGAGCTCTCTACCTTCCACTTTGGTTCTAAAAGCACCTGGTTGTAGAAATCACTTATTATTCTATACCTGCAAGCCAGTTAGTAGGCCATCCCAGAACCATGGCAACCAGCATGAGTGGCAGAAGGAAAAGTCCGTGAGCACAGGGTTTCAGCTCTCCCTGGCCACCTTCAGCATCAGGGGAGCAGAGGGACTCAAATGGGCAGGACGCAAACCCCAACTCTGAGATGCAAAGTCTAGTAACATTTAAGAAAATTATTCAATTAAAATTTTAATTTTATATCTTAGAGAGAGTGTCAATGCTGTAGCTTCTGGAAGTGACAGATTTTGATAATCCTAGCCGGTTACTTTCTCTTCTGCAGTGGTGAATTTCACATGCTCACATGCAAAAGGACCCAGCCCCTTCTCCAGTATGCTGGGGCTGTTAGGTACCAGGGACTTGGAGCACAAATGCCTGCTTTCATCATCTTATGTCCACCATCTGTGGGTGGCCATGGGTAAGTTATGAATCCTCTCTGTTTTCTCATTGATATAATTAGGAAAGAGTAGTATCCACCTGTAGCAGACATTTGTTAAATTTTCTGCTTGCCGCATGCCTTTGAACACCCTTCCTGTGCTCAGATAATCCCCTATCCAATGAGTTCTGGCTCCCCAAGGTAGAATCCAGAAACTTGCTTTTCCAGCCTCCCTTGCAGCTAGGCTCTGCTTGAACCCAGAAGGGTTCAAGTGCTGTGCATTGAGACTGACGTCCAGTGGAAAGGAGTCAGATCACCCTGACTCAGATGGGAGGTGCCTGACCACCCATCAAATGTGCCCTGAGATACAGATCCAGAAGAGACACATGGAAGAGGTGGCACTGGGTGCAGTCAGTGCTGGGAGGGCAGAGCAGAGGCATTTGTCTCTTGGAGGTGAAGACCCGGCATTGTGAGCTGAGTTACCATTGCACTTGTCTAGCAGAGCAATTTGAGTGTTGTTTCTAGATATTTCAGCCCCAAAACCTGATTGTGTAGCCCTCCTGGACATAAAGCAAGGTAGCCAAGGGTCTTTAATAAATTATTTATCTCCTTCATCTGGCTAAAGTGGATTTCGCTGTCCGCAACTGAGTATCTCCCAAGACCACGTTGAGATTAAATGAGTTACTGAGGTCAAGGGCTGATGAGAACTCACTCATTATCCTTGCAATTTTCAGTTTTTTAATGTTTATCGGATCCATTCACAGGACAGGAGTGAATGCCGATTTTATTTTTTAGTGTTTTTTTTTTTGAGGTGGAGTTTTGCTCTTGTTGCCCAGGCTGGAGTGCGATGGCATGATCTTGACTTATTGCAACCTCTGCCTTCTGGGTTCAAGTTATTCTCCTGCCTCAGTCTCCCAAGTAGCTGGAATTACAGGTGCCCACCACCACGCCCAGCTAGTTTTTTGTATTTTTAGTAGAGACAGGGTTTCACTGTGTTGGCCATACTGGTCTTGAACTGCTGACCTCAGGTTATCCCACCCCCCTAGGCCTCCCAAAGTGCTGGGATTACAGGCATGGGCTACCGCACCTGGCTGAACACTGATTTTAAATTGTAGACAATCTGAATGCAGCAAGATGCAGGTTTAAAAACACTTCTGCAAACTCTTTGACATGCCTCCCATTGTGAGGCAAAGTCTGTACCTCCCTCACTGGCCCCCACAGAACTAACAGGGCCTTTGTGATGCTTCCTCAAATAAAAAGCTGTAGAAGTGACGCTGTGTGACTTCTGAGACTAGCGTAGAAAAGACCAAACTCGAGCTACATACAGAGGCCACATATAGGTGTTCTACTGAGGCTGAGCTAAGATCTCAATCAACAGCCAAGCCCCAGACATTTGCAGGAGCAGGTGAACCCCTAAGATGATGCCAGCCCCCTCCACCCCAACATTTGCATGAGACAGCCCAGGTGGGAACAGCCCGGCTGGGCCTGCTCACCCCCAGAACTGTGTGAGACTTTAATAAAATGATTGTGGTTGTTTTTAGCCCCTGAGTTTTGGGGTGGTTTGTTACATCGCAATAGACAACTGATATTGATTACTGATTCATTAGAAATCGATAACTGATATCAGGAATACACCTGATGTTCTTACAGTGCTCTCTGGCTTTTAGAATGCTTGCACGGGAATTTTTATTTTCACTACAGGGTCTTACTCTGTCATCCAGACTGGAGTGCAGTGGTATGAACATGGCTCACTACAGCCTTGACCTCTGGGCAGTCCTGCACCTCAGCTGCCCATATAGCTGGGACCACAGGCACGCACCACCGTGCCCAGCTAATGTTTTTATTTTCTTTAAAGATGGGGGTCTCACTTTGTTGCCCAGGCTGGTCTCGAACTCCTGGGCTCAGGTGATTTGCCCACCTTGGCCTCCTAAAGTGCTAGGATGACATGCATGAGCCACTGTGCTCAGCCTGCATGTGAGTTTTTCCATTTGGCCTTCACATCAATCCTGTATAGATTATGATTCATCGATTCGTACATGAAGAAAATGTCTGAATGCTGAATGCCTTGCCTTCCATCAGAAGGCTCTTCACCTGAGACCTGGAGAACAGAACCCAGGTGTCTGGCTTCTGATGTAGCACTCCACATGGTGCGGTCTGGGTTCCCTAGTAGAATGCACCATTGTACGTAAATGCCTTCTGTACACTGTCTTCAGCTCATCATTGAAACAACCATTAGATCAATGTCCCACGCACTGTGACTGTGTAACAACAAATCTCTCCAAACCCCAGTGCTTAGAACAACAGAGATTTATTATATCTAATTATTTGCATGGGGCAGGAATTCAGCAGCAGCCTGGCTCTGTGGTTCTTGCTTGGGGTCCTTCAGGAAGTCATGGAGAGTTGTCCACTGAGGCTGCAGTCAAGTGAAGGGTTAATTCGGGCTGCAGGATCCATTTCCAAGATGGTTCCCTCACATGGATGCTGGTCTTCATAGGATTGCTTTGATGTCCTGACAGCACGGTGGCTCTCTCCAAAGCCGTCCAGGAGACCTAAGCAGAAACTGTAACTCCTTTATGACTAATCTTGGAAGATATGTCACTTGCCAGGTTCTGCTGTCCCATAGGTCATCTCTGAACCAGTGTGTAAAGGACCATGTGAGGACATCAGTACAGGAGGTGGCGATCACTGGGGTCCATCTTTGAGGTTGGCTACCACAAGCAGCATTATCACCCCAAGTCCCAGGTGAGGAAACGAGCCAGCATGGCTAGGGAATGGCCGCTCACCAAAAGCCAACACCGATTCCCAAGGCCACATTCCTCTCTAATCTATGACAGAAGGTGAATTTATGTATTTTGATGCATTTATGTCTATTTATGTTCGTATTTTCAAAAACTTCTTCAAAATTGAGAAATTCTTTGAAATGTTACCATGAAAAGACATCTGGTGTGGACACATTGAACAGGAGGCCTCACTTTGGTCAACAGATGCCCCGCTCTGTCATGGCTGAAATGATGCCTTTTGCCTGGGTGCTCCTTACAATTTTTCTTTTCTTAAGCTGTTGGGTAATTTACTGAGTTATCTTTTACAAACATGGGAAGACATGGGTCCTAGCTTCATATTTCAACATAACTCCAAAACTGACTTTATAGAACTCAAAAGTGGTCAAATAATCAATCCATTCAGGCTGTAATGACTGTTTCAGTCAGCTTGTGCTGCAGTAACAAAATACCATAGACTGAGTGGCTTAAACTGAAACAGTAGGAATGGCTTGAACAACAGGAATTTCTCTCTCACAGTTCTGGAGGCTGGAGAGTTTAAATTTAAGGCGTGGGCTGATTTGGTTCTCCAGTGCAGACTTGCTTTCTGGCCTGCAGACAGCAGCCTTCTCTCCGTGTCCTCACACAGCAGAGAGAGAAGCTCTGGCCTCTCTTCGTGTTCTATGGGCAGTAATCCCATCATGGAGACCCCCATCTCCGGGACCTCATTGCAACCCAGTCACCTCCCAGAGGTCCCACTTCCTAGTAAACACTGGAGGTTAGGGCTTCAACCTATGGATTTTGGGAAGACATATAAAACATTCAGTCCCTAACAATGACATACACTCTCTGACTCAGTAATTTCAATTTTTGGAAATTTATTATACAGAAATAAAAGTAGCAGTGTGTCAGGATATAGGTGTGCTGTTGTTTATTGCAAGTGTCTTTGTTATGACAAACACTGGAAGTCACCTTAATGTCCACAGACTGGCTAGGCCAATTAAGGGACATCTGTATTAAGGAATAATATGCAGCTATGAAAAATGATAAACTAAATGGAGGGGTGCCTATGACATTGTAAAGTTCAACAAGGATGTTGTAGAATAATGTGTATTGTATGATGCTTTTTCTATATCTTTGCATTAATCTGGAGAGATGTTCTTTTAGTTAATTACTTTTTTTGGAGACAGTTTCATTCTATTGCCTAGGCTGGAGTGCAGTAGCATGATCTCGGTTCACTGCAAACTCCTCCTTCTGGGTTTGAGTGATTCTCCTGCCTCAGCCTCTTGGGTAGCTGGCACACAGGTGTGTGCCACCATGTCCTGCTAATTTTTGTATTTTTAGTAGAGATGGGGTTTCACCATGTTGATCAGGCTGGTCTCAAACTCCCAAACTCTAGTGATCCACCCATCTCAGCCTCCCAAAGTGCTGGATTACAGTGTGAGCCACTGCACCCAGCTGAGAATGTTTTTTTGAATAACCCGCTTTAAGTCTTAGGGAGAGGGGGCTTGGAATAGAAGCAGATCATTATTTTTAGAAGAAAAAAGTACAGAATACCTGATGTAATATACAAATCTGCATTTTGGCTATTTCATTAAAATCTTGATTAGTAAAAAAAGGAAACAACCTTCCCCGATTAAGAGAAGCTCCTGCTGTGAGTTTTTCCACTAGCATTTTGCTCTCACCTTTAAGTTGCAACTGTTCCAGGGGGTCATTTTCCTGGTGCCTGAAACGAAGATGCCAAGATCTCCCTGAAGAAAGCTATAGAAATTGTTACCAGTGGGCCCATAATCAGCCGTCAACATGGAAGACAAAATGGGGTGACTTTTTTTCCCAGGAGAAGATGAAGCCATTCATGTGCAGCCCTCGCCGCTGCTTCCCACTGCTCCGGAGATTTGCGGCAGACGCTCTGCAGGTCGGGCGGGAGTGAGACTGCTATGGAGGGCCCCTGCACTTAGCCCAGCGGCCATTTCTTAGGGAATATTGATCAAAAGTACTCTCCTCCATCATCTCGGGGGCGTAATGCAGTCCCTGAGTATTCACGAAAAAAAAGCTTTTCGTTGCCAGGCTATTTTCTGAAGTCAAAAAGATCCTTTCAGGATCTATAATAGCAAGCCCCTTCCCACTTCACGCCCTCAGTGAGAAGCACACTCCAATTCCTCGGCCCCGAGGACCCCACGCCAAGGAGGGTGCTGAGGCTCTGACCTCTTCATGGAAAATATTCCACGTCAAATTCAACAAGCATTTTCACAGGGGAGGGGGGAAATAGAAATGGAAGATTAGCAATGACACTTGGACACATAAGAAAGCGCCCCCCTATGGCAGAGATAATTTATGCATTTATTCTTTCTTTCCTAAATTAATGTTTGAATAGAATTTTGGCCACATACATAATGCTCTGATATCTGAGGCAGGAATAACTTGATAGAAATAGCAACAACCACCGTCCGATCAGCGCTGTCCACGTCTCACGTGGATTGGAAGGGAGGATGGCTAGCTGGGACCTTCTACTTTCTCCACCGTCACTCTATGAAAGACGGGATCTTCCAGACAAATATTGCCTGACGTGACAGCTTATCATAAATGTCTCGCTGTCCCCATCTTATCCAACTTAAGTCAGGACACTTAGGTATTAAAGTACTTTTTACTTAAAATTCTAACAATGACAAAAATGAAGCAATCTCAGATTCCAGCAATTTTTTTCTTATTCAGAGAGTGTCATTTCGGAGAGTTCCTGTTGTTTTTGTCGCTGCTGTTTGTGTGTGTTGGGGGCATACCTGAGAGCACCTTGGGGGCAGAGGGTATCACTACTGTCTGAAATGCCCGCCTAGCTGGGCCGCTGGGTGGTCTTGTCATGTTTTCTGAGGGTGAAAATGGGGCTGAATCTACAGAAGCGAGTCTGGTTCTACTCCACTCAAGGTCGGTTCTTGCGGCATGGAAGGGCATTGATACGTTTTATCTTCTGTCTCAAACTTCTGAAACAGAAGACAAACGACAATTTTGGCCAAATTGTAGCAAAAGCTTAGAAAACATGTGGCTCTCCGAGTGCAGGGAGCAGACTGTGGTTTTCCAGAGCGTGGCCGACCTGCCTGGCATCACACCAGGCATGGGAAGCCTGCTTTGGCTACCCGCTCATCACCTCAAAGTCTATTTTTCACAGTTGAAAACAAGCTATTTGTCTTTCCAGAGGTTCCAGCCCGTGGCTTCTGGAGCTATGGAGAGAGGTTGACTCCAGTGTCTTCTCTGCATGTAGGGAGAGTAGGTGAGTCTCTTGTTAAAACAAGTTCTCCATACTCGAAGCCCTTGGGCCCTATGACAGCAGGGTCAAGGTGGCCTAAGCCTTGGCATTAGGGAGACCTTTACAGTGACCAAAAGGCACGTGGAAACTACATTTTCAACAAACAGTCCATGCACTGGTTAAGAATGGTGACTGCTGCTAAATGGGAGTGTCATCAAGAAGTCGGAACCAAGAAACTCATCTCCTGCCTGGAGCCCCCCTTTCTGGCCTTGTGAATCTTAGTGAGCCAACATCTCCAGGCCTTGGTTTTCATACCCATGGAAGGTGGTCAGACTGTGGGGGTGGGGGCGACCTTACCAGATGTAGATCCGTGCCATGAGTAGACCAAAGAGGCAGGGACAAAGTTTTACTTTGTGCTCCATTTCCATGGCCTTCACTTTTTGGTTTGAAAAATGAAATGCAACTAGAAGCATTTCCAGGTATAGAGAAAAGAGCAAATGACAATAGCACCCCTTGACATAAATGGGGTTTAATAACTCAAAGTGAATTCAGTTTAGTTTCTGCACATACACAGCACCGTAATGCTGGCTTGAATGTGTACTGAAGTGAGCAAGTATCAGTGTGTGAGCCTCTGGCTGGAAGACACTCTTCATTCCAGGAAGCATAAACGACCGGCGTTTCTCCTGGAACACTTAGAGCTACTTATACAACGGCTAGGTGTACCTTAGAAATATTCTTTCTTTCAATCCTGGTTCCTAGCAGAAAAAGACCTATCAGGGCCTTGTAGCAATGGTCCTTTTGGAAGCACTGAAAGTTGGATTGTTTTTTGGAGTTCTGCTGAAGGTTTTGCTTCATATGGCCCAAGATTTGATGAGTACTTTTTTAAGGTGACCTGATCATTTACATGTCTCCCCACTCTCTTATCATTCTGCCACAAATAAAAAAAATGTAACAGAGAAAATGATTTGGTGAAAATTTAAAAAAACCCAAATATAAAAAAAGTAGACTGTTTTAAGTTTTAGAACAATATCCTTTGAATTTCAAATAACCATTTCCGTATCTGAGTTATCCCAGGGTGGGGGAATTTCCAGGGAGTCCTGAGGGCCATCTAGGACACTGAGTCATGTGTGAGGGGCAGAAATGCAGTTCCTAGGAGCAGCTGTAGAGCAAAGAGCTGTCCTGCAGGAAACGGTATCTGATGTTCCCTTAGCGCGGGTGGGAGATGAGTGCATCACTGAGGGGTCTGGCCTAGCCTCTCAACCCAGATCTACCTGCAGGTCGGAGTCCTCTGGGTAACTTTAAAAAGTGGAGATGCTGGCTGGGTGCAGTGGCTCACGCCTGTAATCCCAGCACTTTGGGAGGCTGAGGCGGGTGGATCACGAGGTCAGGAGTTTGAGAACCAGCCTGACCAACATGGTGAAACCCCATCTCTACTAAAAATATAAAAATTAGCCGGGTGTGGTGGTATGCACCTGTAATCCCAGCTATTCAAGAGGATGAGGCAGGAGAATTGCTTGAACTCGAGAGGTGGAGGTTGCAGTGAGCTGAGATCGCACCATTGCACTCCAGCATGGGTGACAGAGTGAGACTCTGTTTCAAAAAAAAAAGTGGAGATGCTGAGGTTCTAGCCCAGACCTGGTGGGTCAGAGTCAGTGGCAGACAGGAGCCTGCATCTGACTTATGAAGATTCTTCAATGCTGCTGATGCACAGGCTGGGACCCACTGCGTCCAAAACACAAAGCTCTCAAACTCCACACCAAGCTTCATTCTATGAGGTACCAAGTATTAGAGGCAGGACATACCATCAAGCAAGCTCTTGTTATCAGTGAAAAGCTAAAAACATCTTCATTGAATTCAGAGTCTACTTGACTCCCAGGAAGGCATCCAGACCATTTGGGAGGTCACAGCCATGTTTTCTAAGTATTAGGTACTCAAAAGATACTTGCTAACTGGACGAAGGAATTATTTATACAAAATTCTAAGACAATGTCCTGAAAGGTCACTGCTGCCTAGCACGAGTGGCCCGTAATGCTGGCAGAGGCCACTCGGCCAGGCCGTCATGCAGTTTGGAGTCCTTAGACAGGGGCCATCAGCTTAGCTTCAGCCACACCAACAGGAGACCGTCACCACATCTTGTCCGTCACCTGTTTACACAGACAAGCCCTCCAATGCTGCCTCCTGCTCATCAGGGACAGGGGCTCCAGACCTCTAGAGGGGTGACTCGTATGGCGGCTGCCCTGGAGAGATGGAGCAAGGGGCACAGCTCATTGTGGGCTCAGGTAGACATGGTGGTAGCAGGCGATACTGACCCAGCCTTCAAGCATGAAGACAGAAAAAGACTTCAGTAGATGAGAACCATGATGCTTGGATTCGGAGCCTCCTGTGACTGGATCCCAGCATTCCATCTTAGGAACCAAGGCCAATTTTACATAAACACATCGGTAAGCTTTCCCGCATTGCTACCAGCTACCATTCTGGACGCATGTTTAGGCTCTGGTTAAAATATGCTTTCAAACAAATTCTGTCCAATAAAAATGAAAACCACCTTTTTATTAGACAGGGTAAACTTCATTTTCTTATAAACTATAATGAGAATGAGAGAAGCAAATAGCACCAAAGTGCTGTGTTTCCACTTTATTAAATGATCACAGTCCATCAGAATTAAAGAGGAAAGAAGGTTAACTGGAGAGTCGGGTGGGGCGGCTGCCATCGGTGGAGCTGTTGCTTTCCCAGCGTGGCTGCCTGTGCCACGGTGTGTCCTGGCGCACACACGTCTGCAAGGTGGGTTATGCACGAGGCTCCCTACCACCTAGGAAGGAACCTAGATGTGGAGCATTAGGAAAATTAAATAACAGGAGACAGCAAAATAAGAATCAAATGACACGCTATAACTTAATTTACCATATTTATCCAATTTTTTCCTTATTTACATGTACTAAACATTGTAGGTCTGAAAACATAAAGCAACATTCACTTCATGTGTGTCACACGGAGACACTGAGTGCAACTAAAACGATGGCTGTTTCGTGTTGAATTTCCCTTCGGATACAGTCCCCTTCAGTAGATATAAAGGTAGCACAGTTACATTTACTACATCACAGTTAGGTTTTAGAGGATTCATCAGACCTCCACATGACACCAATACAGCAGGTCCGTGGAGCGCAGGTAGTGCCACCTGAGGAGGGTCAGGAGGATGGGTTGTGCATGGCTCTGTGGATCTGCATGAGCTCTTGTTTGTAAGGCTAAGGGTCTGATCCATCAACCCACGTCACCAAGCTTGGGTCACCCCACTTCCCCAACACGTGGCTCTTAGGAACTGCAGACTTCGTTGCTGAGGACAATTGTGACAGTCATTCACCCAGGCTAAATTTCTGCACTTCTGTCTGCTGGAGCCTTATTTTTAAAAAGTCATAATTTTTTTAAAGTCCAAAAACCTAAGTACAACGAGACTATAAACATCAGCTTCACTCTGGATGGAATCTGGGAACAGGTGCACAGAGAAGCGAGGGAGCTGGCCTGGTCCTGCCTGAGGCCCGCGAGTCTTACCACATTCCGGCCCAATCAGGGCCACTTCTGCTTCCAGATGGCTGACCTACTGGCACCACCGTGATGACTCAGCGCGGTGCCTCAGGTGGAGCCCTACTGGCTGACCTACTGGCACCACCGTGATGACTCAGCGCTGTGCCTCAGGTGGGGCCCTACTGGATGAAAGATCCTCCACAGTTTTGCTGAAAGGGATTTATGACAAAAACACAATATTTGCTTTTCTCAAAAAAAAAAGAAGAAAAAAAAAGAAACTTGATAATTGCAATTTTCCGCCCCAAATAACAAAAGTGACTTCAGTCCACGTGATGGTGAGAAATGAGGCTGCCAGTTTCCCTCCTCCACATTCCAAATCTCCAGACCAAACTGCTACTGAGAATGGCAGGCTCAAAAAAACTGCAGTCACCCAACTGCTGGCTGTCACCTGGGGTCATTATAATCCTCAGGGGCACAGGAAGGCAGAGTTATTTTCTGCCTACAATTGAATTGCCCACCACAAGGTTGGGATCACTGGTTCCTGGAGGCAACATGAAATCTTGGGGCAGAAGTTCAGCAGAGTTAAATTCAACTCCAAAATCCTGACACATTTTCTCTACTGAAGCCAGGAATTCTGCCACAGGAGTTTCTAGGGCCGGAAGATGAAGCTCTCCCAGAGGCGACCTGCGGGTAGAGACCCTGTTACAGGGGACTCTGGCGCCCAGGAGCATGCAATGGCTGTCCTGGCAGGAGTGAGGTAAACACGAGGCAGGGGCAGCTCCACAGCAGGCTCAGGCCTGAGCAACGGTGGCCACGCCATGCTGCCCAGAAGTCTTGAATCATTTAAAGGGGAATTTGCTGACACCACAGAAAATGCTGGGACTTAGTCACTCTTCACATTGTCCTTCAGCCCCCTGTGAGTACCTGGGCCCTTCCCAAGACAGCCCGGGGGCCAGAGTACCCTCATTCTCTCGTGTTCAGGTGGTTCTCACAGTGCTCCTGCTAGTGTCCCTGGCCTCAAGCCCTGCCTGCAATCTCCTATAAAGCAGAAAAGTAGATTCTCCCAGGATGAGAAGGCCCACCCTCCCGACAGGAATGACCTCCTCCGCCCCTTCTCATTTGTCCCAGGAATGAGTCTCTTCCTGGGTCTGCCCGTTTTCCCTATGAAGACCAGGTTCCAGCCAAACTGGCTCCAAAAAATCTGGCTCCTCAGTGAAAATGGCCGCTCTGATGGGGCGAGAGCCTCAGACCCAGGTGGCCAAGCAGGCTGAAACTAACGAGTGCGTGGGAGGGCAGAGGCCAGAGGAAGATGGGGAGGCCTCGTGCGCAGGGCCACCTTTCCCAGGACCGGCACCCCACCGTGAGTCCTGAATTGGGGGCGGCGTCTCATGTGCTGCTCTCCATTCCCAGTGCAGGCCTGACTCTGCCCCAGTGTGTGGTGAGAACAAAGCCTGGGCAGAGGGGCTGGACTCTGATCAGTCTCTTGGATTCACTTCCCAAGTGAAGGGTGGGGTGGAGCAAACCTCCAGCTCTGAGGCAGGTGGAGGGCCCAGGGCAGAGCCGGGGCCAACCAGCAGCTCTTCCCTGCTGACTGATTTCTCTTGCAGGACGGGCAGGGCCCACCCAGCGCCCTCCAGCAGGAGAGGGCTCAACATCGCTTCTCTTTTCATTCATTCATTCAGTGTTTAAGAAAGAAAACAAAACAGGTCTAATGTGCCTTCCTTGGAGCCAAATGGGCAAAAATGTAAGGATTAAATCCCTTGCTGGGAATCTACCGAAAGCTCTGTGTGACAAGAAACATTTCTGAGGCCCATCTGAGGCCTCTGGGCAACAGAGACAGGAGCAAAGTTTCGGCGGAGGCTTTTGGAGGCAGGAGGCCATTCGAGGGGTGCCCATCTTGGCCTGGCACCTGAAGCCGGCATGCACCTTTTATGTGGATGTGGTCTGTGCTGTTTTGAGCCTTGGGACACTTCCTGTCCTGCAGAAACTCATGCAAGGACAGGATCCTGTATTTCTGGAATCTTCTGAGTGTTCTAAGATAGGGGCATCACCGTCATGATCTGAAGGGCCTCTGCATGGTGAGGACCTCTGCTCAGTTAGAGGACATCAGCTACCATGTGGAAAAACAGTGGACAACTGAGGCAAAACTTCTGGGCAAAAGACCCTGGGGAAAGCCAATTTCCACGATGATGAATTTTTGAGTAAACCATACATCCTAATAGAAAAGGAACTGGCAAAATCAATGCAGACAAAATTCCTGAATTAGACAATTGTTTTGCCAGCCCCTCTGTGAATCATGCTTGGGTTCATAAATAAGGAGAAATAACTTGGGGTGCAGAAGCCAGCTGCCCTCTGCCCCCTCCCTGAAAGCGCAGAATCTTCTGCTGTGATCTGCCCCGAGCAACCACACCAATGCCCATGTGACAGTGGGTTCACTTCTGGTTTTTGGTGACTTTTTCTTTCTTCTTTGGAAGTCCAAGGTTTGGGAGGTTTCAGGACATGATGACACAGCCTAGCTGGAGTCCCATCTGAGACCCTGTACTGGGATTCAGCGTGGGCTTCAGAAGTCCACTAATGGGAAGACCTACTGAGGGCACTAGTGCAGCAATGAAGTTTCCTGGAGACTTTGCGTTTAGTGGCTTGGGGCAGAGGCAGGAGAGGGCGTTCTGTCTCCTCCTCACTCAGGGGCTCTTCGAGGTCAGCACTCAGACGGGAGGCCAGGGCCCCTACAAAGGAAGCAGAAAACTGCTAAGTTGTGGAGGCAATGAAGGCTCTATGGCCACAGATTTCAGGGAGGATTTGTGGCACTCAGAAGGGAGGGAAATTCCCAGGAGAAGGGTCTGGTGAACCTTTGCTATGGTGGCGAAGATGTTTGTTGAATGAATAAACACATCAATGTCTTTCTTCGTATTCTTTGCCCTGGGCTTTTCTGCAGCATAAAGAAGCTACAAATCTTGTGAAATTAATTCCGACTTACTGTCCAATTCACAAATAAAGAATGAAGAGAAAAGGCATCTGGCCATAGTGAAAGGGAGCAAGAGCCACGGAAGAAGCAGTGGCTGGAGTCAGTGAAAAGGCCCATGAAACTTCAGAGCATGCTCTGCAGCTCCCTGGTGTTCCTGCAATCTCCAGGTGTTTACACGCTCATATTCTACACAATGAGTTACGACTCAATTATTCCCCAAAGGGTCTAAGACTAGAGGTCAGGACTAAATTGCTTGTCTGAATGAGTCCAGATGAGCATACAGCTGTTTAGCACTGGAGGGAAAAGGAATAACATTAAAACCTGGGCCTCTGCACCACCCCGCTTCCCCAGGGCTGCCATCGGCGGGCTCAGAGGAATACGAGAATGCCTGCTGCAACACCGAGCCGCTGTTGCGGGTGGAGCTGGGTCTCCCACAGGACAGCTCTGCGAGCGAGAGGATCATTTCATCACCCTTCCCCGTGCAGCGTATTTTAAAACCCTGCTGTCTTATGCCCCACATTTCCCTGCATGGTCTCTGCTGGGAACAGACCTCAAAAGCAGAGTTTCCACACCTTCCTCCCTGCGAGCTTCACTCGCATTGCTTTGGCCTTTGAAATGCTTATTATATTATTGGCATTTGAAATTAATTTAAGTAGGTTATTTTATTCCCAGAGAGCATCTTCTTTCATTCTCTGACCTCACCTTATTGTTTCTAGGAAGAGTTTCCAAAATCAATACTTGGAAGCGGGCTTGGACCTACGGTAGCAACCTGGCCCAGTTCAGTACTTTCAGAGTCCGGGGGCTTCCCTGTCGCCTCCCTTCTTCTAGGCTCAGTAAGGTCGGGCAGACAGGGAAGGTTCACTATTCTTATCTTTAAAACAGGCTGCAGCCAGGTGCGGCGGGCAGATCGCTCGAGCCCAGGAGTTCCAGACCAGCCTGGGAAACATGGTGAAAGCCCATCTCTACAAAAACAACGCGACATTTATCCAGGTGGGGTGGTGCGCGCCTACAGTCCCAGCTATTTGGAGGGCTGAGGTGACAGGATTTTGACTGGGAGGTCAAGGCCGCGGCGAAAAGTGATGGCACAACTGTGCTCCAGCCTCGGTGACAAAGTGAGACCCAGTCTCAAAGAAAACCAAAAAAACAAAGAAAAAAACGCCACACACAAAAACCCCAAAACAGAAAACAGAAACAGGCTGCTTCTGACGAAGGCAACACCACTAGACCACCGTCCACGAGAGGCCGGATTGTTACAAGGCGGCTCTCTACCCCGTTGTGGCTGGCGGTGGGTGGGCGCTGGCATTTAATCCGGGCTGTGGTGCAGCAGGGAGAACAGGCTGGATCTAATCCCAGATAATATTCCAGTCCCAACAACTCAGCTTGCTACGGTATTCAGATCGACTAGAGCAACGTAGCCAAAAAAAGCAAGTAAATAAAAGATATAAAGGGAGATTCAAAAAGAAAGCATGAACCTTTGCTAATTGTGGATTCAGAGGAAGATATTTTAGTCCCTCTACCCCACCCACTCACCCAAGGAGGATGAGGGAAAGAGGGGTGCACCTCAAGTTCACATGGACAGAGGAGGCAGCTTTATCCTGCTGAGTGAGCCCAGTGAACAGCAAGAAGCTCTGCAGAGAAGGGGGCCTGTGCACCTAAAAGCAGGGACCCCATGGCTGGGGGCAAAGGGCAAAGCAACCCCTCCAGCTGGGCTGGACCTGGTGCCACAGTGTCCTACACATGCCTCTGGTCCCCAGCTTTCTGCTGGCACATTTTCATCTGCACTGGCCCCTTGTGCCACAGTACCCCATGGTGGGAGGCAGCAGCTGCTGGATGGGTAGGCAGGCCACAAGGTAGGGCCACCTTCCTGATATGACACATCTGTCCATTTGCAGCTCTGGGTATGACTCTACTTGCACTGCCTCTTCCCAGCGATGGAAGCCATGGGTCTATTCACAGGACACTCAAACCTCACCTCCTCACTTTGGCGGCAGGAGCAAGAGGACATGCTTGGACATGGGGGTCTCAGCAAATGCAGTTTTGCAGCCAAGTGCCCCGCTGGGAGGGGACTGTACAACCCTGCTCTGCTCCATCTTGACACGAGCACCTGGACTCTTGAGGCTAGTGTCACCTGTTGGGGCTGACATGAGTGAGCCCAGTTTGGGACAATACCAGGACTGTACTTAAGCCATGGCTGAGGGGAAGAGAAAGGGCAGCTGGCTGGAGGGTCGGTGGGCTGTGGTGCTGGCTGCTCCTCTGGCCTGCAGGTCCCATAGCCCCACCTGCAGACGGGGGGAAGGTGTAGATAAACCGACAAATCTAGACCCGAACATCTCACTTTCATATTCACTGAGACGAAGTGACTGGTGTCTGTGCCCTGCATTCCACCGTGGGTGACAGGCTCATCTGCAGCAGCTCGCCCACTTGCTCTCTCCTGTGAATGACACTGCCATGGTCCTTGTCATTAGCAGCTGCTCTCCTTCCACCTGTGAGCCTGCAAGGTGGTACAGCCCGGGCAGCACGGCACAGGGTTTTCAGACAGCCCTGCCAAGGTAGCTGCCATCCATCAGAGTGCTCTGGGCAGGGCCTGGACCCCAGACCCAGGGCAGAAAGGCAGGCTGGGGAGGTCACACCTGCCATGGCCACCCTGTCCTCTGGGTCCTAGACCGCAGCCGATCCCTGGGTCTCCACCCTCTGCGCTCCTGCAGCTTTTGTCTGCTTTTCCTTCCCCAGCTGTTCCATTCAGCAGCCCCCGCCACAACCTGCCCTCCCCTCGTGGAGGCCTCGGAGGCCTCCATTAAGGCTGGTGGTCAAAGGCCGGCCCAGCACGTGCCGTGTCTTATCAGCCCATCTCAAGACCCTGCTCCTCCAGGCTCCGGCAACAAAAAAGGGGGCGGCCCCAGCGCCCACCGGCTCCCTGCAGCCCCACACACAAAGGGGCAGGCGACAAAGACATTTTCCGGGATGGCAGGTGTTGGTGTCGGATTCCTCCCCGAGTGCATGGGCAGAAGAAAGGCAAGGCTGGGCTTCCCTGAGCAGCACAGACATGCAGGGTCAGGAGTTCGGGCAGGGCCCCTCAGGAGGGGAAGGCCCCGGAGGGCGAGGAGCACTGTGGCGGGATCCACTCCGGAGGGCGGCCAAAGCCCCACCCCCTCCCCAGAGCAGGGTGGCTGGACAAATCCCCTGAAGTGTCTGTCTTACCTTGCTCAAATATTGTAATGAGACCTTTACGTGTTTTAATCTGAAGGGAAAGAACACAAAATGGAATGAATACAAACACAGCACCCCCAGAGCTCCAACTTGATAATTAACACAGTGCTAATAACATACGTATCTCTGAGCTGCCCAAGCATTCTTGCAGCCTTGTTGACCAGTAAGAACTGAAAATTTACTTGAAAATTCTACTTGACAGGACAAAATTCAAGCCGATGTCATGCTTACAAATGTGAAATGAGAGACATTAAAACTCCTAGGATCTATGCCTGCAGACCTTGTCGGGAGCCCTGCAGATGCTGGACGGCACTGACTGCTGTATGCTTTTCCTGCTCGCCAACCTTTCCCGACTGACATGGTCTAAAATCCAAAGATAAAAGTGTTTTCAAGACAAGCATTTGAAATTCAATGGCTGGCCTGAAAAACAATTGAAACCCCCTAGGTGGGCAAGTTTACATGTCGCCCAGTCTCATTTTACAGATTTCTGAGTTATACAGTGTGTTAATTCAATACTGGTGTCAGCTGCAATGTGACAGTCCCCAGGGAGGGGACACGCAGCATCCTGCGCAGAGGAAAGCTTGGGAGCTGACCCTGCAGCAGCGCAATTAGACCATAAGGGTCACTCTCACCCCAGAGCAGCAGGGTCTCAGAAGTCACAGTGAGCTGAGGGGGTCGTAGCTCTTCTGTGCTTTGTGGCAGGTTCTTCCATCCCTTCCACCATCCTATTCCTATGGGGGTTCCTTTGGCGAATGCACCCTCTTTCCGCATCAGGCAGTAGCTTCTGAACTCTCAGCAACCCCCAACTCTCCTGAAGTCCGTGCCACTAGACGAGCCTCAAATCTGGACAAAGGACATTTATCAGCGGTGTGGGCCACGGTCTGCACAGCCACAGCTGTAAATGTGGATTTTCTACTGACCTGCTCTGCCAGGATTGCCAAGGCTGGCACAGTGACGGGGCAGGTTTCTAAGACGGTGGCTCCAGCGGCCATCAGGAGGTGACCACTAACATTCTGTTAGCCAAGGCTCCATGAAAGAAATCTGTGTTGCTATGGAGACATCTTTTCCAATCTATTGATGAAAACTGTCCCTTTCTCCCAAGAAAATTATTCAGGGCTAGGCAATTCTGGATCAGCAACTGCCTATGGGTCGTGTATGAGCCTTGGTCTGATTTCCAACCACTGTTAAGACCGGTCCTTCTCCAGACTTGGTTGTGCTTCTTGGGCCCAAGAGGTTCTAGGCTGCTGCTGATTGTTGGTCACAGACTAGAATGTTTTCCGTGGATCCTCTGGATGATTTAATCATTTAGATTTCTGATTTCCCCCGATGCTCTGCGCTGCAGGCCCCCATTTCCTCTCATGGAAGAGAGCAAACATACAGCATCTCCGCATGGGTCTTCCTCGAGTTGAGGAGGCTCGGCTTTTAGAGCACCGCGTCACTGACACCCTCCAATGAGAGCAAGGGGTCTCTTTATGAAGGGGCTCCTTGATCTCACTCCCCTGCAGCCCCTCAGCCCTGGTTATGCTGTGCGTACAGGCACCCGATTGGTAGAAACCAAGAAAGCAGATGGCGCAGCTAACAATGGAGGACTTGTTTGTAATTGCTGATGAGGACTGGGTTGCCCCTCTCCTGTGCGTCCCCAGACGCAGCCTGGTGTGGTGTGCTGGACCACAAAGAATGTCTCAGTAACTGCCAATCCATGGTTGAGTTAAGGAGATGCAAAGACAGAGACAGTTGGGGCTGCCTTGATTATTCCATGGGGCTCAAATGTCACTTGCCCTTGACACATGGCAGTGCTCACAAAGGGTGAAGTTCCAGTCGTGGAGCAGAGAAGTAAGCTGTCAGCTTCCTGATACATCCCTGGGGTACACACAGGGCACTGACCAACCTGGGCAGTGTGGAGGGCACCTGGAGGGTGCTGTACTTGGAGATGGGGGATGGGAAGGGGCCAGGAGGGACCTGAAGCCTGAGGGGATAGGGGAGAGACACAGAGCCTAACTGTCCCGCCCTTGTGTCAAATGGGCAGCAGATACGTGCCAGGCACTGTCTTAGGCTCTGGGTTACAGTGGTGACCAAAGCAGATGAAACTGCTGCCTCTGGAGGCTCTGGGAGAGGAGTTATAGCAGGCACAATGAGGGGATATCACCTCCTGGGGTGGCAAAATAGCCTGCTCTTTAATATATGCAGCACAGGTTTAAGTACTGTCAGTAAACAGATACACAGTGTTTCTGTGCTGTTTCAGGGGAGGGGACAAACTGGGAAACCAAAATGCCTCAGAAGTTCCACGGGGCGGGAGGGGGCGATAATAGATACAAGGTTGTGACAGCTGGGTGCAGTGGCTCACGTCTGTAATCCCAGCACTTTGGGAGGCCAGAGCAGGCAGATCACCTGAGGTCAGGAGTTCAAGACCAGCCTGGCCACCATGGTGAAACCCCATCTCCACTAAAAATACAAAAAAATTAGTAGGGCGTTGTGGGGGGTGCCTGTCGTCTCAGCTACTTGGGAGGCTGAAGTAGAGGAATCGCTTGAACTCAGGAGGCGGAGGTTCAGTGAGACGAGATCGTGCCGTCGCACTCCGGCCTGGGCAACAAGCGGAACTTCATCTCAAAAAACAAAGAAGTCGTGACACTGGGTTATAGGGTTAATATGCATCTTACATTCCAAGTCGTTTTTACCTACTTGTGGTGCTGGGAATCAAAGCCAGCCCCACTCACATCTAAGAGCAGTTGAGTGAGACTCCTCAGGGACAGCCCTTAACAGTTTAACCCAGACACGGAGAGGCGAAACTGTGGCCAACTGGCAGCTCAGACAGTGTGAGCTGGGGAAATCCAGAAGTCACTTCTGAAGAAAGATGTCTTGCTTCTTCGCCTTGTGTGACTTCTCCGATTCTCCGATACTCTGGGTATCAACAGGGCTTTAAAGCAGCGCAGGAAACAAGAGGCTGGCTGGAGGTGCTGTGTTCTGTGCGGCTCTGCCTAGCAGAGGCATTCCAGGAACGGTGGGCCTTTCTATGGCATGCTTTCTCCAGCTGTACTCACTGGGACTGCAAGAGAGCAAGGCTGTGAACCAAGCTTCTTGCCTCTGAGGAAAGGCTGCCATCCAGGACCGCCACCTGGGATGACGCTGGGCAGGGTCAGACAAGAAACGCGGCTGCCTGTCCCTGGATCCTGGTTACTGAACAGTCAGTGTGGAAAATGATTAACTGGTTCAAGATAATTAGGAAAGAGAATGATTTTGAGAGCTGGCAGGGATGAGGGAGAGAAACAGTGGACTAGGGCTCCAGCTTTAGGCAAGTGCGAAATATCCTACCAGCAGGAAGGCGGACAGAGAGGGAGATCAGAGAGCTGTCTGGGCTATTCAGAACCCTTGGAGTGGCTCTGAGGAAGGGAACAGGTGCAGGCATGGATGGGGCAAGCCCACACACTCAGCACTGGCAACCCAAAGCCAGTGGGAATTAGCCAGCCTAATTAACATCTCCAAATGGCCCAAGGACGGCTTCCAGTATTTCCAGTCCAGCAGCAGTGGCTGTGTCCTGGTCCCGGCTCTGACTCCCGGTTTGGCTTCATCTTTCTGGTTGTTGGTCTTGCCCATCAACTTTGGTTCAGAAGCTGGAAGCTGGGACAGCTGGACTGGCAGGGAGGGAGGGAGGAAGGGAAAGTGCGTGGAGTGTGTGCCTGTCGCACGCTGCTCCTGTGCAGGGGCTCAGTGAGCAGGTGGATCATTGGTAAAAAAAAATTTCCTGGCATTTCTTCTTTTTCTTCATGACTATAATGTACTTGTATGAATCTATGACTAAATTAAACTAAATTATACTTTTTTTTTTTTGAGACAGAGGTTCGTTCTTGTTACCCAGGCTGGAGTGCAATGGCGTGATCTCAGCTCACCGCAACCTCCACCTCTTGGGTTCAGGCAATTCTCCTGCCTCAGCCTCCTGAGTAGCTGGGATTACAGGCACGCACCACCATGCCCAGCTAAATTTTTGTGTTTTTAGTAGAGACGGGGTTTCATCATGTTGACCAGGATGGTCTCGATCTCTTGACCTCGTGATCCACCCGCCTCGGCCTCCCAAAGTGCTGGGATTACAGGCTTGAGCCACCGCGCCCGGCCTAAATTGTACATTTAAAATTAATAGCTTGGTGCCAACTTCTTGTTAGGCCATCATTAAGAAAGGTTGCCAGACCCTCCTGCTCTCACAGAACATAAATACCAAGATTTCCATTGCATCTTAGCCATGGGAAGGCTCTGCACTTTACCAGACTGAATTCACATAAGTGAATGGCCACACAGGATTCAAACGTTCATGGCAGAAAAAAATCACAGTGGCCAAAAGTAGAAACAGCTCAAATGTCCATCAACTGAAGAATGGACCAACAAAATATAGTCTATCTGTACAGTGGAATATGTGGCAATAAAAATAAATGGAGTGGGCTACACATGGAGGCACCCTGAGAATATGCTGAGAGAAAGAAGTCCGCCACCAAAGAGCACACATGGGATGATTTTATCTACATGAAATGTCCAGAATGGGCAGTCCAGAGACACAAAAAGTAGATTTGTGGTTGTTCAGGGTTGAGGAGTGGGTGGGGAGAAGGGGGACTGACTATTGGCAGGCTGTTTAAATGGGGGAGGAAAATGTTACAGAACTTGATTGTGGTAATATCGACTTCATATCAATATCCAACTGATGAATAGACCAAAAACATCGACTTGTATACTTCATATGGCTGAACTGCAGGATATGTCAATTAGATCTCAATAAGCTGTTTTTTAAAATGGCAAAATAGAATAGAAGGTGGTCTGGGTGGCACTACTGCTCTCACGATTTCAAAAGTGACACCACAGAAATCGCTCCAAGATTTCAGGGAAAAAGTCCCCTGGGGGCACCCAGGCAAGCAGGGGAATAAGGGTGGCAGCAATGAGGTTCTGTCGACGCCACCAGCACCCCTCCTGCTGTGCCACTCCCCAAACCTTGCACCACCCTCAAAGCAAACAGGGCCACGGCACCGGGGGCACACTGCTTCTCAGTGACTTGTGTTCCCTGGTTGCCCCCCAAGTTTATCCTAACTTGAACTGACCTGTCTTAAAACACCTCAGGATTGACTGGGGAGGTGACAGGATTTTCGTGTGATTAGTCCCAAGACACACTGGGAGTGCGTGCCCCACTCAGAACTACTTTTTTAAAATTTCCCTACTAGTCAACAGCTCAAGAAAATGTAGCAGCTAAGTCTATGGTGATTGTGGGAGGACGGTGAGTTCTAGGTATTTGTCTGAGCTGTCTGAGCAAACACTGCGGAAGCAATGGAAGTGTCTGGTAGTTTAACTGATAAAAACTGTCTTGTCCTCAGAAAGCAATTCTGGCCCACAGTTCAGATACTTTCTATATGTGAATTATTTGTGGTGCTCCATTTGAATTGTAAAGTAGGCCACCCTTTAGTTAAATTTCTCAGTTATGCGTGCCAAAGCGGGTGGGTGTACCTTTGCCACTGTACAAATCGTACAGGACATCCATTCTAGAAAACAGTCCTTTCTGCCGTTGGGGAGGAACGTTTTAACACAGCCGCTGAATGAGGGCTCCTCTCCTCCACTGGGTTGTTCATTCCTGTGGGTGGGTCCCCACAGCAGGCAGGGAGAGGCAGGGGCTGGAGGGTGGAGCAATGAGTCCTATCTGAGATCAGAGAGGCCTAGCTGTTCAAGCCCTGGTCTGGACATGACCAGCGACCTGGTGACAGAAAACCCAGCCTGCCTCCGTTCCTCAGTCGTCAGAGAGAGACATCTTGTCCGATGGCAGGGGGACTCTGGGGAAAGCGTGCAATAAACTGCAAATCTCTGCAAATACACAAAGAATGATGCAGCTCACAGAGAGTCCTGGGTGAAACAATGCCAGGGAGCCTCTGCCTCCCATCCGTGCCCTTCTGCATCACCGAGGTGTTTACAGTCTCTTGAAGTCACTTTCTGTGTAGTGGGGATGGCCATCTGCACGATTCTTCATACACAACTGTGCTCATGACGACGGAACCTCACGGGGGTCTGCAGGGCCTTGAGGGCAGGGTGGGACATGTGGCCGAGCACCGCGTACTTCCTGTCTGGGCAATCCAGGATAGGGGCTGTTTTCTGTGGTGCTGGGGGGAGGGGCATCACTGAGGGCCCCTCTAGTGTCCCCAGGGAATGTTCAGGCAGAACACCTCTTAGGGTCTTGTATGAGCATAACATCCATTCATTCACCAGACACACATGACATGCCTGCTGCGTGCCCAGAAATGGAAATTCCTGGCGAGTAAGTGGCCATGGAAGTTGTCCCCACCCCCACAGTGCACCCTACTCACTGAGGCCAGACTGACTTTTGTAGAAGAGTCATCTCACAGCCTTTTCGTGCTTCCCACCTCACCAGAGCAAGAGCCAAGGTCTTGCCCTCCGCTCTTCCTGTTCCCCCTGCCCGCTGCTGGCTAGCTGAGCTCTGACCAGCCTGGGCTCCTTGTCAGGAAAGCCCCTGCCTCAGGCCCTTTCACCTGCTCTTTCCTGCCCCTCCCTCCTGGTCATTTCTCACCTGCCGCCTTTTCAGGGAGGCCTGCTCTGATCCCCTACTGTCAAGTGCACCCCCACCCCAGGTGTGCTGGGTTTTCTCAGTGGCACTTGAGACCCTTTCCTGTTGTCTTCTCTCCTCTCCTACTCATCAGCTGCTGACAGCAGGCACTACTGTCTCCTGCCCTGTCTGGAAGGGGGGCTCCAGTGAAGGGAGGGCTGCTGTCTATCTCGCCCATCTCTGCAGCTGGCATATTTGGTGTTCAGTAAACAACTGTCGGATGAATATCTGAAAAGCAACTTTCGTGGGCTTCGTGAGGTGCTCGGAGGAGTGAAGCTGCAGTTCCCATCTATTTAAATTGTAGCAAAGGTGTGTGCCTCTGTGTCCCAGGTCTCCAATGGACCTGGGTTTTAATATCTCAGTTTGGCCTCTAGCAAGTTGCTAGCTTTGGGTAACTGGGAGAAAGAGTGGAGGCAGCCTCACCGGCTGCAGAGTCCCTCTGCTGGCCTCCTCCTTCCTTCTCTGTGGTGATCCCTTTCTCCTCTAGGACTCTCACGTGTGATGCTGTTGGGTCAGCAATTGTCACCCTGGTCTGGAGCACCTGGCCTCACGAAGCTGCATGCTCAGATGTCACCTGGAGGCTGTGGTATTAACTGGAGTTGGCTGTTTCTCCAGCTGCTTCTCTGTACCCTTGGGATGTAGCATGGGAGCAGGGCTTCCCTAATGACTGCACACAGGCTCCGGGATGCACGCTGACGGCAGGGTCTGCCCAAACACATTCAGCAGCAACAGCAAGGCAAGGTGTATGTGCTTTCCGTTTTGCCTGAGATTGGGGGTATGGGGGAGTGGGACCTTCCCAAGCCAGACCTGTGATTGCTTTTCCTTATCCGCAGGCAATCTCACAGATCTCACAGTTCCACACAGGAGAACACAGATGCTGGGATGGTGGAGGCCACTGGTTCCCACCACACGTCACAGCTGAGTGCCGTGGGGAAGGCAAGAGGAGCCCCTGCGTGGGGCACAGGGAGGTGGAACGTGTCCTCAGTGCATCTAGATTTGACTGTCTCATATTCTTGAAGTGGTCCCTATTCTTTCTTGACATTCGCCACCGTGATGCTACCAGGTTTCCTATGTGCCGAGAAGTGACTTTGGCCACATGAGTGCTATAAATGCATAAAGTTATTTACTTCAAAATGGATGGGCGTGTTTCCCATTTTTGAGGGATTTGATTCCTCCAGCCATCCGAGGGCCTTTAAAGGCTAATGGGTAAAAAGGTGCCGGCTTTTCTCTATAAAGAGAAAACCGTGCTAGTCGAAGGTCTAGCTCCCATTACCATCCTATATCTTTCTGGGAAAGGACGGTATGAAGTAGCTGTCTGCTTTCCGTCAGAAGACTTAACTGTGAGAAACGTTCCATTTGGCCTCTGCTTGGTTTGGTTGTTGCTAAAGAGGAATTTAAGCAAAACCGCTGAGTCTTCCAGGAGGCCCCTCAGCGGCTGAGGTTGTGCGTGCACCACCTGCTGAGCCGGGAGGACTTGAGGGCCACAATCACAGTCCACAAGGAATATGAACCCAGGGTATCGGGAGCTCCAGGTTCTTCTGAAACAAATTTTCAAGGTTATTTCAAATAAACTTTCATTAAGAGTAATTTCCAAAAACCGTCTCTGAGAAAAACTCCTGGTACCTGCCAGCCATCTCTTGGCAACTGCTAACATAACTGCTAACATCATTCCCCTGAGCTGTAATTAGCAGTCAGGCAGGGGGAAGATGCCACCTGCACTTAAGCCCCTGTAAGGACTGCGAACCCAGAACCTCACACAGCATTTCACAGGAAAAGCCGCACACTCAGGATTCTGCCAGAGGAACAGATTTAGTGCAAGGTCGACACTGCAGAGTGAATGACCTCAGGCCACTTCTTATTCTGGGAACCCATGAACAGTCCCCAGCACCAGCCCCGGGGTTGTCAGGAGTTGTCACTGTCCCCACAGGGGCTCTGAAACGTGGTTTCTTCCTCTCTGCTCTTCTCAATTTACTATCCTCTATCTTATTCTTCTCGTCCATGGGCTTTCCAGTTCTCAGACCCCAGGCAACGTGGGGAGGTTCCAAACCAGCTGGCAGGATGCTTAGCAGAACATCTAATACACAAGAGGTAAGTTTTCATTCTCCTCAGAGCCGCAAGGCAAATGGCATTGCCCATCGCAGGGAAATCTCAGGCTGGCTGGCTTTTTGACATGTGGTTACAGTTCAGGGCAAACTTATCTGGGCTTATTAATAAATAGCCGTTTTTGTGGCTCATGAGCGTCTGCCTTTTTCCAACAAGACTTCAAGCTTCACAAGGGAAGGAGAGACACAGGCCTGCATGAGGTTCCCAGAGCCTTATTTCGTGTTGCCTGAAGTGACCTGCACAGTCGGGCTCAGCAGCCGCCAGGGGCAAGGAGGGCCACGTCAGAGACGGTAACATCTGACAGGTAGCAGCAACGCTTTTCTAAGCAAGCAAATGAGAAGAATGCTTGTCTCATCTCTTTCCTTCCCCTTCCAGAGCTGACACCGAGGAGAGCAAAAAAGTTTTAAAAGAACAAAGGGATGAAGAAGCACGAAGCCTAAAGTGGTGCTAAACACGGCGATGGATAATTCCCTTCAAAACCCTCGAGACCATCTGTGAAAGCACCTCGAATCAAGTTGCAGTTACTTGGTCTGTGGATTTGCCGGCTCTGGGCTTCCCCTGCCTCTCTCCACAACGGGTTCTGATCAGATTGCTTGTCGGTGGCCCACTTTCACTAAGAGACTGGGAAGGAGGGGGACGGATGAAACATAATTATGTGTGTTTGCTCTGCATCTTGCATCAGGCCCACACATCTGCGGTCTAGACACACCTGTGCTGCTTAAAGCAAGAGCCTGGTTCCTTTCTATTCAATCCTGTTCCATGTAGGAAAGAGATCCCATGCACCATTCTCTAAAGAAGTCACAGTCCATTATGGAGAGAATACACACACACAGGATAAAGGCTTACATATGCTAGGGAAAATCAAGATATACATAAGCACAAGTTAGATGGCACTAAAATGAAGACCTAAATATTACAGAGATGATTGAGGGCCGGGGTTCTCAGTCCTGCTTGCATATTAAAACGCCCTCAGTTTTTGTTTTTTCTTAATTCCATGCCCAGGCCACACCCAGACCAATAAATCCGATTCTAGTGGAAGGACTCAAGTATCAGTATCTTTACAGCTTCACAGGTGATTCCAATAGGCAGCCAGAGCTGAGCACCACTGGGTCTTGGTGATGGAATTATAGCTGGTGAAAAACTTTCTATCAATGTGGTACCATCTTTCCAAGAATACATTGGAAATGGAAAAAAATCAAAGTAAAAGTGGTCAGAATTGAGCCAGTTAAGAGTGAGGGAAGACGTGGGCTGCATCCAGAAGGGTTTATGGGGGTGGAAGAAACATCTGTGCAAGGCGGGTGTCTGTAGGACGTGTGGCAACACTGTAGCCAGCTACAGCCAAGCGAGTGCTGAGGGTGCTGAGTGGGATGGCTGAGTTACTGAATGGTGATATAAGATGACTTGTATTTAAAAAAAACTTCTGGGTTGGGTGCAGTGGCTCACACCTGTAATCCTAGCACTCTGGGAGGCTTGAGCCTAGGAGTTCAAGACCAGCCTGGGCAACGTGGCAAATCCCCGTCTCTATAAGAAATACAAAAATTAGCTGGATGTGGCGGCTCATGCCTGTAGTTCCAGGAGGCTGAGGTTAGAGGATAGCTTGAGCCTGGGACGGGGAGGATGCAGTGAGCTGTGATCACAGCACTGCAATCCAGGCCTGGGTGACAGAGTGAGACCCTGTTTCAAAAAAGGGAAAACTTCTGGATTATCTGAATAGAGTAAAATTTGATTTTGGTCTTTAGTATTAATAAAGAGCTGGTAGCTATGGCTCTGCTTATGGGATTATCGCCACAGGGTGGGCACAGGGCTGGTGGCATTTCCATGTGGAATGGGGAGGTGAAGGCTGGGTTGGCCCTGATTCCAACTTGCCCATGACCTCTGGTGGTCCCTTCATGGGTTGGTCTTCAGCTTGCTCAAAATTAATGTAATGGGGTTAGACATGACCTTTTCTGCAGTCCCTTCTAGTTCAACATTCTATAATGTCCTTTGTTGGCTTCAGCAAAGTTATGGGGAAGCTGAACACATACAATTCAAAAGAAATGCTATTAATTAAACCCGTATTAAGACCGCTGTAACAGGGAGAGAAAGAATATGAATGAATCTGTCACATGACTATGCTTTCAATGAGTGGGGAAACTCCTTTTGGGGGTTTAGGGTAGGATTTACTTGTGTTGTTTCTAGGAGTTAACTTGATTATTAACTGCCCGGCGAAAGAGCCAAGGAAGATTACCTGTCAGGACTGCATGCTGAATGAGAAGCCTGCCTGCGGTGTGGAGGTCTGAGCAAGGAAAAGCTGGCTGTAGCCACGCCCCTTCGGGCAGAGGCTGGCGAGCTCTAAGAGGAGTTTATTTAGTGTCTACATCGCAGATTTGCTTTGGGGGGAATGTGTAACATAAGTGCCTCCATCTGCAGTTTTAGGAGAAGATTTTATTGGCCACCAAAATGACTCAGTGACACCAGGCAGAGTCTTCCGGTAACGGTTCTGCAAACTGAACACAATCACTGTGTTGTAGAAGAAAAACCGCGGAAGTATTTTTCATTAGGTAAGTGGTATGATAAGCCTTTCCACAAGGGCGTCCATGCAATTGTGTGAAAGATGAAAGTTTGCTGTTTTGTGCAATGGCAGGGATGGCAGTGGCATCCTAAGACCGACTCAGACTAATCTGGTTTAAGCTCCAAATACGACCTCCATTGAAAGTGGCAGACTCTGGTGAAGCATAGTGAGGAATTTTCTCCCACTTGTTCTAAATCCTGAAGCATTTACAATCCAGCCTATCATAAAGGAGGAAGTCTTCTGACCATATCTTGGAGAAATCAGGCGCTATGTTTATGCAGGGCTAACAAATAAACAAAGATCTGTGCTCCCTCTGCTGGCTCTCTATAGCAATATAGACGGAGAAAGGAATCATACATAGTGTTGGCATCTTCAGCAAACACCACTCAGTTTGGGTATTTTGAGAAGAACCACTCATTTAACTTGGTTTTGAACATTCTTTGGGAAAAATCCATCTTTATCAACTTCTGACCAAGGCACTTGGAAATTCTTAAAATTAGATATTAAATGAGACCTACCTGCAGCCCTTGGCTACCAGATTGCTAGCTGTGACTCTAATAGTGATTTGGGGATTGATTCATCCACAGACACAAGTGGATTCCTCCAAGATTTTAAGACCCAGACACAATCTTTAAGGCAGTTCTGAAAAAAAATCTCAGGCCCAGTGTAAAGTTTCTTTTTTCTCTTTTATAAGAGCAACTTCTAAAAAGTAAAGATTCACACTATTTATATGTTTTTCGATAATGTCAAACACTAGACTTGATTTTCCAAATCATTAGCATGCAGAAGAATGACCTCATGGTGAACAGATGCACTTGGCTGTGAGCTGCAGTGATTACATCAGTCCCTCCCAGCAGTGGAGGGTGCCCATTCCAGTTAACCCTTTCCCGGCCTCTCTGCTTGTCCCTCTTTCTTGGGGATATGATTGAAAACACAAATTTAGTCTCCCACCCCAATATGTGCGTGTGTGTGAGAGAGAAATGTATACATGCATATATGTGTATATAAAGGTATTTATGCAGGAAACATATATGTTAATTGCAACCAATATTTTAATACTGGCTACCTTTTAGATTATTTAGATTATTTATTTCTGGTCAAAAAGGGAAGGTAAACTACAGGGCTAAGGAAAAAGGTAGTTGAAATACCTATTACATGTCAGGTGCTATCAAGACAAGTAATGGATGGAATAGATACAAGGTAGACGACGGTTTTAAAAAATATTTTCTGATTAGGAAAATAGATTTTGTTTTGAAAGCTCTTTGAAAAAAGCTGAGCACTCATATATTAGCCGCTACACCACCAAGTGTGGTTGAGGGCTCATCCTGAATGGAAGCCTGTTTACCTGTCCAAACTGCCCTCCAGGGCTTGTTGGGTGGATGGGTAACAGCACCTGAACCGGGAGAGTCAGAGGCAAAGGGCATTTTCCAACAGTGGAACCTTCAGGCAAAGGCCACTCCCACGGAGCACAACTCCCACTTTTACCTCAGACTTAAAGGCTGATATTGGGGCTTTCCCTCTAGAAGTGGGGGCTACATGCTGCTTTCTAGCTTGCTGCTACCAATGTGGTATGGAATGAATGCAGTGTTCAGGTGACGCTCCCTCTTCATTAATAATAAAGCCCCTTGTGGTGAGCATACAAAGAAAACCTAGGAGCTCCTAATTCCTCAGATTGTGCATATGCATGTGAGCCCAAGCCCAAGGCCCTGCTTTGATGACACTGAGGGCCAGAGATGGTCTGATTGGGTCCTAAGTGCACTGTGGGAGCTTAAGCCGCTCAGGGTCAATTTTTCCAGTTGGCTTGTTGCTTGGAAGAACAGACTTCACCTCAATTTCATAGTTTAAGCTGGCTGGCTCATCTGGGTTTGACCGTACTTGCCCCAAGAACATAACAGTGTAAACGAATGAAAAATGTTTTCATCTGTAGAAGTAGTAACAGATAGGGGACAGGGATTCCTCAAAAGCGAAGCCAGTACGTAAATGAGAAGATGCTTCTGAAAACGTGCTTGTCTGTGGTGCTGAAGTCCTCCGTCCTCACGCACTGCCCCACATTTCAGTTCAAATCAAGTTTATATCTAGTTCTTTCTACTCAGCGTTATGAGCTGATATGCAAAGGATTAAAACAGAACATTAAAAATCACACTTAAAGATAAGTATGGTAGATGTCTAAACTATTTCCCACTCAACACTGAATACCCTAAACCATGAACACTGTGAACTGTAAGACTGATGCTGATCATTTGAAAAGCGGAGGCAGCAGCATCTGTCTTCATGGTCTGTGTTTGGTTTCACGTTCCTTTTATAAGAGTTCCAATGCCCACCCTCACGTGCTGTCAGAATCTTTACTCTGCTAAGTAATTTTCAGAAATATGAAAAAGCCTATTAACCATCCTCTCCAGGTAGAGTTCTTAAAAAACCCAAATTGCTCCTACACTCTCACTTGACTCATCTCAACTGGTTTAAGTAATTACGGACTTTTGGAAAAGATCAAATTAGTTTACACAGAGGCTAAAATAAGATAGAAAAAAAGTCCATCATTATTCATTTTGATAAAATCTTGATAATCTTGAGAACGTAACAGTTCAGTTCAGGAATTTAAACATCTAGTTATTATTTACTTTTTTAATTTTAAGAAATAAAAAGCTTTCCCAAGAGCTAAAAGAAAAAAGAAAAACAACCAGCACTGAAGAATCAAGTCCTTACGAAGACGGGAATCATCTCATGAGGGTGGGGAAAGCTGAATGAGACCTCTTTAAAATTAGCTTTGCTACAGATCCCTCATGTTCTTTCACTGAAAAATTAGAAACGATTTAAAATCTCTAGCCAGACTGAGTATGAAATCTTCATTTCCCTTGAAACGGATTTTTTTTGTCTTAGATAGAATGTTGGCAGAGTGTATAAAAGAATTCAATTCACAGCTGTTCCACTTTTTTAATGTAAGAAACATTAATCAAAGCTTTAAGTTATAAGCTTTTCTCATGTTGCTTAGTATTCCAGTTCAACAAAGATCAATAGAGGCCATCCCAGTGTTCCTTGACGCCTCACCAGGAAGCAGAGGCGTGATTATGCAAATCGCGCGGCTCCCGCACCTCTGCCAGCCTGCTTATCTCCCAAGCCTTCTGCCTGCTGCTCCTGGCTCCCTGCGCAAGTGCGTGCCTCTCCCTCTTATCTCCCAACAAAGCTCCGAGAGGCAAGGATTGAGGCCAGCGATGTTAAACAATGATGCATGGCTGATTTTATTTGTAAGTGATTTATTTCACTGGATTTAATTTTTTTTCACTTTGTGTGTAAGATATTTGTTAACAAGTCAGAAGAGGGGAAGTAAGGCAGTTCAGAGACAATTGACACAGGTTAGAAATCTATTAAGCACTCTACCAGTTGCATCTAAAGCAGTGGAAGATGAAGGAAGCTCCTCACTGAGAATCTCAACACGCATTGGCTAAATATCCCACTTGCTCTCTGAAAGGCAAGTATTCTGTAATTATATGCAGAAATTTACAAGTAGTAATTCTATTATTTGAAAAAATCCACAGTAATGATATAATCTGTTTAAGTGGCAATACATGTATTTTTTCCCCCAAAACTGAAAATAGAAAAAGAACAAAAACCTAAAAACAAGGAAATCCATGGAAACTTTTGCAACTTTCCACTGGCCCTAATAAATAAAAATTATTGTAAGCTAGTTTCTAAACGGGTTTTACACCAGGTGCTGCTCCAGTCGGCGGCTTGTCCACATGACACAGACCACTCCAGAGAGACACATGCACACTGCACTGCTGTAATGATGGACCCCGGGACACTGTCCTTCCATGTCTCCTGCATTAATCCCTGACCCTCATATCTCAGCAGCATAATCCCCATTTAGCATTAGTAGCAACGGCTTCCACTGTGAGGAACTCTTTTTTGATAAGTAAGCACTGATTCGGGCGTCGCTTTTAAACAACATATTCCCAGCTCAGCAAGAAACCCACACTCCTGAATGAACCAGAGCACATTACTGAGAAAAAGTTCATTAACCTTGCTAGATTTGAAGGTTAACAGGATAGCTGAAGAAAGGAACTGAGTGAACAGCTCGAATACAAAACAAATTAAAATGAATGTCATCATTCCTTTTGATATTCATTAGTTGATTCAGAGGGAGAATGCTCTTCTTAAATTTGCAAGCATTTATCTGTGAAAAACAGGTGTACATCTGCTGCTCGAATGCATCTTAAGCGCATGAGAGAAGAATAATGTAGACACTCACCCGTTCCGCTGAGGGAGTAGCTGGGAGAGGGAGAAAAGACTTGGGCTGCGAAATCCTCGAATGTCATTACTTCGCGGTGGTTCTGAATTATCGCTTCGAGATACAGAGCTCGCTCTTCATAGCTGCGGTAACCGGTTAAGGGAACAGGTGCGCAGGCAAAGTGGCAATGCAGAGCAGTGACAGAATTCACTTTTATACCGTTGTGCAATTTTTACTTTTCTGTGTATAAAAAAGTATCTTGCAGGTTCTTTATCATCTTGCAGAAAAGTAAATATTAGCCGCAATTAGTAATAAAATTCTGGTTTTGAGACCCAAGTTTCTCTTAGACTCTAACTGCATTCAATACTAGAACCAGTAAAAAACATGTAAGCCAATAGCTGCAGATCACATCATAAGATCACTAGGGTTGAGTTAAACAAAAACGGGAGACGCTGTTGCAATAACATCTCTTTCCAATGGATAAAACATTCTTAGCCTACTGACGTGGGTTGATACTTCAAGCAATTCGGTGATATGAGAGTGCAGACACTTCTTAAAAATAAGATGTAAGTTACTGGGAAGAGAGAAGGCTAGGAGGATATACTCTGAGGGGGCATCAGAGCCTCTAACCAAGACAAGCTGTGAACACTGGAAAATAAGAACTACTGTGTGACAGAATCTAGCAAGATTGCACAGTGCAATTTTAAAAAAAAAGACTACTGCCTTTTAATTAAAACTGCAGTCTGGAACACACAGCATTCAAATGTGTAATCAAAAACCAGTCACCAATAAAACCTACAAGCATAACACGCTGAAGCAACTTTCCAGCTGTCTTAATAGGACCCCTGCGTGTGGCAGGCTTTCACAGGGCAGAAAGCAAATCTTCCCCTTTTGTGTGTGGCTTCTGTTTCCTCAGAATGTGAATCATGCACTTCCAATACCAGGATAACGTCAGAACAATCCGACAATGCATGGAGGCGCTGCACGTACGACGTTATGAATTAACACTTGGGGAAGTCCGCATGACGGCTCATTTTCCCCTTCCTCGTTATCAGGGCAAAAGTTAAAAGACATGTTTCAGTCATTTTGAAAATCCTGCTAATTCTCCAGGAACACAGGGAACGTGGATCACCATCAGTTTATTATTTGCAACTCTAGAACAGGAAAAGTAACTAGCATTTCTCACTACATTTTAAAACTATCTTTTCAAAATGGCCTCTTTAAAAACAGAGGCTGGTGACAATCATGCCCTTCCAATCAGCTTCCAATACGGCAAGTGTTTTCAAATGGGCAAGTACTTTTCGGATCAGAGCCTGATCTCTGAATGCAGGCTCTTCCTCTCCCTTCTCCTTCAGTTATATTTGGAGCTGTATTTTCATAGCACGAGGAGGCCAGAGCCATCCTAGGGCTGTGCTATCCCACACAGTAGCTCCAAGCCACACGTGGCTATCTCACTTTAAATCTGAATTAATTAAAATCAAAAGCTAAAATTCAGTTGCTTTGCCTCTTTTGCTGTATTTTAAGCACTCAATGCTGCACGTGGCTAGGGGTTCTATACTGGATTGCACAGATACAGGACATGCCTGTCACCATGGAAAGCACCACCGGACAGTGTGCTGCCAGAATTTCTCCTTCAGCTTGTTCTATGCAACCTCAGGCAAGGAAACTGTGTTTGAAGATTTCCAAAGTGGCCCCTCTAATGATATATGATCTTTTATATAGATGGGCACAACCGCCCAAGGCCTGGGCAGCATGAGCCTGAACTGGCTTCTCGACTGTGGGCTGAACTCCTGGTGACTCGCCTTAATGAACAGGCTGCCAAACTTCCTCAGCGAGAGGCGCCTGCTCAGGCCCAATTCTAGAGGGACCCACTAATGCCATTCACGTCTCATTATGAACACACTTATTCTGCACAGCACTTGGCTGTTGCCACGGCTCGGCCCTCCATGCATGGCCCCAGCAAGCCGCTGGTCTGGGGAACAGCAGGATGTTAGGCCTGAGTGGCCGTCTGGCGAACAGGCACTCTGACACTAAGCTGGCACGTGCTGGCCCAGCAGGGGCTGAGCGAGGCGTGACAAATTACTCAAAGAGCTGAGCTAAACTTACGGCTGACAACCACCTGAGCCTTCGGACCGCCGTGGCCCGCTGTCAACGCTCAATTCATGGCTCCCCCTTTCAGGCGGTCGTCTGCTTGTGGGCCTGGGTTAGAGCAGGCACGTCCCTCTAAAGACCTGTCATGCTCTGCCTAGCATCGTCCTGCTGTTTCCTGAAAGGCCCCACTGCGTCCAACACATCCACATACAGCGCTTGGGACAATGCGTGCGCATTTTGCTAACTACCCTACGGAAGCCACGTATCTGGAAAGAGGCTTGCTATGTTAATCAAGCTCACGATCAAACCTACAAAGGGACGTTTTGCATAATACCATACGAAGTGACCCCGGACGGCAGCCCACCATCCCGATCCTGGATGGCACTATCCAATTGTCATAAGCTTGTCCTTGTCAAGGCTGAGAGATGTGGGCTCCTTAGAGAAAGTCCACCACTATATTTAGAGGAATCATAATGAAGTTGTGAGATTCTCTGATTCAATGAATATTCATGGTCCGACTCCTAAATTAGGGCAGTATGGGGGACAGGGAAAATACAAAGGTGCTTCCAGAACTGGATCCTGGAGGAGGAAGTGTTTCCTTCATAGAAGGTTCCTGACCCTGCCATGCATGCCCCCAACTGTCACATACAGCCCACACTCTCCCGCCCACTAACTGGAGTGTTAACAGTGCTAAACTGGGTGCTGTCATTTAGACAAACAGCCATTAGGGATTGGGGTGAGACCAGGAGATCGTCAAATACATTTTCACTCATGGTCCAAGCCAGGGCATGTAAACACCGTGACACAGAGAAAACAAATATCCCCCTAGCTCTGGCAGCGTTTAGAAACAGCCAAGAAGCTTACGGGTGCCAAAAATCATTTCTTTTAGTAGCCATAAAAAACATAATCCTGGGATCTTAACTGAATTTAAAGTAGTAGAACTGCTAGCAAGGGCAATTTGGAGCAGCATCATCTGACACTTTCTCACCTAATATCCTTAAGGTTTCAATGCTGGTTGCTTTCATAACCAAGGGCATTTATAGTTAGACATCAAAATGCTTGTAAGCTTTTCACATGTAAGACATGGTAAAACGTGAAGTGAATGCTGAAATAATGCCTATCTGTGGACAGTCAAAGACCTTTCACTGAAAGAGGCACCAGATCACAAATCTGATCCCTGTTTCGATACTAACCATGGCCCTTCTGTTCTCTTAAAAAGTCTACTGACAAATGTACAACTTTTAATTCTGTTCCGAATTACTCTCTCATTAAAAGCCATACGTGGCAAAGTACTTTTTTAAAGAGCAATTTTCCCCTTGATTACTCAATTCAGGGAACATTCAGATTACTAACCAGAAACCCATCTTGGCTTCTGGATATTTCTGAGTTTCTTTAGCCACTCACTCTGTCCATATTTTCACATAAGAATTTTTATCAAGAATTTTGATTAAGAGCCAGGCCTGTAGTCCCAGCGACTCAGGAGGCTGAGGTGGGAGGATCGCTTGAGCCCAGGAGTTTGAGTCTAGCCTGGCAACATAGCAAGATTCTGTCTCTAAAATAAAAAATGAAAAACGAATAACATTCCCCTACTTTACTAAAGAGGCTATATATCTTTACTAGTTATATTTTATCAAACATTTCCAAAAGAACTTATCAAGACTCTCAAGACACACCCTGCTGAATCTGCAGAGCAGTAAGTCGGAGAATCTGAGCCTGTCCCCCAACTTAACTGTCATTATTATTTAATATTTAGAAATGACAGCAGCAGCATGACAGCCAGGAAGGAGCTTGTATTTGGCATAAGAAAGGCAGATTTGAATCCCAGCTGCTCTTTCCCTGCCAGGTGCTGGTATCCCCATTTTACACGTGAGACTGTGGAGGCGGGCTGCTCTGACTCCCAGCCTCAGTTGTCTTACTTGTAAAATGGGGACACCAATGCCTGTTTTCGGGACAGCTGGGAGGATTAAATAGAATGCTGCATAGGAAGCATCGACCTGGGTTCCAGCACAGAAAGAAAAGCACGATACATCTGGATTGACTGCTCCCCACCTCTATCATGTGGGCCTAGGGTTCTGTTGCAGAAAGAATGTAATAGGTAAGCTAGTTGGGCTCTGTGGCAAGCAAACTTCCTTCAAGCTACACCCACATGAGCGGGGAAGTCCTATGGTCTCCACTTTACTGATCAGGAAATGGGAGCTCAGAGAGACCAAGTAATTTTCTTGAACCACAGTGACGCAGTAATGGAATTAAGACTAGGGCTCAGGTCCTCTAACCTTTACCTTTACTGCTTTCATCTAGTATCAAGTATTCTAGAATAAATGGTGTTAAGTTCAAGATCTTGTGTGAGGTTGGAAACTAAACTCCAAATAAGGACAAATCAACTGACTTTAATATACATGGGCTCCAATAACCAACCTGCAAAGCAAAACTGAGTGCGTATGTGTAAGCTACATCTACACCCAGACCATGCTGACTTCGTAAAACACAGCAGAACGAGTCCATTTTGATTTCTTTTTACTTACTTGGGCTGTTTATCTGACTGCGGTTTAGCACTTTCAAGCTTTGTTTATCAAAGAAATAAAGAGAACTGTTTGAAAGAGGCTATGTTGCAGATTATATTTTGTCAACCCTTGAAATCCTTTTTGCCTGAACCTTCTCTAAATTTCCCAGGAGTGGATATGACATCCAGACTAGTAAAGTGGCCCCAGACACAGTCAGCTTCCTGACATCGGGGTGTGTGCTCTAAGTTTACGTGGCCACCTCAGTTTCCTTTCTGAACTCAGGCAGCCTGTTATCACTGGCACGAGCAAGCCCAGAGCTAGCCACTCTCATGACCCCGCAGACTCAACTGTCATGGCAGTGATACGCAGAGAAGGCAATGTCATGTTTCAGAACTGCCTGTGATGCTTCAGCCATCCACACATCCCTCTCAAAACTTCTGGCATCCCCGGGTTCTGCTGCCATTGTTCCATCCCTTGAGAACACTGGGGTGTGGAAAAGGTTGAAAACCTCTGGCTAACTAGCTACCATGTATGACCATCTTAAGCCTTCTTATGTTAGTTTTCTGTGGCTGCTGTAAATGACCACAAACTGGGTGGCTCAAAACAACGAAATGTATTCTCTCACTAGTTTTGGGAGACCACAGGTCTAAAATCAAGATGACAGCAGAGGCTGCAGGAGAGATTTTGTTCATACTTCTTCCGGTTCCACGTGGCTGTCTGCGTACCTGGCGCTGCGTGACTCTGCTCTCTGCCTCCATGGCTACACGGCCTCTTCCTACTCTATGCGTCTCTCTTAAAGGACACTCCTCACTGGATTTACTGCCCTCCTGGATAACCCAGGATAATCTCCTTATTTCAAGATCCTTAACTTACTTACATCTCTACACAGCCTTGAATCAAATAGTTAACATTCACAGGTTCCAGGAACTGGGATACAGACGTTCGTTTTTTGGACCATCGTCTAGTTCAATAAACTCCTTGAGGACACCATATGAGTCAGGTTTATCAAATTTATGTCAACAGAAATTTATTCTCTTATGTCACCCATATCCCCCAGCTTAAAAGCACCCCATGTAATATTTACTGAGTGGATAAATGAATGCCTGAAATTTGTGTCCACTGCTGTAAGCTATGAGACAGCGAGACATATTCTAGGCAATGGTAACTTGTAAGGAGAGCTTAGAGAGTTCGATTTCATGTAAAATTCTTCAGACTTGAAAAACTGTGTGATAAAAACTTTTAGAAGAATGTGTGGGGCAAACTCTTTATGACCTTGGGGTACAGAAAGATCTCTTAAGGAACCAAAGCATGAAGCACAGGGAGAAGACTGGTACACATTCAAAGTAAGAGCTCCTATTTACCAAAATACTGTAAAGAAGACAGAACTACCAGGCACAATGTGGGAGGAAGCATCTGCATCTGAGAGCTGGCAAGGGGTAGGTGCCAGAATATAAAATGAATGCCTAACAAATCCATAAGAAAAAGTCAAACAACCTACTAGAAACATGGGCAACCAGGAGAGAAGCCATGATTGGCCATTAAGTTGCTCAGTATCATTAATGACCAGGGATTATAAGAATCACAACAAAATACCATGTTATATATACCAGGCTGGCCAAACAAGAACATGTAATAATGCCAAATGTCAGACAGGATATGAGGCACAGGAGCCCCGAGAATCTGCTGCTGGGAGGTAATGGGCCTGGCTTCTTGGGAGAGCAATCTGACCTTATCCAGGAGAGAGCAGACACGCACGCCACGGGCCAGCAATTCTGCTCCTCGGTATGTGAGTTCTGGTACATATGCGCTTGGTTCAGAATGTTTATGATATGTTACAGACAACAGCAAAAAGGAAAAGGAACCCAGTTTTAACATTCATGGATAAATGCAGTCGCACAATGGGATACTATATAGCAGTGAAAATAAATAAACTAAAGGCATGTGTATTAAGAAGGATAAAACTAAAAACAATGCTCAACCAAAGCTGAAGAACACACTGACTGCAATTTTATTTCTATACATTTTATTTATCTATTTATTTATTTTTAGATAGGGTCTCACTGTGTCTGTCGCTCAGTATGGAGTGCAGAGGAACCATCGTAGCTCACTGTGGCCTTGAACTCCTGGACTCAAGCGATCCTCCCACATCAGCCTCCCAAGTAGCTGGGACTACAGACATGCATCACCATGCCTGGCTAATTTTAAAAGATATTTAGTAGTAATGGGTTCTCACTATGTTGCTCAGGCTGGTCTCAAACTCCTGGCCTCAAGTGATCCTCCCACCTCAGCCTCCCAAAGTGCTGGCCTAAGCCACCTTACCGGCCTATATATGTTTTAAAAACAGGTTAAGTGAAACATATTGCTAAAGGCTACATACCTATGTGGGAAAATGATAAAGAGCAAGGAAACAAGAACCTGGAGTTACCTCTGGGGCATGGAGAGGGTGGTACCTGGGAGAGTCTGAAATACATTGGCTGGTGAAAGTGGGTGTCAGTATAGGGATATGTTTTGTGTTCTTTAAAGCACAGAGTGTATGTAAATGACACATGTCTTCTAGTCTGTATAAATATTTCATAATAAAAATGGGCAATTTGGCCAGAACGGAATAGCACTAATCAAATGAAATCTTTTCTTACCCATCGGAAGGGCAGAATGAGCTTCAAGTCAAAGGTTGACATAAAAAGTATATGTTTGGGTGTTAGAGGTGACGATGATTACAAAGAAGTCCATCTGACCCAGACACAGAGAAAGCAGAAAAGAGACAGTGCTATTTTTTGAGATATCATTCCAGAACTAGACCAGAATGTCAGAGCTCAACATTTTCAGAAAGTGGCGGGGAACTCTGACAGAAGGCATTCAAAAAGCTCAACTCAAACATGGACAGAAATGTCAGGGAGGGGGATGATGCTCCAAAAAACAAAAATCCATTTCTATAAAATTACGGACGTTAGAATTACCATGCACTAAGAATGATAAAACCAGCGGGATCAGAGAATGGTCAGAATGCTACAGATCATCACGGGCGTAAGCATATGACTTCTATACGTCATCCTGGTCTTCTCAGAGAATTGGATCTCAAGTGGCTGTGCCATTTTCAAAAAGCAAATCCACCTTCACTCAAGTGATCATCCATTCAAGAGATACCTTGTGTGGGTAACGGTCAGATGCCACTCCTGCCGCCAGCAAGCCTGCATTCTAGCAGGGAGGCAGACTGCACACAAGTCCAGGAAATAAGGCAAACTGTCATTACATCAGTACAGGAGGGAAGGAGGGGGACAAGCTCGGTGAAGTCTCTGACGTGAGGGAAGGAGCTAACCAAGCAGGGACGAAATGGGTAAGGAGCGTTAAGAGCAGTTCAGGCACAGAGAATGACATGAGTGGGAAGGAATGCGGGATGTTTCAGGAGGAGAAAAGAGACTGGAGCCATGGGGTAGTAAAAGGGTGGCAGGAGGTACTGCTGAAAGACAGGCTGGGCCTGGGCACGGGAGGCCCGAGTGGCTTGAGACAAGGAAGAAACGTGATGTCACTTCAGTTGCCATATTGCCCTTAAAGGAACTACAGCTTTAAGGAGGGTCCTGAGTGTCCTCAAGTTTGGAAGAGGTCAATGCTGACTGGCCTCTAGATGTTCAATCAATGGGCTTGTCCAAATGTTTCAGGACCTTACTTATTCTTCGCATATTTTCAGAAGTGGATGACACCTATCTTTTGGACATGTGGAAAAGGTAAGAATGTTACTTGCGGGCTTGAAATGACCGGAACTGAGAATGGCCTTGAGCCTAACCATGAAGGACTATGGCGTGGCAGAGACAGGGCCACGCTGGGTGACACACACACCCTGGCGTGGAGGGAAGAGGAAACGGAGCAGAAGCAGGCCTCTCCCGTGAGGCAAAGAATCAGGCACTACACCCAAGAAGGCAGGCACGACCCTCCCACAGGACAGATGCTGGGTTCATAGACACGTGTAAAAATGAGATGACTTAATGACAGCAGTGGATTGAGAAATACTACCGTGTTTTAAATGTGTAAAATATATCCATGGATGCATTTTAAACCTAGTAAAAAAAAATGACCCTACAGTGGCAGAGTATGAGCTCAGAGAAGAAATGGCTAAGAATATCTTCCAAAACTAGGAAATTAATTAGCTGATTTCTTCTACTGCTCTCCACTACCGGCAGCTTTTGGAATAGAGGATGCACAATAAAATAACACATATTCATTTTTGAGCAGTGTTTTGAACAGTAATCAAAGAAAGTGAAGAGGCAACACACAGAACAGGAGAAAACATCTGCAAACCATTTAGTGATAAGAACCTTGTATCTCAAATATACAAAGAACTCTCACAGATCAACAACAAAGACAACCAGGTTTAAAGATGGGCAAAGGACGTGCATAGACGTTTATCCAAAGAAGATACGCAAATGGCCAGTAAAAGCATGAAAAGATACTCATCACTACCAGTTATTAGATAAACGGAAATGGAAACCATAAGATACGAGGTCACATCTACTAGGATGACTACAATCAGGTGACAGCAATAACCAGTGAGGATGAGGAGGACGTGGAAAAACTGTAATCCTCATACCTTGCTGGTAGAAAAATAAAGTGCAGCCACTGGCTGGACACGGTGGCTCACATCTGTAATCCCAGCACTTTGGGAGGCCGAGGCAGGCGGATCACCTGAGGTCAGGAGTTCGAGACCAGCCTGACCAACATGGAAAAATCTGTCTCTACTAAAAATAAAAAATTAGCTGGGCAGGGTGGTGCATGCCTGTAATCCCAGCTACTTGGGAGGCTGAGGCAGGAGAATCGGTTGAACCTGGGAGGTGGAGGTTGCAGTTAGCACCACTGCACTCCAGCCTGGGCAACAAGAGCGAAACTCCATCTCCAAATAAATAAATAAGTAAAGTGCAGCCACTGTGGAAAGCAGTTTGGCAGTTCCTCAGAAAGGTAACATACGAGCTAGCAATTCTACTCCTAGAAGTTCAGTACCCAAGAGAAGTGAAAATATATGTTCACATAAAAACTTGCCAACAAATTGTTCATAGAAACATTATTAATTACATCCAGAAAACAGAAACAACCTCCTTGCCTGAAAACTGATGACTGGATAAACAAAATGTAATATATCATACAATAAACTATTATTCAGCCATAACATGGAATGAAGTATTGATACCAGCTGGGACACGGATGAACTTTGCAAACACTATACTAAGTGAAAGAAGTCATATCCCAAAGCCCATATATATTGTGTGACTTAATTTATATAAATGTCCAGAATAAGCAAATTAATACAGACAGGAAATCAGTGGCTGCCTACGGCTGGATGGAGGGGATAATGTGGCATGGCTATTGATGGGTATTCAGTTTCTTTTCGGGGTGATAAAAATGTTGTGGAATTGGAAGTGGAGAGGGTGGCACAACTCAGTGAATATATAAAAAGCCACTGTATTACACATTTTAAAAGGGTGAACTCTATGGTCTGTTAATTATATCTCAATAAAATAAATGCCCCAGGCTGGTGCAGTGGCTCACCTCTAATCCCAGCACTCTGGGAGACTAAGCTGGGAACACTTCTTGGGGCTGGGAGTTTGAGACTAGGCTAGGCAACATAGTGAGACCCTGTCTCTACAAAAAACCAAAAACTTAGCTGGGAGTAATGGTACATGCCTGTGGTCCCAGTGAGTCAGGAGGCTGAGGTGAGGGGATCACTTGAGCCTGGGAAATTGAGGCTGCAGTGAGCTCTGATCATGATGCCATTGCACTCCAGCCTGGGCGATAGAGTGAGAGACCCTGTCTCAGATAAAAAATGCTCCCCAGAATGCCTAGTGGTATACAGTGCACACTATGTATTATGAAGAAGGCCTGCTAATAAAAAGATCCTCACTGGCCACATGAGAGAACAAATGGAAAGATGGCCTGGCAGAGCAAAAGCCCTCCAGGCAGACAGTGGCTGAATCACTTATTCACAGAAGACACAGGAAGAGCAGCAGACCGTGTACCGGGACTGTTCTAGCAGCTGGAGGACGAAAAAGACATAGTCTTGTGCCTCACAGCATTCAGAGCTGATCTGGAAAGACAAATGGACGATGAGCTCTAGGAAGCTGGAGGATGGAGCAATTCACAGGGATGAGGAGTGGGTCTTGGTCAGACTGCAAAGCGGCGGTTACAGAGGGGAAAACGCAACACCAGCCCATGGGAACTGAGTATCTCCAGAGGTTTTAAAACAGACGAACAGCAGGACCTGATCAGCGCCTGAGACAATGCAGGGGAGGAAGCTGTGCCATGTGGGGCAGACCCAGCTGGATGTGGGTACTCACCGTGGGTAAGAGATGGAGGTCTGGACAAAACCCTGGGATCAAGGTGTAAGTGACCAGGAGGGTGGGACAGAAAGGGACCTGAGGAGGAAGGCAGGGTTGAGTGCAGGAGTCTGAGGAGCCCAGGGGATTCTTGGGAAATCACTTCAGGGAAGTCTGACTGGGAGTCAGCAGAGAGGCCTGGGCCACAGCTCAAGAGCTGTGAGTCACGGGTTTGGAGATGATCTTAGAGAAAAGGGGAGAACGCAATGCTGGGGAGCCATGCCCACTCCTACGGGAGAGTGGGCAAACGTGAAAGAGCAGTCAGAGGAGACGGAGGGACCGGGAGACACCCATTTCCCAGACCCCAAGGGAGAAGCATCCACAAGGAGGAGCAGCAGGGTTCCTGCAGAACCTCAGCTCCCATGCACTTCCCTGGGACCTGTCACGGGCACATGCTCCACAGGTGGGCGCAGGAGGTATTTAATAACTAAACAAATGGGTAAAATTCCATAATGAGCAAGACAGGAACGGATGCCAGTTACATCCTAAAGCTGTACATCACTTTCACAAAGATTCAGTCTTTCAATATAATGCGAATTTAAATTCTAGGACTGTTTAAGGCCCCAGATCAATGAATCATCGAAAGTAAATGTCACAGCCTGGTAACGGGTGAAGAGGATGACTTTGCCGAACAATGTAACCAAATAAAATGGATGTTTTGGAAAAGGAAATTAAACACGTGTAGGTATAAGATATTAGATTAAGTTTCAAGCCCTAATGATACACTCCTGGAGAGAACAGTCCACTACTGCTCAAAAAGAAGAAAATACCATATAACCAAGTTTAAGAATAATTCTGAGGAAATGATAAGAGCAAATGGAAATGAGAAAAAGATTTTCTTCAGGCTATTAAATTACAGACTTTCAGAGATGGTCTGTTCTCATGTTGCCATGTCCTTCCGGCGTCAGGAGCTGAAGGTCTCCTGCCTAGAATCTGAGACGCTCCACGCATGCAATGGATTTGGAGTACACTGTCATTAGAAATGTTCAAATCAGTTCTTCTCTGGGATTGATGTGTGAAGGAGCACATCCTTAATGACAGCACTTTCCATTCCCATCTTCTCCAATTCTCCCAGTGCACCTCACCTTCAGTAAATCACCAAGTGAGAAAATGCCCTGTGACTGTCGCTCAAAGTCTCACATCAGTAAAAACATAAGTGACAAGAAAATTAGTCATTCAGCCTATTTCAAGTCTAGCGAAAGTGCTGCCAAGTTGAGTGAGAAAAGATTCAACAGGCTTCTTCAATTATGAAATGACTGAAAAAGTAGGACGAATCAATACGAACAACAGAAACCCCGAGTTCCGCCGTGCGGACGCCAATAACTTGATTTCGGGGAGGAAAGGAGTCAATGTCACTTGACCTGTTTCTCTTTCACAGGTTTTCACTCATCCTAAAGACGTCATAGGCTAGAAGCTGAAAAATGCACCCCAACCTTAATTATAGAAGAGACCATTGCTAACATTTCTGGGGCATTTAATATCCACGAAGCGACAACACGATGGAAAATAATTAGAAATGCAGAACTGTCTCCGAACGTCTGGAATCCTGTTTGTGGCGAAGTACAGTTAAAGAGCAATACACATGAACTGTAAACTCTGGCTCTGCCATTACTGACTCGAAGACAAAAAAATATATTAAATAAAATATGTAGTGCAACATAGTTTGAATTGAATTATCCAATATTCACTCCTCTATTCTGAAGGCAAAAGGCACTTTAATTTGGCCTACAGAATAGTTTACATCTAGGTTGATTCTAGAAATTAAATAGGATCTTGATGATATGTGACAGATGATAAGTAAATGAAACTGACAAGTATAAGAAAACATCTGTCGTAGATACTCTGGTTATCTTTTCCTTTGAGATAGTCTTAATTGTTACCCACAAACATCTTAATCCACAAGAAGTAAGATCAGGCTCAGGTATGACAGAACTAAATTTTGTGGTCTAAAGTATTTGCAGTAAGTTCTGTACAGATCTTCTTCTTTCATTTCTGAAAGCAATTTGGGGAAAATAATTCCTTTTCAGGGTATTTATAAAATTTTAGCTATATTTTAGTTTTTTCTTCTGTGCATTTTAAAATAATAAATGTCACTACCTCTGGAAGCAGAAAACAATATTTCCATGTTTCTATGAAATAATTACAACAGCTTAAAGGCATCGCAGTTTTCCAGGAAGATATTCATCTGACACCAAGTTATCAGATGTCAAGAAGAAACTCCAAGAAAAGTTAGGGGTTTACCAAATGAAAGTGACTTACAAAATGAGGAAAGAAGCCGCTGTGAAGGTTGCCAAGTGGCCTTCCGGGCCTATTCGGACTGCTTGAGGGCACACTGGGGTGCACAGAACACCTGACTGATAAATACTACTGCTGACCCACACTTGAAGCTCAGTACACCCCAAAGACCTATCGGAGCAAAATACATATGTATGACGCCACAATTATTGAAACCTAACTGGAAATTTGGGGGAATTCTAATAACACAGAGCTCCTCCATGATCAGAAGTAGCAAAAGTATGTTGGTCAGTTACTATTAAAAGCATCTGAGTTCTGGTTATTAATAATAGTATGTGATGCAACTGGCTCACTTAGGAAGAAGCTACACTAAGTGGACACAAGGGTTCAGTCATCACACCAATGCCCTGGAGCATGTCTTTATCTGCAGCGCTCTGAAGAGCTGCTCCATTTGTAGGCATGGCCAGGCCCCTAAACAGACACTGGTCTTGTGCAGACCAGAATGGCCAGATGAGCCTGCAGAATACGGGTTTCATTAATGTCATGGAAAGTGGTTTTGAGCAGCCAGAGGGCAAAAGGACCTCTTTTACGCATTTTAGTTCTGTTCTAGTATTTGGTTCACTGTTAAGTTAAAAAAAATAAAGATGATCAGGACGTATATGTAAGTGACTTACGTAGTGTGATATGAAATTTTTAGGTTTGTTGTCAAGATTGGTTATGAAATTTCCCAGGGGCTGCAGGAATGACTTACTTTGGTTGCATATCAGGCTCAACTGTACTGTTCTACACCTGCTAATCTGGTTCTAGGCTGTGCAAAGAAAAAAATATACACATACAGCTCTGATGAAAATAATGAGTCTTGATGGAGGTCTAGGTGTTTGAGTGGGATAGTGGAGCCACCTGTTTGCTAATGAATCTCCAGCTGAAGGGCACTGGGCTGAGAATCCCAAAAGGTGGTCATGCAGTCCTCTGATGCTTCTTAGGGGTGAAGGAGGGAAACACTGTAATGATATTAGAGGAAGGCTTAAGAAGCAATAGAGCTTGGTGTGAAGTCCAGGCACAGTCACTGATACTCTCAGAGATCATTGGATCATCGGCAACACGGCATACAGGATGCCCTTTTACAAATGCACCCCAAAGGGAAAAGTCCCTGTTCTGATAGCCCTTCAGCTGTGGTGTCTGCAGCATGTGAATTGGACCACCTCCTGAGCATTAAGTGGGCCCCTGGCCAGGCACCTCTGCTGATGCTACATCAGCCAAGGTTACATTTAAATAGTGATACCAGTGAAAATGATCAAGAGCTTTCAATGCGCTGGAGTTTTACAGGCTGTATCTCATTTAATCTTCACAACTTCCTCCTGGGGTTTGTACTACCCTAATCTTTCTGTAGAGGAGGAAATTGAAGAGCAGAGAGGAAAACTGTTCTGTTCCACCTCTCTCAGATGCTTCCAGCAGGCTAACTTGAGAGCCTGGCTCTCAGTCACAGCCCTGCCTCTTACGATCAGAATTCTCCCTCCAAGAGAAAAGACCAGTGAGGCCACAACCAGCACAAGGCCCAGTTCCATCTACTTACTGGTGTTTTTATAGAAAGCTGAAGGAGGAAATTGTAGCCCTTCTTCCACTCTTTCCCACTGGGACTCTATTATCCAACAACTTCAGGAGAAAGACAACTTACTGTGGTTCTTCCTGCAAATTAAACCTCAATACTTGCATTTCAAATACTTTTGGCTCTAACATGCCAGTGAGAGAAATCCCTGTGGATTAGAGCAGGGACAGGAGTGACAGTCTCACTAAATCCTGTCTGTGTGCCATTCTGTTTGCAGGGTGGGGGCTTCTGCAGCACAGCACATCAGCCCTGCGTCCCGCACTTATTCATGCAGACGTCTCTTCCCCCTGTCACTCATCCCTTCATTAGAACTCCCTCTGACCGGCTAGCCCAGGGGCTGCTGTCTTCCCACCCCTGGTCCTGGCACTCCGTTTTGGGTGGTGGTGGGCAGCACTGGGCGCCGTGTGTGTCTTTCTTGTCCTCCAGTGCTTCTGGGCACCGTTACCATGCACCTGCTGCAGCAGCCCCTTGGCTTTCCACTTGACATGGGCAGTGTCATGCCAGTGACCACACAGGTTGTCAGTCACAGGAAAGCAATTTTCTATTGAGCTATGACTGCATCTGGCCCAGGATGGATTGTGCACGGGAAAAAAGCATTTCTCTTTTTTTGGTAAGGGGTGTTTTCTTTTGTAGCTGGAGAACATATATCATCAAGCGCAGAGCAGGTATTTGGTCATTCCTGAGTCTGACATTTGAACAACAGATTCAACAATTCTACTCCATTTCAGCGGGTACCTCTGAGTACTTAAATCTTGTCCACCTTTAAGCGTAAGGCAGAAGGAATTCAGTTAACAAGTCTGCTGCAGTCAGAAGAGAGATGAGAATTAGAAATTCTCTTATAACACATGCTTTCAACATAAAATTTCAGATATAAATGATGGGTGTTTATCTTAACTTTGTATATTTTATATTCTGGGATTATTCTACTTTACTCTTCAATGAAAACTGTCTGCTTTTATATTTTATATGCAAAATTCCCTGTAACAGATCCCATCTATTCTGACTAAACTCATAAAATATACAAATAACAGAAACAGCCCCAATGCTGTTAAAGACAAAATTCCCAACCCACACAATTCTCTGGGACTTTCCACATTTAAGCCTCACAGAGTCACTTGATATCATCTTTGTGACTAAAAATATAACGACAATATTACTTAAAATTATAATCAAATCATTCTCTTGCAAATTAAGACACTTACTCTTAGGAAAAAAATAGCCAAATTGGATTTGGTGTGTCTTTTCTTAATAGATCAAAAGCAGCTCCATTAAACCAGCAGTTTTATATTAATGGCATAAGACATGACCCAGATGAGGAAAACGTCCGTTGGAGGCATTTTGTATTTTATTTAAAGAGCAATGGAGATGATCCTCACAATTCCTATGTGAGGCAGACTTTATCACCGGTCCCAAGGCCAGGAAGCTGGGTATGATCCCAAATGTGGTGGCTTATCGACACCAGAGAGCCCAGGTGTCTCAATCCCTCATTTCATCCTATTATTGTGCCTGCCACCCATCTATTCACCCACCCACCCATTCATCTACCCACCTACCTACCCATTCACCCATCTATCCACCAACCTATCCATCCGATATGTACTAAGTCCTCCTATATATCCATTATTCTCCCTTCAGATGTGAGGAAAGTACTTCCTTCCATCTCAATCCTCTTCTAAATCTTTGATCCCATAATACTCAAACATCATAGTGAGATTACACTATAATTAGCCTGAGTTCTGTTGGGGCGGTATCTCACTTAGAAGAAAAGAGATTATTTATGAAATAAAAACAAGCTACCCAGTGTTGGTGGAGTGGGCTGCCAGTCACGAAGGTCTTTGTAGCCACGAGCCCACTGGGTCCTCCAACAAACCTCAAACCACGTATGACAAAGCAGAGACGAGGACAGAAGTGACGCTCTGAGACCACCCAGCTAGCAATGAGCAGGGCTGAAACTCAAGCCCAGGACAATCTGTTACACATGCTGGCCTCTTTCTACTCCCTTATGCTGTCTCAGTTTAATCTTTCAAACTTATTTAAGAAGCGTGCAATGTTCAGTGCTAAATTAATCCACAAATATTGTTGTTTGGTGGTAACAGGAAGAATAAGGATAAATTAGATTCTTCTTTCTCCCCCCAGAACCAAGAGTAGCACAAAATTGGCCACTTTTACATCTAATCTGGAATAAATGGTGACTTTTTAGCTAAATCATTACCTGTATAATTGTCATAAGAAGCTACAATTTAGAGGAATAAATGACTTTAATTCGATCCCTTCCTTTATGTAGCAAGATTCGAAAAATTTAAATGAGCTCATTAAACCAAAAATTAACTTTCTGTGATTATTTCTAGTGATATTTTGAAAACAATCAGTACAAAATTCTAACATTTTATTAATTATTTTGAAAGGACATTTTCTTTTCTTTTCCTTTTTTTTTTTTTGAGACAGAGTTTCGCTCTTGTTACCCAGGCTGGAGTGCAATGGCGCCATCTCGGCTCACTGCAGCCTCCGCCTCCTGGGTTCAGGCAATTCTCCTGCCTCAGCCTCCCGAGTAGCTGGGATTGCAGGCATGCGCCACCATGCCCAGCTAATTTTTTGTATTTTTAGTAGAGACGGGATTTCACCATGTTGACCAGGAATGGTCTCGATCTCTTGAGCTCGTGATCCACCCGCCTCGGCCTCTCAAAGTGCTGGGATTACAGGCGTGAGCCACTGCGCCCGGCCAGGACATTTTCATAGAGAGAATGAATTTGGTACCAGATATGTCTTCCGAAGTCATGACACGCTTCAACACTGGAGAACAACAGAGCTTCTCACTGTAAGATCCTTTTGCACCACAATCAAAACACTGGGAGGAAATGGAATGACCTGTCATTCTTTCACTGCTATCTTCCAAGGGTGAAACATTTCTGGTAAATCCTTATTTTTAATTATGTGCCACTTGGTGTCATTCAAAAAGCCTGAAGAGAGTAGAAGCACCCGTGCAATGACTATGAACAAAAGAGAAACTAGAAATTCAGGCCTGAGATTCCATGTGTCATCACAGATAAACAGGGTTTAAGTCAAAGCCCTGAGTCCATCTTCAGACTCCTCTGAGTCCTGGCCATGTGATCTTAGGCAACTAGCTCGCCCTGCAGCACCTGCATCCCCTCACCTGTGAAAGGGGGTTCAGGGCTGATCTGCGGGACCATGCTGCAGTGAGGGCCAATGATGCCACAGGTGTACCTGTTTAGGATCACAGCAGCAGCTGCTGGGCCTAGTGGCACCCCGGGTCGGTCAGTGGAACCTAACAGGGAGCAGCTGGTAAAAGAGGCACGTGGAGTGCAGAGCTCTGATTAATCAACCCCCATGTATCACAACATCACGACTGCACATAAATGTATGCAGTTATCATCTGACAATTCCAAATGCTACTTCTGCAGAATGTGTGCACCTCTCCATGCAGCAATAATTTCTACAGCAGGCCTGTGCCCTGGGTGTTTCCTCTGCACAAAGGTGAAGTAGGGGCTATCTTTAATGAGAAACATCCACTAATATTACTTGCACAGATTTAGTGAGAGACATAAATGGGTTATACATCCCTTAACTTGTAACTAACAATAAATTATATTTTGGTCATTAAAGCCATGTATCTTTTCAAAGCAGCAGTTGGTGAGAGAGACAGTGAGGACTGAAATGGGAACTACAGTTGCTCCAAGGCTGGTGATCATCTTCACTGTCAGAATTCATGAGAGGAAGCTATGTTTATTTTTCCTTGATGACCCAACCACTATGGAATAAAACACCTGGGTAAATTTTCTACAGAGGTGGGCCCAAGACTGTGCCTGTCCCACTGTGCCTGTCATAATGAGCCGCCTGGTGTCACAAGCCAGGTGACTGCCACGGGTTAAGCAACTAGGGCAGGGTCAAGAGTTACCAAGCAGAGGCTCCCTGAGCTTCGTGGCAATGCTAACCTTTTGAAAGGTGAGCACAATATATATTCATTTCAGCAAGTCACCTAATGAGCTTTTAGATTTTTTTCAGCACAAATTAAAGGCACCTACTTGGATTTTTAAATCACTTGGTAATGCCACCTAATCCCCTTGAGTGGGAGAAAATTAAAAACAAAAGCCACAGCATTTCCTTAGAAAATCTTAATGTAAAGTTAATGATTCTCTGAGAGAGACTAAATAGCAGACTACTTCAACATTGGAAAATACATTCCACCATGCTATACGTACATGGGGAAACAAAAAATTATTTATTCATTTAGGGTGATTTATTTTGAAAAAAAAAAAAACACAAAAAAACCCCTCAAATTCTAATCTCTCCAAATAGGCTCATTTCTGAATATTTTTAAAAACCAGCCCACTTCCTCTTTTTACCAGGGAGAATCAGTGTTATCATGAAAGACTCCAATTCTGCAACTGCCCATCCCCAAGCTGCCCATGGAAAGTGATGTGCTCGATCTGAATGCCCAGCGGCTCTTGGTCTCAGGCAGAGCCTCCATTCCAGCTGTCTGAGGTGCACATCTGGCTCGCTGGTGAGCACCAAGTATCTCCTAAGTGAATTCTCCCCATTCTGAAGAGCCTACATTTTAAGAACAACTGCAAATTCAGTGAGAATCCATTAGGTCATTTCACACGATGTCAACGAACATCTATAACACTTCTATCCATTTGTCTGTGTCTCCATTCGGACGTAATTGTCAACCCTACTATCTGCCAGTCAATCGTGTGCCCAAATTATATAATTCTCACAAAATCCTACGAGGAAAGTATTGTTACTCTCACTTTATGGCTGAAGAAATTAAGCCTCCGAGAAGTTCAAGTTAGGTCATAGGCAAACCAACATCAGCAGTTTCATATGGTTCCACATGATAATTTAGCCAGAGCCCAAACAGGTGGTTGGGTAGGGAGGGGTTTTTCATACAATATCTTAAGAGGTGAAAGGAAGAAGCTAGGAGGAGCACTCAAACCCTGCAAGGGGCTGGGGGGATTTGGAGAAGCTGCAGCCACGCACGGGGGATCTCCAGAGGCTGCCAGCCTGTGAGAAAACACGAATAAGTCCTTTGATGTAAGCTCTGAATACAAATTCAACCTAAAAATGCTGTACGTTTCTGTGCAAGCTGCACCAACAGTTTGACTTATCTCACGAGGCTGAAACGTTTCCCAGATGAGGTCTAACAAGTAAAAGTATTCCCACACAAACCTATTCAGCTCATCTAAAATAAGCTCTTACTTAAAACTCCAGCACCACAGAGACAAGGCCCCCGGATAAATGAGATCATCTGGATGTTTTTGTGAGAGAAAGACCATGTTCATGAAGGGTCAGGACCAGCATCTCTGCTTCAGCGCACAACAGACAAGTGTTAAAATACTTCAAAATCCAGTAAAGTGTGCCTAACAACCATGTACATGAAAGTTTGGACTGCGTCCTTTGTACTTAGACAAGGCATGCAGTTGTAAAATATCTGTAGTGAAGAGGAAGACGCAGAAGGGGTTGTGATGTACTGGGGGGTGTCTGTGACTTGTTCATTTGGGGGTCTGAAAAAGCCCCTGAAAAATCCAACCTCTAGTAATTTAGCAAGGTCTGGCAGTGAGGAATAAAGTGTATAAAAGCAAAATGAAGATAAAAATAAGGCAAAATTTAACGCACATAGTCAGTCTCTCCCAAACAAAAGCTGCTCACAGTCACACACACCGACCTCTCATGGGAACTGCTGGAAAATGACAGTAGCTCCTCAGTGAGGGTCCTAGGAAAGGTGCAGAGCTAAAACCCGCAGTCAGCAACAAGGTCTTCGATTTTAAAATTAATTTCAAAGCAAGATGAGATGGAAAAGCTTGTAAAAAGCATCTTAAAAGCAAGCAGAAATGCTCTCAGTCCCCTGTGAGCTCTGCAGGGGACTGTTTCAGCCACAACCAGAAACGGCTGCAGGTGAGTCTCTGATATCCTAACACTAAAAGCGGAGGGAGGCTGTCAGCACAGCCAAATGCTCAGAAGTGAAGATCAGGAGGAGAGGACCACATTCTGGATGGGATGTGTTTGTTTTAAAGCAGTTTGCCATTGCCTTTCAACTGTTTGGGTAGAGGACTATCTTAAAATTCCTTTTAGAGGCCGGGAGCAGTGGCTCATGCATATAATTCCAGCACTTTGGGAGGCTGATGCATAAGGATCTCTTGAACCTAGGAGTTTGGGGCCTTTCTGGACAACATGACGAGACCCTGTCTCTAAAAACACATTAAAAACTAGATGGGTGTGGTGATGCATGTCTGTAGTCTCAGTTACTTGGGAGGCCGAGGCTGGAGGATTGTTTGGGCCTGAGAGGTTGAGGCTGCAGTGAACTGTGATCGCACCACTGCACTCCAACCTGAGCAACATAGTGAGACCCTGTCTCAAAAAAATTTTCCTTTTAGAGAAAGGCATTCAAGGTGAACTTATAAAAAACAATCTGCAAGTTGTTCTCCTGCGTTCTTCCCTATGCCCAGAAGCTGACAGGACATCACAGAGAAATGGCTCCAATGGGAATTCTGGTCTTCCTTCACTTACAATTCCTGAACTCCATGTTTGCCAATGCTTGAGGTGCCAGGTATCTGGAAGTAGTGGATACTGCAGCCCCTTTTCCTCAGAGGCCCTGCACAGACATCTGGGTGTTGATGCCAGATCCCCTGGCTCTCAACTCAGCCCTGGATGAAGAAATGGTCATGGGAAGCAGTGGGAGGGACAGGCGAATGCTGCAATGTCATGGAGTTGAAGTCCACGATGCAGAGGCAGAAGCAACACTTCAGAGCTGGACAGTGTTCAGCGTCCTGGGCAGACAGCGCGCACTCAGCACTAAGCTAGATGCTGGGAGCAGCTGAGATAAGGGTACATCACAGCATCTGCAGTTAAGGGCACTATCTTTTGGGGGAGAAAAATCTATACAAATGCCGCTAATACAGAGCAGAAAAGGATGGTAAAGAATGGACTCTTGAATATAAGTATACTGAGTCATATTATATCTGAAAGAGAAGAGTAGGGAGCAGGGGCCACACCCTTACTAGAAAGTTGGCTGCTGCAGAGCTGAAGACGCTGTGCCTAGCAAGGTGGGAGGAGCGTGTGCATCTCTCCCTTTGGGGGCAGGAGACAGGAAATGTGGCACAGCATGATTTTTAGTGAAGAAGGAGGCAGGCTGATGCTGGCTTCTTGGGAGGCTGCCTCGGAGTCCCGGTGTGGTCAAAGGAGGTGACTTTGTTCTCTGCACGAAGGGAATGGTGACCCCGACACTGGGATGTGTCTGCGGACATTGCCACAGGCAGGAACTGCACTAGATGGTCTTTCCAGGGATTGTTCTGGATTGAGCTCAAATGGACAAGAATCAAGATTAGTCTGTGAGCAGGAGTAGTAAAAATTCTTAGAAATTTCTTGCTCTAAATTCAGTTTAAATGACCAATCCCAGAAATACTGTAGCTGCTGAAGTCTTAAAATGGGGTGGGTTAACATAAGTTGAATCATACAAAATTGCTGATTTTTAACCTTTAAAAGCAGCATTTCATATGGTCTAACCCTAATACCAGAAAGTCACAGATTACTTGGAAAAGCCCGCTGGGCCCCAGACGTTTTCCCCTCTGTCTGCCTGAATCACAGCCCTGCCTGTGGACATTTCTCCCTCTCTCCAAGGCCACTTTGCTCCCAGGAAACAAAGCAGCCTCCAGCATATAGTGCTTCCAGAATCCCTCAAATAAAACCCCATGAAGAAACCAGAGCTACTAAAATCCTTGGGACCTCCATGTTCTAAGTAAATCAGTTCAAGGGCTGTACACATGTGCTTTGCATGAGTTTTCTGAAAAGATTTCAGTCTATTTACATACCATCCCTACCAAACAAAACAATTCAATAAGGTAGATCTTTCTTTGCTCAAACATGTTACTTAACTATTTCTTCTTCCAGTGCCATCCCTAATATGAAGAAAAAACTAGTGGTGGCTGATGAAGTGTATTTAAGTGTCATGGCAACACACGAGTAGGAAGGCAAAGTGTCCCTGCCATCAGGCAGCCCTGGGCCCTGGCCAGGACACAGAGGCGTAGAGCAGCAGCCCGGGGCAGCCATCTCACTTCCCCCAGGGAGACAAACACTGATGGCTCTCAAAGGCGTCACTGTGTTGACACCATTGTCTCGGCTGCCATAAGGTTGGAGGCAAAGAGTAATCTAAATAGAAAAAGGAATGAAACCCCGGCCTTGTCAAGGGAGCGGGCTTCTGGGAGAGGCGATGTTTCCAGCCCCAGGCCCCTAGAAGAGAGGGAGGCAGGAAACTGTCATTTGGACTGCCCACTACATCCTGCCAGATGTACTCATGCACCATGCCCGATCTAATCTCTGCCACAGGCGGGCAGCCAGGGCGCCACCTCATCCCAGCCTGTGCATCGGCAATGATGGCAGCCTCACCGTGGAGACCAGGCTCCTGGACTCACTGATGGGAGGCTCTGAGCTCCGAATGCTGCCGGCGGGACCTTGGCAAGTACCCAGCCTCCCTGGGTCCTGTGGCCTCCTCTGCACAATGGCATCTGAACACAAACCGTTTGTTCACATGTGAATACATAATATGTATAATTTCATAAATGTTAGCTCAATAAATGTTGGCATTATTATAAGAAGTTCACCTTCTGTAAATAGTAAAAGTAAGGAGACTGGTGACCGCAAACTACCCCGAATGTCCTGAAGACTCCCTGGTCACTGAGGCACACACGACTCTGCATCCTCTCACATGCCACATCTCGCCTGGCCACATATCCCCATCAATCCGGAACCTCACCACTTGTCACCACCACACACCACCATCCAAGCCACACCATTGTCATTCTGTCCCTGGAATATGGCCATGGCCTCCTACCTCTTCTGGTCTCTGTCCCCAGCAGCAGGAGGCTTTCAGGGATGGTGCCCTCCTCTGCTCAGCCTTCCGACGTCTCCCATCTTATGGGAAAAGTCGAAGTCCTTAGTGTGGCTGGCAAGGCCCTGCCCCACTGGGGGCCTGCCCTGCTGTCACCTCTGTGGAGTGCGGAGCTCTTCCCATACTTTACACAATGTATGCGTGCTGTGCCCTCTGCGGGGGTGTTCTTCCAGGACCCCTCTCTGGCTGTCTCCCCACCTCCTTCAGGTCTTTGCTCAAGTAAGCTTTTCGCAGGTGGCACTGCGATCTGGACCCTTCATTCTCCCTTCTCGGCTTCAGTTTTCTCTTCAGTACTCACCGTGCTCTAACTCCCTGCATTTTCATCATCTAGCTTGCTTGCTGTCAGCCTCTTCCACTGAAATGGAAGCTCATGCGGGCAGGAACTGTGACAAATCTTGGTCAGTACTTTACCCCAGCACCTAGAGGGCAGGCCGCACACCTACAGGGGCTTAGAGCCCCTGTAGAGTCTCGCAGGCCAGCCAGCTGAAGGGACAATGGCTGCAGTGCTTCAAACTCTCTATCCAAGTTCAGAGAATCCCAGTGAAGCTAGGGCAGTGGGGAATCTTGACTCTGTGGTTCTTAACAAGCGTCAGTGGACACCAGGGGTCTCTTCTGGGTGATGATCAACATGCAAGGGGTCCATGAACATGGATGTTGAAAAGCACATCTTCATTCTCACTATCCTGTCCTCTAGCTGAGATGAAGCATTTCTTTCCATTATATATAGGAACAAACCACAGTGATACTACCTGTGACTGTGTCACCAGTAGAAATCAGATATTTTCATGTTGCATTATATTGTTGCTAATGTCTCAAAATATGATTCTGCTCATCACCACTTCAAAATTATAGTGATTATTGCACCTACTACTAGAGCTTGCAATAAAGGTGTTCCTTTATTACTATATATGTATTTAATGCATGAATAAAGGTGTTTCTGTATTACCATATATGCATTTGATTTTAAAAGTGTTTCACTATAACTGATGTACCGTGGAACCCTGTATGCCTTATACTCTGCATTTACAAACACTCTGAGAAGTGCAAGACAACCATGGCACAAGGAAGGCTGAGAGACTGCCTTTGAGACCGATTCCTTTTATCTCTTTTAGTGTCCCTGCTAAGTGCCAGGGTATGTCCAAGGTCCAGCCCTCGGAGGCGGTGATCAGAGGGATGAGCAACCAGGGACCACAGGCAGCATGGGCCCGGGGGCTGCCAGGCACTGCGCTGGGGACTGCACCCATGCCAGCTGTCCAATTTGGGTTTCTAGCTCCAGATCCAAAGACAGGGTCAAGGTGGGACTGCCAGTAAGACTCTCACATTTGACTGAAAACAAAATGGAGTTCCGAGCTAACAGGTTAAAACGTGGACTATTAATTTGTATATGTGTATTTTTCCCCAACAACTACATTCACACATATTTACTTCATCCTTACGGAATACATACGTAAAATGGAGGCCGAGAAATAAATCCTTTAGAAAAAAAGGCATGAAATTCTGTTGTTCTTCTGATTTGTTTCTCCTGAGCAAACTTGGGGTCACTGTCCATTGGGAAAGGCCCAGTGTGCAGAAGGGGAAGAAAAGCACATTCATTAGGCCACTGTCTGTAGCAGCCGCTGCACGAATTACTTTCCATGTAATTTATTTACCATCTCTTTCCCCGGGCATGGAAACTGAGGCCAGGAGACATGACCTGGCTTGGCCCAAGTCACTTCCCCAATTTATTACTAAGTGCCCTGACTGCCATTTGATAATACACTGAGAGATGCCACAGACCTAACATTCATCCTGCTAAGCAATCCTGGTTTTACTTTTTGACACAGGTTCTCACTTTGTCACCCAGGATGGGGTACACTGGTGTGATCTCAACTCACTGCAGCTTTGACCTCCTGGCTCAAGCAATCCTCCCGCCTCAGCCTCCCAAGCAGCTGGAACTATAGGCACATGCCACCATGCCCAGCTAAGTTCTGTATTTCTTGTAGAAATGGGGTTTCATCATGTTGCCCAGGCCGGTCTTGTATTCCTGAGCTTAAGCTATCCACTGGCCGCAGCCTCCCAAAGTGCTGGGATTACAGGCGTGAGCCCCTACACCCAGCCCCCGGTCACTTTTTACAGTTAGGTACTGGAGAGACTAACCACCCAACTGGAAACATTTTTCTCATTTCTATTTTCCCACGATAGAGACTGACCCTGGGGGGTGGGCTGGGGAGGGTGAGCAGATTGTTCAATGAAAAGCTGCAGGCATAGTTCAAGTCCCTCTGAATCCATAGCTACATGCACAGCTTCAGAGCAATACAAAACAGGTAATTTAATTTCATAAAATGATCTTTCTACAGTTTGTTTTTTCCTCCCAGCCTATTGAAATGTACACACCACGAGTACAAAGTACAAGGTACTGCTCAGCTGTAATTTTGCTTCTGCACATATTTAATGTGCTACTGGGATGAAACATTTCATGGTTCCTGTGCTTAGCAAATGAAATAAATCAATGTGTTAAGAGAAAGCGATTTTGTTCTTGCCGTTTGGGGAAAGTGCTCTTTACTTTTCTGTTAACAAAAACTTAATGAACCATTTCACATTCAAAACCCCCTAGAAAGGTCATAATGTCTATTTCTTAATTAAGTTTTTACAAGTCAAATAATGCTAATTTTCTTTTATATCTCCGCACGGGCAGCAGCACTTAAAAAAAATTACTGAGAATAAACACCACCACAGAGTGAGGACTATTTCAGTGAGTCAAATATAGACGCTTGCAGGGCTTCATAAAGGAAGATAGAGAAAGCAAAATGACCCGGCCCAGAATTTATTAAGTATAATCAAAGAAACAGGGTATTTGGGTTGCCATGGAATTTGGGCCAAAATAAAGTTTCTTGTATGGTGACGACTTGGAATTATGCTTCAAAACAGGAAGCAGAATAATGCCGACCTGCTCTAAGAAACAGTGGCCACTCAGTATTTAAGTTCTTTCTCTTGGATTTATTTTAAATGTTTATGCTTAAACTTCCCAGCCTGCATTAAATAGGCCTAGGCTTTGTATGATACAGAAACAGGTACTTGAGGCTCACCGCTGGTTCGTTCTTGGGCCAGTCTCATTTTTTCATCCTAATTGCAGCAGAGAGCATCGGAGCTTTGTCAGCTTTACCTGCTCTGAATAGAAGCACTTTTGGCCCCCTTGTCAAAGACTAGGGAAGAAAGCCCACACTCCGGTTGGCAGCAGTCTTGGATTCTCGCCCCCGGCCATACTGTGCAATCACGCTGTTTATTCCACTGTAACAATCAGACAGCAAGAGCAGAGCACCTGGTACTCCCGGCCCGGGCCTTCCTTGGCAGCTGACGGGCAACCTCGCTGCCAGGTGGTCGCGCTTCAATTACATTAGCTAGCCATTCTAGGGTTAACGAGGACCCACTTTCCTCAGAATGCCCCGGGAAAATCAGTTATTCATAAAAAGACAGTATGCCTTTTGTTGTTCATTGAACAATGTTGCCGAAGATCCATTAAATTAAATTCTCTTTATTGGGCTGAATAATGCAATAGCAATAGCCCCAGCTAGAAGTTTGCATGTTTATTTACCAAATTTCTGAATAATTTATACATGGATCCTGGCTCTTTTATTAGTTAGGGGCCACATGCTTCTTCGGAGTGGAGCAGCGTAGCTGTGCCTTCACCTTAACATGCACCAACACCCGCAAATAAAAAACAAACAGAAGCCAAATTTAATGGAGTGGCCAGAAAGGGACATCTTACTTTAAGTCAGAATTCACATTCCAATTTCCTTTTGCAAGAGGACTCTCACGTATTTTGGCATGAATTTACATAAGATGCTCTTTGGGAGCCGTTTCATAGGCGCACCTTTTTCGTAACAGAAAACGAAAGGGGAGGAAACAAGTGGGAGTGTGCAGGCGGTCAGTCTCTAAGTCAGGGAACTGCTGCCCATGTTAGGTGGAAGGTGACCCAGACGAGGTGAGTTCTGGGTGGACCTGTGGCTAGCCTGTAGCTGAAACAGATGAACAGCTAGAACGTCACCTTGCCTTCCCCAGGCCTCTGCAGCAGTGACCACTGCGACGGTAGAGGTAGGTCAAGGCAGGACCGCAGCAGAAGCAAGCTCCCTCCCCTCAGTCCTCTGCCATCCTCTGCTTCTCTCCCTCAAGACCAGAGATGGGGCTGCAGCAGCCCTCCCTCTCTCCTCCTGGCTATGCTCTAGATTGCCCATGGACGGAGCACTGGCCACCAGCCTCAGATACAGAGCTGCAGAGTTGACCTGTGCTGGAAAAGCTATATGTGGAAGCAGTGCAAGAAAAACAAAGGTACGGAGGTATCATTGAGTCTTTTAAACACTGCTGTCCTGGGGAGGCAGTGTCAGCTGTTCTGGAGATCATTTTAAAACAGGATTTTTCCTTTTTTAATTTAGAGGAAACATCAACAGAAAGTGAAATTATCCTGAAGCACAGATTATTTAACAAAAAGAACATAAGACAAGCAAAGAAAGAAATTCTACTGGATTTCACCTTCATTTTAAAAAAAATTTCTTTTACTGTTTTCAGAAATGAAGAAGAGCAGCCGAATAAATTTAGAGAAAAAGGCATAAATATTAGTTAGTTTGCACATCGGAAGTAGTCTGTGAAAATATTTTTAGCAATTAGTGACAATGCAGTTGGAAGCAGAGGGTGGTGGCTAAGAAAGTGAGCACCCAGCCTGGGTGTGAATTCGCCTCTCGCTTGCCGGCCGAGAGAGTGTAGGCAAGTCATTCAGCTTCTGTGTTTTCACTTCCTTTCTTGCAAAATGGGACAACAACCCTATTTTCTAGTGATGATAAGGTAGACAGGAAATACTTAGCACATTTTACAAATTATAAGACCTCATTAAATTATGACCTATCAGTCATAATTCATTTCAAAGGTGCGCATATGAAACAGCTCCCAAAGAGCATCTTATGTAAATTCATAAAGCAAGAGCTACTTGGTGGGAATGTTCTACACTTTCAGATACCATGAGGCATCTTCACTCTCTCTGTCATCTTAGCCTAATTCAGGTTATGGGCATATACTCAGCTACTCTTGGTCCTTTAAGGTAACCATCTCATTCATTTCCTTTGCAGTGAAATAGCAAAAACAAATTAAAACCAAAGAATCACTATATTATATTGCTAATGAAATATCTACAGATTGCAATCGGACATTCAGATACAAATGTTTTAGTTTTGCTCCCTCATCATTTTCAATAAATGCTCTGGCTTTGGCTTGGCATTTATCTTCCTAAAGCAGACTGATGTTTGCTCACAATGTAAGGTTCTAGTAACGTTATCTGTGCATTGTAAGAACCACCTCGGACAAGGCTCCAGCACAAAGGTATTAGAATGTGCTGACAACAAGCGCACACTCTTCTACTGCTGAAAAACAATGGCTGACACTTCCGTATGAACAGACAGAAGGCACATCAAAGGCAGCCTTTTACAGAGAAAAATTGTGTGATGCCCACTTTAATCTCTCTAAAAATCTATGCACGAACTGAACCCAATTTCATTCTTCACATAAACACTAAGGCTTGATACAAGGACATCTTCTTTTTTTTTTTTTTTACTGCTAAAAGATGAAGAGACAAAAGATATGCTAGCATAGCCTTTGAACTTTTTAAAGCTCTATCAATGGACCACGATACTTAACCACTGATACAAGGGCAGAGATTTTACAATAGCTGCATTTAAAGCATTCTGACTAAAACCAGTCATTATTATAGATTAAAGAAAAGTATTAATATCCACATTTTCCTTAAAGCTACATAGTTTTTATACTTTTAACCCTTTGATCAATTAACAAAGGTCTAAAACGGTAAGACTGTAATACCAGAAGGATTTGTAAAATTACCATGGCATGGGGATATAATTTGCAGGGGATTGCATTCATTTCCTGGATGAGAAAGGGTGCAGGAAAAGCATGTTTTTGGGTGGGGATGGGGGAAGCCGTCCTCCAGTGAATGGATGTCTTCGAACTGAGATAATCCAGATGGTAACTCTTCTGACACTGCATTATTTTCTGGGGGAATGGGGGAACTATGAAGTGATGTCCCCAGATGCCTCTTGATCCTCACTTTTTTCTCCTTGTATCTCTTGAGCCCTGGGTGTCCCATACCAAGTACCCCTAATTGTGAAGCTGGTGCTGCTTGTCTTTCATAGTTGCAGCCACCTCAATCTTCCAGCATCCCTAACTTCCTTCTGCCTACCAGGATGCTGTGCAAGGCTTACCACATGACATCCTCGTAAGGTGGAGTCCAGCTCTGTGGTCAGACTGCCTGTGCTCCATGCCCACCATAACCACTACAAAGCTCTTGAGGAAGTCAGGTGACCTCTCTGGGCCTCAGTTTCCTCATGGCTAAACGGTGGTACCCACATGAAATGCTTAATACAGTGCACAACAAAAGCTAAGAGCTGGATAGCTGTTAGCTGCTATCTTTCACTCTCAGATCTGGAAGAAATCATGGGGGAGTCTTGACTCCATCTCTCACAGCAACAGTGATCCTTTCTTCCTGGTCCTTGGCGTCTGTGAATCCCTGCTAAGGGGGCTGCTTAATGCCTTAGGGCAGCAGCTCTCCTTCCTGGATGCGTGTGAGAATCCCCTGGTGGTTAAACAGCACCAATGCCTGGTCCCCACTCTAAACCAAGTTACCCAGAATCTCTGGGGTGGGTGCTGGGCATCGGTCAATACTGGAACTCCTCATGTGATTACATGTGCGGCCAGGGTTGGGAATCATGGTTTAGGGCAACAAAAACTTCCTCTGGAATCTTCCCCTCTGTACAGGGCCACAGACCTCCAGGGGCCTGCAAGCAAGAAATGTGTCAGATATGTGTAAAAAATGAACGCCAATTCCTGGCTTGCATTTATTTTAATACAAAAATGTTGTATATGATTAACTATCAAGCGCTGCTAATGATGTGCACAGGTATGCTACGCGTCTCCTGGGACTCACCTACACCCGAGCACATCGCCTGGTTTCCCAATTTTGAGGAGCTCTTACTTATTTCAAGAAATTTTAAGACTTTTTATTGACAAACACACACACAATACACAGAAGTATACAGCTCAATGAATTTTCACAAACTGAACACACTCATGTTACCAGCACCCTGATTAAAAAAAAAAAGAAAAAGGAAGTGTGACCAGCACCTTCCTGCTGCTTTCTAGACACTCTCCCCCATACTGCAAGGACAACTCCTCTCCTGACTCACTGCAGATTAGCCTAGCAAATACTGTCAGTTTTCCCAAGTGGCTGATTGAGCCAATTTACAGTTCCACCAGCAGCATTTAAGAGTTCTAGTTGTTCTCCGGGGCGTGGTGGCTCACGCCTGCAATCCCAGCACTTTGGGAGCCCAAGGCGGGTGAATCATGAGGTCAAGAGATCGAGACCATCCTGGCTAACATGGTGAAACCCTGTCTCTACTAAAAAAATACAATTAGCCAAGTGTGGTCGCACACCCCTGTAGTCCCAGTACTTAGGAGGCTGAGGAAGGAGAATCGCTTGAACCCGGGAGGCGGAAGTTCTGGTGAGCTGAGACTGCGCCATTCCACTCCAGCCTGGGTGACAGAGAGAGACTCTGTCACAAAACAAACAAACAACAACAATAACAACAAAAGCAAGAAGAAGAGTTCCAGTTGTTCTATAGTCTCCCCAACCCTTGGTATTTTTCATGTTACTTTTAATAGAGTAGTCAGTCCCGCCTTCTCCATGATTTCCTTTTCCATAGTTTGTTACTTGTAGTCAAGCAAGGTCTGAAAATATTAAATGGAAAATTGCAGAAATAAACAATTCACGTGTTAAACTGCACACTGTTCTTTCCTTTTGTCCAGTGGGTCCGTGCCATATGTGCTGCCTAATAGTCACTCACAGGATCAACAGCTGCAGTATCACTAGTGCTCTGCTGTGTGTGCCTGTGTTCAAGGAACTCTTACTTTACTTAATAATGTCCCCAAAGTGCAAAAGTAGTGATGCTGGCATACTGTTATAATTGTTTCATTTTATTATTGGTTATTAATTTCTTATTTTGCCAAAATTAGAATGAAACTTTATAACAGGTACGTATGTATAGAAAAAACATGGAACACATAGGTTTGGGTACTCCTTGAGGTTTCAGGTATCCACTGGGCATCTTGGAATGCATCCCCTGTGGATAAGGGGGGAATTACTGTAACTTGAGATGCTTGGATGTAATGTCTGACTATTCCATAAGTGCCTGAGTTTGCAAGGAGACTCACGAAGATGGAAGCCTGCTACACCCAAAGTGCTGAATTTTGCACGGCAGAAGGACAGATCATGGAATAAACATATTGGTCAGATGTTGGTTCTGAGTTTGGGGGCCACTGAATGATACTTACTCTGTTCCTGGAACTAGAAGCTGGGGAGATCCTCTCCCCCATAATCTAATCTGGGCGTTGGCTCAACTTGTGGCCCTGACTAGTCCATGTCACTCAGAAAGGGGTGATTCTTCAAACTGTTGTTTAAAAAATAAACCATAACAAAAAAAAGGCCAATCAACCCACCCACCCAACTAGGCTATCTTCTCCATGGCTGCCTGCCAGGGATGGGTAAAAGAATCCACAGCGTGGCCTCTCAATAGTGCTTTCCTCCCACAGCACCAAAACACTTCTGATTAATGGTCAAACAGGTTCTTAGGAATTACATTTCCATGTAATTTTCATTATAAATAAACTTAATTGCCCAATGTCTTAAGTATTTTAAGGACCAGTATCCAGCAACTGCTTTGAAGGAAGCTGTAAGATTTGAACTCAAGCGTTTTCTGAAAAGCTGGACTCAGAGCCAAAACTAATGCATTCTGCTAGCACTAAACAATGCACATTTGCTTTGGAAAAATCATTTTTTAAATGACTGAATTTACAAACATATTCCATTTTCTTCTTAGAGCTAAAGTATCATCTCTGTGCTGTGACAACTTTTTTTTTCTTTTAAAATCCTCTTTAATAGGAGCTGTGGTTAGTAAAATTTTATATTCTTACTTAGGTACATGTTCTGTATAGAAATCAAAACTGTAACCTCTTTGGATTGCTGAATGAATGTATATGTTTCTAGCTAGTAGGTATGGACTGTTACAACACAAAAATTTGAGATAGCCCCCCTCAACTTCCCCATTTTGAGGGTTTCACATAGAAACAAGTGAAAACCATTTAGAAAAATGAAAAAACAATTCTGAATGCATTTTAAATTAGTTAAACACATACGCCAGCAGATTATCAATCCTTTGTTTTGAAAACCACATCATCTTACAGCGAAGGAGATAAATTTTCAAACTATTAGATTGCCATTACTTTTAAAGGCAAAAACTGCAATTATTTTGCACCACTCTAAATAGGTTTTGAAACTAACGAGGAGGAGATGACAATGATGATGAGGAGGAAAGCAGCAGCCAACATCAGAAAAAGAAATGACAGCACCTCGGTTCTGCAAGCAAATGCATCACTATACATAGATGACACTGCACTGCTCATCCCTTCCCTGAGTAATACAAAGGTGACTGGCGTGGGTACAGGTATAATGCAGAGGGCAAATATTCCACTGGGCCCAGTGGTTCTACGTAAATGACAAAGTGAGTGACTTGCTGGGTTGAACTAGTTCCTGCAGATTCAAAATGTGTCTGGGGCTGTGACAGGGTAAGAACACTGCATGCGTTCTCTGGAGTGACAAGTCACCGAGCCTCTTTGGCGGGCTGTGCCCAAACTCACACTTAGGAAATGTTCTAAGGCCAATTCCACTCCAGAACTCCCAGGCTGCCATAGTTGTGTTAAGTTTTAGTTTGATAGCCCATGTGTCATGAAGTCAAAACCCAGTTAAACTGATCTCTCAGCTGACTGGCAGAGACAGCATTTTAATATCTTGCTTATAGATTTTAACACAATTGCATATAAAGCAAAGATAATTATTTTTCCATTTGTGCTTTTTATTTCATTAAGATAAAAGTGGTTTGAGTCCCTTTTTTAATGAGTTAATAAAGGAAGGGGGCTAACCAGTGTCCAGCACTGGAAGGTGGCCAGCTGTCTGACTTAGTGGCAGTATTGAGAATGTACTAACATGTTAAGCAATTCAAAAGTTTCCAGGGCAAAGATGTATTTCATTTGTTAATTGATTTTTAAAGGCTTTATCACTATAACAGGATTGGAGACACTGCATACAATAAACAAAAATAACATTCACTACTGGGCATAATGCCCAGAGAAACCAGCTACACAAACACCATGCTAAAGGCAAGAGATGGTCCCGAAGACAGCCCACAATGGTTCAAGATGCAGAGAGCTCAGCAGCAAGGGGCTCCAGAGAAGCTTCATAAACACAGTCCTGGGCTCTGGCAGATGCACTGTCAAGGCGGCTAAACCCTCATCACAGCACCTGTGCACAGATTCCTCTGGTTAGTAAACAGAGTTGGTTTTCATGCTTTCTCTATGCTTTGTAATGCAAAAAATTAGGTTGAATTATATCAAATTGCCTTTTTGACTAGGTCAAACAGTTAAATATCAACAATTTCATGCAATTCAACCCAATATAAAATAAGCAGCAGAGCTCATCTCGCAATGTGTTTTCCTTTTCTTTTTCTTTTTCATTTGTCATCACAAAGCTGTTTTTCTGGGCACCTGTAGAGGGGATGAGGTAGGACAGTCTCTTGCCTACTGGATTGGGCCCCACTGACAGTATCTGAGGATCCCTGCCCTGCATCAACAGTGTGGTCAGGGACGTGCCAGGTCCCTGACCACATGCAGTTCTATAAATGTTAGAGAAGGGAGAGAAAAAGGGGGCATCATTCTCCTTCCTTGTGCGCCAATTATTCTTCCAAATGTTAATGCCTTTTGCCTTTACCCTCATGGTACTCAGTGGGAAGCAACTTTAACATTGATTTCCCAGTGTGTTAACTATTTATAATGGCTAGATGAGAACAAAAATACAGTCCTCCTCCCTCCCCAGTTTGGATGGGGGTAGATGAAAATTATTTTTGAAAAATGAATATTCAGATGTATTTTTCACCATTGTAGGAATATGAGTTAACACTGTGATGAAAACAGCTGAATACAACATGAATATAGAACCCTATCATATTTCAAGACAGAAAGAAATTCCAGGACTTGAGAATACTTGACAGGGTAGAGAGGAGTTTAATCTCAATATTAAATAGGTTTTAAGAAAAGGCACGTGAACCATAGGTTGTCTGTTTGTTAAAAATCAGGATTAAGCTCCTGGTCTTAGTTGGTAATAAAAGTGTTAAGTAAATACATGTGGCTAGTTTTATGCCATTTTCCAGATAAGATCAAATTTATCACATGTTTGAACAGGTGCCAACCAAACACCTTTAAATCCAGACAGAATTTTATAACACACTAATCACACTAAAAATTAAACAGACAATGAAATTTAAAAAAAGTATTACTTGAGTCTTACTAGTTTCCAAGAAAAACAGTTGTTACTCCATTACTTTTAAAAGAATTTATTCTGCAAAATTTCCCAGGCAATTCTATGGAAAGAAATATTGGAAAACAGAAGTAGTATTTCTGACATTCAAGTATTTCCATAACTTTAATTTCAGAAGGAAAAACCTCAAAGTAACAAGTATATTTTTCTTTTACTGAAAGAAAACACAGCTTTTAAAAAATGTTACTCTTTTCTCTTACTGACGGGAAAGACTATGAATACTGGCCAGTGATTTCTTACTCAAAAAGTGACCAGACTTTGGGTTTATGAATATATATTGAAAAAAGCAAAGTTAATCTGCCTTCAAGTTTAGACGTAAGAGGAGTTTGGAGGGTCCAAAATTAGCACCTCCCATGGCGGGCTTTCTAGAATCTGAACACAGAAAACCTGGAATGCACATCGCATTCAATAACCTGAGGAGACAGAGAGCTTTTACAGGCAAAAACACATTATGAAGTTCATTAATTAAACAGTGCGGGTGGAGCAGATGGATGCTACCTACGCTTGAATGACGCTAAATTGGGACAGAGGTTTGCAGTCCTTAATGAAGCTCCATAAAATGAATGATTACATAGTGATCACAAGTAAACAAACCTGAGAGAAGAGCTGGATTATAGGGCAACAAGTCCTGCAACATGGTAACGAGAAGACCAACATGCACGGAAGTACCCAGTACACAGAGCACCTTCGACATCATCCCGTCCCACACCAACCCCAGGCTGAGGAGAGCTGTATGAGTCTACAAAGAGTTAAACAGGAAATAACAGCCAGCGGGGCAATAATATAAAAATGCCTGGCCATGGAAATGAACAGAGCAGAAACCTTTTCGTCACATAAAATCCATTATTGAGAATGAGACACTCAAGTTTCCTTTTATCTTCACAGAAAAACAGATGTAAAATGTCAGGTACTTGGGCTTTTTAAACTAAAAGGTTTAGCAAAAGCAGCTACCCTGCTAATGTGGGCATTAAGATTATTTTTCAATCATACTTTCCCCCTGTCACTAATTAATTCTTTACTTTTTCAACTATTGTTAAGTCCTTAATTTTTATTTATTTATTTATTTTATAAATTAGCTTGTGATGCACACAAGCTTGCTCGTCTTTTCCAAAGATACCTTTTGAACTCACAGAGTAGAATAGAAAATCATTTTGATACTAAAATTTCCTATAAATATATGCTGTTGTCTGGAACATATTTCAGTAGAATGACCTATTACGTCTTCCAACTTAGACAAGATATAATTTCATGAACAGTAATTGACAACTTTGGAACAAGAATGCCCCGAAGACATGTGGTAGTTACACCTTACAGCAAGCTTTGGAGGTCAGTGGTAGCCAGTGGGGATGCCCTGCTTTGCTGCCACAGCCATGACTCGGGATGCTCTGTATACCTTCAGATGCTCTTATTTTTATCCTCACTCCTGGGCTTTGACTTTCTCTTTCCCATTACACATGACCTTCATGTAAGCTCTTTCAAATCTATTTTGGAAAGAGGTAGAATATAAATGGATTCCACATATACAAATAAATACCTTACTAGCAAAAAACTGGAAAAATCACTATGATGAAACTGTGTCCTCAACTATTTATCAAGGGAAAAGCACACTGAGTAACATCAATTAGGTGCTTATTTTGAGATAGACTCTAAGTAGGCTGTCAGTAAGAATATTTAAACTTAATATTTTCTCTGCTTTTTAGTTTGGAAGGTACGTGTATTCAGGTATGAGATATACACATGGTATCAAAACGGGAATACTTTCCATCCTAACTTACGATAATTTTGTTTTTGTCTTTATTCCATACAAACAAGTTTTAAAGGTTAGAATCCATTTGGTAACAATAATGAGAGAACAAGCTAAAATTGATTGGAATTGTTTCACTTTCTCAAAGCTATATAATTTTGATGGTCAAAAGTGTGCACAAGTGAGAAACAGCCATGGTCAGGTTGGTCTGGGCTCTCATCCCAGCCCTGCCCTGGCTGTGGGCCCCAGGCCAAGACCCGGCTTCCTCCAGCTTCACTCTCCCCATCTGTGGGTTAACACAGTCCCATTCTGCAAGGCTGTCACCAAGAGTGAGAATAATGGTCCTTCTGGGTGCCTGTGATCAGCCTGCGCTTTTGTACATCACGCACTAATGTCCCAAACTGCCTTTCAGAGCTGAGTTTGCCCTCTGGTCCATTGGCTGATGAGAGAGAATTTTATCAGTTACATGCAGACACTAAGTACTGACCAAGAGTTCAGGCTCAGTAGTGTCTCCACTTCTGTCCTTAGGTCATTATTTGAATACTCCATGGAATTTTACCCTCATTTCATAAAAATGAGTGGTAATAGGATAAAATGAAGGTACCAGTATGAGTAACAACAAATATAGGTCTTAAACTCAAGGCAGTGAAAGCAAGACTGGAAATCCTCATAGATGCCAAACGTGGAAAAATTTTAAGTTTCTAACAAATTTTTAGCTACACCAAATGCATACCAGGTTATCTCCAATGGCAAAGGGAAAAATTAGAGAGCATGCTGGAAAAATGGCATCAAAACTGGAGTACAGAATGTGAAACCTATTTAGAATTTTTATATGTTTTTGTTTCATTTTTAGAGAACAGAATGCCCTTCATAAGTTAGATGCACATTTGAATTAATATCTGTAGATCAGAAAGCAAAAACTTTAGACTTAAACATGAAACTAAATGAAACATCAATTCAGAGTCTCTAGCCTGCTCCCTGAAAGACATCTTTTGGGGCTGCAAAAAGTAATGTATTTTTTAAAAAATCTGTATTACCCTCCTAGGTTGAAGTTCCTTTACAAATTCATTCATTTGCCAAATTCTGATTGCAAAAGTGTCATGTGCCAGACTGACTACAAAACGCGTACTGATCCATAATTAGAAACTGCCTAATCATTTTATGATGGCAATTCTTGACTGAAATGTTTAAATAAAATGTTCAATAAAAGGTTATTTATAAAAGAATCAATATTTTGATCATGACTTCAAAGGGAGGCCTGATTGTATAAATGCAAATAACTGCCTTATTTTAAGACCTAAGGTCTCAGACTGAATGTAGCGATCTATTAGCACAACTGACTCAAAGTTGAGAAAGGACATTCTTTCAGAAAATCCCATGTATTTATTTTCCAGTTTGAAAAATGGCCATTTTAATATAAATTTATAATCTAAATTTGTGTTGCAGGAATTTGTTGAAATGGGCTTTGTATTTAGTATACTAGAAGAGACTATGTAAAATCAGGTTCCACAAAAGAATCAACATTCTCTATAGCTTTAAAATACGATAATGTCAGGAGCTCAAAATGCTCCACACCTGAATTGATAAGAATATTAGGCAACAGTTTCTATGGAACTTTTAAAAGAGAAAGTTAACTTCTAATAAACAGTTTCAAGTGCTGAACTAATATAGTGCCTTCCGACCGATTTTCTAATAACAGCTTTTAAAATAAATCTATCAAACTCTTTAGACTCTTCAAATGTGAAAAAGAAATTGAAAGATAAAGCTTAAAAATTCCCCATTTATGGAGGAAGTAAATTTAAGATAAATTCAATCCAGAGTAAAGCAAGTCATTTCATATGCTTTCAGTAAGTATAAAAATTTTATATAGCGACCCAAAAGTCACCCTTCTAGAGCTTTGCAACTCAAGACTTTTTAGCTGGAGGGGTTAAAAGTGTGGGTGTGGAAGTCAGCTTTTGTTTGAAAAATTAGCAATGCTATGAGTCATCGTGCATTAGCTGCAGAAGAGTTTTGCATCTTGAACGAATCCAGACACCATATGCCATGCGAAGGCCTATTACTTTATTCGGTGCCACCGCTGACAGGCAGCCACGTGGGTATCCCCAGCGGAAGGGCTGTCTCCTCCGGGCGGCGAGGACAGGAACCCAGTGAGCTGAACACATCCGACATTGTACTGAGCAGCAGGAACAGCTGGTGAGCTAGCGAGCAGCAACGGCCTAGCGAGGAGCGTGGATGCTAATGAGCCAGCGACAATGCCGGCCTTCAGAGGGGCTAGTGCAACGTCGGCGGCCGGGGTGTTCCCACAACAGCCTCAAGAGTAGAATCTGCTCGTTCATGCCTTCAGTCTCATAAAACATGATACTGGCATTTGCGGCTTATCAAAATCAGCTGTAAATCACAAGTTATAAATCTGGCCAACCGATCCAACAAGCTTTAAAAAGTTGCACTGAAATGCATGTAAAATTCCACAGGCATCTTTGGGGCCTGATGGGGAGGTGCTAACCAGGCGCTTGGGCGGTGGGGAGCAATGAGTTGACAGTTCAGGTCCTGGCTACTACTCACAAACTGTGTGGCCTCAGGCAAGTTATTTAACTTCTCTGGGCTTCTGTTCCCTCAATTGTATTTTTTTAGTTTGTGACATCGTAGATTGTGTTGTATTAGATATCGCATTGTGTTTGCATAACATACTAAAATAGGATCATAATTATGCCTTCCTGATAGGATTGCTTAATAACTACATAAAATATGTGAGGTTCCCAGTGCCTGGGACAGGGCAAAGAATGGTGCAGCTAGGTAAACAGATGTCTCTCCAAGTGACCCAGGAGTAGAGCTCCAAGCAGCTTCTCCACCGTAAGACAGCAGCACATCTTACGAGTGAGGTGTCTGGCAGACAGTGAGACGAGACAGCTGTGAGAAGCGGAGATAGGGAGTGGCGTGTGCACATCTGCGTGCTGCGGAACCCAGGTCTGATCATTGCGGGGTGGGTTTGGACTCCTAGCAGCATCTAAGGGTCCGAGATCACTAAGTTTCTTGGTTTAGCAAAGTTCCAAGTTTCTTGGTTTCACTAAGTTCCAGGTTTAGCAAAGACTCTTCTGCTGAAAGTCATTTACGTTTTCTGAACCCTCTTTCCTTCCTTCCATCAAGTCCCCTGACTCCTATTCCTCCTCCGAATGGCCAGGCCACAGGCCCTCCGTGGGATGCCTTCCTTGAGGCTCTGGGCTGCACTCCGCATCACAGTCATGAGGACACCGTGCACTGCTCTCTTCCCCGGCATGCTCTGTATTCGACAAAGAGCGCCTCCAGGGTGGGCACTGGGCCTTCCATTTGTGCACCCACAGCAAGAGCACAGTGCCTGGCATACAGGAGACGACCAATGGGTATTCTGTTGAATGAATGAGTATACTAATGAAAAATGCTTTTGGACTTTTCAGAATTGGTGTCTGGGAATATGAATGAGACTATCAGAATCTGTTGATCATTTTTTTGCCTTGTTTTTTTTTAAGACCTAAGTAGAAGACACTTCACTGAGTGATCATCTCCAGCAACAAATGCACGTTGCACCTCTATTTCATAGGGCAGGATGTGTAAAAATATGAGAGAGAACTGCCTGGTTCTTGCAGAAAAGCTGGTTTCTCAGAAGTTTTCCTGTGAGCTAAGCTCAACTTAAGGGGTTCTCCGAAGGTGACATCTGTACTGTGAAAAATAGAAAGGATACAGTGGCCTGTGAGGTGCAGATCAGTTAAAGTGGCCTTAAAGGTGAGATGATCAGCAGAGTTTAAAAGGCCACAGAGCTTGAAATAAAGATTACATACCATGAGAGACCTTTGGGTAAAATACAGTGCCATTCACTGATTCGTTCGAGCATGTCTGAATTTGAAAACCAGTCCTCTGTGACTGGCACGCAGCTGCTGAGGCTCTCGCACACAGCAGGCATTACACCCACGGCTCTGCTGGCCACTGCCGCCTGCTCCTTGTAGGACCCACACACGACAGTGGCCAGAAACCCTGGTTCGAACCTGTCTCCCACATATTTGCTTTTTGTAGATTAGCCCTTAACTTTATATTGTATCCCGAAGTCCACAGATAAAATCAAGGTAACTAGATGTGGAAATGGAATGAGGATTGGAAGGCCAGGTAAATAACTGGAAGGGGCTTTTCCTGACTCCCCACTCTGCCTTCCGAGGATGCCACAGGGGTAGCTCCAAAGCTAATCCCTAGGCAAAAGCTCCTTTGGCCCCAATGGTCCCAAAAAGCAGATCTTCACTCTCCAGCCTCTCACTCGGTCACAGCCATTCAAAGACGGGAGTGATATCCAATGCTCACTGTCTTCCAGTGATGTTTTGTAGGAAAGTACATGCTAGAGGAAGAATGCTCTTCAGTTACTGGGATTTCAAATACATATATTTTTAAAGTTTTAATGTTTTAAAAATACCCAGACTAGAAATAATTACAGCACAAAGCACAAGAGTAGACAAAACTGCGTAGATATGTAGAGACACAGTGATGGTCAGGAGCAGCAGCACACAGGGAAGGCTGGTATATAGTCTGAGAAGGGAATGAATATCTGTCTGTAATTCACACATGCATACACAAACACACACGCATGTTCATTTCCCTGAATCAAGTTTCAGAGGAATGGTGATCCATGGCAGAGATGATTAAAAGCACACATTACAAATGGAATGTGTCCCTAGGAAGGATGCTATGATCTAAGCCCCAGAGCTGCTGCCTCCACAGTCCCGTGTAATGCCACCCAAGTGCTCTGCCTTGCATGACTTGCTGCAGGCTGCCACGGATTAGAGCTATTGATCGCTGACTGCAGAAGGGTCTCACTGTGCGAAGGGAAGGTGAGCGCTAGAGACAGACAGCTCAAGTATTGATCTGCGCTGGCAGAAGGCCGCAGTTCCAAGTGTGGGGCGGCACTCCTTCACATCACCCATGAGTTACTATAATGTGCACGGAGACACTGAGGAGCTGGGGGTTCGGGCCAAAGGCTGGCGTGTCACCGCCATCTCCTCTCCTGTCAGCTGGTCAAGAGACCCGAGGATACCATGTGAAATCTTCGGCTTTTTAAAAAGCACATGCAACAGAAGCCTAGGATGGGCATTCCTATGGTCCTCTAAGGCAGGACTGACAAACCATTGCCACAGAGGACTGCCAAGGGTCGTGTTAAGAAGCTGTCAGGGCAATGTGGATGCATCTTTAAGAATGTTCCTCCAGCGTCTGAGAGGGTCACCAGAGCCAACAGGCCAGCTCTTACTTTAAAGACAAAATCCTTTTCCCCCTTAAAAGTTGACGTCTCCCCCCACTTAAAGCAAAACTTAAATAATTGGCCCAAACTGACATTCTCCTTAAGGAAATCTCAATGATACAATTTATATAGGTTTTCAAAAGATTTTGAGGGGGCAACTTCCATGGCACAAAGACATAAACTCATCTAAAAGGTCAAACACAATTATGAGATACATCAAGACTCACGATTTTTGAAAGCAACATAAAATTAGGATTCACGAGACCAGGTAAAAGTGAAAATAAGGAGCCCAAAGAAATCAGGTTCGGCAGGAACGAAGTGCACCCTTTAAACACTTGCTTCTGTGGTCATGGAGCAGAGTGAACGCTGCTGCTTTTATGGTTTAACTCTCTGGATTAAGAGGTCATTATTTAAATCAGTCATCTCTTTAGTATCCATATTAAGTCATTTCCTCCCGTGTACATTGTAAAGACATCTTGTGGTGTAATTACATAAATGGCACTAGAGACTACTTTCCCCTAATTAGAAATTCCTTAAAATGTTTGCATTTCTGATTTTAATCCAACTAACATCTCCTGACTTGTTGTGATGTTCGATGCTGGAGACTGAAAGATGAGTCACACATAGCCTTTGCCTTTAAGGAGCTTACTGACCAGTGGAGGGACAGACGCCTCAGAGTGAGCCCCTAACCCAGTGTGGTCAGTGCTATACCAGCTATGGAAGATAGAGAGAAAGGTCCGCTGGCCTGCTGGCCCTCCTTTGGACAGGCAGGCTGCTGCTTACGTCACGACAGGCTCACTTTCCTCCCTTGAATCTAGGCCGGCTTCGTGACCTGTTGTGACCAAATAGTTCCGAGCTTCCAAAGTGATTTTGTGAAGAAGCTGGCACCTCCACCTGGGTGTCTGGAGCCTGCAGCAGCCCTGTCAGAAACCTTACTGCTGCGAGAAGACCCAAGCTAGACAGGTGGAGAGGCTGCTGAGCCGCGGATGCCTGGCCAGCCCCAAACCGTTCTAGCCGTGCTAGTGCAGGTCCCAGACATGAGAGAGCCTGAGTAAGAACCACCCAGCTAAGCCTCGTCAACCCATAGAAGCATGGAAGATCCTCTTTCTACCATTTCGCCTTTAAAAATCTCTGCAGAAGTCTTCATTAAGCCTTTTTTTTCAGACGGTGGCTAGGTATGTTACGCTGCTCAGGCTACAGTGTAGAGGCTATTCACAGGCACAATCATGTTGCACTACAGCCGAAACTCCTGGACTCAAATGATCCTCCCACCTCCTCTGTAGCTGGAACTTGCAACACCACGTCCAGCTCTTGCAAAAATCATTATGCTTAATTTTGCAAGTTTGCAGACTCTCATGTGAGAAGACTATGTTAGGAATTATATTAATATTTCCCTTTTTATCTCAAATGATAAACTCAATTAAGTTTTACTGAAATTTAACACATGGCCTTACGCTGATACCCTTCTTGCTAGGTCATCTATCGGACTGTCCCAGGTCAGGTTTGGTGCATGAACTCTACTAAGAAAGAGAAGGAGAGGGAGGGAGGGGCTGACAGTAGAGCCCTCATTTGCTTTCAGCACAGGTTGAGGTACCATAGTTTACATGAGCCTCCATACTGAAGGGTTGAGCTTTATTATCTTATAAATCATACCATCTTTACAATTCACTGTCCTGAGGCAGGGCATGACCATGGAAATCTTTTGTAGCACACAGAAGTTTGCCATTTATCTCACAGGAAAGATCTTATTCAAGCTGAAAGTTGAACATAAAGATGAGTTACTCATTTTTCTTTTTTATGGAAAGACAAATGTTCTAAATTTGGTGACCTTTTCTGTGATGACAAGGCGCTGAAGTCATTCATTTGGCGTGTACTTACTGAAAAAATATTTACTCTGCAGCAGGTGCTGAGGCTATATCCAGGGTTGGTATTCACCTGGAAAACACCCACATGGTTGGCATCCTGGTCAGTATCCAACAGGTGCCCTTATGTACCAATTGTTAAATATTTCCACTCTCACCCTTGGAGGCACCAGTGAACAAAACAGAAATCTTTGCCCTCAAGCAGGGGGCACAGCATTAGTAAAATCAGTGAATTACATAGTAACGGAGAGGGTGATGAAGGCTGAGGGAACACACAGAGCATGGGCAGGTCAGGCGGTGCTGGGAGGTGCAGGTGCCCAGGTGTGGGGGCTCTCACACAGGGAGGTAGGGAGAGGGGCCAAGGGAACATGCCACGTGGGCATCTGGGGGCAGTTAAGGCAGGGGGCATGGAGGGCACAGGCCTCCTGGTGAGGGTGAGCTGGGCAGTGATGTGGCTGACTCACACTTTAGTCGCTGGCCCTGGCTGCTGTGCTGAGGAGCCTGAGGAAGAGGCCACAGTGAGCAGTGTACCCTTAGCTGTTCCCTTAGGAAGATAGATACTTACTGCTCCCACAAAGCAAAATGAGAGCTCTGACACCAAGTGAGGAACTGCTATTTGAAAGAAACATGGTATAAAAAGGAGGCCTTGAATTGAGACGTTACAAAAGGTTGCCTTCAGCTTAGGAACTGATGTTTGAAGACGGTTTCTGTTTTCAGAAAGTACTAGTATCTCTACCACCAAAACGCTCATAAACAGAATTTTGTTATTTTTTAACCTTCCAAATAAGATTTGAGTACATTTTGAATCTGTTTGTCAAAAAAATGCCAATACAACAACTGATCTCATATCAAGGAAGATAGAAATTTTCTTCCCAATGTCAACAAGAACCGTCATAGAACTGGAGGGTGAGAATGAAAACTGAGCATGAACCTGTGATTTAGGAGGTCAAGACAACAGTCTGCTCCAGCCTAGTTTGTGTATCTTTGCAAAGTTTTGTTTCCAGCTATGAAACCAAGTTATCAAAATAAACTGAGCTTAGATGGATCCCTTAGGACCACTGAATCACAGAACCACTACACTAAGATCATCAAAAGAAAGCAGCACATTTTAATTCCATTGCTCTCACTAAAACACGATTGATATCTTAATAAAAGCAAAACGATTTTATACCATTAAATTTAAAAGACTTCAAATTATTATTTCCTCTTTATCGCATCCTTTAAAAATTCTCAGTATTGACCATCTATTACAATGTCATAATGTATTAGTAAAGAAGAAACTGTATATACTTTAAAATAAGTCCGTATATGCACTATTGAATGGCATGCTTAACAGGTTTTTTGCCTTTTTTTTTTTTGGTCTTTGGGTGGGGTATATAATAAGAAAAAGTCTGCAGGCTTCTAAGGTAGGTAGTGGGTTCAAGGCAGGTGTCCTCACCCACTGAAGTGAGGACTGCAACAATCTGGCCTCCTTCCCTTCCTCTGGATGGAATGAGGAGCGGTGACCACAGAGCCGTAAGAGCATTTTGCTCACCAAGAGCCGTGCTCCCTGAAAAAAAAATGCCTTAGCACCTTGGAATGGGCCATGGACACTGATGTAATAAATTATAATTGGCATATGAATATCTTTTTTAAAACAAATGAACAAAGTTGTGACATTTCCCGCCTATCAAGTTGTAGATAACACATATATGAAGAGATAAATAATGAGAGGTCCCAAAAATATGTGAATGATTTGAAGCAGCAGCTAGAAATAATCTTTTCCCTTCGAGCTCCCATGACCTCTCATTCTCTTTTGTATCTTGTGTTTCAGTGACTCAGCAAATACTCACTGGGCACTGACCACATGCCTCTCCCAGAGCATGGGCCGCATCCTACCCTACGTCACAGTTATAATCCATCCTGGCCTCGAAGCCCGCTGAAGGCTAGGTCACTCCCTCTCCCACCACAGGGCTTGCCACAGCCATACGGAGGTTGGCTGCAGGAGCAGGAAGAACACGGAAGCATGGCTGCCCTGATTTACCGGGGCACATGTGGCAGGGTCTGGGGGCCCTGAAATGCTCTCCTAGTAGGAGCTGGGAGAAGAGAGGGGTCAGGCCCTCCTCTATACCGCTGCATCCATCAGCTCATCTGTTCATTCATTCTTCAGTCTTATATTTATGCCTACTTCATTCCATACATCCTTACAGTAATGTGTCTGGGAGGAATTATTTTCCTCATTTTACAGTGAGCAAACTAACAGAAGTAAAGTATTCAAAGCCAAAAAAATGAAGTCATTATTTACTTTAAACTAACATTAGAACCCAAGGTCTCTCTGAGGTCAGCTATGATATGTTACCTGCTAAGCTGGGCACAACAACAAACAAGACACACTTTAAAATGTATCTGGCGCTTGCAGGAAAATTGTTGCCATGATGGAAAGAGAATATCCCCAAACTCTCCTGTGTGAGAACTCTTCTCAATGGGAACCAAGACTTAAGGGTCTGGCATTATGGTGTCAGTTATGTGGCCAATGTAAGATGTGGAGAAAGGTTTACGTTGCATTGTGTTTCCTCTAAATTAGAAAACAAACAAAATATGTTTACTATCCTAGTAAGTTATTGTCAGGGACATTTTAGTTAAACAATGGTCCACAAAACAAACCCATGGAGGAAACAGGCGGTTCAGCTCTCGCACACACACAGGCGGACCAGCTCCGACGGTGCACAGCCGCTCTGGAACTCCAGAGCGTGGCCAACCTGCTACCTCATTTAATCTTGATGACCTAAAAAGCACTCAGTGGGCAAATGAATCTAGAGAAAAGGAGTGTGGAATCAGAGTCCAGAAATTTATGTCAGAGGAAGCCAATACAAGTTAAAAGGAAAGCACATCTCATCCTTATCTGAGCTGAAACTCACACTTAGAGAAGGCTAAAATTCTACAAAAATATGGAGTGGTTTATGTGAAGTGCTTTCCTTAGTCAAACTTTCTGCACAAATTATATGCATTTAACAAAATTATAGAGCATAAGTACAAAACTAATCTGTTTCTTTTCATTCAAATAATTTAGATGCTGCTTTCTGATTCAGTCCTCTGATGTGCATATGTCATTATGAACGAAGAATGTTTATGCTGTTAGAGAGGCATACGTTCTGTTTTTCTAAATCAATGAGTAGACAGTATTTCTGAGACATTCTAAAGAGGCTCTTCTTTTTATAGGGGTTACAAATTCTATAAAAATACTACTTAAATTTAAAACTAACTTATATTTTCCCTAATATTCTTATTAAAATTGGTTTCTTTGGAGTACAAATTCAATTTAACTAAGTTCAATTCTTTTAATTTCAAATATGGGAGGAAAACACATATTACAGCTAAGCTGAACTCTCAGCAAGCAAATGTAATGTGACGGCAGTTGCCATGTTCTGGGAGGAAGCTATGGCTCTTGGATGTTACAGGCAGCGCACGATAGCAAGCAGCAGCTCTCTTCATCAGCTCTATGCCTTCTTTAAATTCCACTGAGGATGGCAGTTTGGATGGAGACCCCAAAATCTATTCTGTCCATCTGTTTTATTATTCTTAGAACAACTGTCAAAAGTTGCCCAGGGATCACGTTGCAAACATACTAATTTGCCTTTGAAAAGTAGGCCCTGGGGGAATTCTGGAACTCTGCTTATAAATTCAGAATCCCATCAGCCAGCGAGCCTGCCCTACGCTTTGTGGAGGTATGAGACTTCGCACTTCCAGGCATACATCTGCCTCAAAGCCGGGATGCACTCATATGCTCACATCCCACTTCATAGGCAAATGAAGGGAGAACCAAAGGGACTTGGCATCTTAAGGGCTGGCTTGTTCCATGACAAGCAGACCCTGAGTTTTCAGGAGGCAGCCTCTTCATTGATGTTGGTGGATTAAGGACCAACGCTTTGTGCTGGAGAGTTTAAACAAGTGGACAAGGCAGAGGGAGGACATATTCTGTACTCTTTTATATTCTAGGACCAAATAGGAAAATGGAAGACTGAAATAAAGCATTAGAAAAAATAAGCTTAAGAACGACAAAAACATAAACCACTAAACACTGTAGCATTTCATTTTTGTGATTCTGATGAAAAGAGTTATTAAAAGACCATCTGAACACACAGAATATCAGATGCAGGTTTTCTAAGAAATACTGAGAAACCTCCCAAGAGCTGGATATTTAAGCTATTGTAGCATTTGGGGGACATGCTATCCTCTTGGAAACTAAAGCAGCTGTGCACCTCTCAAGTTGAATATATTAAAGGCATGTGCAAAACACGATGTAAACATTAAAGTGCATCTGGACTCCCCAGTGGCTGGCACACGGGACACCACGGGACATCATGGAGGAGAGAAGGGAGCGAGCACCAGCATGGAGCCCCGCAGCATCCTTCCTTCCCTACCCTGGCCCCGTGGTCTCTGTCAAAGGCTTTCAAAGCAAAGGGCCTCAGAAACGTACGTGAAGCACAAAATTTGAAGTGCCCCTTTTAGGGTCTGGTAAAATCCCTCAGTAGCAAAATAGAAAGGATACCCTTTCAAGCCTACCATGATGGCATTTGGGGTGTATTCACCCCCAGATTACCAAAAAAGTATTCTGCTTTGATTAAAAAATTTACTTGAGTGTGTTGCAAATTGCTCCAGCACGGAAACCTGCTGTGAGCTCACTGCATACGCCAGGGCAGACTCTGCACAGAAGGGACCACCATTTGGATTTGCCTGCTTTGTCCTTCTTTGGCTTTGCAGCGTCTCTTATTCTAATAAGGCACGTATTATCCTTTTTAGAAATTTGAATAACAGAAAGTCTCACTTTCAGAATATTGCTTATAATCCTAGAGTCTACTAAATGTTCTGCGGATGCTGTTTATGGCATTCTGTTCCTTTCAAAATGGGACTGATAATTAGTAAACTGAAATTTGATTAATGCTGGATTAAGAGGTTCTGATGTCTCACTGCAATGTGTTATTTCAGTCTGTGGGCACTAGAAGAGATTGTCTTTTGGAAACTTGTTTCCTTCCCTTTACAGAGTAGTAAGATGGGTTTAAAACCTGGATTTACTTTTTTTTTTTTTTAAGAGTTAGGTTTGTAGTCAGCAGTTTATAATGTAGGACTCAGTTTTTTTTTTTTCTTTCTTCTTCACTATTTTTTGTTTGTTCTCACTTTGAGGCTGGGGCCAATGAATTAACTATTTAAGAGAAAACAAAATAAACCTGAAATAAAAGTCTTCCTCCAAAAACGCCAAGGGTGGGCCTTCCTGGCTGCGTTGCAGTGATCTGGCATGGATAAACAATTCAGGCAGCTTTAGATTCACCAGGCTTTGTACCACTTCTGATAACATTAGGAACTCCTCTGAAAACAAAGGATCTGTCTGATATAAGTATCAATGCCGATGAAAATGACTAGATAACATTTAAAGGGAGAATTAATAAATGTCTACTACTTTATGCTTTTTTTAAGTTAAGGTTTTATTAGCATTCATTAGGGTTATAAAAAGTCCTATAATGCCCAGATTTTTTTTTCTATGCTTCATGGCCAGAAGATTCCATGTTTCTTCCTTGCCTATGTTTTAACATTCATAATCTTGTTTGCCTACTGCTGAAAAGTGTGGAAGAATCAGGAGTAATGGCTCCCTTTGAAGCTCTGTCATTCCCAAAGTAACCACCTGAATGCTAAAGAAATACTGTCATTTACAGAATGACCTTTTGCTCTTTGAATACTCAGACATTAATAAATGCTAAATGCTCAGCAATCCTAGCAGCACTATGAAAAAGGTAAGTTGGGTCAGCAAATACCTCTTGCATGCTTTTGATATGACCATTTCCACTTTTCTAACAGCTTTCTAATAGCAAAAATGTATTTGGGAACAACAGTGGAATTTGTGTCATCATGACCAAATGATTACGGTGCAAACCCTAGATTCTTCTGGGGCCCAGCAGGCTTCTGGTCCCTATGGAAACGAAACCTCAGATATTGTCCTCCACTCAGCTGGAGGACCAAGCGCCAGGAGGCTTTTGTGCTTGGTGAGATTTCTTCCACAACCTTCCCGCAACAGACCCTAGTGCTTCCTCCAGACTCTTTTCTAATTGAGATGCAAATTAATCTATCTGGCTGATTACACTTCCCTTAAAGCTACTGACAAATGCAGCTGTAACCAGAGTTTGCGGACTTTCCAACAAGTGACTTCAGCTGTCAGTATTTGCATGCGCAGCCAAGGCCCGCCTGCTCCAAGTCTCAGAGCCAGGAGAGCTTCCTTTAGGCATTAGAAGTCCATTTTATTTATGTGTATAAAATTTACATACAATTAAGAGTTTTGAAAAAACCCCACAACTAGGTCCTAGGATTTATAAATGGACTCTGACACTGAAATTAAGGCCTTTTCAGACACTTCTTTCTGACCCAGGTCTAGAGAGTCACTCACTCCTTTCTCAGGAGGCCAAGGCTCCGATGGTACATTACATCTCCCTCCCACTTCCTTCTTGTCTGCAAGGTTTCTGACTTCAACAATGTTTGAATTCAATCTCTCTCTCAAACACTAACTAAATAAACTTATGGCTCTTAAGAAAATGGGATCACTTCCTGTACAGTGATCTCAATAAGATTCCATTAATTTCAAATCAAACATAAAGTTATCATTCTAATGGTCAAGAGTCCCATATAAATGCCCTTCAATACTTTGGGGGTGATAATGTTAGAATGATTATTTAGAGCACAATAAAAATATGCACAAAACACTATCTTTCAGTAAGGAGAAAAAAACACAAAATCCAATTTTTCGGTAAAAGTTCTTTGTTTCCTCTTGAATACTATGTATTTTTGAGTTCCTACTATGTGCCAGGTGCTATTTGACATGTTCAGTGTCCAGATGTAAACTAAACATTCAAAAATGGAAAAGAGGGAGTTAATGTGTGTGTGTGTGTGTGTGTGTGTGTGTGTGTGTGTGTATATGCATACATATTCTATTCATAGGGCTGTATTTCACCTTGGGCAATTAAGGTTTTCAATTTTGAAAAAAATGTCATTTTATAAAACATGATATACTTTTGTTTTCCAAAACGTTTCTTACCAAATTCTTACTCTCCAGCTCCTTCCCTCCCCTGCCAAGCCTTCACACATACACACTCATAATATACTGGGGGACAGCAGCAGACTGGAAACAAGGCCTCCACTGGGAAAGCCAGCACTGCTGCAGGAGTGCCTCATCTGAGATAGATGAGGACAGAGAAGGCCCAGGCTGGCAAGGAGTGAGTCAGAGGGGAGACAGCTGTGGGAGGGTGAGGGGTCCTTGGCATAGGAGGGCCTCAAGGGCCGTGTGCAGGGTGGGGGTACAGCAGAGTGGCTAAGAGGGGACTCCCAGGGTAGGGGTCATCCCAGTGGGACGCAGCATGCTCCCTTTGATAGCTGACAGTGAGAGGCAGTGACCCACTGAGGATGGAGCTGAGAGACGGAAGGAGAGGAAGGAAGAATGTGGCTGTTCTTGGTATTTCCCTAGGCGGAGCATCAGCCTGGTTTCTACAGAGGCTGTGAGGCTGAGAATAACTTCTCCGGAAGGGATGATTTTTTTTTCCTAACTGTGAGAAGTCACTGCAGCAAAAATAGCAAAGTGTACCGCCTTCTTTACAGATTTCTTCTGTACCTTTGCACTTCTCACAGGCCTTATTTCCATGCACCAAGGGTGGAGGGTAGCTCTTACGACAGGGAGCCAGCCTTTCACACAGAAGAGGACCTTCTGCAAGGCACTGAATGAACAACATTCTATCTGCCTTTATTTTAACACCTACAAAAAGGAAATATTTCCTGAGGCATAACTCCACAGTTGGGTGGTTCCAGTTTTTACAACAGAGGTTTGAAACTCCAGAATTTGCAAGGTCTAGGTTGATAAAATCAGAACAATTGCAGGTAATGCTGGCTGGGCTTTCACCAAGGACCAGGCACTGTTTTACCTGCTTGGCCCATTAGCCCTCTCACCAACTCAGAGAGACCAAGTGGTGGGTGCCATGGTGGTGGTGCCTGCACCAGGCCTGAGCACTGGAGAGACACCAGAAGGGACTGAAGTGACCAGGACAGCACATGTTCTGTGGAGGCTGATCGCTGTCAGTAGAAAGAAGGCCCGTAGGGTCAGATATTCTGATTCTTCAAGAGAAGTCTAAAGTACAGATTTTTTTAAAATGCAGGCTCTCCCAATTTTTCACCATGGCTGACAAACTCAATTTTTAGTTTTGTGTTTTGGTAACGTGAGGAGGACAACTGCAGTAAAAACAAAGCCCATCTGTGGGCTGGATCTGGTGTGGAGGCAGCTGGTCTGCCCACTTTGGTTTTCGAACATTTGACTTGAAACTGAGATAAAGCTGCTTCCAGGTTGCCTCTGTTCACTGGTGCCAGTTCTGTAGACTCACATCCTCTTTAGAAACCTCTCAGACTCCCGAAACAATTCCTTCTTGGTTTTAACGGCTCCCCATTTGGTAACAATTTTTCTGGATTGGCTCCAGGTTGGTCGGGGTCCCTTTCAAAATGTGGCCCCAGGGCAGCACACCACCTCTGGATGCTCCCTGAGGCTGCAGGAGCACAGGCCATAGTTCCTGTGACTGGACCTCACGTTTCCCATGCTGAGTCTCCAGAGAATGCTGGTGTGGCCGGCTGCTGCATCACCCTCGTCTCTCTTCTCCACTCTGTGGCCAAACATCGTTCACGATGACTGTTACCAAACCACATCACCCTCACCCTGCACTCAGGCTGCCGACTGTCCAAAGCCCAGTACATGACATTACGTTCTACCCTCTTAAACCTCCTCTTGCTAGCTTGGACCTGGAAGTCTCTCCTTTGTTGAGATAATCATAATGCGTGACTTTGCTTCGTGTCAAATTAGTTAACCCTCTCAGCTTTCTTACAAATGATGGCTTGATAAACATAGACCTTTGTGAAAGTTACTGGAAAAAACTGTTGAATGGAACAGGGGTTAGACAAAGCTGTGGCATCGAAACCACACCAGAGACATAAAGCTCCCCACTGACTGGTGCCCATGAATTAATGCATTTTAGATTTGGCCACAATGAAATCACCCAGTTCTAAGGGGCCTATATGTCTCTCTTACACCTGCCAGATGATAATATTTTATCTTAGAGTTTACCAAAATCAAGATGTATATGCTTCCTCTAATCTCTGGAAATAGTAATCTTATAAAACACACAGTAAGTGTGTCTGGGATACTTGATTCTTCATGAACATATTCCTTTCTGAAGGCTCACAAGTTATTTAGTAACCTAGTCTAACAATTTTATAAAGGATCCACGCAACATTCCGAAATTCACCCTTTAATCCTTTTTGAAAACAGAAAATATTTTTCTGTTTCCAGTTTGGGGTACATGCTATATTCTACATGATTTCTAAAAAAAATTAGTTCTCGTGGTTCTGGGATCATTTGTTCTACAATCAGATACAAGTGGCCCTGAAGTCTGGAGCTTACTGGCAAGAGTCGGTCTTTTTTTGTTTTTTATTGTATTCTTAGTGACTTGAGTTTTAATTCATCCACTAAGGCACTTCTCTGTCCCTTCCCATTTGAAGGAGATGTGATAGAGAAAATGAAGGGTCATCGAGATAATGGCTAACCATGCCCACCTGCTAATTTACAGTCAGGAGCTCCGCTTTGAATGTTGACGTGCGTATTTAACTAGGAGCGCTTCAGAGGCCGCAACCTTGTGCAGCTATATGGGTTGCTCCTCCATGCCTCTCCTTTTTCTAAGAGGAATAATTTTAAGTTTTTAATAAAAATCCCTTTATTAAAAATCTCTAATTCCTCATTCCCTTTTACAGTCTCCACCCACCCAGGGGAATATGCGATTTCTTCCTCTGAACTTTTTTTTTTTAAGGTGCTTGAGTATAGGTCTACTAGCATTTTTCTCCCATTTTTTTTTAACTCCCATTCTTATATAAACTCTAGTAAAAGCTCGTTACTTTTTACAACATCCAAAGTCAAAAATCCATTCTTTCAAATTACTAAGAAATGGATCCAAAAGAAAAATAGTGGTGCCTCTTGCCTACTTCATCTGTCTTGAAAGATGAGATTGTTTGCCAGCCAAGAATTCATCAAACATGTGTCACCTTTGGTTGAATGTATATTGAAGCTGATATCAAGTAGTAGATATCCCCACTACGCTCTATTTCGCTTTGGGCCTGTTTAGAAATTTGGATTAGAAGAGCATGGCCATCCCTCCCAGCCGGGGTATAACTCCATTCTGGCTGCTGCTCTTAAACGCAGCCCCTCTCTCATGCATTTTTCATTCACAGGCACTTGTTGAGCTCACCCAGGAGTGTTTTCTTTGTGGGGCTGCTATTATCAGATATTACGTTGAAGTAATTCAGTTCTAGGTCCTCTTATATCCAATCCTCCAGGTGAAGACTTGAGTCTGCTGGAACCAGTCATAGATAAAACCACCCAGTAGGACATCTCTTTCTTGGCCAGTCTGCTGACACTAACCCTTCATTTCTCTTTCTTTTCTGTGAAATCATTCTCTCCTCTACCCCTGCCTTTCTCTCTCTACCTGCTCCTTTCAAGCCACCTCTTCCAATGGCCCAGAGAGTTCTGTCTGCAATTCTCTTCTCATGCCACTCTCCAGACCCCCACAAACCTAGTCCACCTCCTTTACCTAGATATCCAATCCATCATCCATCCCCTGCCACTGCCTTTGATGAGACTGCAGCTGTCTCCCAGGACCCCTTCCAAGGCCCCTTAAATGCTTTCATCACCTCCATCTTGTTTGTGTTTGTGTCTGTCTGTCTATCCTATACTCTGCCATATGGAAGCAACTGTCATTCTCAAATGTGATAATGTGATGTGACTTTTCAAAGTTTGGTCCATAGACAACATTGGCCCCTCACTTGGAGTATCTTCATATTTCTATTCCTGGTGGCAAGGACCATGCCTGGTGTGTGGCAGGGGCACTGTAAATGTTCACGGATGCTAACTGGTGCTGCCTGGCAAAACAGAACACATGGTACCACTTGACTTCTTTACTGAAATGTATGGAGATGGATGGAAGAAATTAAAAGATCTGTCCAGGAAAAAGAACCAAAGATCCCAATGAGCAAAAAAGAAACAAGGCTGCGACAGCTTTAGGGAGAGGAATCATTTTTGAAGATGTGTAAATTCATAGCAGAATTTAGCAATGAGATTCAAAGTCATGGATCTTAGAGATATTCTGGTATTGTCAAATATATATGTTAACTGAAAATGAAAGTAAATTTTACTTGTGAAAGAATGAGATACAAAATTACTTTTTCTTAGGCAGCCTGGTTCTCTCCATCAAATGCTGATAGTTACAGCGAGTAGAGACGGTGAATGCCATTGAGACTATTGTCCTATTGAAGTGGACGTTTATTTAAAAAGCCACCATCTGTTTGATTCGGGGTGAACTCCTCCTAATGGGCACACTGCATATTGTGTGGCAACCTTTTCCCTGAAACAAGTTATCTGATGAGGAGAATGAAAGCCCTTGCTCAAAGGGTTGTGGAAACTTCTATCTGACCACGGTTTGATTTTGGAATCTTTAGTTGGCTTGGGAATAGTAAACATAACATGTGGCAAGCTTCCCATTTACAACCCTCTAGGCACAGGAATAGGCTCTCTGATTGCCCATGAGGGATAGAAAAAGCAGATGGCAGGTGAGTTGGCCCTCATCACTCAGAAAGGCAGTGGCCACAAGATGAAGGCTCCACTTGACAGATTTGATTTAGCCCGAGGAGGATATCACAGGAGAACCCAGGAGGGACAAAGAGGCTGGACTGAACGGTTCCTGAGGGTGCTTTCCAATAACACCCCAACTGTGCTTACATTTTTTAAAAATCATATAAGACAATGGTATTTTTCAGTCTTCTAAGTGCCTTTGCTGCAGAGTTGCAACTATTTAATCAGCCAAGCACCCCAAACAAGAACTCCTTTGATATTGATTCTAATTGCATTTACTTCTCAAAAAAAACCCCAAAGGGCAAATTTGCTCCAGCAATGCCCCTATCATCAGCTTATTTTCTTAAACATAGAGAACAAAATCAATATGTAACTGCCCACATTTCCACTTCTAGTTAAATATTATAAAAACTGAATCCCAACGGACATGATTTTAAGGCAGTTAAGTAACAGTCGTTAGCTGGGGAGAGGACAGAGAGGTAAGAATAACTACTCCAAAGTAATTCCATTAGCTCGTGTCTTTAGCTGTCATCAGGTTCAATGTTTGGCTACGTATGTCTTCTCTCTAAAAGATTTATACAAGGTCTCAACTAAACATGTCCTTTGTTAATAAAACAGTCATTATGATCCCTAGAAAGTAACATTTGGATGAAGTGAGCAGTTTGGCAATGTTCTCTACTTAACACGTATAATCTAAATATCGGAAACACAGTGAGAGGAGATAGGGTTGCCTATATAAAACAGTCTGCGTTACAAAGAAATGTCCTTTCTTTGTTGGCACTCAGCACGTACGGAGGATCCCAGGGAAACAGGTAACAGTAATTCCTTCTCAGAATTTTTTGTCTTGTAAATAAACTTTTATTCTAGGGCTGTTCCCACAACCTGCTTCATTTGGTAACAGATCCTGGTTCATATGCCAATACAATTTCGCCAAGGGATATGCTGCCAGGCTTTAAGGGAATCAACTCTAAAAAACACCCAGGAATAGAGAACACCACCTTGTACTGGGGTGTTCTGGGACAGGCTGCAGGCAGGGCTTTATGGGCGTGTGACCTGAACATCTGCACACGGGAAGTGTGTTCCCTCAATGTTGAGTATTCATGGAAGCTGACTCCCCTGAGGAATCATATTCTCCTGATTCGGAACTCGCTTTAAACGCAGAAAGAAAGCAGTAGTGCCTCAAGAAACCTGAACACCAAGGAACCCTATCATATCCTTTCCTAGTTGTGCTACTTCCCTATATTAGCTGACCACTTATGGTGAAGTGATGATGCAGAAGGAAAGGAAAAAGCATAGCCTCTTTTCCTGTCAATCCATCCTCTCTTGCTAATCAATAAACTGACAGTACAGAGTACTGGTGGAATATGTGCACATGAAGAGTGACTACTCAGTTGGTTTTGTGTGGTGTTGCCATTCTTCTGGTAAGAACAAAATATATACGCATGCATAAGCCATGAAATATGAATTGCATAATTTTGTCGATTCTATATATAAGCTAAATACTCATATTTGCACATTCAACTGACATTGCACAATATAAAGAAAAATGGTATGTCTGCAAACATACCACCCCAAATGCACTTGATCTTGTCTGACCTCAGAAGCTAAGCAGGGTTGGGCCCAGCTAGTACCTGGATGGGAGATGAGTGATAAGATAATGTGAAAAATTTAGGGGCTGGATGCAGTGGCTCACACTTATAATCCGAACACTTTGGAAGGTCGAGGTAGGCGGATCACTTGAGGCTAGGAGTTTGAGACCAGCCTGGCTAACATGGTGAAACCCCATCTCTACCAAAATTACAAAAAATTAGCAGGTGTGGTGGCGTGTACCTGCAATCCCAGCTACTCGGGAGGATGAGGCAGGAGAACAGCTTGAACCCGGGAGGTGGAGGCTGCAGTGAGCTGAGACCATACCACTGCACTCCAGCCCGGGCAACAGAGCAAGACTCTGTCTCAAAATATAAATAAATAAATAAAAAGATAATGCTAACGATTTAAATTTTTAACATTTCTTTATTTAGAACAACACTACATAGCAAATAAAGAATACCATGACAAACTGAGAGACTGCAGACAAATGGGAAAACCTCCGTATTTTAGGACCTTTAAAGGCATTCTTTCCTGCTTTTTGAAAAAGGAGCCCTAGATTTTCATTTTGCACCGGGATCCATGGGTTATATAGCCAGCCCTGGTTCTAGGTATGCTCAAGGTACTGCTGATCTCCTCAGCCCTTGTGGGGCTTGCACAGGCGTGAGGTGGTGGGCCCTACACTCGCTCCCCACTTACTGTACCTGACATCAGGCAGCTGTGGGAGTTTACTCTGGGATGCTGAGCTAAGATGAGAACTTCCAAGGTGGGCATGAGCAGAAAGAGTTAGGGAAGCATGGCTTCCTCAGGGATCAACCAGAACACCATCTCTTCTGGAATCTGGCTCTTGGGTCCATCACAGGCACCTGATGGACTTGAACATGCATACAATCCTGGAAAAATGCAAGTTTACACTCATGAGCAATCTGAGTCCTTGAGCCCTCTGTGCAGAATGCCATCCCTGCTTTCTGAGGACCGCTTCTCTTTCATCCCTCCAATTTCAGCCCAGATGCTCTCTCCTCAGAAGTCTTTCTGTGCCCTGAGCCTTCTTTACCCCAATTCTCTATTAATTAATAATTTCTTTATAGCACTTCTCTCAATTCATATGTTTTTAATCTATGTATGGGTTTTCTGTGTGAAGCATATGAGTACAAACCTGGTTACCTTTCTCCCTGCCTCAGCTCTTAGCACTGGACTTGGCAATAGTGAGTCCACAGTAGTTGTTTGGAAAATGAATAAATGTAACAAGACACCCATAATTAGAATTTGTTAAGATATTCAGTGGTTTTCAAAATTCAAATCTAAGACTTATCTCAATAAAGCAGCAAATTCCAGACATCAGGTATGACATAATCTATGGAATTCTGACTTTTGCCAAACCAGATGTGGACTTGGATCTAACAAAACATAAAGGAAATGATAATTAATAGCTTAGGTAGATATAGTTGTGTTTTTTGTTTTTCTGTTTTTGTTTCTAGACAGAGTCTTGCTCTGTTGCCTCCCACGCTGGAGTACAGTAGTGCAATTTTGGCTCACTGCAGCCTCTGCCTCCTGAATTCAAACCATTTTCCTGCCTCAGCCTCCCAAGTAGTTGGGACTACAGGTGTGCGCCATCATGCCTGGCTAATTTTTTTGTATTTTTACTAGAAACAGGGTTTTGCTATGTTAGTTAGCTAGGCTGGTCTCGAACTCCTGACCTCAAGTGATCGGCCCACCTTGGCACCCCAAAGTGTTGAGATGACAGTCATGAGCCACAGTACCTGGCCTATAGTTCTTAAAATTAGTAATTTTTAAACAATAAACATCCGAAAAACCCTCCCATTTTCCTTTTTTTTTTTCATTTTGTTTTCTCTTTCTGGCCTGAATATTAGCCCTTCTGCAGACAGAAATTAACAGAGTAGTTAAATGACTGCGAAGTTTTCCCCACTAACGACATCTCTATAAAAAATTATGTGTCACAGTTGAGTTCTTGTTTTAAACAATTTATTTGAATAATGCCAATTAAATTTTCTCCAGGTACAAGACAAAAAAAAGTTTAAAATATTTGTAATGATCAACATAACAGTTTTTTTACTTTTTCCTAATTTCTATACTATGTTGTCCTTTGATTTGTCAAGTTAGCTATTTTATGAGTCAGAGTACATTTACTAACACACAATAGCATCAGTAGCCCTAGCTGGTATTTATATTAGTCCTGATATGTCACTGCTTGAAAGGTTTTTCAAGTGACGCTGAATAGTATCCTTCGAACCTCTAAAAATACCCTTTTCCCTATACCTGATTAGCCAATTGTATCCATTAATTCTTATTTGAGAAAGCAGTGTTAAACCAAATAACAAAGCAAGTATTTTACAATGAGAAGTTCAATAAGTAGAGAAGGTAACACGACGAAAGTCACAATGAAATTAACATAAAATCGAATTTTCTTATTTGTAAAATAAATTTTTTTTTGCTACCTTGGTCCAGCATACTTGACTGATGAGTGCCCAGCTAGTCCTAGTTGATGTGCAAACGGACCTGACTAGGTCTTTCTCATTTCTGCCAAGAGGCCCTTTTTAACAGCATGTGAAATTAAAAACTCCATGCTGAAGGCCAAATTGACACCAGCCATAAGATTAGGTCTAAAGTGTTGTGGAAATCACTGCAAAGAATGCCATCTCCAAAACACTCACCACCAGCCTGGACAAAGCATGAGAGAAGGGAATAATGCTGCCCTGGCCCTCGGGGGAGGGACCAGATGGGACCTAATAGCTCCTTTCTATACTGCTCATTTCTATGATAATTCTAAGTTACCACATGGCATATGTATTTTTTTTTAATCTAAAGGCAGAATATCAGTCAATGAAGTGACCAGGATTTTAATGAAAGGTATTTTTTCATGAACTGTATCTATTCACATGGGATAGTTTTCATCTACCCCCAACTCTCACCCGCTAGCAACACATCACTTACTATTAGGTTGGGAGAAGTATATATAAAGGTCAAACATGAGACATTTCAAATTATGGTCAATGCCAATTAGAAACAAAGAGATTCTAAGTTTTATTAGGGGGTCGGATTATTTTTTACATTAATTTTATGAGGTCACCCATCTTAATCTCTTTTTCTTATAACTTGAGATCATGCTGGAATTTAAGGATCACAGCAGGCCAATTAATGTTTGAGGAAAAATTATAAGAATGAAATTTATTCTGTTTTTGGAAACAAAATCAGGAACTAGAGAAGAAAATATCAATGATTTGGGAAAATTACAAAATAATTTCTAGCCATTCCTATTGATAAGTCCAAATGCAACCTAATTCAGGACACCTTTCCCTCCCCTCCCAACCAGATGCAATTTCTGTCTCCTCTGATCTTCCAGAAACCCACCTGCACTTCTCAGGTGGTACCTGCCACATTCTCTGACTTATAAGGGTCATTTCACTTGCTGTGACTTCTAGAAGGCACTCTGAATGAGTGTTATGTTGTGCTCAGCATCCCACCTTATACACAACGGGCTGCCACAAATAAGAGGGACAGGATGAGACGGCAACGTGGGGCAAAATACCTAAAGAGATATGAGCATCTCATAATGGTCACGGCTTCTCAGACACAGATGTATATAAGTAAATTATGAAAGTAAACTCTAAGTTGAATGCGGCACAAAATTATATTTAATATAAATTAACAAACGCTATGAAAAATCACGCTATGTTATTTTTAACAGAGGTTAAAAAAAACTATCTTCCCTCTTCAATTCAGTTTTGAATACTTACCTCTTATGAAAAACTGCCAGGAATCTTGATTCTGGGATGGTTAGTAAGTTACATATTTAAAGCAAAAAGATACAAGCTCTGGTAGAGTGGGATGAGGCACTTCACAGCCCTGCTGGCATTGATGCACGTGGCACATACAAGGCTCGGCAGCAGCTTCCCACTCACTATGGCTCCATCAAACAGAGGCCCAAAAAATGGAACCTGTTGATTTGAAATGAAAAAACAAAATTTAAAAACTGGTAACAGTTAAATCAAAGATAGGAGAATAGCTGACTGATGTCAGAGCTGCAATAAGCATGTAAGCTGTCACCCGCAGAGGAGACACTGACCTTAACAGGACGCAGGTCCAGGGCTTTCAAATCGAGTGAAGCAGGACTGCTCCACAATCCTCCTCTACTAGGCATTCTCCAGCAAAACTTCCAAATTTTATTTCCAATAAAATTTTACCAGGTTATTTGTTTATTCCCTTGTCATTTACAGAAATGGCATTGCTCTTAAGTACCTCCATCATGTGAATTATGCATGGTACACAGACGTGCTTCACTGCACAACACTAGCCTTGCCTCTGTCTGAAACCAGTTATGGAATTGGTAATGTTGCAGCAATGGGTCCTGATATATATTAACTCTTAAAAGAGATGATGACTATCCCTGTCAACAACTACAAAGTCCTCACAGCCCTAATTCTTCTTTTACCTTTTACCCCCTCCGCTTCCAAGATACTGCATTACCTTCATTTCCTTCTACTTTTTTTTTTTGAGACAGGGTCTCCTTCTGTCGCCCAACCTGGAGTGCAGTGGCACAATCATAGCCTATTGCAGCCTGAACTTTTGGGCTCAAGCATCCTCCCTCCACAGTCTCCTGAGTAGCTGGGATTACAGTCAAGCCACCACACCTGGCTTCTATGTTTTTAAGAGACACCCTTTTCATAGCTGAACCCATTTCTGTTATGTGGAAAACTCGCAAGTTTTTGTACTTACCCTTTTTGGATTTTTCTCTCTCCTTTTTCCCCCATTAGAATTTCTTTACTTTTATTCACTAATACGGAAATAGTAAGCTCCACGAGATCACAACTCTTATATAAGCTCCATGAGATCATGTTACTCTTATATTCATTCACTTATTACTTGCTTATTCATGTATTCAGAAAATATTTATTATGTGACGAACACTGTTCTACCCACTGAGGAAACAACAGTGAATAGTACAAAAATCCCTGATTTCACTGAGCTTAGAATTCGTTGGAGATTTCGAAGAATAAACAGTATAAACATATAAAATATATAATAAGCCGGAAAAGTGCTAAGGTAAAAACTAAAGCAGGGAAGAGCAATAGAACTGTTCTTTTTGAGACGGGTCTCCAGTTGGATGTAATGGCCAGGGAGGGCTTTAAGGAGAGGATGACATTTTAGTAAATACCTAAAAGAAGTGATGAATGAACCACAAGCTATGAGGACATCTAATGAAAGAACATTCCAGGCAGAGAAACAGCACCGGCCTCGTGGTGGCAGAAGAATTAGTATGTTTAGTCCATAGCAGGGAAGTCACCGTGGCTGAGTCCAAGTGAGTAAAAGGAAGAATTCAGAGCTAACGTCAAGCAGGTCACAGGAGGGGCTTTATAGGAAGTTTTAAGAGTTCTGGATTTCCATTCTGAGTAAGATCAAAGCCTCCTGAGGGTTTATGAAAGCAGAGGATATGATCTAACCTACATTTTAAAGGTATACCACTCTAATTGTTTTGGCACCCGTGCTGGGAAAACTGCAAAGGGGAATTTTGGAGACCAGCTGGGGACTACTGAATAACCTAGGCAAGGGATGGTAATGGCAGAGAAGTGGAGAAAGGTGATAGAAATATTTTGAAGGTAGAGTTGACAGGATTTGTTGAGGATGGCTAATAAGGTAGAAGAGACAAATAGATGTCAAGGGTGACGCCAAGTTTCTGGCCTGGCCACTGGAAGCCTGGAGCTATGTTTTCCTGAAATGGAGAAGACTGAGAGGGAGGGTCATTAGCTCAACTTCAGACCTGCTAAATTAGAGAAACCTCCTGGGTATCCAGTGATGACGTATCGAGGAGGAGTGGACCTACCACGCTATGGTCAGGGGAAAGGCCTAGGTTGGAGCTGTTCATTTACAGATGGTGTTTCTAGCCATGAGATCAGATAACATCCACAAAAGATCAAGAAAAGGGACTCAAGGACTATATCCTTTGGCCTTCCAATGTTTAGAGGTTAGAGACATGAGAAACGATTAGAAAAGAAGGAGTGGCTGGAGATGGAGGAAGAAAACCCCTCCTGTGTATCTGTATCTGACACATAATTAGAAGGCAAATACCTGCTAAATGAGTTACATTCATTAATATTTAAATAATTTAAATTAATGAATGTGGGTCTCCATCCTAGGTCTTTTATTTCTCTCCAAAATTGTTTATTTGTAAAGCTCCTTTTCTGTGTTTGGCACTGGTGAAAGGACTTGGGATACAATAATGAATGAGAGACTGTCTCTGCCCATAAAGAGCTGACAGAAGAAAACTATGGACTAATATCTCTCAGCAAAGATGCAAAAATTCTTTATAAATCTTTAGTAAATTAAATCCAGCAAGATAAAACAGGACAATATATCTTGATCAAGCAGAATTTTCCATTGGAACTCAAAGTTCATTTAATATTCATAAATCTACCAATGCTATTTATTTTTGCAATGTGCAAAAATCCACACTGACAAAATACAGAATAAAAACAGTATGACTTTAACAGATACAGAACAAGCATTAAATAAAATTTAACTCTAATTCACACTTAGAAAAACAAAACAGAACAAAAACTCTCAGCAAACCAGGATAGAGGGGAACTGCCTCAATTTAATGAGAGCTTAAAGGGGGTAAAAAGGCATCATAGTTAATAATGAAAGATTAAATGGTTTCCAAAAGGGATTTGAAAAGGCAAGGATGTCTATGTCCACCTCTTCTACTCAACATTTTTGAAGATCCTAGTCATTACAATAAAGAAAATTAAGAGAAAGAAAGAAGAAGGGTAAGGGAGAAGAAGAGAACATAAAGGTTAGAAAGAAGTAAAACTATTTTGCTGATTTTTTTTTTTTTGAGACACAGTCTTGTTCTGTTGCCAGAGCGCCAGGCTGGAGTGCAGTGGTGCAATCTTGGCTCACTGCAACCTCCTCCTCCTGGGTTCAAGCAATTCTCCTGCCTCAGCCTCCCGAGTAGCTGGGGCTATAGGTGCGCGCCACCACGCCCAGCTGATTTTTGTATTTTTTTTTAGTAGAGAGGGGGTTTCACCGTGTTGGCCAGGATGGTCTCGATCTCTTGACCTTGTGATCTGTCCACCTCAGCCTCCCAAAGAAGCAAAACTGTTTTTATTCGCAGATAGCATGATTATGTACATGAAAAGTCCAAAGAAATTTAACTATACCTAGAGAGTGAATTTCGGTAAGTGCCAGAAAACAATATACTCCTCAAATCAGTTATATTTCTGAAAGTTAAGCAACCAACAATTGGGAAAAGACACGTAAAATTTTTTTTTATAATTGCATCAAAATAGAATAAATTTCACAAAAGAATGTGCAAGACATTTATACTGAAAACTACCAAACAGTGATGAGATAAATTAAAGACAAGCTAAATAAATGGGAAAATGTACAATGTTCATGGACTGGAAGTTTCAATATTGTTAAGATGTCAATTCTTCTAAAATTAAACTATATATTCAACAAAATCCAATCAAAATTCTGGCAAGTTTTAAAAAAATATATATGTACCAAATTTTAAGTTCATGGGAAAATGAAAAGAAATAGCTTAGTCAAGACGATAATAAGAGTGACATTACCTGATTTCAAGGCATACCATAAAAATATAGTTATTAAGAAATCATTATAGTGGACCAGGATAAAAAAATATTTCAATAAAACAAAATATAGAATCCAAGAAGAGAGCCATACCTACATGGTAATTGATTTACAATAAAGGCAGCATATCAATTTGATGGAAGAAAAAAGTCTGTTTCAATAAAGACAGTGAAACAACTTGAGAGCCATATGGAAAAGTGAACCTTGACCTTCATCACATATCACACACAAATATTGAGAGGATTACAGACTGAAATGTTAAAGCTAAAACCATAAAGCTTCTAGAAAAAAATATGAGAAAATCTTCATGACCTTAGGATAAGCAAGAATTTTTTAGGGTAAGAAAGAAAATAAATTGGACTTTATAGAATTTTCTACAACTCTGCCCATCACAAAACTGAAAAGGAAAGTTATAATTATTCACCAAATAGAACACAGCCACAAGGTCCATCCAGAGGAGTATAAATTAAGTCTGTGTTATATTCACCTAACAGAATATTCCACAGTAAGGAAAATGAAAAAAACCACAACTACATGTAACATCATGAAAATAATCCAAATATAATGCTGAGTGAAAGAAACAGACACTAAAACGTTCCTACTATGTAATTTCATTCCCAGAAAGTTCAAAACCAAGTAAAATGAATCAACAGGCCCAGAAGTCAGGTTAGCTGCCACTTCTTCATTGTATTAGTGACTGGGATGGGGCATAAGGGAAAATTCTGGGGGCTGGCAATATCCTCTATTTTGATCTGGGGTGGGATTACACAAGTGTGTTCACTTTGAAAACATCCATCATGCTGTAAACTTAAAATTTGTGCCCTTTTCATTATTAACATTGTATTTCCAAGGAAATATTTTCTAGAAAACAGCAAGAATATAGAGGATTTGAAGAAGACAACTAACAAACTCATCATAATGGAAACATATAAATAACTCTACCCAACAATTTCAGAAAACACATTGATTTCAAGCATGTACAGAATACTTTTTAAAAACTGACCGTATCCTCGGCCAAGGGTCCACAAATACAGCCAGCAGGGCCTAATTCTAACCTGGTACCTACTTCT
>CM052652.1:145659292-145693592 GCA_028533165.1 Leontopithecus rosalia
TTTTTTTTTTTTTTTTTTGAGACAGAGTCTCATTCTGTTGCCCAGCCTGGAGTGCAGTGGTGCAATGTCAGCTCACTGCAACTTCCCAGCTAATTTTTTTGTACTGTTAGTAGAGACGGGGTTTCATCATGTTAGCCAGACTGGTCTCGATTTACTGGACTCAAGTGATCTGTGCACCTCAGCTTCCGAAAGTGCTGTGATTACAGGCGTTAAGCCACTGCGCCCAGCCCCTCACACATTTTCTATGGCTGCTTCTGCACAATAATGACAGAGTTATGTAGTTGTCACAGACCCAAAGCCTAAAATACTTACTATCTGGTCCTTTACAAAATATGTTTGCTGACCTAGGTCATAAAGCAAATCTCAATAAATTTCAGGGGGTAGAAATTTTGTAATCCATATTCTGTGCCCAAAAAGCTATTGACAACAAACAACAAAAGGATAATTGGCACAAACCTCTATGTTTAGAAATTAAGAAATACACTTCTAAATAACTCATGGGTGAACAAAATATTGAAATGGAAATTCAGCAACATGTTAAGCTAACTGATAAAAGAAGAAGAGTAGATATTATAATTTACACCTTATAGCAGTACTTACAAGGACTGTGTAGAATCAAACGCTCATATTAGAAAGAAATAGAGATGACAACATAATGAGATAGGCACCCATCTCAAGAAATACTGAAAAACCAAAAGAATCAAACAAATTCAAAGAAAGCAGAGGGGAAGAACTAGTAAAGATAAAAGTCATCATTAAAAATAGAAAACAAATATACAATAAAAAGGAGAACTAAGATTGACAGTTTTAAGAAACCATAATGAAAAAAAAATCATGTCCTTTGCAGCAACATGGATGCAGCTGGAGGCCATTATCCTGAGCAAATTAACACAGGGACAGAAAACCAAATACCACATGTTCTCACTTATAAATGGGAGCTGAGCACTGAGCACTCATGGACATAAAGATAACAACAAAAATGGTATAAAAAGATGGCAACAACAGAAACTGGGAACTACTAGAAGGAAGAAGGAGGGGAGAAAGGGTTGCAAAATTAACCACTGGGTACCGCGCTGAATAACTGGGTGATGGGACCACTAATAACCCAAACTTCAGCACCATGCAACATACCCAGGTAATAAACCTGCACAGGTACTCCTGGAATCTAAAATAAAAGTTGAAAAAAAAAGTTGGTTCTTGGAAAAAAGTCTAATACAATTGACAAGTCTTTGGCAAGGTGAATCAAGAAAAATAAAGCACAAATAAATAATCTTAAAAATAAAAAGGAATCCAATTATAGACACTTAGAAAATATATGTAGCCTTATGCCTATAAATTTAAAAATTTAGACGAAATGGCCAAATGCCAAAAAGATACCATTTAACAAACAGACACAAGATGATACATAAAAGCTATAATTCTATGAGCTTTAAAGTAGATGAATCACAGTAGAAAAAAAAACATTTTAACAAGAAAATGCCAGCTCAGATGCCTTCTCTGGCAAATTCTATGAAATCTTTGAAGAACAAATAACTATTATTTTGGAGAAACTTCAAAATTTAATGGAAGATGACATCAAGTATTAGTTCTAAGCAGAACCTTATCTCAGTATTTCATCCTACTGAGCATGTATATTTCACAACCACCTAAGGTTTCTGAGTGAGAAAGTTTGAGAGAAACTTCCAAACTTTCCATATATAAGAAAAGGGAAAACAAACTCATTTTATTAGGTTAGTACAACCTTAATACCAAAATGAAGGGCCAATCTCACTCATGAACATGCTTACAAAAACCCTAACAAAGTTATCAGCAAGCCAATTCAATCATGTGAAAAAAACAACACAATATCATAACCAAGTCGGGTATATCCCGAGAATACGTATCTTGGTTTTCAGTAAAAATCAATCTGTAAACAACCACATTAATAGACAGAATGAGAAAAGTCAGATAATTATCTCAAGACATTTAAAAAAGTGTTTTATAAAATTCAAAATCCAATTATGGAAAAAATTTCTTAGCAATCTTGGAATAGAAAGGAACTTCCCTAATCTGTTAAAGAGTATCTATTGAATTCTACTGTAAGCACTAAATGGTGGAACATTGACAACCTGATGTGTGAGACTGTAAAGGAGAAAAGAACTGTCCTCCTACATCTGCACTGGAGATCCCTGCCAATACAGTAAAATACAAGGCAGAATTAGAGGATTATGAATTAGAAAGGAAGAAGCAAAACCGTTGTCCTTTTTTTTTTAGATGGTATAACTGTACTCAGAGAATCTCCAAAATAATCTATGGCAAATGATCAGAATTTGCCATAGAAAAGAGAGTTTATCAAAGTCACTGAATACCGAATAAACTCACCAAAAATCCAAATGCATTTCTGTCCACCAGCAACAAATGGTTAGAAAAAGAATTATTATTTACAACAGCATAAAAATATAATGTCCACAGGAATAGATCCAACAAGGAAAGTATAAAGGAAGTTATAAAACTTTATTGAGAGATGTTAGTCTAAATAAATGAAATGACAGATTTGTTCTCGGACTAGAAGACTCAATATTGTTGTGACTTTCCTTCCAAGATTGATCTATAGATTTAATGCATTGCATGTATGTATCTTGATAAGCTGACTCCAAGACATTTACAGAAATGAATTTGGCTAAAAAAGCCAAGGAAGAACTGGGTAGAGACTTGCTTTACCTCATAGCAAGATATAGTCTAAGCTGTCGTAAGAAATACAGTATGAGTGAGGCACATGGGATCAGTGGAGTTACAGGAGGGCCCACCCACGCAGCCTCCTGCCTGTTTGGTGACTGCTGAAAACTCACTCACTTAGCTAACTGGGATATATTACCCCATGAGGTGGGGGTACTGACCCATAAGGTATGGTATGTCCTTGAAACCAGGGACCAATGTAAGGTAATATTTCTTCCATAACCAGAATATTCAGGTTTATGTGTGACAGGGGGATGAGGGTAGTGCCTCTCACTTTACTCCTCCTGACCCACATGTAATTTTTTCCTATTCCTACGGTTCTAGTCTCTGACTTTAGTTTTTAATACTTAAGGGAGCAGCATTCCTAGCAGAAGAAGACATCGTGTTCTCAGTGGGAAGTGGAAACTGATGGTCAGGTATCTTAGGCTCTGCAGACCACTGGACACTGAGGCAGTAAAGGAGGTTCCAGGATAGACAGGGCAAGTGGTCCTGCCAGGGGAAACAACGCTGCTGCTGTACAAAGTGGATGAGGAAGGGTTCTCGTGGAGCACCCAGTCCTAATCCCATGCTCAGTGGTAAATTTAATGGAAGTTGACATCAAGCATTAGACCTAATCAGAACCTGATCTCAGTATTTCATTCTGCTGAGCATGTACATTTCATAACCACCTAAAGTTTCTGATTGACTCATAAGTGTCCTCTCCTAGCATGCTGACCAAAGCCTGGGGATTAATAAGATTTTCCATGACTGCTGACAAACTGGATTTCCTTACCACCTGCAGATTAGGAGCTGCATGTGGAGCCCCTATCATGTGTTCCTTGACTAAAGAAGCACAGTGTTCAGGGGAAGCACGCACCTAGAAGGTACAGCCTAAATTAATTTCTTTCTCAGGTCTGAGTCCAGATGAAGACTTCATACCCAGGGACTCCCCTTGGCAAGATATTGTGAAAGCAAAGAAAGCCTTCTGCAGAGAAGTGATGACACTGAAGTCCATGTTTCAACACCAGCCAGCAGGCCAGCACAAGGAGTGCCCAGTTGTTGGAGCAAGAACAAAGAAGAATCAAATACCCATTTGATTTCTGGGGATTAATCTTTCAAGGATGCAATGCAGACATCTTGATCTTCCAAAGCAAGGCAATGAAAAACTGAACTCTGTTCCAATTCCTCACAGATAACCTCCAGCCTCCAGGATTGGAATATTGCCATGGATGGGCCTACTGAGAGGCAGGCCACGTTGAAAACGACAAATGATAGGCGTGGCTTAATTACCCAGTTTCATCAGTTATTCACCCTGCTAAAAAATTGCAGGTATTGTGTTCATAACATAGATATATCTGTGATTTCTGTGCCCAGATTTTTGGCACTGCCTTTATTATGCAAGAGGTAGGTAACTTAATACAAAGGTCTAAAATTCAAATTTCTCCTTGACTTCACACATACACCTATAATGTGAACACAAGATGTGTACACACAATATAAACAGCCCTTCACTAAAAAGCATCTGGATACAGGTGTGAAAACTGATACCTCTCTGAATCTTAAAGAGATTCATCTACTGGAATTCAGGATTCTGGAGTTGGTACTGGAATCAAGTGCTCTTGGATAAATTATTTATACTCATATTAATTACATACATATTTGGAGCACAAGGGCAGTGTTGTCTTCCCTGTGGGCCTCACAAAGTGACTAAAAGGTTAAAATGCCACATCAACCCGAAAGCATGTTGCTAGTACTGTCGCAATGAGAGGCAAGGTAGAAAAACTATACAATTTTGAGATATTTGTAAAAACATTAAGAGAAATGTAAGGTATATTTCTGAGAAAGAGAATGTTTATTTCCACACACTCCTGTCCCTGTGTTATATAAATACATTCTCTAAAATACCAGAAGTTAGCTTTTAGGAAAAGTGAATACTCAGAAGACTCTACAACTTTGTCTGAAAATTCTATAGACTACAGTGAATATTTCTGGGTCAAAAGCAGCAGAGATTTCACAGGCCATCTGTTTAATAGTCATTCATTTGTATCCTTTGATCAAAGTTCTGTTAAGGGCCGTGGGGGAATACAGATATACACAAGTTGAGTCTCTGATCTTAAAGTAGTTTGCAGGAGAGGTAAAACTATGTATCCGAGAAGGCAAAAGGAGAAAAAAAAAGCTTTAGGGTAGACACTGATAAAATATTCTGAAGCTACAGAGAGTTATTTTCTAGCTGAGAGAAGCCATGGAAGGCTTCCTGTAGGAGGTAGTCATGACCGTGGGTGTTGGCAGAGATTCATGGTGGAAAGAGGGGAGCACTCCAGACAAATGGTAAAAACAGGAATGAAAATATGAGGTGGGTCTGGCTCTCTTTTCCAGAGCAGGGGTACCCAAAGTGCACTTCATGAGATACTAATTTAGCTGAGTGCTAGCTGGTTTATATGAATGCTGTGTCTACAGTTAATGATTAAAGCATTACAGATGAATAAACAGAAAGACTCTGGATAGAACAAGGCAAAGGGCTGCCCAGAGCTCCTGAGGGATTCCTGAGAGCAAAGTGAAGTCAGAGCAGGGCCACAAAAGGAAGGAAGGCGGTCGTAGATGCATAGACTGGATTTGAGAAGAATGGCAAGCTCTGGAATAGGTATTTACAGAAATGCATGGGGATAAGTGAAAAGGCTGAAGAACAGGTGTGGGGAGCCAGATGATACGGGACTGGATGAAATGCCCTGCAGAAATCACCAGCTTTCTCTTAAGACTCTGCACTGCTGTACCTGCCCACCCTTGCTCATCTACCCACTTCATGTCCTGGTCATTGAAATGAAAACAACACAGAGAACAGTGTTAAGTTTCCCATCTTTTTCTTAATGGAAAGGCTGAGCTGAAGGCACACTCACTGTGTGTGTCAGCAGGAGATAAGACCTGGTGGGTGGTGAGAACTGGAAAAGCTGCAGATCTGTTGGGTGGTCCTCACAAATTAGGTGGCCAGAAACCAAAATGGTAAAGTCAGGTACATATTTTTATACTTGGAGAGAAATACCAATGCACATCACAATGATAAAGAAAGGGCCTGTGAAGTCAATAGTAACTGCAATCAGGATCACAATCTCTAAAACAGATCAATGTAACTGGCAGGGAATATTGCAACAATGAATTAGAAAAAGCAGCCAATAAGAAAAGAAAACTGTGAAAGTTTCTACACACATGGGAGAATGGGCAAGTGGAGAGTTGTCAGTGGGTTGAGCAGGCCAGAGCTGCTTTCCATATAAGAGCCTGGCCAAGGATGGTCGCCCTGAGAAGCTTGGCCCCAGCTGCTCCAAAGGTAAAATTTCCTCATCTCTAAGGCATCAGAACCATCCATCGAGGCTCAACCTGTAAGAGACCTGCGGAACCTCATACTACAGAGCAGGTCTTCTCTTTGTGATCTGCCAATAACAAAGCACTAACTGACACACCAGGGAAACTGTGCAACACCCTAAATCCTGCATATGGACTTAGGAAAACAGAACTCCTTGGAGGCATTTCATTAGAACTACAAACAACATGTTTCCCCCACATTTCTAACAAGATCCTAAAAGTAAATCTTAGACAATCAAGAAGTTCTAATGAATAATGAGAGAATCAAGTGCCAGACTAGAAATAATGAAGGATAAAAATGGAGGCTAAAAGGGGGGAAAAGCGGTTTCTGGATATTCAGAGAGAGCTATACGGACCTTGAACTAATCTTGTGCTCCAGCGATGTTGGTGCACAAATACAAAGGTGTCGGGGTGTCCCAATAAAGGTCAGAACAGACAACCTAAAATGGTCCCTTCACCTCTGTGATCTAGGATTCGAGGATCTGACAGGTTCCCCCTCTGGGAAATTCACAATTCCACAGGGATTATGAATTGAGAGGGTATGTTTGTACTTGTACACTTTTGCCTGAGATGTCAAAGTGGGTAACAGATAAATCCACTAAGATACTGTACCAAAAGACAGAAATTTTCTTATTGGGAAAAATAATAGTAGTCACATTATTTACCAGAGACACTGTGGAGTCCATGCACTGAACATTTTATAAACATTTTAAGAACAGTAAAATGTGTTCAATCCTAAATGACTTCTTGTACAGTTCAGGATGGTATGCAGGAAGGGGAAGGCCAGACACCATCCTCCAGGAATGAATCACTCCATGCAGCACCAGCAAAGCAGTACTCTCTGAGGAGAGGCTGCTCTGGAAATGGTTCATCGGGCAAAACAGATTTAAATTCTATTTTGCAGAGCCTGAACCAAACACTGAAAGGGATTTCCAAACAGTGAGAAAGTCTTCCCAGGCAACAATGCGGCATCTCCATGAATATATCTTAAAGACAGAATTCATCACTTAATTGGGTCTGAAGTGATTCTCCTTTGATGCCTTTGGAGTCAGTGATTCTTAGTGATTAGAGATGAAAATAATAATATACATGATAGAGATTTTTAGATTATGAGATGAAGAAAATAACAAAAGAATCATGGACAAGGGGTTTAAAAGCTCAGGAATATTTCACTTTTGATCATGAGCCCAATGACTATGATCCCTAATTCGGGGCCAGGTTCTGATCTCGGTGCTCAGTGTACAGTATGTAATTCTTACAGCAACCCCATGAGGCCAGCTCTTTATCCCGACTTTATGGAGCAAGAGATGAAGGCTAGAGGGGCTAACTGATTTGTTGTAGCTTAAGCTTGTGCAACCCATGGCTTGCAGGCCACATGCGGCCTTGGACGATTTTGAATGTGGCCCAACACAAATTCGTGACTTTCTTAAAACATTGAGATTTTTTTGCAATTTTTTTTAAAAGGTCATCAGCTACGATTAGTGTTATTGTATTTTATGTGTGGCCCAACATAATTCTTTTTCCAATGTGGCCCAGGGAAGCCAAAAATTGGACACCTCTGCTCTAGTTCCTCAAGTCGAGGATTTGTGGCCTTGCAGGCTCTGCTATGTAATGTCCCCTGTACCCCCGATAATTTTCCCTGCTCTGGTGTTAGCGATATTTGATATTAATATGGTTATTTCAGCTTTCTTTGACTAGTGTTAGCATGGGATCTCTTTCTCCATCTCTTTACTTTTAATTGATATATTTAGACCATTTACATGTATTTTATTCATTGTCCTTATTCTTTGTTTTCTTTTTTGGGCTTCCACTCACTTGTTGCCTTCTCCAGTGTTAAGTGAGAATTTTATGTTAAGTCGATTTTTCTCCTCTCTCTGCATATCATAATTCTTTAAAAAACATTTTATCAGTGGTTGCTCTGAGTCTGAAAATACATTTATAACTAATCCAAGTCCACTTCCAAATAATGCTATACTGCTTCACAGGCAGTGGAAGTTCCTTATAAAAGAGTATTTCATTCTTCCCTTCTATCCTTCCTTTCAACAGTGCTATAATTTATTACTTATCCATATGCTATAAGCATGAAATACTTGTTGCTATTATTATTTGGAACATATTGTTATCGGTTAGATCAATTAAGAATAAGAAAAGGGCTGGGTGTGGTGGCTCATGCCTGTAACACCAGAACTTTGGGAGGCAAAGGTGAGTGGATCACTTGAGCCCAGGAGTTCAAGACCAGCCTGGGCATCATGGCAAAATGTTTCTACAAAAAAACACAAAATTAGCCAGGCATGGTAGCATGTGCCTGCAGTACCAGCCATCCAGGAAGCTGAGTTAGGAGGATCACCTGAGCCTGGGGAGGTCGAGGTTGCAGTGAGCCATCATCATGCCACTATACTCTAGCCTGGACAACAGACTGAGAGCCTCTCTCACACACACACAAAAAAAAAGTAGAAGAAGAAAACAGATTTAATTTTACCTATGTTTCTTCCTTATCTAAAGCTTTTCCCTTCTTTAGGTGGATCCACCTTTATGACTTATATAATTTTCTTTTCTTTTTTCTTTCTTTTTTTTTTTGATGATGAAGGAAAGCCAAGGCAGGTCTACTAATCACATGTTCCCTCAACTTTCATCCGAGAAGGTCTTTCTCCTTCACTCTTGAACAGTAATTTCTCTAGGTACAGAATTCTAGGTTGGTTTATTTTTTCCCCTTTCAACACTTTGAATATATTACTCCACTCTCTTCTTGATTCCTCAGTTTCTGAAGAAAAGTCCTACTTATTACCCTTACTCTTCTGTAGCTATTGGTGTCATCACAGGAGCCCTCTGGCCCCTTTTAAGATTTTCTCTTCGGGTTTGGTTTTCTGTTCTCTGTGCGTGTCTAAGTGTAGATATTTTGGTATTTGTTCTGCTTGATGTTCCTGGGCTTCCTGGATCTGTCATTAATTTTTAAAAATTCTCAGCTATGAGAATTTCCAATATTTCTTCTCCTTTCTCTTCCTTGTATTCTCATTACATGTCATTACATCTTTGGTGATTGTCATTCAGGTCTTGGAAGTTCTGTTCAAACGTTTTCAACCTTTTCTCCTCTTTGCATTCCAGTTTCGTGGTTTCTACTGACAGCCTCAGGCTCACAATTTCTCTCCTTGGCCATGCCCGGTTTACTGATGAGCCTATCAGGCATTCCTTGTTTCTGCCAGAGGGTTTTTGGTTTCTAGCGTTTCATCTTAATTATTTCTTGGAGTCTCTACTCTCTGCTTACATTAGACATCTCTTCCTGTATGCTGTCCACTTTTTTTGTTAGTATCCTTAGCATATTAATCACAGTTATTTTAAATAGCCAATCTGGTAATTCTAAAGTCTCTGCCATGTTTGAGTCTGGTTTTGATGCCTGCTATGACTCTTAGAATTGTTCCTTTTGCCTTTTAGTGTGCCTTATGTTTTTTTTGTTGAAAGCTACACATGATGTATTGGGTAAAATGAACTGAAGTAATCAAGCCCTAAATGTGGGGATTTATGTTTATCTGGTTAACAGGCCCTGTTTCTTGTTTTCCATAGCTGTAGATGTCAGAGGTTAAAATTTCTTTGGATGACCTTGCTTTTATCTCCCATGTTATTTCTAGCCTTTCTTACAGAACTTAAGTAAGATCTAGGACGTACAGTTCTTTCAGCTGTACTCCCTGTTACTGCACAAAAGCCCTCCTGATAGAGTAGTTACATATGGGGAAGAGGAAGCATTCTGCAGTCCTAGGATTAGGTTTCAGTCTTTCAGTGAGCCTGCGACCCTAGACTGTGACCTTCAAAAGTGCTTCTCGGTTTGTTTTCTTGTCTCCTTCCAATCCCAACTTAGACGAGATAGGAGGAGCAGCGGGAGTTGATGGTGCTTCCCTTTCCCCAGGCCAGAGAGGCTGTGTTAAAATAGTTTCTCTTGGCTGAGCACAGTGGCTCCATGCCTGTAATCTCAGCACTTTGAAAGGCTGAGGTGAGTGGATCACTTGAGCTCAGGATTTTGAGAGCAGCCTGGGTAACACAGTGAAATTCCGTTTCTTCCAAAAAAAAAAAAATTACAAAACTTAGCTAGGTATGGTGGCATATACCTTTAGTCCCAGCTACTCAGGAGGCTGAGGAGGGAGGATTGCTTAAGCCCCAGAGGTGGGAGTTGCAGTGGGCTGAGATCGTGCTCTAGCCTGGGTGACAGAGCCAGATTCGGCTCCCTCGACAAAAAAAAGTTTCTTTTGAGGGCAGACTTTGTTAAGAATAACAAAATACTTTAGGAATACAGGGATCCCTAGGTATACGAGAGGGACTAGCTCCAGAACCAATGCCCTATCCCTGTGCATGCCAAAATCCAAGCATACTTCATTCCTGAAATTAGCACACAGATACTACAAGTCAGCACTCCATCTGCATGAGTTTTGTTTCCTACAAATATTGTATATGGACTCGAAGACAGAACTTCTTGGAGGCATTTCATTAGAACTACAAACAACATGTTTTTCCTACATTTCTAATAAGATCCTATAAGTAAATCTTAGACAATCGAAGTTCTAATGAAGAATGAGAGAATCAAGTACCAGACCAGAAATAATGAAGGATAAAAAAGAGAGGCTAAAAGGGAAAAAAACTGGTTTCTGGAAACCACGCATATGGTTGAAGAACATCCATGGGTAAGTGGACCCACAGAGTTCAAACCCATGTTGCTCAAAAATCAACTGTATTTCCAAATGGCTGCTTTCTCCCTTTTTCTGCCAAAGGGGGATTTTCCTCTAGTTTTTACTGTGAGAACCTGGTAGGTATCCTAGCGGTAAAACTCACAAAAGTGTGGCGGATTGTGAGCCAGCCGCACTTGACTCTATTTAACTCTCAGATTTGCCCACACTAAGCCTCCTGCAACTGGCAAATTATAATTTAAGTATTCCTGCTGTGGTACTGGTTTCCCAGAGGTTTGTGCTCCTGAGCTTCTGTTCTGATAAGCTGTGATTCTCTGTATCTGCCTGTCTGTCGGGACAGGAGTTTGCCTGGCCACTTCAGTTCTCTGGTGAATTGTCAGCTTGTTCTTTCTTTTTGCTGTAAGGATGGGAGTGATGACCATCAAGCCTCCTATATGCTGAACTGGAAACCAGATATCTCCCTATCTGAATTAAAGCAGGCTCCCTCCTGCCCATTCTATCACTCTGCTTTGCTTTACTTTGAAACACCTATTCCTATAAAAAAAAAAAAGACTCTGGCTAAACCATTTATTTATTTATTTATTTACTGGCCATCTCTCTTACTAAAATTTAGATTCCAGGAGAGTGGGATCCTCAGCCCTTGACACAGTACCTGTCATGAAGCAGCCTCAACAGATAGATGTTGCCTGCTTGACTGAATGAAGGACTCCCACTCCCTAGGGACTGAGTCCTGGGCATTAACTAAGTCTGTTGCCCCTTTCTACATTTCTAGAATAAGGTGTCTTGTGACCATCTGTGTTTTGCTTCATGGAGATGTATGAAAGGCCAGGGGAAAGGGTGATGGGAGTGGCCTTAGGATCCTGAGTAGTCTTCTTCCACTGCCACAGTTCTGTTTGGTGGGTTTGAGGAAAAGTTTTCACAATTAAAGTATAAAAATTTAAAAACTGCAAAGATTGGGCAAAGCTGTTTTGATATCAGTGTCTACTGCACAGAGGAAGCAGTCAGATCTGTGAGAATTCAAACGGGAGAGAAGAAGGGTGAGACTGTTAGTTCTACAGGGGTGACTAACAATGAGCTTTCCCTCTATGATAGTACTGGTAGAAAATGCAGGTGTTTCCATTCCAAAGGAATGAAAAGGACCCACTCATAGTCTAAGAGGATTCGTGTTGCCAGGTTCTAATAAGAAACAAATAAGAAAATAGGAAAGAATAACCCTTTCTTCTATCTTTAGTAATACCACACTTCAAAAAATTTATTTTAAAAATATTCTATATAAAAAAATAAGTGTACTTCCTCTATGGCTTACACTAAAAGCAGTCCAGTATAGGTGAGGTGGAATTGTAATGAAAGCATTCATGAAAAAAAAAAAACAAAAAAAACACAAAAGAGCAAAAAACCCAACACCAAAAAACTAATACATTTCAAGCACAGCACAGAAAATACTACTGAAAAGATAAATTCTCTGATTCTGGGGCGATGAGCGCGGCTTCCCTTTCACAGAAATTCGGCGTGTTCCAGACGTCCATCCTCCTTGCTAGGCTGAGTGGCTAACAGCGTGTGCTCCTGTGTGCAGGAACCTAGAAGTCACATGCCGAGGGGTTTGGGGAGCGTGCTCTCTTGAGCCAAAAGGCCCCTCCTACTGAGTGGCTCAGAGGCAGAGAATGAGAGCTGCTTTGCTTTCTTACACTACCATTTGCCATTTGGTATGTACTTACACAGGCTGGCTCTGGCTGGCCAAAGGAGAGAGGACGAAGCAAACAAGAGGAAGACGTATATGCAAAGATCGACTTAAAGGGAAACAGCGTCAACTTCCGAGGAAAATCAACTGAGAAGAAAGTCTAAAAAGCCAAATTGTGAAAGATAAAACACAGCTACGAGTTAATAATAGCAGGCTATAGATTTTCTTCCATCTGCAGCACGGCTTATTGTATAAATAAATGTTCTTTAGTATTCTTCAGCAACTGCTCGTGGGTGACTCAGTCTTTCAAAAACTGAACAAAAGGAATAATACAAATCCCTTGTATCCAGGGAATTCCTCTAATTAGAAGTGGCAATGAATTAGAGAAGAAATTTGATTTTAATTTAACATCTGCAAATGACAGATGCCTTTTCACATAGTTCTCAATGTCATTCCTTTACTAAAAATAATGCTAATAACAATAATAACAAATTATCCAAAAAGAACATAATATAGTAATCCATTTAATAAACATTTTAGTACATTCTGTTTGTTTGGTATTTTCAATGATCTTTTCTAAATAAATAATTCTTTGTATATTCAAAGGTTATCAATATACTTTCTCTGAGAATTTCCCAGAGTATTTTAAAGGGCAGAATTTACTCATAAACAGGTTAGTTGGTTGATACTAGGATAAATATTTAAGAAAACTGCACATATAAATAAAAAGAAAGAAATTTACATAACCATGTTACAAAGTCAAACACACTCCCTATACTGTGAGGCCAAACTAGTACGCTTAAAAGATTTCCTTTCAAACTCAAGTGCCAATCCTCGGCTCCTTTCAGCATCCCACATACAGATGCTCTTGTAACTTCTGGCATATCAGCCTTTTCCCAGCATTTCTGGGCACCTGTTCCAGGCATAGGTCCTGGGCTAGATGTCACTCTGAAAAGGGATGTAGGAGAACACACACACACACACACACACACATATGCACACACACACACACATATGCACACACACACACTCTCTCTCTCTCACAAAAGATGCTGAAACTTCAAGCCAGCGACTACGTCCGTGATGCTCTGGGGATAGTCAGGATTAATCATGTACAGGCATCTAGGAACAAGAGGATCCCCAAAAAGGCATTTAGAATCCCTGAAAAGACTACAGAGAAGCCTCGGTTCTCAACCAGCATTTCACAGCTGAGGAAGCTAAGGTTCAAAGAAATGGAAAGATCTGCCCAAGACACCTACCAGCTTGTGGTAGGCTTAGAACTGGAACTCTGGTGTCCAATAGCCTGTCTTATTACTCTTTCCCTCCTATGCTTTTCAGAAATGACTAAATCAGTATCATTTTTTCTCCATGCGCATATGTACCAGGGCTGAGTAAGTAGAGTTCAGAGGACATTAGCATGTTTCCCATTTACAAAAAGGACACTCTGGTTGAGGTGAACAGGGGGACACTTCACCAAAACTTCCTCTTGTCTCAACTGCTCCTTCTCAAGGCTGCTTCTGAACATCTATCCTCCGGTAACTGGTGACCATCAACTGCTACTATGCCTGGAAACAAACGTGCCCAAACCACTAAAACTTACCTTCAAAAATTTCTAAAGGCAAACATGTTGAACACCAGTATTGCTTTCCAGATACTGAAAGGGGGAGAAAGCAGCGTGGGTACTCACTACAGTGTGGAGGCTCTATGAATCACTTTCCTGAAGAACAAATCGGGCATTTTAACAAACCCTTTGAATCACTCACATTCTGCTCTATATGCAAGTCTTTCCTTGACTGCGGACTTAGTAATAAAAGCTGGAAAAAACATAAGTCTAACAATAACACATTTCTTTTCTATGGCCAAAGAACTATTGTGTCAATATTTATGGAGATGGACTTATTTTGAAAGTAATTTAACAATGAAATGATGCTGCTAAGCACACTGATTTTTTTTTTTATTTAGTGAAAAAAAGAAGTTCAATACAAAGCTCACGAAGTGAACAGGCCTTCTCAGATGAGAGGGTTTTATGCACGCACACAAGCACACCCACACTTCTTCAACATAAATTCACAAATGCTGTGCATTATTAAGAGGAGGCGGATTCTGCCAGGCACATAATTTGTATATTTAAGGGAGGTGTATGGAATGAAAAAGCGAAATATGTTAAATTTCAAAGGACTTGGAAGCAAGGCTGCCTGTAAGCTTGTATTACAAATAGCCCTACATTATTACATACGCTATTAATGAGGCCAAGTGAATGAAAGTACAATTTGAATATGCATGACTCTATCCAATGAGCAAGACTTTTGTGTACTGATGAGGGTTTTTTTTCCTCCTAAAAAAGGATTAAAATTATTCTTAGAGAAGTATGGCTGCCCAGAGAACAGTAAAATAAATGTACTTAGACCACAGAGTCATACTATGTTCAGATGAAATATACAGGTGCTAAAAGAATACCTTTGACTCTACCTACATTTTCAGAAACCTATACATATCCTGTCCTCCAAAAGGAATACTCCTTAACTTCAAGCAGCTGTGTCATTACAATTTCTAAGAAAAAAAATAATGATTTTGGTGGAGATCCCTAAAAGCAGGCAAGGTTAAATAAACCTTACGAGTACAAAGCCTTCCCTTCCACAGTAAGGAGCACTAGTTAAAAGGCTGGGGAATGGGTAAATTATTGCACCAAATGGCTGAGAATTAATCTCTGCTGACTAGCTGTAATCTAACGAGGCGTCTGTGTCCCAGGGAGCCCGCAGCATGTCCCTGGCGGTATGTGCAGTGTGTCGAGTCTGCGTGGCACCCTTTGTCCTCGCTCACAGGCGGCCTTTCCCCTCATTGTCCATAATATCCTCATGCATCTGGGACGCGTGGAATGCATTCATACTAACAGACTTACCATTGTTTTCTCTCAGAAGCTTTGTTGAGCAAAGACTGCATCACGGTTACTGATAATTATATTGCTTAATTAATCAAGACAAAAAAAATTTGCAAATCATTGCCTGGTTGCCAAGCAGGGAGATAAAAAATGACAACAATACAAGCTGAAGCAATATAACAAAAGTAACAGCTATCTGATCAGAAATTCTTATATAATGAAGCTATTAATGCTAAATCGGTTAATGTTAACATTGCTCCAGGTGTCTCTACTTAGATGCAAACAAAAAGGCTAACATTATGGACATAAAAGGCCAAATGTTGCCATGGATTCTGTAACCTGATAGAGAGGACAGCCTTTTCATTTGATTAGGGAATGCAATTTAAATACCAGGGACTGAAGCCAAACAAACAGACTTTCCCTCCGCAAGCCTCTTGCATTCACCCTGGGGTCAGTGGTTGGTGAACAAAAGGTCAGCCACACTTGCCCTGGAAATGTCTGGATTAATTTTATTACATTGTAATGGTTTGTCCTTTAAAAGTAAGGATAATACTAAATTTCCAGTTGGCCATTATTCTCTTCTTCCTTTTAGGCTTTTTGAATTAAAATATTAAGAAAGCAATTTACTCAATTCCTCTTGTCAGAATTTATAACCAAATTCATAAAATGTACAAACATTTTATAAGAAATCTTACAAGGTATGTTAATAATTATTTTCATGCATTATAAGTGTACTATCTTTTTAAAAAATCACTTTGATTCTATAAAGTGAATTAAAATGCCTCGTATGCTCTTTATTTACTTTAAAAATAAAGGTGACTTTTTAGGACAATAAATGACATTTTAGAGGACCATGTTGAAAATGAGCTAATAAAGCCAATGACTCCATACTAAATATTAAAGAAACGCATTTCCTATTTTTGAAATCTACAAGACACTAAATTCACTGGTTCCCTTATATTAAAATTTTCAGTTTAATTCTTTAAAGTAGCGCTCTTCATGGACAAATACAAATGTTAGCACTAAGAGCCATTTTCATACACAAAACTGAAAAACTTCATGCACATGGAGATCAGACTCAAAATGATGCAAATATTTAATATGAAGCGACTTTTGGCATCTGCATTCCCTGAATAGAAAAGAGGGTTCCCTTTATGTCAGGCTTTGCAACAGCCAGAATGGGACTTTTATGAATTCAGGAGTTGACCCACACTGCATTTACTCTGAGAATAATAAGCATGTTAAACTTGGAATTCATTAAGTATTCTCTCTCCAAGTAGTAACAACAAAAAATAACAACAATAATAATAATACCAGCTAACACTTAAGTAGCTTTTACTCTGGACCCGGCACTGTTTGAAGCACTTTCTATTTATTAGCTCATTTAATTCTAACAACTTTAACCCTTTAGATCAGGTCATAAATCCCAAAATGAACAATAAATCTGTTGCCTATTATTTCCAAGCTTTAAAAGAGAGTTTTCAGAAGGGTAACTTTCAGCTCCTTCAGGAAACCAACTTGAAATGAAAATGAAGATTATATTTATTATCAACCTGAAAAACATAGTCATTCCTCCTGAGGAATGGCTTAATATACTAACGTTTAATTTAAAAACTTTAAAAACAACCTTCTATGAGTAATTCTAAAACAAAAACCAGTCGCTACATAAAGCATGGCTAAAACACCACTAAAGGTATGGACTGCAGCCAACGTATTACACAGCACACAGATCACTGGATTGTTTCAGCTCCTCCCATGATCAATACCAATTGACATGGCTGAATTGATTCTGTAGCAAGGTGCTCCAATTGTTGAAACTCATCACGTGGGCTGTGCTCCAGAGGCTCGGCCTCTTCATGGACATGCCTGCAATCATGCAGGACTGACCCCATTAGCACAGTAACAGGCTCAGCTAGCGCCCGTATACCAGGCAAGGTTGGTTTCTATACCCACAGTTCTCCACAAAATGCTGGATGTGACATGGGGTTCCTTCAACTCTAATTATTAATCAATATGCCAACAATTTCAAGTTGTAATTTTTCAAAAGTACAAAATTTAGGAAACTTAAAACATTTACAAACTAATAAATTTGACACTATAATTTCCAAAAAGGCCTAGTAATACAATAATAAAATTTTGTGCTCATGATGAAAAATTCTTTGAAAATCCCAATTCATGTTTAATTGCTATATAGTGAGTAAAGACATTCAACAATTGGATGAAAGTCCCCTTTAACATACTTAAATTACTGATTTTCAGTGTCAATGAATCGCATGGCAAATGCTGTATGAGTCAACGTAACAATGCAATGAAAACATACCTCAGGTTTCTTCGTTATTGCAATGAAGAACATGTGATTCTTCATTGGGTAAATAATGATTGAAACATCTCCAAAGGCGGTTGGGATAATACCCCTGCGGTAGTCTCTGGAGTGTTCAGACCAGACGATATGGACTTCATCATTCCCCAAGTGACGAAGCTGAAACGGCAAATTGGCTCTCAATTAATCAGGGTGATAACAGCAGTTTATGAGGGGTCGTGGCTTACAGATTGAATTATAAAACTCAAAGGCCAAAAGAATTTACTACCAAAAAATGCTGCAACACTGACGTCTTCTACGAAGATTTTAAAAAGCACAAGTACATAAAAACAGCCTGTCGTTGGTACCAAAGTAAGGCAAGCATGCTTCGCAGGCACATTACGACTGGATGGGGCTGAGGCCTTTGTAAGAATTTATTTTCTAACAGAATTTTACTCCTGCATCAGAATCCTATGCTTTGTATTGTCGAATATGTTTCTAAACAATTAATAACACATGTCTTTTATTCCACATTGCAGTTGTGCTTTATAAGACTTGTAATTCAACGGTTATTATGAAAATAAGAATATGAACAAGAGAACATAAGCCATTACAAAACAACTGTTACCAAATGTATAAGGAACTAGATTTGTAACAAACCTTTAAGAAAATGATGTATAAAATTACCTTTGCTTAGGAAATGAATAACTCTTGCTTAAGTCTGATAAGAACAATCTTACTCAGCATTTAAAGAATGCTTACTATATAGAAAGCATGTTCACATGTATGTCTCCCTTAATCTTCCCACTAACTCTCTCAGGTAGATGACATCATCTTCATCTCATTGTACAAAAAGGAAATGGGGAATCAGGAAGGCGAAGGCACCACCTACCTGAGGATGTGTGAGCAGCAGTGGCAAAGTGGGCCTGGGGACATGCACTGGGGCTTCCAGCTCAGGGCCATTTCCACTGTTTCAAGGCTACCTAAGCCTGCACCCAAAGTTACTTTATTGTTATTGTTCAGTAGTGTACCCACTTGTTTCATCATCTTATACACAAAGAGGTTGTAAAGAACAAAAGCAAATCACAGACCCCTGGCCTCTTTGAGGAGGCCCTACTAGAAAGATCTCCAAAACCAGACCCTTTGAGAGTTCTTTCAGGCCTAGGCTCTGTCAGGTATAAGAACACCCTTGATAAATCTCCATGACTGTGCCACCTCAAGGTGGAGAAAGCTGCATACAAAATCATTTAAGTGACAAAGAATCAAAGTGTGACTAGAAGAAACTAGATAATAAAGATTAAAATGTTGACCCGAGGCCGGGCGCGGTGGCTCACGCCTGTAATCCCAGCACTTTGGGAGGCTGAGGCGGGTGGATCATGAGGTCAAGAGATCAAGACCATCCTGGTCAACATGGTGAAACCCTGTCTCTACTAAAGATACAAAAAATGAGCTGGGCATGGTGGCGTGTGCCTGTAATCCCAGCTACTCAGAAGGCTGAGACAGGAGAATTGCCTGAACCCAGGAGGCGGAGGTTGCCGTGAGCCAAGATTGCACCATTGCACTCCAGCCTGGGTAACAAGAGCGAAACTCCGTCTCAAAAAAAAAAAAAAATCTTAACCAGAATTGAAGTTCTGGAACCACAAAGGCTGGTGAGGCCCTCTGACACCTTCTGGGAATTCGAGATTCTCATTCTCTCACATGGAGCAGCAGAAGGATGCTCTCTGGCACCATGAGTATTTCTTTCTTCCTTATCTAACAGATGAACATTAAAAATGACTAAATTCAGAAGCAGTTTAATAAAATAGAGACATGTCAAATCTGATGTTTTTAGTTTTGTCTTAAAGTATTTTTAAAAAAGGTTTTCTGGAATACTATGTATTTAAAACATGTTAGCATAAATACAGTTTTCTTTAGACTATTTGACCACAAAAAGAAAATATGAGGCAACCTCAACATAGCCTCTTTTCCATTTATAAGGTTACAAAAGGAAGCTCATTTGCTGCAAGGCCTGTTTATCCTTCACTCTCTCACACTTCTGGGAACAACTATACAGGCCAATTATTTAAAAAGAGACCTGTGCCTGTGCCATTGTACCTACACTGAGGGATGCATGATTCAACTGTGTCTGAATGTGGTCTCTGGGACAAATGCAACTGTGGGTGCTGAGCACAAGTCACGATGATCCAGAACAATTTAATGGCATCTACAACTTTCTAAAAGCAAAATAACCCAGAACATCATTTTTTTCCTTCCCCCTTCCAATATAAAGGTAAAAGAATAGTAGCAAAACATATAGCAAAACCTTTATATAAATAGTTTTAAACAAAATACACCAGGCCTTCTAGTAGTGCTGAACATCTCTTTACACTTCTCCATTCCCATCTTTGCTATAGCTTTTCTTTTCCTTTCTCCTTTTTAATAAAACATGCAAAGACATTACGATGCACTCCTAAAATTCAGTTCTTTTGGAGTGAAAATGTGGTAGCTAGCATCATCACCAAGAACCTAATATAGGTATGTTTTCAGGGAAATATGGATAGTATCTAACTGGAACTGTAGGGGGAATTTAGACCTGCAGAAGGTAATTGTGAGAAATGGGGCTGTCCCAGACCTCACACCTACAGCCCTCACCCTGCAAAGAGAGCCAGCTTCAGGGTGACTCTGAGTCCCTTGGTGTAATGCTTGCACAAATGTCTGAATGGAAACAGCTCACCTACTAAACACCCCTCAAACGTGCTGCCACTACCCCATGTTGGCACTCTAGTTTCTAGATAGATCCTTTTGATCCACAAATATTAGATGCAAAACATTAACCATGATTATTGAAATTTTGTAGTTACTTTTGCATTTCAAATTGGGTTGCTCAGTAATAAACCTAAGTAAGTCTCTCTTAATCTTACTTGCATCTGAATTCTCAGAACTACAAAAGGGAGGGTAGTTTCACACTAATAGACCCAACCTCCCAGTGTGACAATTCTGTAATTGAGGAAGAGCTATCTTTGTGTAGTAATGATATGATATTCATCATCTCAAAGCTGCTTTCAGGGGCACATGACTCAGACTTCTGGATACGTCACAGTTAAATTAGCTAAATCACAAAACTAAAAGCTAAGGCCATGGGAGCACCTGGCTGATAAATCTGGAGCAAAGGGCAAAAATATGCTCTCTTTGGCCTATAAGAAAACAGGTAGGTAAAATAAATAAAATGCATCTGGGCATGTCAATAAAATTCATCTAACATATTAACCATGTTAGAACATATGAAATACTCTGGATACCTCAAAGTGCTGCCCAATTTAAAAAAGAGTCTATTACAGAGACATCATTTTGTGAGTATTGGAGAGCAGTGATTAGAGGCCCTTGAATTAGAAAGCCACCAGTGAGTTTAGTGAGTACACACAAGTCAAGGTGATCTGACTCTTGTGTAACTGGGGAAGAACGATGAGTCTCCTGGAATGGAGCCGGTGTTTACGTCAGCTACTCTTTCAAGTGCACGACAGGCTCCAGAATGCCTGGATACTTATCAGGCTCAGAACAAATGCTCGGATTTTAAGTCTTAAGAAATCAATCCCATGCCCCACAACTTCTCGTCCTAACAGAGTTTTAAAGTCCCTTTGCCTAAGCCATTCTGTCTGTTGTTGCTGCCGGGCTGCACGCCACTGGTGACACTGGTCATGGTACACACCTAATAGGCTGACCTCCTTTCCCGACTAATTGCATTACATCGCCAGCTGGCTCCAGAAGGAGTCGTCTGTTTGATTGAAGAATTCCTGCTCCTCAGTGGGCCCGGCTGCTACTTTTACTAAGTAACAGTCAGGCCTGACATCCCCATTGTTCAGCTGACAGTATGCCCATCCTAAAATCTAAGTTTTATTTGTAAATTAACCAAGAAACTTCCTGCCAGAACAGTGCTGCCTGGAGACTGATAATGTGGGCCTTTCATCCCGTTTCACTCATACTGTATCACTGCCAATTTGTTTTTTATGCGCCTGGCCAGCCTGAGGCTATAAAAGCCTTGTAAGACATAAGTGCAATTATAGTCCTGGAGTCAAATGAATTGGACAAATCCAATAGCACAGCTCTGTCCCCACTCTGCAAACCCCTACAGCAGTTAGATTAGCTGTGAAAAATCTAATCTAGCTGGAGCTAACAAATTTCTGCAGTGAAGGATCAAGAGTTCAGTATGGGGTTGCAACCGGACTGCAGAATTGAAAAAGTCCCCCCATGATAGGGGCAGAAGAGAGCATGAATCACTTTAGAATTTTGCAGCTCATTTTTAAGCTGTTAGGGACAATTTAGTTAGAATAAGACAAGGAACTGTGGGCTGCTGTTACTGCGACTGATTTTTAGTCTAGCTGTGAGATATCTGATAAAGAGAGTTTATCACTAATGATGCTAAATCTTAGAGCTGCAAAAGGTATCAGTTGAATTTTTATTATTACAGTAGGGAATCTTTCAACCAGACCAAGCCTTAGAACATTATTTACAGCATGGCATCTTATCAAGATAACATGTCTTTTCTCAAAAAGAAAAAAACCATCCTACTTCACTTAAGAAATAATTTAAAAATTTTTATATGTAAACTTTATCTTTTAACAAAATAATTCTCAGTCATAAGAAAATTATAGAATATGTTGACACATTTGCAAAGCAGAAACAATATACAATGTACTGCAAATAAAAAAGATGTGTAAGCCCAGCTTAGGGTCCTGGTAAGCTACACTAGAGTCTGAGATCCTGGTGAACTCTTGGAGGGCAGAGTTCCCTTTCCTGAGAGCTCTACAGCCAGGGCAGCCATCAAAACCCAACAATGAGGCAGCTCCTCCAAGGTCTGTGGGAAGCAGCACGTGGTCAGCTCTTCTGGCTGCAGTACTGGCACTCCCAGGAGGTCATTATAGCATGCTGGGGCAGGAGAGGAAAAGGCTGCTGAGTTTTTTAATGCAAATGTGTTCTGTACATCTGAGACACTTGATCATATGAAAGTTGTCTGTCATTGGGCCATGACTTGAGTTCTGATGTTTCCCATGCTGACTTTACAGGCTTGGTTCTGGACATATCTGCAACAGGTTTTTAAAATATCGAAATATTGCAATAAAGCAAATCACACAAACTTTTGTGTGCACTGGGAAACCAGTGTGCATAAAACTTACATTTACTATAGTCTACTTAGTGTGCAATAGCATTATTTCTTAACATACATATATTAATTTAAAACTCTTTTATTGCTAAAAAATGCTAATGATTATCTGAGCCTTCAGTGAGTTGTAATTTTTTTTGCTGGTAAAGGGTTTGCCTTGGTGCTGGTGGCTGCTGATTGATCAGGGTGGTGGTTACTGAAGGCTGGGGTGGCTGTGGCAATTTCTTAAAATAGGACAATGAAATTGCCATATTGATTCACTCTTCCTTTCATGGAAGAATTATCTGTAGCATGCGATGGTATCTGACAGCATTTTGAGCACAGTAGAACCTCTTTCGAAATTGGAATAATCCTCTCAAACCCTGTCACTGCTTTACCAACTAAGCTTATGGAATATTCTAAATCCTCTGTTGTCATTTCAACAATGTTCACAGCATATTCACTGAGAACAGATTCCTTCTCAATAAACCACTTTTCTTTGCTTATTCATAAGAAGCAACTCTTCATATGGTCAAAATTTTATCATGACATTGGAGTAATTCAGTTACATCTTTAGTCTCTACTTCTAATTCCAGTTCTCTTGCTATTTCTGCTACATGTGCAGTGACCTTCCTCCACTAAAGTCTCAAACCTTTTAAAGTCATCCATGAGGGTGGGACTCTACTTTATCCAAACTCCTGTGAATGTTGATATCTTGACCTTTCCCTATGAATCATGATGTTCCTAATGGCATCTAGAGTGGTGAATCCTTTCTAGAGGGTTTCCATGTTCTTTGCTAGATCCATCAGAGAAATCACCGTCTATGGCAGTGATAGCCAAGTTCTTAAATAGTAAGACTTGAAAGCTGAAATTACTCCCCCATCTGTGAGATGCAGAATATGGATATTGTGTTAGCAGGCATGAAAAACAACATTGCACCTCCTTCAGAGCTCTTGGGTGATAAGGCATATTGTCAATGAGGAGTAATACTTTGAAATAAATCTTTGACTCTGAGTGGTAGGTCTCAACAGTGGGCTTTAAATCTTCAGGAAACCAAGCTGTAAACAGATGTGCTGCCACCCTGGTTTTGTTGTTCCATTTATAGAGCACAGGCAGAGTAGATTTAGCATAATGTTTCAGGGTCCTAGAATTTGAAGAATGGTAAATGAGCACTGGCTTCAACTTAAAGTCACCAGCTGCATTAACCCTAACAAGAGAGTCAGCCTACTCCTTTGAAGCTTTGAAGCCAGGCATTAACTTCTCCTCTCTAGTTATGAAAGTGCTAGATAGCATCTTCTTCCAGCAGAAGGCTGTTTTTACTACATCGGGAATCTGTTGTTTAGGATAGCCGCCTCCATGCCTGATCTGAGCTAGGTCTTCTGGATAAGCTGCAGCTTCTACACAAGCACTTGCTGCTTCACCTTGCACTTTCATTTTATGGAGACAGCTTCTTTTCAAACTTCATGAACCAACCTAGGCAAGCTTCAAGCTTTTCTTTTCCAGCTTCCTCGCCTCTCTCGGCCTTCATAAAATTGAATAGTGTTAAGGCCTTACTCTGGATTAGGCTCTGGCTTAAGGGAATGCTGTGGCTGGTTTGATCTTCTGTTCAGACCACTAAAACTTTCTCCATATTAGCAACAAGCCTATTTCGTTTCCTTATTATTCATGTGTTCACTGGAGCAGCACTTTAATTTCCTTCAAAAACTTTTCCTTTACGTTCAAAAATGGGGAAATGTTTGGTGCAAGAGGCCTAGCTTTTGGCGTATCTCAGCTTTCAACATGCCTTCCTCACTAAACCTAATCATTCCTAGCTTTTAATTTCAAGTGAGAGACATGCAACTTTTCCTTTCACTTGAACACTTTGAGGCTATTACGGGGTAATTAACTGGCCTAACTTCACCACTGTTGAGCTCAGGGAATAGGAAGGTCCAAGGAGAGGAAGACAGACAGTGAACGACCAGTGGGTGGAGCAGTCAGAACACACCCAACATTTATCAATTAAGCTTGCCATCTTATATGGGGAGTCTGTGGTGCCCCAAAACAATTACAATAGCAACCTCAAAGATCACTGATTACAGACCACAGAATGAGATGTAATAATAACAAAGTTAGAAATACTGTGAAAATTACAAAATGTGACAGAGACACACAGGAGCACCTGCTGTTAGAAAAATAGTGCCGATAGACTGTTGCAGGGCTGCCACAAATCTCTAGTCTGTAAAAAACGTAATACCCGTGAAGTGCAATGAAGTGTGTATGCCTGTCCGTAGCGCAGGTTTCTGTGGCTGCAGTGGTGAAAAAGCGAAACTGCACACTAAATAAAGCAGGTACAGCGAGGCCAACTGACCAATGTAAAGCATCTGGCTAATGGCGCAGGGGAAATAAAAGAATCCATTAGACCAATGGGCACTGATGAGGGATGATGGTCAGAGACATCTTCCCAGGTACCGTGCTAAGCAATTTTATAGGAATTCTCATTTACCTCACTCAACAACCCTGTAACATAGGCTGTGTTTTTAATCTCACTTAGTAGAAGAAAAACTGAGGCACAGGCTGATGAAATAACTGAATATACATCTGATCCCTGGTCTGCCGGTCACCAAGGCCTGGCTATAACCACTGCAGTAGACTCCCCAATGGCCAGCCTTAGTCAGCACGAAAGGTGGTGTCCTCAGTCCCTTGCATCTATGTGGTAGGGAGAGAGTAAGGTGGGGATTCTAGGTTCCCCACCTGCTAGCAGGCCAGGTGAGTGCAGATCATAGTTGCTCTGAGATGCTCTTCTCATCTGGAAGCTTACAGAAGCCGATCCAATTAGAGGCTCCCTTCCAGAGTCAAATACCTCTTCCATTAAGGCGCTCCTCACATTTAACACAGGGTTGCCTGAAGCAAACATCCTGCAGGTTGGAGGTTCCTCAGGGGTAGATGAGGTTCCCTTTGAATTCTAAAGAAAACTGCCCACAGGGCAAGTTGAAGAATGAAAGGTAAGGGGCAACAGTGGGGCTGCTGGGCAGCTGCACAACTGCACTTACATTGACAGATGCTGCCAAATCGCCCTGTAGCAATTGCTTTCCCAGAGCCCCACTAGTACAGAGGTCTCATACTTTGTGACCTATGACAATCTGGGAGATCAAAAAAGGCATTTTCCATTAGGTAATATTAATGGGAGGGAAGTAACAACATTTAAGACCCTTCCTTTTCATAAACCTTAATCTCAGGATTGTAGAGTTCAAAGGGAACTGTCTCAATGTGTGTTCTGCCCTGGTATTTGTCTTGTTCAAGGAGAGCCTCAAACCAGGGCAGCTAAGAATGGTGCCTGAGGAGACCCCTTACCTTTTTGGTGAGGGAATCATCTGAGTCTGACGGCATTCGAGTGGAAACATGGAAAATCACTTCCACGGTCGAGGTAGCATAGTAAGGGGCCGTCTGCCCGGTGCTGCCATTGCGCTGAAGGCCACCCATGAACCCACAGTGGGTGGAGAGATCCACCTGACAAAGGTCACAAAGAAGAAAGAGTGAGGATCAAAAATGAGCTGTTCCTTCACTAAGCAGGGCTGTGGATTCAGAAAAAAATTAATTCCTTTCATTTTTATGTCTTTCTTTCTGATTACAAACAAATGTAATACAAAGTAAGACCAGATTAAAATGTTAAAGAAATAAAAAATATTAAAAATGAAAGTGCTCTATAGTCATACCAACTGAATAAAACCACTGTCAAACTTTTGGTATATATTCTCTAACTTTTTTTTCCCACTTGTATGTGTATATATGCATATATGTGTGTGTACACATAGGTTCCCTACCGATGGATTTGTGGGGGTTTCTCCTTCTTCAAATCACAAAGCGCACTCAAAGGAGTGTTTTTCTAAGATGTTGGGTCAAAAGGCATGGATAGTAAAAAAAACTCAGCAATCCTTGACTGCCTTTCAAAAACGGGTTGGACAACCGCTTTACACCACTGCTGAAAGTTTACGAGTCGTAATTCACTTTAAAGTTACGGCATGAGGGTTCACTTCTTGGTGCCTTTATTCAACATTTTTAACTTGTCATAAACTAGTATTCTTTCAGTAATATACCTATTCTAACACATACGAAAAAGAAATAGAAGAATCTCTTCTGTGACAAATATTGTAAACACACTCTTAAAACTCTAATTGATACTGTATGGCTTAAAATATATTAAGTAATAAATATATTCTATGACAAAGTAGAAGTAGCCTTGCTAGTGGGAACAATAGTTTCCTGGAAGTGCAGTAACTCTATTACTGACACCTACTTGCTCTCTTAGTAAGTAGGTCGTTTTGACTATGATGTTCTCTTACCCTGTCCCCCTTCCTACCTCATCCCCTTGCTTGCACTGAGCTCTCAAAGGCACCCAGAGAGTTTTTCAGAGCACAGGTACCTAAGAAACTAGTAAAAAATAAGCAAATTATTTTAGACATGTTGATTTCCATTTTAACTACTCCTACTTTCAGATTCTAGGAATATATTTTCCCTCAGATTTATGTTTCTGGGAGACAGATATGCATGTGTGATGTGTGTGTGTGTGTGTGTGTGTGTGTGTGTGTATAAAAGTGTATATATGTCTGTATGTCGGAGTACAATTTAATAAAGAAACAATAACTTTTTCAACATCAATCACCCTGGGATCCACCTTAGGGAAACAGGTTGGTAGCTAAACCATCACGGCTATTATATTATATTTTCCCTCAGATTTATGTTTCTGGGAGACAGATATGCGTGTGTGTGTGTGTGTGTGTGTGTGTGTGTATAAAAGTGTATATATGCCTGTATGTTGGAGTACAATTTAATAAAGAAACAATAACTTTTTCAACATCAATCACCCTGGGATCTACCTTAGGGAAACAGGTTGGTAGCTAAACCATCACGGCTATTATATTATATTTTCACTGCAACTTTTGACTTCATTCAACTCTTTCTTCATCTTTTCACCCATCAAGTCATCGACTTCTTCTTCAATCTCCATAAAGTGGCCAAAGCCATTGCTTCTCTGCCCACATTTGTCTTCTCTTACTACAAACTGTCTATGGCTGGGAGAGCCCATCTGACTATTCAGTTCTGATAAAAAGCAAATGAAAAAATATTAAGAGGAAAGTTAAGGGACAACAAAAGTTCATGTATTAAATACTGACAAGCAACTACCAGTAGATGTCAAATTCAGTAAGTTCTTCAATTCCAGAACTCTGCCTATGCTATATTTGAATGCAAACGCTCACGTAAAAACTTACACAACGTCTAGTTTGGACACAACTTTAGACAGTGCTGCTCAATAAATACCTACTGAATGAAATGCATTACCTCCCATCCAAGTCCAGCAACAAAGTCTTCATATGCTTGGCTTCCTCTTTCATTAGACAGGATTGAACACTTGTCTTCTTGACCTTCAGCAATGTAAAACACTGCGATTTTGTGTGTCTCCCGGCTATAAATTTTCAAATTAAAGGAGTTAGAATTCTTATGTATAAAATTGTGTCTCACTACTATTAATACCACCAGCATGACTTCTACCACTGAGTTTACATTTCCTGGAGAACCTGCTAGAGGTCAGTCAGTGTTCTGAGATGGTTTGACACATGCTCTCATTTATTCTTCACAACCATGCTAAAGAGATGAGTATTACGGTCACCTCCCTAGCTAGGTGGTTGAAAGGAGGCACAGAAAGTGAAACAAAAAGCACACCCAGCAAGCAGGGGATGGGGACCGCGGCAAGGTCACCTGCTGCCTGAGACCACATCATCAGACGTAAGACACACTGACTGAGCAGCACGCTGGGGCACACCATTTGGTAAGCTCTCTGTTTTTTGGTAAAAAAAAAAAAATCTTTTACAGTATTTATAGAAATTGTGAATAGATCTTTGTGACTGTCCATATTTAACTCTACATTTTAAGGCTACTGGGTGGCTCTGTAATTGGAACTATAGAATATGCCAAGGTTTTATGAGAAAAATAATATCCTTCCAAGCAGAACACACTTAGGTATTATCTTCATGAAGGGGTGTACCAAATCCTGTGCTCTGACTATTCTGAGGGTGCCTGACAGGGTGGACATCTACTCAGGGAAACGCCTTTTAGCCATATAAACCCTTCAACTGCTTGTTCCAGGATAGATCTCGGAATTTCTGGGATTAAACCAAGGAAATACGATGTGCACTTTGAAAAAGGAAGCCCTCTCATTTTTTCTTTTGCACATCTAGCATATCCCTTTGCACACAGTAGGTATTCAGTTAAATCTCTGTTACATTGAGCAGAGATATGGTGATACATTTGAATGCATTAACAATAAATTTCTACAAATTGTATCCTGGAGTACAGTGACCAAGTGTCTGGATCTATACCAAGCATTTGGTGATAGTTTAGAGATGAAAACACTGTTCTCATTCAAACGAATCATTCATTCCCTAGCCCAAGCATCCGAGAGCTTTGGGTTTTTAGAAGTTCTGATGTCCACTTCCAGAGCAGCTCCACCTTGTTCCTCTTTTTGCGCTGCATTCTGATAAATCTCTTAGGAATAATTATAAAGTACTTAGATACAGAAATATTCTTTCTGTCAAATTGTTTAATATTTCAACACTGTAATTTGATTAGATATATTGGTGGAACTGGGCTCCATATTTCAACAAATTCTCTAAGATTTCCTTTTGCATGAGTTATTTCTCTACTTAATAAGCAGAACTAATTGACTTTCAATTAAAAAGTTATACAAATAACTGGAGGAAGAGGGTTCTGTCCTTTTATTCAGTTCCCCCATAGTTTATACTTAATAAACATACTTAGAAGAAGAATTAGAAAATACAGAAAAAAAAGAGAAGAATAAAAATCACTTGCAATTTCAACAGATAAGCAAAGAACATAGCTACTACACCATTTTAGGATACACTTTGCATGCAAATATGAGAAGTTACTACATTCTGCTTTACAACAGATTTTTTCACTTAAAATATTTGCAAACACTTTTTATTATGGTAAAATATACATATCATAAAATTCACCATTTTGACCATTTTTTAGTATGAACACTTTATATCATGTGCTTCTACAACAAAGGTTTAATGATTGTAACAACATTTCATTATATTAATATGTCATAGCCCAAATCCTCATTTAGGTTGCTTACATTTTAAAAGACATTTTCACGTTATCTTTAATACACCCTTAAAGATAATCTTTAATGTTTTTAATCTTTTTGCAGTACCTTTTTTTTGAGACAGTCTCACTTCGTCACTCAGGCTGGAGTGCAGTGGCATGATCTCGGCTCACTGCAACCTCTGCCTCCTGTGTTCAAGTGATTCTTGTGCTTCAGCTGCCCCAGTAGTGGGGACTAGAGGTGCATGTCACCACATGCCACCATACCTGGCTAATTTTTGTTTGTATTTTTAGTAGAGACAGGGCTTCGCTATGTTGGCCAGGCTGGTCTTGAACTCCTGATCTCAGGTGATCCACCTGCCTTGGCCTCCCATAGTGTTGGCTTTATAGGATTGAGCACCATGCCCAGCCATAATATCTTTAATATGTCCTTAAAATAAATTTAGACAGCTTGTCCTCACGCAGCAGGAAGCCCTGAAAATGCCATACCATTCACTGCCCTGAGGAATGGGCAGGGGACATCAATAGCCTAGAATCTGAGTAGCTTATTCCAAGAGCTATAAAGATGTGGGCATTTGGATAATAACAAACCACAACCTATGACCTAAAAGACCGCCTCTTTCAACAAAGGTGGAGAAGTATAGTTATTCAATTTCTATCTGCAGGTCTCTCCACATATGTAAAAATCCTCAGCATTTAATTTTTCTTTGTTTTATCAACTTAACATACACACACAAAAAAATCTCAGGGTTATCTAAATGTTTGTTTATTCTCCTTAAAAATCTAAGCTTTTTCCATTGCAGCTGTTCCTAAGTCCTTGAGCCCTCACTAACTCAAGGTGGGAGCACAAGAGAGCTAAGCCTGAATGATGAGATGACCAATGTGAGTAAGAGGAAAGATGACCTTTAGTTGTAAACATTCATCAAATTTCACATCCTCCAAAATGTTAGTACGGCAGAAAGCCTGCTAGGATGCAGAAGCTGTGTCTGGCTTTACTAGAGCCATGCTTTTGAAATGGTAATTAGCAACTTCAACAGCACTTCACATCCATAAGAAGCACACCAGTGCATGAAGGAGCAGGTAATTCAGGAACACACATACATGAAATCAACAATCACCCCTTCCTCATTAGAATACACTGTTCTTTCTTATTAGGAATATACCAGAATAGCTCAGTTTCCTTGAGCTGTCACATGAAAAAGCCAAAGAAAAGCATGATTTTAATATCCACCTCTCCACATGGTGGCAAGAAGGCATTTATATCTAAAAGGGAAGCCACTGTGATTTGTATGTACATTCATCATAGCATTTTCAGTATCTAGACCACAGCTGAAAGACAGCCTCAACTTTTCCAGAGAACGTGTTAAAAAGGAACTATATGCATCCAGAGCAGTGAGATAAATTTGTATCAGAATTAAATAGAAATGTTCTAAATGAAAGTTGACAGACAAGCTATTTTCTTACCTGCTATCTGACTAAAATATAGGGCAGTCTAGATTCCTCACAGCTGAAGAATCCCAGACTTATTTCTAGTTTCTTCAAAAAGAACCTTGAAAATACCCTTCACCATAAAATAAGTTGATACCATTTGATGTCAAGAAGACACTAAATCCAGGAGTTGGGGTTTTAAGTGAAGGTTGATCAAGGGGTAGGGGACTGCCACTCAGTTATTCAAAGCTGTATTTTGCTGCAACAGTACCCCAGGGAGCTAATCAATTGTACCTCATGCAACTAAAGTGCATTAACACTCAACAAATTGATCGCAATTACATGATACCAAGTATTCACTTAATACTGAGAAGCATGGAATAATTCAGCATATGCTTAAAAAGCTGAGTGTGGAACCCAAATAACTGCTTATTTATTACTGAAGGAAGGAGGGAGAGGATAGTGAACCCCTGAGTTCTTCAAAATAAATCCCTCACAAAATTTCCATAGAGTTGATCTATGTTCCTCTAGAGGAAAGGAATCACAAGAACAATCAGGAAACAGAATACAGTGAAGGGCAAGCTCAGAAATGGCAGATCAGGTTTTTCACTTCTAATGATTTTTAAAAATTACTCAAATTCAGATCTTATATTGCTTCACCTAATAAATCAAGAAAGAAAGACATTTAAAATGGCAATGGAACTGTAGCAGGCTTCTGGACAGAGAATGGCTCCTCTACTCAGGTAAAACTACAAATGAATATTTTAATTCTGTGTTTTAAAAAAAGTCTGTATATTTCTTGATACTGAAATATTTATCACTCTCCAGAGAACAGTAAAGCCACCTAGGAGAAAAGGCCCTCATATCACCTTCTGAGAGGAATTCAGGTTCGAACAGCCATCCTGTCCCATTCCCAAGATTGGAAACATAAACATACACGAAATAGTGCATGCCTCTAAATGTGTGTAGCTATGAAATGTGATGAGGGGTCCTGAGTAACTAGAGAGACAGGTGGGAAAGTAGAAGAGTAAAGAAAAGAATATAAGAAAAGAAAACCTATGCCCTTCTGATTCTCATAAAATGATCAATACATACAAACAAATCTATCTTAATACCACATGCTTCTGAAGGATGGAAAGAATACACAGCCGTGAAAAGTTTACCATGATTTCATCTACTCAGTTCTTAATGACATTACAAAAGGACTTTTCTGAAATATAATCTTCTAAGTGCTTAAAAAAAATTCCAACTGGACTTTATTAGTTGGGTTTATACACAATTCAAGAATTCAAAACACCAAAGAAGAATCACAGTTGTGAAGGTGATATGCAAATAATAGTGACATGAACCAAGAGTTTGCTTGAAAATAAAATGTAAGCATGTGTCACTATGAGATTTGATCAAAACTCTAAAATAAACAACAAAACCATCACAAAGCCACTGAAAACATGACGGTGAAAATATTCATTCAGCATGCTATAACCCATCACTGTAAGTGCAAGCAGGAGAAGCTCATGCCTTAAAAGGGAATCATGACAGTGGATGAATGAAGGATTTGATGAATGGAATAAAGAGCTCTAGTAATTATCTGAAATGCTAGGATAAGACTGTGTAAAGATAAAGCTGGGCTCTGTTATTTCCTTTCTTCCTTCTTACTTCTCAGCTGGCAACTGCACCACCCTCTAAAAACATACAGCTCAAAATAGATTTAAAAATTTATGAGTGAATGAGTAGTAAGAAAAATGTAGTGAATAAAATATAGTGTGAAGAGCTGAAAAATAAACTTGAGGAAAACAACCTGAATTTTTCAGATGAGAGCTGACAGAATATTAGGATATTCCTATGGGGAATAAAAAGGAAATGAAGCTTTTTTTTTTTAAGAGTTTGGTTTAAAAACTAAAGATTAAGGAGGCGGCTTATTCTCTTCAAAGCTTTGAAACATCTGTTATGTACCAAGTGGTATACTTATTCTTGACTTAGATGATTTTGGAAACATACACTCCCCAAATCAAACACTTTTCATGGTTCTGAGATACCTTTAGAAATGCTTCTGGAGTAGTATAGAACAGGGTTGGATCTGAAAGTCTGATCAGCTTTGGATAATGAGGCTTATCAATTACAACGTACTGGTTTTAACCTTTCCAACACTATGAAGCCACAAGGACAGCATGTGAGTGCCTTGGTACACAGCATGGATTTTGAAGTCAGACTCACTTGGCTTTAGATAATACGGTAGGAGCAACCCCGGGCTGCTTAACCTAGGTAAACCTTTTCTTCATCAAAAAGAGGTGGTTGCAGAGATCAAATGAGAATAAATTTCCACTGGCAGCCAGAAAGAAAGATAATCAAAACTATAGATTAGATGGGAGTGTGACCTCTTTTTAGTGTATCGAACATGAAAGTTTATTCCTTATTGTAAAAAACACCAATGGTACAGCATTCACAAATGTCACTGGATGCTAGGTTACAGAACTGCCTTTGGATGTGTCCGTAAGTGTATTCATTCCTGCAGCTCTATCTGTTATCCAAGCATAACCACAGACAAACAGGAAAAAAGCAGTCTGATACACTTTTACATACCACTGACGGGAGTCCAAATTTTTTAGCTCTCTCAATAATTTTGAATTTTTCTTCAACAGATGAAAATTCTTTCTATAGAGAAAAAAGGATAGAAGAAAAAACATGATTATGGAACCATTTTGCCACTTTTCAATCAGTTATTTAATAAACATACCTATCATCCATCCTCTGTGACCTCACTCACAAAAGATCTGTGATAGAAACCTACAGAATGAACTTCATTTTCCTGAAAACATGCAAAGGTATAAAAATTCTGCCAGCATCCCATTACTACCCAGTGACATGGATGGCTCTTTGGTGAGTGTGTGACTTGTTTGCATGTGCCTGTGTCTGTTTCCAGTGTCAGCTCTGCTGCGAATCCCTTTTCTCCACCCGTTCTTAAAAACTCCATTCCACTATTAGGGTCAAATCCACCCCTTTCCACAAAGTCTTGTCCATTGCTCCGTACTTTCCACTGGATTTAATCATTACTCTTGAACTCTTGTGTCATTCTATCCTTTAT
>CM052652.1:145693692-145729350 GCA_028533165.1 Leontopithecus rosalia
CTCTCTCTCTCTCTCTCTCTCTCTCTCTCTCTCTCTCTCTCTCTCTCTCTCTCTCTGCTTGATATCCTTTAAAATATCCAACAGATGTTTGGAATTCAATCTGCATACCAGTATAGCATAATTTCATTTCAAGTTTTAATTTAGTAGCAGAAAATAGGCTGCAAATGTTAAAATAGAGAAAAATCTCCATTCTCTCTTCTCCAATCTTTTCTCCTTCCCCAACTGCAAATTGAGAGAAAGGACAATTACATGAAAATAATGATAAAATAGCTGGAGGTCTACATGGATTGTTACCTTCTGTCCCAAGAATTCATTCCCAAGTCATCAAGCAACAACCTGCAGAAATAAAAGGGTCCTCGGGGCTCCACAGGGGAGGGCTGCCCTTGGCTGGTGACTTTCAATGCAGAATTAAAGTTACGACTCTGGACATACTCATCTTCCTGAGCATTTTGGCGCAAAATGACCTCAATGATTTCCTTCTCTTGGTCATAGTTCATGCCACGTGGGGGTAGGGAAGGTTCATTTAGATTTAGCTGTGATGGTAAAAGGCATTCAGGACTTGTATGGCCAATGTTTTCAAGTAATTTGTCAAGAACATCATCCCCTTCCTCAACTTGAGAAGAGTCTTTCTGAGGTCCAAATGCGTGATCATGCCAGCTCGAAATCAGAAATGAAGGATTTCTTCCACTGGGTGCTAAGCAGCCTTCCAAAGGTCCATATAAAACCTTACCATCCCAAGAGTACTTCCCTGAGATATCCCTCACAATTACTCTCACATCAGAGAGAGAGCCCACTGATGATCCACCTGCCGGTCCTTCTGGGGGTGTCTGAAGGTAGGAGATGAGGGTGTTATCGTTAAATACAAATAGCTGCAGGTTTGGGCTTCTGAACACCTCAGAGGACAGCTCGGAGCCTTCTACATGGGCATTGTCGTGGTTCTCGCTGACAAGGCTGTGCAGTATGGCAGGGCCCCCACTGAGGGGGTAGTGCCCCAGGTGGTTCACCAGGTGGGCCATCACCATTCGAGCAGTCAAAGGGATCAACTCCAAACTTCTTCTCTTCTTCTCTGTAAACAGCAGTAAAGAAACATAAAGAGCCAGTGGTGAATAAAGATTAAAACCCAACACTTTTTTCTGGGGGGCAGGGGGTGGTTCCAAGATGGTAGATTACAGGCTTTTAGTGTGCCCCAGCCACTTAGAAATAGCAAGATAGTGCAAAAAGATCAACTCTCTGACCTTTAATTCAAGAAGGAAAATGGGAATCTACTGGAAACATGAAGGATGACCCAGATCTTGGGGAGGACCACACAGGCAAACAGCCCCTGTGATACCATCCAGTTGATAAAAGAGTGAGTGAAGCCCCAGTACATGAAAGAGAAAAAGTATCCCTCTGTAATTTACCTTTCCCCTGGGGATCTAACCAACCCAGGCCAAGGCAGAGAATGATGTTTCTCCCAAGCCCTGGAGCTATCTTGGGGAAAGGCTTGGAGGTGCTAAGAGGGAAAGACATCAGAAAAGGCCACAGGCATTTCCTAGACCTGGGACTGAGAGACTGGAGCACTTGCTCTGGAGTGGGGTAGGGACTTCCACAGCCAGAACTGTGTAACGTGCCCTAGCAGTAGGCACTGAAATTGTGCTCTTCACTACTGCAGGCTTGGGGTGGGAGAAGAGAGCTGCTACAGCTAAAGTTTCTCCTGGGCTATGAGACTTGCAACCAGGGTCAGTTCAGCAATGTGGAATAAGTCTGAATGTGTCATCGCTGTGTGCACCAGGCTGCTCTCCTGAGATCTCTGTTCCACTCCCAGGCAGGACTACAGGTAGTAAAGGCAGATGCTCTCCTAGACTGGCAGCCTGAGCTGCCCCAACCTTCCTGTGTATGCATCATCATGTAGCGGGGCCCTCTCCACTCCATGCCTAGGCAGATCTCCATGCATTCAGAGCACCTGCTTGCCTGGACCAGCAGCCTGAGCCATGCTACCCTTCCTGTACATAAATTGTGGTGCAACAGGGCCCTTTCTGCTCCACACCCAAGCAGATTCTCCAGGTGTTCAAAGCACCTGCTCATCTGGACTGATAGTCTGAGTTGCTCCACCCTTTATGTAGAGATCCTGGAGGAGGGGAGCCCTCTGTGCTTCATGCTCAGGCAGGTCTCCAGGCACTGACTGCTCCTGCTTGCCAGGTTTAGCAGCCTGAGTGTCCCCATCCCTCCTCTGCAGAAGTCCTGGTGCAGGGGGACCCTCTCCACATCCAGACCGATCTCCAGGTATGTGGTACACTTCCTCGCCCAGATTGGTGGCCTGAGCTGCCACACCCTTCCTGTAGAGATCATGATGCAGTGGGGTCCGTTTCACTCCATGCCCAGGCAGATCTCCAGGCATTCAGAGCACCCACTCACCTGAATCAGCAGACTGAGCCAGTTTGCCCTTCCTGTGCAGAGACCATGGTGAAGTGGGGTCCTCTCCACCCCATGCCCAGGCATATCTCCAGGCAGTTGCAGGGCCTGCTTATCTGACTTACCAACCTGAGCCACCCAACCTTTGTTATGCAGAGATTGTAGTATAGCAGGGCCCTTTGCATTCCAAGCCCAGGCAGACTTATAGGTAACTGGAGCACCCAAACTCACTTTCCTGATCAGGAGTTTAGGCTGCCCCTCTGTCTGTGCAGTGAACTAGGGGCCAAGGAAATTTCCCAGCTCCATGCCTAGGCACAACACTGGGTACCTGATGGCCACTCACTGGATTCTCCCTCAGCACTGGTGCTTGTGTCCAACACCAGGGCACCTGTAAATGAGCCTGTCCAGTGTGGCCCGATCCATCTTGCCCCCTGCCCACCCAGAGCTAAGCAGGGAGCTCAGACTACTGTGCACTCCATGGATCACCCCACTGCCTGAGGCAACAGAGAGCTTCTCCTGGTAAACAAGGATCAAGTATATACCTAGCCACGTTGTCCACAGCCAGCTTTTACCTATAAACACCATCTACTGCTTGTAAGTCAAATCACACAGCCTAATATTAAACCCGTTGACAGAAGTGCATAGGGCTATGGAAGCAAATCCAGAAGATGGCAGGTTGGAGGCAGTGTTAGCATCCCCTCCCACTGGGAAGGACTGAATAGTGTATAGAGATTCACACTGTGAATTTTTTTCCAAGGAGCAATACAAAAACTCAACAGAAAAACCACAAGAATCCACAGACCCTTCGAAAGAAGCAGCAGGCTGGTCGGGCATGGTGGCTCATGCCTGTAATCCCAGCACTTTGGGAGGCTAAGATGTGGGTGGATCACAAGGTCAGGAGTTCGAGACCAGTCTGGCTGACATAGTGAAACCCTGTCTCTACTAAAAATACAGAAAATTAGCCAGTTGTGGTGGTATGCACCTGTAATCCCAGCTACTCGGGAGGCTAAGGCAGGAAAATCCTGTGAGTGAACCAGGGAGGCAGAGGTTGCAGTGAACTGAGATTGTGCCACTGCACTCCAGCAGGGTGACACTGTAAGACTCCATCTCAACAACAACAACAAAAAACGAAAAAATAAAACAAACAAACAAAAAAACAACAGCATACTGCAGTCTACTCTATGAGACAGGTGAAAAACTATAAATCCTCAGAGTGTGAGTGGGGAGAGACTACCTTCAGAATACACATCCCCATGAGGGAATCTGAAAATCCAGGCCTTGGGAGAAGGCCTTAACCCTACCCAAAGCTGGAACTGCTTAAGGGAGTGGTGAGAAACATAAAAGTAGAAGTAGCAGCTAGAAATGCCTTGCGGGGATTCCCAGTTCCCAGCATGGACCAAGGGAAGCCATACCTAAATATATCTCACAGGGACCTTGGGGAAACCAGCCAACTAGCTTAGAAAGGCGTTACAGAATGAAAGATGCTCCTAACTGGCTTTCATGATATAATCTTGAGCAGGAATGAACTCCCTTGAGTAGAATCCAGGGGGCAGGAACTTGCATTGCAGATACATCTGTTTCATGGGCAGACAGGAGGGGCACAGATGGGAAAGCTTACAGTGTGGAGCAGGCCTGGGTTCTGTGTGCAAACTGCCTGGATCTAAACCTGGTGCTGCTAGTAGAACACTGGGGGAGTGAGATCAGCCTTGCCAACTGCACGGGAGCTGGGTGAGGCTTACTGCTGCCTGCAGTGGACGCTTACTCTCCACTCCCATTTTAAACTCTTCTGTGCAGCACAGGCAGTCATACTACCCTCTGGAACATTATCCCAGCTGCCTGAGAACCACTCTCTGACCCTCAAAGGAGTCATGGCTGGCTTCACTAAGGAGAGTCAGAGTACAGACCTGCTCAACCCTATCCCCACCTGGTGGTATCCCTGTACCCGCCCTGGTAGCTTAACACAAAGAACATAAACTTATGGGAGCTCTACAGCCCTGCTCATTGCCTCAAAAACCGTATTACTTCCCCTAGGCAATTTAGGACCAGCTCAAACCCCATAGCTAGTACTGCAGCTGGTGCTCTCTTCCAAGCACCACCTCTTGGCTGGAGGCTAGCTGATGCAGTCCACTACAACATCTACGGTAAGAATAACACTATGCCCAGGAAGGAGAAAACGGCTGTATGACTTCAGCTACCACCAGTGCCTATAATACTCTAGCCATCAGAGGTCCGGAGCCTGTCCATGTGGAAGTTAGCCACAATTAAAACCAGCATTCAAGAAAGCCAGCACACTAAGCATATCTATAACCAAGGAATCTCACAGAGTCTACGTCACTCCCCTGCCACCACCATCAGAGCTAGTGCTGGTACCTACTGCTGGGAGACTTGAAGACAGGTCACATCACTAGATCGACTACAGACATTTCCCAGCACCAGCCTGGCATGTGGCAGCCCCACTGGGTGGCTAGACCCAGAAGAGCAATAACAATCAATTTAGTCTGGCTATGAGGAACTCCTATTCCTAGGGGAAGTGGGAGAGCACCACATCAAGGGAACACCCCACAGGACAAAAGAATTTGTACAGCAAACCTTGAGTCCCATGTCTTTCTGCTGGTGGGAAATTTCCTGCAGCAGAGACACAATTGCAGTGCTGGATGCACAGGGAAAGTCTGCACCTCTACCCCAACAGGCAGGCAGCCTGCATGCTTGTGAAAGGCTGTGGAGAAGGGGTCCTTGTTCCTCACCTTGTCCACCACCACAGACACAGCTGGAACTTCTCCCATGAGAACTCAGCATGAATGCACCTATGGAGAGTCCTCCTGGAACAATTCAAGGTGACTGCATCCCCACAGGAGAAGCACTCTCTAGGTTCAGGCTTGCACAAAAGGCAGAGTCACAATTCCTTTCTATATGGAACATCAACATCCCTCATTCCTACAGATGAAAAGAAGTGCCTGTCTGATGTGAATAGCTGAACTACTAGGACAGAAGTAAGGCTGGGAGGTGGATAACTTTCTTGCTGGCCTGACAGGTGAGCTGAGTTAGTTCCCACTCTTCACCCTGATAAAACTCAGTGCATCTAACTGAGAGATCCCCAGCTACCTTCACCAAGGCTAGGGCCTCAGCCCACCACTGGATATTGTATCTAACCACCTGCTTTAGCTGTAACTGGTTTATATCTAGGGATACTTCCCCTACTGGCCTGAAGCCTGGATCATCAAAAGAGTAAACAGAATACTGGGGAAAAATTAAACAAATAAAAAGTGCATACCATGGGGGAATGCGATAAGCTTCAAGAGATCCTTGCCATTCCAACTCCACAGGATACAATGAAATTGCCCACACAGTGAGTACTCACTACAATCAGCATCTGAGAAAGTCAGCATACAAAGACTCTGTATAACCAAGAAACTCATACAGAATCTTCACCCCTAAAAGCAGCAAAATCAAATTAGGCTACAATAAACTATAAACATTAAAGTCACATCTTTAAGAGGGGGAAAAAGAAATTAAAAAATAAACACAGTCAAATAAAAAATAAATTCAAAAACAATTTGAAGAAACAGTCTACGCAAATGAGAAAGAACCAGAATATGCTCCCCAGCAATGATCCAAACCAAGATGAAATCTTTGAAGTACCAGATAAAGAATTCAGAAGGTTGATTATTAAGCTACTCAAGGAGATAAAAGAGAACAGTGAAAAGCAACATAAACAATTTTAAAAAAAATTCAGGATATGAATGAAAAATTTTCCAGAGAGACAGATACCATAAAGGAAAACCAATCAGTAGAAATGAAAGACACAGAGAAACATAAAATGCAGGGAGGGAAGTTTCAACACTAGACTAGAACAAGTAGAAGAAAGAATTTCAGAGCTCAAAGACAAGGCTTCCAAATTAACCCAATCTAACAAAGACAAAAGGAATTAAAAAAAATGAAAAAAGTCTCCAACAAATATGGAGATTACATAAAATGGCCAAACCTAAGAATACTTGATACTCCTGAGAAAGAAGAGAAGGTCAAATGTTTGAAAAACTTATTTGAGGAAATAATTGAGGCAAAATTACCTTGCTTTGCTATAGATTTAGGTATCTGAATACAGGAAGCTCAAAGAACTCCTGGGAAATTCATCACAAAAAGATCACCAAGGCACATAGGTATCAGGCTATCTACAGTCAACATAAAGGCAAGAATTCTAAGAGCTGTGAGACAAAAGCATCAGATAATCTATAAAAGAGAACCTATCAGACTAATAGCAGATTTCTCAGCAGAAACTTGACAAGCTAGCAGGGATTGGGGTCTTGTCTTTCGTCTCATTAAGCAGAATAATTATCAGACAAGAATTTTGTATCTTGAAAAACTAAGCTTCATAAATGAAAGAAAAATCATCTTTTTCAGACAAACAAATGCTGAGGAATTTGCCACTAGCAAACCAGCCCTACAAGAAATGCTAAAACAAGTTCTAAATCTTGAACAAAAAGTTCAATATGCATCAAAATAGCATATATCTCAAAGGGCCTATAAAACAAAACAATAACACAATAAAAAAGTATCTAAATAACCACTAATATGATGAATAAAACAGCACCTCACATCTCAATGTAAACATTGAATGTAAATGGCCTAAATCCTCCACTTAAAGAAACAGATCAGCAGAATGGACCAAAAAACCACAAACCGGCCAGGCGCGGTGGCTCAAGCCTGTAATCCCAGCACTTTGGGAGTCTGAGGCGGGTGGATCACGAGGTCAAGATATGGAGACCATCCTGGTCAACATGGTGAAACCCTGTATCTACTAAAAATACAAAAAAAAAATTAGCTGGGCACGGTGGCGCATGCCTGTAATGCCAGCTACTCAGGAGGCTGAGGCAGGAGAATTGTCTGAACCCAGGAGGTGGAGGTTGCGGTGAGCCGAGATTGCGACATTGCACTCCAGCCTGGGTAACAAGAGCGAAACTCCATCTCAAAAAAAAAAAAAAAAAAAAACCAAAACCACCAACCAAATATTTGCTGTCTTCAAGAGACCTGCCTAACACAAAACGATTAATATAAGCTCAAAGTAAAAGTGTGGAAATAGTGCTGGCAAGTCACATGTAGAAGAATGAAACTGGATCCCTATCTCTCACCTTACACAAAAATCAACTCAAGATAGATCAAAGACATAAATCTAAGACCTGTGTGGTGGTTAAAACTGAGTGTCAACTTGATTGGATTGAAGGATACAAAGTATTGATCCTGAGTGTGTCTCTTTTGTGAGGGTGTTGACAAAAGAGATTAAGATTTGTGTCAGTGGGCTGGAAAAGGCAGACTCACCCTTAATCTGGGTGGGTACAATCTAATCAGTTGCTAGTGTGGTTAGAATATAAGCAGGCAGAAAAATGTAAAGAGAAACCGGCCTAGCCTCCCAGCCTACATCTTTCTCCTGTACTCAGTACTTCCTGTCCTTGAACATCGGACTCCAAGTTCTTCAGTTCTGGAACTCAGACTGGCTCTTTTTGCTCCTCAGCCTGCAGATGGCCTATTGTGGGACCTTGTGATCATGGGAGTTAATGTTTAATAAACTTTCATATATAAATATTCCATTAGCTCTGTCTCTCTAGAGAACTGTGACTAACACAACCTAAAACCATAAAAATTATAAAAGATAGTCTTGGAAAAACTCTTCTGGACATTGGCTTAGGAAAAGAATCCATGACTAAGACCCCAAAAGCAAATGCAACACAAACAAAAATAAATAAATGGTACCTAATTAAAAAGGTTCTGCAGAGCAAAAGAAATAATCTGAAAAAAAAAAAAGAAAAAGAAATAATCAGCAGATTAAACAGATAACACACAGATTGGGAGAAAATATTCACAAACTATGCATCCAATGAAGGACTAGTATCCAGAATCTACAAGGAACTCTAATCAGTAAGAATAAAACAAATGATCCCATCAAAAACTGGACAAAGGACATGAATAGACATTTCTCAAAAAAAAAAAATATATACAAACAGCCAAAAAACATGTGAAAAAATTTTCAACATTACTAGTCATCAAGAAAATGCAAATTAAAACCACAATGAGATACCACCTTACCCATGCAAGAATGATCATAATTAAAAAGTCAAAAAACAACAGATGTTGGCATGGACATATCGAAAAGGGAATACTTTTACACTGATGGTGGGATTATAAATTAGTACAACCACTATGGAAAACAGTATGCAGATTCCTAAAACGCTAAAAGTAGAATGACCATTTGATCCAGCAATCCTACTACTGGGTATCTACTCAAAACAAAAGAAGTCATTATATGAAAATGAAACATGCACATGCATGTTTATAGCAGCACGATTTGCAACGGCAAGGATATGGAACCAGCCTAAGTGCCCCTTGACATATGAGTAGATAAAGAAAATGTGGGATATATAAACCATAGAATACTACTCAGTCATAAAAAGTAATGAAATAATGTCTTTTCCAGCAACCTGGACAAACTGGAGGCCATTATTCTGAGTGAATTAATTTAGGAATGGAAAATGAAATACCATATATTCTCTCTTGTACGTGGGAGGTAAGCTCTGAGGACCTAAAAACATAGAGTGACATAATGAACTGTGGGGTCTAGGGGAGGGGAGAGGGTGGGAGGAGGTGAAGGATAAGAGACAAATTATTGCCACACTGTACACTGCTCAGGTGATGCGGACACTTTTAGTGGTGAAATCTCACAATTCACCACTAAAGAACTCATCCATGTAACCAAAAACCATCTGTCTCCCAAAAACTTGAGAAATAAGAAAAAAAAATTAAAGCAAATTAATAATAAAGATGCAAAGTCAAAAGACCCTACCCAGCGTACTCTACAGTCATATCCCCTAGGAAGGGAGAAAGAGAAAGAAAGAAAGAAAACCAAGGCTGGGTGTGGTGGCTCAAGCCTATAATCCCAGCACTTTGGGAGGCCGAGGCGGGTAGATCATGAGGTCAAGAGATCAAGACCATCCTTGTCAACATGGTGAAACCCCATCTCTACTAAAAATACAAAAAAATTAGCTGGGCACGGTGGTGCGTGCCTGTAATCCCAGCTACTCAGGAGGCTGAGGCAGGAGAATTGCCTGAACCCAGGAGGCGGAGGTTGTGGTGAGCCAAGATCGTGCCATTGCACTCCAGCCTGGGTAACAAGAGCAAAACTCTGTCTCAAAAAAAAAAAAAAAAAAGAAAGAAAGAAAACCAATAATATTATAGGGAAAGAAAGAAAAAGAAAAAATCCTACATGCATGAAAATAATTTCAAAAATTAGAAATTCCAGTATCTGTAGATGAGAAGGATCCAGTGCAAGAATTCTAGCACCATGAAAAATCTGAATATAGTGACACCACTAAGGTATCACAGTAGCACTCAAGAAATGGTCCCTAACCAAAATGAAAACTCAGAAATGGTAATAAAGAATTCAAGGCATTGATTGCAAGGAAGCCCAATGAGATCCAAAACAAGGTTGAAAATTAACACAAAGAAATATCTAAAAGCAATCCAGAATATGAAGGAAGAGATGAATATCTTTAAAAAAAAACTAATCAGAGCTCTTGGAATGAAAAATCTCACTTAAAATTTTTCAGAATACAATCAAAAGCATTATAAATAAATTGAACCAAGCAGAAGAATTTCAGAGCAGGAAAATTGTTCTTTTGAACTAACTCGGTCAGACAAAAATAAAGTAAAAATAATATTAAAAACTAAACAAAGTATTCAAGGAATATGGGATTATGTAAAGCAACCAAATGTATAAATTACTGGCATTCCTGAGAGAGAAGGAGAGAAAGTAAATCTTGGAAAGCATATTTGAGGGAAAAATTCAAGAAAATTTCCCTAATCTAGCTAGAGAGGTAGACATCCAGATATAAAAATCCAGAGACCATCTGCCAGATACCATACCAAACAAATATCACCAAGTCATGTAGTCACCAGACTCTCCAAAGTCAACACTAAAGAAGAATGTTAAAGGAAGCTAGAGAAAGAGGCCTGAACACGTGCAAAGGGAACCTCATCAGGTTAACAGGGGACTTCTCAACAGAAACCTTATAAGCCACAAAAGATTGGGGACCTACTTTTGGTATTTTTTTAAAGAAATTCTGACCAAGAATTTCATATCTTGCAAAACCAAGCTTCATAAGCAAAGGAGAAATAAACTCTTTTCCAGATGAACAAACACTAAAGGAATTCATTACAACTAGACCAACCTTACAAGAGATCCTTAAGGACCATCCATATAGATGCCTATATCCACTCTTCTTTACACAGATAGGAGACAAATACATATAGAAAGACATTACAGACACACAGAACATATGACCTATATTGATCAATAGTCCTAAACTTTTTAAAATTAGTCTGGTAATTTGTTACAGTAGCAATAGAAAACTAATACATATGTATTTGATCTAGTCCATCCTGTTGTATTAAAAAACTCTTTTGTACATGTGAAGCAGTATTGCTTGGCATTTATAAGCTGGATTCAGGAGGCAGGATTTGTATTCTAGCAGGGATACCAATCTAGGTTCTGTGCTTACTATGCAACCTTGGTCAGTAACTTAATCTCACCATGCCTGAGTTTTCTCGTCTGTAAAAAGGGATGACAACAGTGTCTATCAAATAATAGTGAGGTTTAAATGAGTTAATATATAAATGCTTCAAATAATGTCTGGTCCATGGTAAGCACATTACAGGGCATTAGTTATTCTCTAAGAAACTCTTTTAAATAAGAACAACAAATCCTCAACAAAATACTGGGAAACCAAATCCAACAGCACATCAATTAATTTACCAGCATCAAGTAGGTTTTATTCCTGGGATGTACGGTTGGTTTAACGTATGCAAATCAACAAATGAGATTCACCACATAAACAGAATTGAAAGCAAAAACCATATTACTATCTCAATAGACGCAGGGAAAGTTCTCAATGAATGTATCTTCATGATAAAAACCCTCAACAAACTAGTCACTGAAGGAACATATCTCAAAATAATAAGACCCATTTATGAAAAATCTACAGCCAACATCATACTGAAAATGCAAAAGCTAGAAGCATTGTCCTTGAGAACTGGAACAATACAAGCATGCACACTCTCACCATTCCTATTCAACATAGTACTTAAAGTTCTTGCCAAAGCAATCAGGCAAGAGAAAGAAATAAACGGCATCTAAATAGGAAAAGAAGTTAAACCTTCTCTTTGTGAACGACATGATCCTATACCTAGAAAACCCTGAAGACTTCACCAAAGCCTCCTGGAACTGACAATTTTAGTAATGTTTCAGGATACAAAGTCAATGTACAATATTCAGTAACATTTCTATATACCAATAATGTTCAAGCTGAGAGCCAAATCAAGAATGCAATTCCATTTATCATAGCCACACACAATAAATAAAATACCTAGGAATACATTCAGCCAAGGAAGAGAAGAGTTCTACAAAGAATACTACAAAACATGGCTGAAAGGAATCACAGATGACACAAACAAATGGAAAAACACACCATGCTCATGGACTGGAAGAATCAATATTGTTGAAATGATTCCTATCAAACTACCGACGTCATTTTTCACAGAATTAGAAAAACAATTTAAATTAATGTGGAATCAACAAGAGCCTGAATAGCCAAAATAATCCTAAGCAAAAAGAACAAAGCTGAAGGCATCACATTACCCAATTTCATACTATACTATAAGGCTATAGTAACCAAAACAGCATGGTACTGGTACAAAAAGAGACACATAGACCAATGGGAAAGAGCAGAGAACACAGAAATAAAGCCACACACCTACTGCTATCTGATCTTCAACAAGTTTGACAAAAATAAGCAACAGAGAAAGGACTCCCTTTTCAATAAATACTGCTGGGATAGCTGACTAGCTATATGCAGAAGAATAAAACTGTACTCTTACTTTTCACCATGTAAAAAACTTAACTCATGATGGATTACAGATTTAAATGTAAGACCTCAAACTATAAGAATCCTAGAAGAATATCTAATAAACACAATTGTGGACACTGGGCTTGGGAAATAATTTATAACAAACTCTTCAAGAGCAATTCTAACAAAAACAAAAATTTACAAGTGGGGCCTAATTAAACTAAAAAGCTTCTGCACAGCAAAAGAAATTGTACCATCATGGTACACAGATTACCCGTGGAAGAAAGTATTTATGAACTACAGCCAATAAAGGTCTAATATCCAGAATCTATAAGGAGTCTTAATTTGACTCCCCTCCAAACAGCCCCCCTCACAAAAGTGGGCAAAGGATATGAACATACACTTCTCAAAAGAAGACAATAAGCAGCCAACAAACATATGAAAAGCTACTCAGCATTGCCGATCATCAGAGAAACGCAAATTAAAATCCTAATGAGATATCATCTCACACCAGTCAGAATGTCTATGGGTGGGAGTGTAAATTGGTTTAGCTATTGTGAAGAACAGTGTGATGATTCCTCAAGGATCTAGAACTAGAAATTTGACCAGTAATCCCATTACTGGGTATATAACCAAAGAATTTGACCCAGTAATCCCGTTACTGGGTATATACCCAAAGAATTATAAATTGTTCTATTACAAAGACACATGCACATGTATTCTTACTGCAGCACTGTTCACCATAGTAAAGACTTGGAACCAACCCAAATGTCCATCAATGATAGACTAGATACAGAAAATGTGGCACATACACACTATGGAATACTATGCAGCCATAAAAAAGGGTGAGTTCACATCCTGTACAGGGACGTGGATGAAGCTGGAAACCATCATTCTCAGCAAATTAACACAAGAAGAGAAAACAAACACCGCATGTTCTCACTCATAAGTGGGAGTTGAACAATGAGAGCACATAAACACAGGGAGGGGAACATCACACACTAGGGATTGTTGGGGAGTGGGGGGCTAGGGGAGGGACAGCATTAAGAGAAATACCTAATGTAGATGATGGATGGGGTGATGGATGCAGCCAACCACCAAATATATGTGTATACTTGTGTAACAAACCTGCATGTTCTCCACGTGTACCCCACAACTTGAAGTATAATAATAATAAAAAAAGTCAAAAACAACAGATGCTGGTGAGGCTTTAGAGAAAAGGGAACACTTCTACATTGTTAGTTGGGAATATAAATTAGTTCAGCCACTGTGGAAAGCAGTTTGGAGATTTTTCGCAGAACTTAAAACAGAACTTCCACTGATCCAGTAATACCATTACTGGGTATGTAACCCAAAGAAAATAAATCGTTCTACCAAAGACACATGTACTTACATGTTCACTGTAGCACTGTTCACGATAGCAAAGAGGGGAACGACCCTAGGTGCCCATTAATGAGAGATTGGATAAAGAAAAGGTAGTATTTATAATCTATAGAATAATATACAGCCATAAAAAAGAAGGAAATCATGTTCTGGCAGCTGGAACCCATTATCCTAAGCAAATTAGCACAGGAACAGAAAACCGAATACTACATGTTATCACTTGTAAGGGGGAGCTAAACATTGGGTACTCATGGATATAAAGATGGCAATAATATACACCGAGAGCTACTAGAGGGGGAGGGAGGGAGGAGGCCAAGGGCTGAAAAACTAACTGTTGGGTACTATGCTCAGCACTTGGGTGATGGGATCATTTGTATCCTAAACCTGAGCATTACGCAATATATCCATGTAACAAACCCGTACATGTACCCCCAACACTAAAACAAAAATTAAAAAACAAAACCAAAAACTGACCACCACCAGATTTCCGTCTGAACTTAGAATGTTTCACTTTTTTAGTCTAAAATTTTTTTCATCTATTTCCTTTTTTGACACTAATTATATTTTAATTTAAAAGTACAATTTAAATAGATGGCTGAAAGAGTCAACTCAGATAAATATAGGGACATCTAAAAATCTGTAGACACAGCAAAAACAAAAGAAAAATGTCTCAGTCCATAAAGAGTTGACAGATGAGAGAGCTCTGGTGAGGAGGACAAAATCTGTACTAGAGGGGTGGCTGGAAGGTAGGACAGTAGGCCAGAGGTGACCTTGCCCAATCAGTGGGGTAAAGGTAGACCTGATAAGAAACTGAATTAAGCTTGTGACTGCTTAAATACATATTAAACAATTTGCTTAATAATCATTGTGACAATTTATGTCTTGTTAGGGCATTTTAAATATTTAATAGAATGTGACGTATTAACAATTTATAGAAATAGATGAGGTTTTAACTAAATTTGTAATTGATGATTAAATGCCCAATCAATTTGCAAAAATCTTAATACTTCAAATGTATAGAAAGACTGACAACAGTTTACATAAGTGGGCCTTGCAAAATAAGGTATAAGGGAGAAGCAGATCAACGAAGTCCATAAGTAGGGATTGATATGACCACTTAAGCTTGAGAGTAGTTAGGGAAATTTTAATCTGCCAAATTCATAAAAGCATGATGCATTAATTTAAGAACAAGTGAAAATGAAATCTTTTAATTGTAATGAAATATTCACTAGATGTTTAAATAAACCAAGATTTATACATTGAACTTAAAACTTTATTAATACCCAGTTCTAAATTCACAACATGAGAAACCAAAAATTAAGACAAAAAACCCTATAAATATGCTTTTTCATGCTAAAAACCTTCCCCCTTAGACATAAATAAATCCTGCTGACTTATGTATAACACATCAGTTTTATGACATATAAATCCTAGAAATAAATCAAATGCCAGAATCTAAGAAATTCTGTGTAATGTCTGAGGAGAACAAGACTGTCCTCAGTTTTCTTGGATTTCTTAATTTTTTCTTTTCAATGAACAAGAATTCATCGGGATTCAATAATGCAAAATAAAATTTCATGCCAAAAAACCCACTTTTTTGAAGCAAAGGAGGTAATCCACATCTGTCTCCTCTTCCCCAACCCTAGTACAAGTGTATGTAATTTCCACACAAATATAAAATTAAATGTCCAAGCTCAGAAACATTAATGGCCCGAACAGCAAATGTGAAGCCAGTGGGAATTCATGAGTTCGAAAGTGAAACACTTCGTAGTGATGACGTGGCAGAACTGGCTGTAAAAGTCTACAGTACGGGCCCAAACTGATAGAGGCCCAAGGCAGAAAACAACTTGAAAATCACCTTTTCTCTACTTTTATACATAGGTTACTTCTTCACATAGGTTGTGCTTTCAATCTAAGGTAAACATAAATGTGTACTTTGTGAATGAATCTGAATTTTATAGTAGGACATTAACCTGGAGTCAAACTAATCAAATCGTAAATCATGACACATTCAATAAAAACCCCAAATATCTCTGGCCCTGAAAAAGAAAAGGAATATTTGTGAAATAATAATCATCCTTCCCTGGCAGATTCTGTTGAATCCACTACCTGTGGGTTCCCTGAAAAATAAAGAGAAACCCTGGACTCCATTTATGGAAAAACACGTTCATGACTTCCACAGGCTTGGTAAGAAATACAGCAGGCTCTAAGACCTGACAATCCCCATATACTAAATCATAGATTAAAAAAATAGATTCCAAATATCTCTGTTTTTCTAAATGTATAGAAAGGTTGTCCTTTAACTTTCCTTTGTACAAGATCCTCCCCTTCTTTTTAGCAGTTAGGTACTAATGACGAGCAACCTGGGCACACATGTCTACCATGAATGGCTTTCTTTTGAGCTGGGCCAGCGGCCACCTCAGCTGTGGATAGGTGAACATTGTCTTTTACTTGTAACTTTATTTGAAAGTAGTCATTACATCAAAGAGTAGGTAGTGACCTATGAAAGAATCACGGGAAATAATAGATTAAAATGTAATGCTGTTTGTCAGAAACATTACCCTGACCACAGACAGTTTTGTTATGGATGATATGAAGTATGACACCGAATGAAGAAAATACCCTTGAATGTGAGCTCTTTCTTGCTTAACCTAAAATATCTAAACTATCACCTTTATTTTTTCTTTTCACTCTCAACGTGACGTATCCACTTACCAAGCATGTGCACACCAATGTGTTTTTGTTTTTTTTAAATTATACTTTAAGTTCTGGGGTACATGTGCAGAATGTGCAGGTTTGTTACATAGGTGTACGCGTGCCATGGCGGTTTGCTGCACTCATCAATCTGTCACCTACATTCGGTATTTCTCTTAAGAGGCATTTTTTGAGGTAGAGTCTCACTCTGTCACCAGGTTGGAGTGCAGTGGCGCGATCTCAGCTCATTGCAACCTCCACCTCCTGGGTTCAAGCAATTCTGCCTCAGCCTCCTGGGTAGCTGGGATTACAGGTGCTCGCTACCACACCTGGCTGATTTTTGTATTTTTAGTAGAGACAGGGTTTCACCATGTTGGCCAGGATGGTCTTGATCTCCTGACCTCGTAATCTGCCTGCCATAGCCTCCCAAAGTGCTGGGATTAGAGGTGTGAGCCACTGCGCCTGGCCCACACCAGTATGTTTTCAATCATCTTGCCAATTTGCTTAGTTAATACGCTAGTGAATTTTAAAAACTCGTTTGTTATAGAAATTTAAGCAATTATTTTTAGTACTTTAGAACTATCTTGGGAATGTTTGTATCAGCTCCTGAGGTTTTCTGGAGAACAAATATTCAGGTAAAAGAGTACTGTACACTGAAAGAAAAATGGTACAAGAATTTAAATGTGTATTTTTAGGTTTTCTCTTTTTCAATAACCTATTTATCTTCCGCCTTTTTTTTTTTTTGAGACAGAGTCTCGCTCTGTCACCCAGGCTGGAGTGCAATGGTGCGATCTCGGCTCACTGCAACCTCCACCTCCCGGGTTCAAGCAATTCTCCTGTCTCAGCCTCCAGAGTAGCTGGGACTACAGGTGCACACTACCACACCCAGTTAATTTTTGTATTTTTAGTAGAGATGGGGTTTCACCATGTTGGCCAGGATGGTCTCGATCTCTTGACCTTGTGATCCGTCTGCCTTGGCCTCCTACAGGTGTGAACCACCGCACCTGGCCTATCTTCTGCTATTTTTAAGTGACAACTCATAATAAATGGTGAACCTATTTTAGAGATAGCCATGTTTTAGGGATATATTCATGTAGGGTGAACATAAATTAATGACTTCAGGAAAATATAAGTTAATTTTACTATAACACATGAACTTACAGTAGAAACAACAAAAGAAATGTATTAAGAGTTATTTCAATTACTGAATAAAAATAATTTATCATGATGGGGGAAAAACTCAAGCAGACATTGCAGTTAACAGACAGTGGAGCTCTGGAAATAAACAATTAAATGATTAAATAAATGGAGAACAAGTCAAGAGAACAATGTGAAGATGAACCACACACCATCCACCAGTAACACAACTCAAAATGAAGAGTGTTTAGTCTACTCCATGGCAAAAATCTCAGAGTAAATAATATATTTTAGGAACTTGGTTATTACATCTTAGGTTCAAATTCCACCACCCTTCCTTACTGCTGACTTGTCCACATCCCTGGGAATACCCCTTAACCTCGGTTTGCTCGTTTAAGTCAGGACTGCTACATTTCGAGCCCTTGCTCATGACAGTCACCCCCAGTCCTATATTTTTCTTCCTCATCACACCTTCCCCTTCATGTTGGCTTGAACCCTGCTCCAGACTCTGCAGTGCTGCAAGCATACCCCTGCACCTTGCATCCTCCCTCACGTGGCCACTGCCTGCTGCCTTCCTCCTTCTACCAAGGGACTCACAAAAGGGAGTCTGATTCAGGGATCTGAGTGGTCACCGCACAGGTCACCTGCTCACTTTATCAGGCTGGACCCACCACTCTGGCAAAACCTACCAACCTAGCTGGGAAATAAAACAGCTGTTTCATTCTCACCTTTCCTACGCTTTCTGAAGCAACTGGCACTGCTGACCTTTCTCAATTTCTTAACTGCTTTCTTCCTTGACTTGCCAGAAATGAGGCTTTCTGGGTCCTTTTTCCACTTCTCTGACTTTGCTTTCCTGGTGACATTCCCTCACTCTGTTGTCCTTAAGGATGTCTTTACCCACAAGGTTCTAGTCTTGGACCTAGTTTTTAACTTGTAAAGTCCATAAAATTTTCACAGATGATCTAACACTTCACACCTACATCTCTTTAAAATTTTTGTTTGTTTGTTTGTTTAAATAGGATCTCACTCCGTTGCTCAAGCTGGAGGGCAGTGGCGCTGATTACAGCAGCCTTGATTTCACAGACTCAAGTGATTGACTGGCTTTGGCCTCCCAAAGTGATGGGATTACAGGTGGGAGCCACTGTGCTCGGCCTTCTTTTTTTAATTTTTAGTGTTGAGACAACTGAAGATTCACATGTAGTTGTAATCAATAACACATAGAGACCTCAAATACCGTTCATCTCAGTGGTAATATCTTGCATATCTATAGGACAATATCAGAGTCAGGAAATTGACATTGATACAATCCATCTATATTATTCAGTGTTCACCAGTTTTACGTGTATGCATTTGTGTGTGTGTGTTTGGTTCTATGCAATTTTATCATATGCATAGACGATACACCCACATTCTGACTCCCATTCCAAGGCCCAAAACTGGGCTCTTACCAGTCTGGGGAGAGGGGTGCTTAAGTAAGAAATATAGCAGGCTCTAAGTCTGCCAATCCCTATATACTAACAAAAGGTCTCTCTGTTATGAGCAGAGCAAAACTAAACTGTAAGAAGTAAATTTCCATCTCTTTTTATGATGTTCTCCTAACCAGGAACAATCTATGAGCTCCTTTCAACACCTGCCCAACCTGCTAAATCTGGCTTCAGTCCTTCTCTATGGAAAGCCCTCATGGTGCTACCTACCAGTCCACAATGAGTCCTTTTGGACTTCACTGTGTGTTTTCCATTAGATGTAAAGCTTCTTGAGGATGGAAAATGAGGCTTTTTTTGCGAGTTCCATGGATCTGAGACATACCTGTCTTCAATAATACAAAAAGCCATTTGAATTACTAAAATGGGAAAACAAAGAAGAAGAGAAAAAAATAGACAAAAAAAGGAGGAACAAGGCACAATTTGCCATCACAGAGGACTCCTGGAACTAGGATTTCAACTTTATCAACTAGATTTTTAAAAAAATAGTACAGAAAGCATGAACAAAAGGCTAAATCCTTCCTCTTCCTTCCCACAAGATTTCATACTTTAAAGAATACTCACCCTCTTCAACAGTCAGCAGATTACCCAGTTCTGCCGATGTGTGATACTGGACTGGCTCAGAACTCTTCACATTTGCCAGTGGCAGGAAGGGGTCATAATCCGTGGATGACAAGTCAGCCAGGGTCAGTGTGTAGTGACTCTGTTGTGTGTACGTGCTCGAGCCACACACACAGCAGTGCAGAACCTGTGAAAACAGAGGCCATGTGCACCATGGATGCCACCTACCTCATGCCCTCTGACAATCTGTCAGAACTACTGTAGCGCTTAGCAGCTAGGACTCCTGCTTGGTAAGACTTGAAAACATTGTTTATTTCCATTCTTAAATACTTCTTGCTATTAGCACATTTATTTTGCTTCTTTCATGTCAATGCGAAGAAATATGTTTCAAAGCAAAAGAAAAGTAAAAGTTAAAAAGTTCTTATCCACATTCTGTGTGACTGCACACACGTGAGTCCTCCTCCTGTTCACCAAAGGCAGCACAGGTAGAAGGAACTAACCCGGGGATGAAGGGTAGTGGTGGGATGGGCCAGCCACGGCAGAGGGTGGAATGAGCACAGCAAGCAGAGACCATTAGTGCCGTTATGACCAGTCATGAGTTTAAATCAGTATTACTCAGGATGCCATGAATTGTAAGGGCTAACTTAACACCATTTTTAAATTATTCTGACTTTCACAAGATTAGTTTCCTGGGAGTTCACTGTTCTTTTACAAATTGCAGTTGATTAAAGATCTATCTACTCATTTGAGCTTTTGTACACATAAAAGACATGCAAACCCAAATCAACTTGAATATGCCAAATGCATAAATGAGGTAATAATTGTAACTGATTTCCCTTTTTAATCATAAATTCAAGATAATAAACTCAAAATGCTGACTTCTATAAGAATCAAGGTAATACTTGAGAAAATAAGAAAACACCATTGGGTTAAATATATTTCTGTAAAGTAAATTCACTTTTAGATGACTAGCTTTGGTTTGCTGACATGGCAAGAGACCTTGTGGTCAGGTACCCTTTGTACATAGCTACAAAGTACCAAGAATTATAGCTGTCAGGGTAACCACTTGAATATGTCCTCTTCCTAGCAAAAAAAAAAAAATGCAGTATAGGAAAGTCCTTATGGCAGCTCTCTTGTTAATGTAAAAATTGTGCTGCAATCACTGAAATAATTAATTTCTAGTAGCCAAAATGCAATAAATATAGGAAATGCACATTAAAGTCACAAGTTATATGTAAACTAGCACAACTACTTTGGAAAATTATTGGTGTTCATTACTAAGGCAGAATACATGTACTCTAGCAACTTCACCCCTAGGTATACACCCAACAGAAATGCAAATGTATTTGCACAATACAACCTTCAATATTCACATTTTATTGGTCCAAAACTCTAAACTACCCAAATGTCTATGAACAGTAAAATGGATAAATATACTGTGGTTTATTCTGTGTAATACTATATATCACTAAGAGTGAAAAATCTACAACTATTCGCAACAGTTTGAATAAATCACTCAAAAATAATGTTGAGCGAAATATGTCAGACACAAGAGGACATACTGCATAATTCAATTTATATAAAGTTCAAAACAGGCAAAACTACTCTGCTCTGTTACAAGGGACAGTGGCTATCCCTGGACTTGTGCATCAGGCCAGTGGCTAGGAGGAGGCACAGAGAAGGCTTCTAGGATGCCAGGAATGTTCCACTTCCCGATACGGCCTCTGATTTTACAGGAATGCTCACTTGGTAAAAATTCATCAAGCTTTCACTTACAGACTGATGCAGTTTTCTGGAAGCATATTATACTTCAATTAAAAGTTTCCTTTTAAAATATAAGAAAACCCCAGTTATTTAGTAAATTTATTAATTATGTTTACTATGAGGTAACTTTTATATTGGTAAAGCAATATTATATATATATATATATATATATATATATTTTTTTTTTTTTTTTTTAGATGGGGTTTCGCTCTTTACCCAGACTGGAGTGCAACGGCGCGATCTCAGCTCACTGCAACCTCCACCTCCTGGGTTCAGGCAATTCTCCTGCCTCAGTCTCCTGAGTAGCTGGGATTACTGGCACGCACCACCATGCCCAGCTAATTTTTTGTATTTTTAGTAGAGACAGGGTTTCACCATGTTGACCAGGATGGTCTCGATCTGTTGACCTCGTGATCCACCCGCCTCGGCCTCCCAAAGTGCTGGGATTAATCTTTAAGAAAAAAACAAACTCAGAAAAGAGATTTACATAAGTGATTGTGGCTAATGTAGTTGGCCCAAACCAAGCTCTGTTTAGGAGCCACAAAAATAACAGAAGTATCTAATTAATCCTAATACAGTTATTAAAATCTTTGACACTGAAGAAACCAGTTAAGAATACACAAATACATTTTAGTAGAATTTAAACCACAATTAGGTGGTTTTTCTTTTTTTTAAACTGAATACTTTTAAAAATAAGGCAATAAAAGTAATCAGTCTGTGACTTGGACTCTTTTTTATTATTAAAGGTTTGTTACTAAAAGAATAAACTACAGAATTTTCCCTCCATGATAGTAATTATTCAGTGGACATGCAAATGCTAAACAAAGAAACAGCCAAGATTTGAGAGAGACTGCTAAGACAAATTACAGAGAATATTACAAGCAATCCAGAGCACATGCCACACACAGTCACCAGTGTGCACCTGTGAGGGTAAGGGCTGCAGGGCTAAAGAAGAATATCTTAAATGCTATAAAAATGATGAAGCTAATTACTTTGATGTGACATAGTTCCTTAACTTATTTCTTAAGATTTTTTTGAGGCAAAATGATTACTGAGACCATTAAACATTTTTCTTCCTTTGATAAACAGATTTTTTCAAACTAATGCTGTATACAAATATACAGTTAGATAAACGAAATAAGACAGTAGGGTGGCTATAGTTAACATTAATCAACTGTACATTTCAAAATAGCTAGAAGAGAATAATTCCAGTGTCCCTAGCATAAAGATAAATATTTAAGATAGACATCCCAATTATCCTGATTTTATTACGGAAATGTATCAAATTATCAAATGTACCCTGAAAATATGTACATCTAATATCCATCAATAAAAGCAAATTAATTTTTTTAAAAGAAGCTATTTGCCCTAGGGAAAATAATTAATGTAGATAACCCTATAATGTGAACAGTTCTTTTTTAAATTAAGTAGACACAGACCATGTTCCATGAAAATTGAAGAATTCCGACCAAACTGAGGTTGTTTAAAGATTAAAGATGACAGTCATGTAAAATGCACACATCTTTACCTTGGTAACCACTGCTTCTTTGTATCTGTTCTGTTCTGCTTTTGGCCCTTAAGTTATTTACTTTTTTTTTTTTTTTTGAGACAGAATCTTGCTCTGTTGTCAGGAATTAGGCTGGAGTGCAGTGGCGCGATCTCAGCTCACTGCAACCTCTGCCTCCCGGGTTCAGGCAATTCTCCTGCCTCAGCCTCCCGAGTAGCTGGGACTACAGGCACACGCCACCATGCCCAGCTAATTTTTGTATCTTAGTAGAGATGGGGTTTCACCATGTGGTTGGTCAGGATGGTCTCGATCTCTTGACCTTGTGATCCGCCTGCCTTGGCTTCCCAAAGTGCTAGGATTACAGGCGTGTGCCACCCACACCTGGCCATTTATTTACTTTTTAAGAAAAAGTTTAAGTCACCATAAATCCTTTTCAAAAGGGCAATGATATATAAGTACATGCATAAAACATATTTTGGTGATTGCCTGGCATATAAACCTATACTGCATTCCCCCAGGCCCAGGCAGAGACTCACCCTGTAGATATAATCCAGCAAGGGGGCTCTGGCCGAGGGCTGCTCCTCTAGGACCGCTGTGGACACTGGGTGGAGAAGGACACTCACGGGCAATGCCATGCACCAGTCCAAGAGGCAGAGTAGCAAGGACACAATAAACTGGAAGAAGAACATGCCCAGTAACTTACGCTGTAGTCTCTGAAACCTCATTACATTTAATAATAAGCAAGACAACTGTCCCTACATATAGTAGTTATTCAATGGACATACAGATGCTAGATAGGTAGGTAAGTAAATAAATAAATACCATTTTCACAGAAAAAACTGTGAAGGCCAATGCAGAAGAATATTACAAAGGATATCACTAGTTGTAACGTGGTTTATCATTCTACCTTACATTAAAATTTAAAAACACTCTAGGAAAATCTTAACTCATGTGCCACCTACCTTCTTGTCTGTTTCCACTGAGGAGTACTCTGCACTTGGTAAAAGAAAAGCAACTGTGGCCACAAGGATCTGCATAAAAGATAAGCCCAATCAAGCAGACAACATTAATAGCGTTGTAAGCCTACGTCAGGAGTCCCACAGTGGCCTTGCAACTAACCCCCGCTTGGTGCCAACTCGTCAGAGAAAGGTGAAACAAAGCAGAGGGCCAGCAGTGTGGTAATCTGGAAAATTAAGAGAAGGCAATGGAGCCACGCCTAGTTTCTACACTACCTTACTGGTGGAAAAACTGAGGCAGGTGGGGTGAGCAGAGAAAAGACTATTTCTCTCTGCAGTCACATAATTCCTAACATCAGTCTCCACAGTTTTCACAGAGAAGTAAAAAATACTTTCAAAAATAATTATGAAAATGCTCCCATTTAATTTTATTATAAATTACCCTAAGTCCCCACCTGCTGTCCTGATGTAAACAGCACCCCTTTCATTCTCAAAAGCAGTCCCATTTAGAAGATAAATCACATCATCACCCCAAAACTCTACTTCCCATTTCAGAGCATTTTATGTTCCCATGTCCAAAGTTCCAGTTCACTCCAGGTCACTTCAGGTCAAAAATCACTTGTGCCTTTTAATGTATCTGAGAACAAAGTGATCTGTCCAGTGAAATTTGTCTAGGGCTGAGAGAATATAAGTCAATATCACTTCTTCTCTCTCCTTGTAATGCTTCATGAGGACAAATTAAATTTCCTCGAACTGTTACCATTGGTTGTATAAAGAACAAGGCATGTTTTAAAAGTGCAGCTATAAAAATCAGTAGTAGAAGTGCCTTATCCCACAAAGACACCTATGGGAGTGAAGGTGCCTGCTTGTGTACAGGCAAAGCACACTTGGATGCAAGCGGCCTTCAGGATATGACTGTTGAGACAATTCTTCCTATTCCTTCCACCCCTCTCTCCCACCAGCTACCCCCACAGGGGTTATCATGGTAGCAATTTCATTACAGCCAGTAATCATGCTAGGGCAGAAAGTGTGGTCCACGGCTTTAGTCTGGGAGAGACTTCTCTTTTACATAGCAGCCAGCCCCCTGCACCCCTCACGGAGGGCATCATAACCAGCTGCCTACTCCTTGTTGGCACCATCCAAATTGCTCTTGATGAATGAAGCCCAATCTACAAAAGGTCTCTTTGTTGTGGTCGTGACTGCCTTTCAAACTCCCGAAGTATACGCCTCTGCCTGGAACACTGCTGGCTTCTTTACATAGTGCCTGAAATCATAGCTGAGAAGAACCAGTCTAACTTAATCTTAAAATGAGTGACTTGTGGCAATTTAATAGTCAGTTCTCTAACAACTATTTGAATATCTATAATTAATTAAATATCAAATACAATAAAAAGGAAATGCTTATGTTTTAGTATTGCAGAAAAAAAGACTTACTTCTGCCATTTTCCGAGGCAGAGCAGTTTCAAACATCTGAAGCTTCTCCCAGTAGGAAACCAGCAACTGAAGCACATCACAAGCTACCTGGGCCACGATTTTGTTAGGAAACTATAAAAGGAACAGAATCCCAAAGCAGATACATAACTTAACAGCTGCATCATTCTCAAGGACAAAATAGTTATTTCTTCCCAGTTCTCTATAGATTACATTTATCTGTTTTGCCTCAAATTGATGAAAAATATGTTCTATTACCAGAGAGTTTAGACACCACATCACCACTCTAAAACTGCCTCTTCTCTAGCCTCATTGTGTTAATTTACATAATGTTCTACAGGAACAAGGAGCTTTCGTTTAATCATTTAGAAATTAAAACCATTACTTCAAATTTCTTATTCAGCTCACATAAGTCATATTTTTTAAAACAAGAGAAAATAAAACCGTACCCCCAGTGCGCTGAACCTTTTACCAGGATTTTACTCATTCTTTCACTGATAAATCTTCACTGACAGCTCTGCAAGGTAGATGTTATTTTCATTTTACACATGGAGAAACAGGGATTGACCAAATGACTTTCTATCCTATGAAATAAAACTTGACCTGTATTGTACAACATACTAAGAATGTGTAAAATTAGAGTGCAGGAGAAGATACCTAATGGATTATGGTATACTCAATTATTTTACATCTATTTCCTGAGGCTGGCATGCGTCTTTAAGTCACCACCAAGGTCTGGAGGCTTCCATTTATTGTGAGGCAGCATGTCTAAGGGCAGCACCTTCAAGCTCTTACTTTTTCATGCTGGGAGAGCATGGAAGGGAAGAGGGCACCCTCTGCTTTTCTCCCTGGCCAGAACATGGGCTACACCATTATCCACATCTCATTATCTAGGCCAGAAAAGGTTCATCACTGACCCTAGTCTAGGGACACCTCACTCTAAGCCACATGAAGCAGAAACCATCAATGTTCAGTGCCCCACTGAAAACTATACAGAATAAGGAAGAAGGTGAGGGAAAGGTGATCCTTTTAATTCTGCAGAATAAACAATTACTGACTACCCTACTTGAGAGGCACTAGCTAAACCCCGGGCTGTCATAGTTGCACTCAGGGGCTCTTCACAGCCTTCCCTGGCCACGGAGACCCCATATCCCAGATGACCCGATTTCCACTGGCCTTGTTCCATCTCTCAAACACTCTGCCTCGCTTCTGCCCCATGGCCTTTGCACCTGCTACTTCCCAACGTTACTTGGAACACTTAATCCCCAGTCTGCATGTGGTCTGCACTGTTAGATCTTTCAAATTGTGGCACAAAAATGTCATCTCATCCCCGAGGCCACCACACCTACCTAAGAGCTGAGTGGCAGCCCACCCCTCAGTTCTTCAGCTTCATCCTATTCCCCTATTAGATTTCCTTCATGGCATTACAGGCTATCAGAGGTGACCTTTTTGTTATTTTCCAGCATACATTGTTCACTGCTGTATCTTTAATGCCAAGCATGGCCCCCTTAAGGATGTGTGTGGTATGCTTAAGGTGAAGATGAAACTCTGATGGAGTGGGAGAACATGAGTGGGCACTGTGTGTGTTGCTGCTGCACCACAGTGTCACCAGGTGGAAAGATAAGGCTGGCAAAGCTCTGAACTCAAGAAGCTGGAAACAGACTAGGGAAAATTATAAGAGTTGACAGACAAGACAAAAAGCTATGGACAGAGAGGGGTAGGACACGGGGCTTGGGGGAGAACAGGCAGAGAGAAGGGATCATGGAGGGAGAAGAGAGGTAAGGTGCACCTGGAAGAATGCAAGTGGGGATTTGGGGTCTCCTTCCAGGCATGAGTGGCAGGGCCTAGGTACTGAGGTAAGGAAAGCTTGGTCAGATACAGGGGGCTGCAAGCAGGGTGGTGTTACTGACATGTAATGAAGGAGGCGGGGAATGATGGAGATGAAATAAGCCATTAATTTGCTCTCTCACTCATCCAGCATACAGAGTACATATATACAGAGTACCGACAGAGTGCCATGCTGAGCTCTCCGTCTGCAGGCCGTACTGGTCAGCCTGTGTGACGACAGATCACTCTGACAGTGGTATGAACAGTGATCTGTGGGGGTCAGTCTAGGACTGGTGTGTTGACAGGGTGAGCTATGTGAGGGATGAACTTGGGCCGTGGGTGGGACGAACCATGGGCCTTCAGGAAGTACAGCTGGCAGGACTCAAAGCCAGAAACAGCAGTGGGGTAAAGAAGAAAAAGGAAAGTCAGTGATGTCTTGGAAGACAGGGTGGGAGAAAGAGCAGGGCTGGACAGCTCACAAGAGTTGGTGAGTATGGCTGTGGCTTAGCACCACCTCCCCTAACTAACCCATGCCTGCCATCCATCTGCGACCCCACCATAAACAAACCAGCCAACCAACATGTTGCTAAGTGGAATGCTCTGCACATCCACGGGCATATCTAGGTCACCCTTGCAGGGCATTTCTGAAGGGTTCTTACAAGTGAGGTGGTGCTGGCTTTATGTGGAGCCTGTCAAGCAGGAAACCCTGCTGGGGTATATGCTCTCCACTACACCCACCACTGTGAGAACAGGGGGCTCTAGGAGGCTTTGGGGCTCTGCCAGGAGGGAGAAAAATGGAGAGGAGGCAATGGGGGCCTCGGCCCCACCCCCAGCCCAGCTCCAGCCTGATGTGTGGGTAGCGGAGAGTGCAAACCCAGGCAGGGCTCTTTCTCCATTTCTCTCCCTCCTGGCACCGCCCCAAAGCCTCCTAGAGCCCCCCGTTCTCACAGTGGTGGCTGTTCTCCTTGTTCCTTGTAGAAACGCTTTCTCTTCCAGTCCTCAGTTCTTCGATTTATGTGCTATGTCCTTAGGTAAAACTGCCCAGTTGGCACAACAACACAAGAACTAGAAGGAGGCAAGGAAGGAGGGAAGTGGGGAGGGAGGTGTCCCCAGAGACCAGGACTTAAGTCAGTGAGCTTCCTGTTATTAATAACGGTTAAAGACAGAACAACTTGGCTGCATCCTGATCCCTCTACTTTCTTAGCAATTCAAGCTGGAGCCAGTTATTCGACTTTCCTCAGTCTTCTTTTGTTGCTATCCAGAGGGTGGGGATTCAAAGGACAATTTCCATGCTGTGCTGGGACAGCGAACAGAGTGAGAGCTCAATATGTGGTAACCACGTTGTTTTCCTGGTGTCTTATATTTCCCCGCATAATTATAGAAAAGTTGCAGAAATTTGAGAAAATCTATCTATCCCTCTACTCTGTCATCAATTTCTTTTTCCTATATTATGTAGAAATATTATATATATGGTTATGTACCTCCTAACAATGTTTTGGGAAACATTCAGTAAGCACCACATGTACAACGCTGGTCCCATACACTTATACTGCTATATTTTTACTGTACCTTTTCTATGTCTAGACATGTTTAGATATACGAGTACTTGTCAGTGTGTTCCAATTCAACATTTAGTTCCCATTCAGTACAGTAGCGTGCTGCACAGGTTTATAGCCTCAGAGCAACAGGCCATACCACACAGTCCAAAACCATCTAGGTTTCTGTAATATTCTTTATGATGTTCACACAACAACGCAGTCACCTACTGAGACTTTTCTTAGAATGTATCCCCATCACTATGCGATGCGTGACTGTGTGTGTGTGTGCGTGTGTGTGTGTGTATTTCCTTCATTCTAAGACACCACTGAGTTATTAATAGTTTTTCCATGGAAGGGGTAGAGATGGGGGAACCACCTTACACTGACTATATACATCTAGATTTAAGAAAAATTAAAAATTTAAAAATAGATCTTAGAATTGAAAAAGCGTATTTAAAAATGAATAGGGATCCACACTGATATATAATTTATAGCCAACTTGTTTCCACTTTAATAATTCTACGTAAATATTTCTCCATGGCTTTGGGAGTCAGGAGGTGTCCTGCACACCTCAGTTGTGCAAAACTCCATGCATGTGGCCAGAGTGTTCTGGGTTTGGCTTTGGCAAGTTCCTTCGGCTCCTGGTCAGCTCATCTTCCTCACCTGTAAAGTGGACGTGGCACTGTGCTTCCCCTCATAGGGCAGCTCTGAGGATTAAACCAGCCGACAAAGGTCAGGGTCGGCACCCTGCTGTGGCTGGAGAGGCACTCTTCCGTGATACTGCGATTGGATCGTTTTTCCATTCCTCATCACAGGGATCAGCAGCAAGTGTTTTTCCAGCTCCCAAAACACGACAAGCACCCCCACCCCCACTCTCAGGTGTTGTGGAGGAGAAACGGGAGGATGAGGCAATGGGGGTGGTCAGAGGGTGTACTTGGGGAACAAGAGGCATTGAGTTTGGTCAGGCAGGGGCCAGATGCCAAGCCAAGGGTGGCACAGCAGCTGTTGCTGACCTGATGGTGACTGTCCCAAGCATCAGTGGTAAGCACCATTGCTATTATAGCTGCATGTGGCAAGTGGCACAGAAGGGTCAGCAGCAGCCTGAATGCTGGTGTTAGGTAGATGGTTCAGGGGTTGAACTTTGGTTCAGTGAGGTGGTCATTCTAGAGCCTTGAACAAGTTCCTCAACTCTCCTGTACTTCAGTTCCCCTACTAGGACACTGACCCCTGAACTAAGAACTTCCACAAAACCCTCAGCACAGCGCCTGGCAGAGACTAGGCACTCACTGGTTCCCTAAGTGTGATAACGGCAATGCTATTTATTACCACCATTTCCAAGCAAGAGCCAGGAGAGGACTCAGCAGGATCTGAGCTTTGGCTTAGAGGCAGCCTAACAGCACATGCATATCTTTAATGCCACTCAGATCTGTTTTTATTGCTGGTTCCATCACTTATACCTGTGTAGCATTTGGCTTGTCACCTAATTTCTCTGGGCCTTGATTTCCTCTGGTATAAAACAGAAATTGCAACATCTGTCTTGCAGAGAAGTCTTGAAGATTAACAGAAGTATTCAGAAGTATTAGAAGTATTTAGAAGTATTAGAGCTCGCCATTATTCTGACCTAGTGTGAGTGCCAAGTACTTCTTATTAGCAAAGCAAACAGAGAAATATGCCTTACAAGTGCTCAGAACTGGGCCAGATGGTGAACACTGAGGGTCCTAACTGGAAGCTGCGGAGGCCTCTCCCAGGCCTGCTGAAGAAGCCAGAGCACAAGATCTCACTCTCTTGTCACCCCCACCAACAGGTGACAGGTGTCCTCCTTGCCACAGGAGCTTCCCAGCCACCAGAGGAACCCCGTTTGGCCACTGATCCAGGAAGACTGGAGGAGACACTGGCAGCCTGGCCACAGCTGCCAGCCGGGGAGCAGCCATTGGTGCCCCTCCCGAGAGCTTCACGGCACATTTACCACGGCTCTCAGAGAGAAATGGGACTCACAGTCCCTCTGCAATTAGGGGGAGAAAAAAGATGGGGCTAATTCAAACTCAGTTAAATGCCTGAGATATGGCTTAATATCCAATCAACACCACAAACTGGTAATACCTTCAGAGTTACTCCTATCACATTGATGGCGTCTTTCACCTGAGGGTGGCTTGTGCACTGTGCAAGCTCTTCACATATCCAGACTCCAAGGGAGCAAATGGCAATGCATCTTTTCAAAAAGAAGAAAACAGAGGAAAATTCTCATGAAATTTGATATACTTCCTCAGTATTTTCAAATAACACAACACTTTAAATCGATTCATATAAAATAGCAAAAATTACAAATCTATTAGCAGAATGTCTTCTTGAAAGAAAAGATAAAGAACCCTCAATAGGCCAATTTTCAGGACAAATAGAAATACTGAAATAGTTTAGCACTTAATTATTTAACAAAACAAACAGCATATTTTCTGTTGTCACAGCCTGTACATCACTTAGTTTTGTTTCAAAATATTTTTGAGGAATAAAAAACACGAATCTCAGAAAACTGTCAGAAGTTGAGTTTATAACTGTTTTCTTTACAATAATATGCACAATACCTACCACAAACAAAACAGACTCTATATTTTAAAGTATATTTAAATACAACTTTCAAAATAAATTGTTGAATTTATTATCACTGTTATTTCTTCCAAACGATGTGCTAGGACCAGATATTCTTCACGGAAAGCCTACCATGCCATATACATTTCTATTCTGTTTTTAACTCCATAGAAATTTGGCTTTCTACGTTAAAGAAAGAGAAAGGAAGAAGAATTGCCAAGACTTGATGGTTTAGATGCAGCAGGCGTAGGAAAAAGAAGAAATCAAGGGTTTTTGCTAAATTTCTGAACTGAAAACCCTTGGGGAATGGTGGGGCCATGTGGTAAGATGAAATCTGAGGGACAGTCAGCTGCGGGGAAAGGTCAGAAGCAGACTCAAGGGTTCAGTTACAGTTGTGTTAAAACATTCAAGTTGAGATGTCCAGTAGGCAGTTTAATATATAAGCCTGAATATAAAAGGGGCTCACTGAAGAGGCAAGTAAATAAATCTGTAGGAAGATGGTATTTAAAGGCTGATTAGAATAAGAGTGCCCAGGAAGTCATAGAGAGAACAGGCCCAGCCCTAAACCCTGAGTCACTCTAACATTCATCAGAGGTTAGGTAGAGGAGGAGAGTTCAGGAAGGGAGACAGAAAGGAGAAAGTTCGATGAGGCAGGAGCAAAATCAGGGAATTGTGTTCTGAGGAACATGCATTGTTCAGGAAGAGATTAACAAAAGACTAGCTGCAGACTTGGTAAGCGTGCATGTTCAAATATCGAGCATAACCTCTAAAAGAATAAAAGGGAGCCTATGACTTAAAAACAATTGCGGTAGTAAATGGAATGGAAAAAAATCCAAAAGAAAAGAAGAGAAAAGAAAGAAAGAGAGAGAGGAAGGAAGGAAGGAAGGAAGGAAGGAAGGAAGGAAGGAAGGAAGGAAGGAAAGAAAGAGAAAGAGGGAAGAAAGAAAGAGAAGGAAGGAAGGAAGGAAGGAAGGGAAAAGGAAAGGAAAAGAAAGGAAAGGAAAGGAAGGAAAGGAAGAAAGGAAGGAAGGAAGGAAGGAAGAAAGAAAGAAAAACAGGGGATGGGAAAATGAAGGCAAGATAAAGGAGAAATAAAATAAATATAATACTTTATTTTAAATAGGAAAGAAAGATCCTATAAAAAATAACGTATAAAATGCAATAAAAGAAGTGCATTCAAACAGATCAGTAATTATAACAAATGTACATGAATATAAAGCTTCAGTTAAAAAATAAAGATTGGATGGGATAAAATTATAAAATCTGGATATATGCAGTTTTTGCAAAAACATCTAAATGAAGAATATTAAAAAGTTAATTGAAAGAAATAGAATTATTTAAAAATAGCTAAACCAATATCAAAGTGGTCTTTAAGATAAAAAATTCCTCCTTAGAAATAAAGAATCACTACAAAAATATAAAATATTTGTTTCACTGTAGATACAGGACAATTCTAAACTTTTATGCAACTAATCACATAGCCTCAAAGTATATAAAACAAAAACTGACATTATATAAGGAGAAATACATAAACACATTATAATAGCAGGAGATTTTAACATTTTTCTTCCAGAAGGTGATCAAGCTGATGAAAAAAATCAGACAGGATACACAATATCTGAAGCCTAGGATTTAAAAATGTAATCTAATAAACACAACTGGAAGACTATGCTCAACAAAGAACAGGGCATACTTTTTTTCAAGTTTATATGGGATATTGACAAAAACTGACTACCTAGTGGGCAATTAATCAAATTTCAACAACATCAAAGACTGCTGTAAGATATTTTGATCCACAATGCAATTAACTAAGACATAAGTAATAAAAAGATACCTATAAGATTCAGACAAAGTAGTAACTAGAAATAAATATATAGTCTTAAATGTTTATATTTGTAAAGGAGAAATTAATATACTAAATATATAACCTTAAAGGTAAGAATAAATACATAACATTAAAGGTAAGATTGTAAGAAAAGTAAAAGGAAGGACAGAAAAGAGCAGAAGTGGGAAATAAGAGCAAATATAAAATACAGAAGTTGAACAAAGACAAAGCCTAGTCTAGGAAAAGACTAGTAAAATTGACAAATCTTTGGCCAAACTACTTAGGATACACAAAACATGTCAAAGATTAAAAAGTGAACGTAGCCACTTAAGTGAAAGAGAGAAAAGATAACAGAGATAACTCATAGACCAGTATATTTAAAATTTAGGTGAAATTGGACAAATTCCTAGAAAAATTTGGTTTATCAATACTGTCAAAAAGAAGAAGAAGAAGAAAAAGAAAACCTTAATAGTACTAAAATTATGGAAGAGAATGAGTCAGTGGTTAATCTTCTTATCAAAGGTAGGTTTACCATCAAGGTCTACTAACTACACAAGAATATTAACTCTAATTTTGCAAAAACTCTGACTGAAGAGAATGAAATTGTGCTTAACTCATTTTGTGAGAGTGTATAACCTTATAATCAAACCTGATAAGGGAAAGATGGGGAAGGAAAATTATAGGTCATCAATATGGGACCTGAACAAAACATTAGCCAAGCCAGATCTTTGGGATAACCAAGTTGGGGTTATCCAAAAATGCAATGTTAGCTTAATATTTGCGAATTATTATCAGTTTAGCTTCTAGTAACGGCAGACCAGGAAATTTGGACTAACCCATCTATTGAAGATAACCAAAGAAATTAGACAAAATACAAAATAAAAAACCCTGAAAATCATCAAATAGCTGATAAGGTAGTGATGACTGATGGGCTGCTCTCTTGGAATGAGACTACAGAGGGAGCAAGATATGAACCATTCCTAGGAGGGAGTTAGGCTGAGCTGGCCTTCTGGTGACCTTACAGGGTTTGACATTGAGGATCAGAGACAAGTGTCCCCCTTCATCAGCATTCTCAGCTTTGGTCTTCACCTTGGGAGGAGGCAGAAACTTTTTCATCACACAAGTGGCCCAGAAAATCTGATATCTTGATCATAGGCTGCTAGCAATCTCAGTTGCCTGGCAGAAGCAACCAAAATGTTGCCAGACACTGCCAAATGTCTTCTGGTGTTGGTTGAGAGTCACTACCCTACACATACACCATTGCTATAAATATTTGGTTTATATTTTTGTTTTCTTTCTTCTTGAAAGTATGATACATGAATATATTTGAAATGTTGCTTTTTCTCACACAAAATAGCGTACTATGTATACTCTTCCGTACTTTACAATTTTCACTTGATAATGACACCTTTTGAAAACAGTCATGCACAGCATCTTCCTGGCATTACTCTTCCCATACTTTTCAGCCTGTATAAGAGTTATGTGAAAGAATAAGTGTTTTTTTGTAACATTAACTACTTACACATACATGTGTATCTTAAAATTCTAAAACAGTTTACCTCTTATTCAACATTTACCTTGCATATTCATTTGGTTCTTCTGTGGCATTCTTCAGTAAAATATTTATGAGGTAATGCTAAAAACACAAAATTAAGTAAAATAAAAACTTTGTGTCACAGTTGGTTTCCCACATGTTCTGACCATGTTCCAGGCAGCCGGGAGCTCAGGGAGCTCATCTATCAGTGAGAGCCTGGGGGAGGAAGAACGCTTTGGGGAGCGGCTGGTGGAGGATGAGGTTCTCCACAGGGCCTCCCTGGGCCATTCAGCCTGCAGGAGTAGAGCGCTTCTGGTATAAAGCAAATGAGATTCTAGACAGAAAAATCTCGGTTTTCTTTTACTTTAACTGGATTACATGTTGTACACTGAATTATATACTGTAATTATATTGTATAGTTTAATTGATTCAAGGATTCTAAAAGCATTTTTGTTTACCTCAAAGTCAGCTGAGGAGGGAACGAGTGCTTACTTTTATTCTCCAATAAATAATTCAGACTCTCGGATTACTAGTAGTATTTAATCAGGCCGACAATGGGATGGAATATTTAGCTTATTTCCATTATTTCTTTCAAATTAACTTGATCCACTAATGTAGTTAATTAAGCTAATAAAATTATTACAACAGGCAGTTCACTACATGATTATGACCAGTAGGCCCAATAAACAGGTATGATAAACAACACCTGCCATTATAGCTATAAGGCCCAACTGCAACATGCTCTGCATTCAACACACGTATAGCCCATGAATAGCCTTATAAAAACAACTACTGAAACATTTAAAAGATACAGCAAAATTTCAGGAATAAGTAGATTAATATATACTAATGAAAGAGATAATCATACAGCTAGAATTATAAAAAGTGTTGAACTTGAGATTCAGTCAAACGCATTACGTACCTTGATACCTTCAGTTCCTGTAACCGCCTCATTTACTTCCGGCACTGCCTGCAGTAAAGGAATCTCCTGGTAGGCATTTGGAAAGCAGACCAGAGAGCCAAGGACAGTGACAGCCTCTGAACGAGGCGCCTGCACATAAGGAAGAGAAGCACACACATCTTTCCTTTGGTTAGTTAGAAACATTAAACAAGTGACATGTTTTATTCTTTATCCTAGATAAAAAAAATACCAAAC
>CM052652.1:145729450-145807491 GCA_028533165.1 Leontopithecus rosalia
AAAAAAAAAAAAAAAAAAATACCAAACTCAGCCAAGTTACTCTCTTCCAGGCGAATATTTAAGCAAAAGAGGTTTGCCGAAATGAAAAAGCAAATTTCTAAGGAATGGAAAATATCACTAGACTTAGAAGTAAGCAAGTGTTGCGGGAACTGATCTGCAGATTCATTCAGAATTAGAAAGGCCACTGACTCCCTCATGACTGCTTACATCGTTTTAGTGCTAATATTCTCAACAAAGCAGGGTAAAGGATATCAACTTAGTATCATTTTGCTGTTAAGAACAATTAAGGAGAATTCATAGGGAAGTAGAGATGGAGGTACTATCAGAAGGTAGAAAGAGAAGACAAACTACCAAACTTCCTATCACTAAGAGCTGCCTTAGGAAACAACATAAAATGAGATACTGTGTCACTATTATCTAGTGAAATGGTTTTCTCTTATTTGCCCCATGTTAGAATTAGAGATACATTTAAAAAGGCATTTCACTAGATTTCAATTCAGCCAACACTAGTACCTATGATTAGCCAAGAATAGGAGACTACACAGGTCTGTCATCAATCTACTCACCTAACTGTCCCTGTATCTGCCTACTATTATGTAATAATTATAACAATGAAAGCTTATACATAAGGAGTTCTCACTCTGTGCTAGGCATTGTTCTAAGTGCTGTATAAGCATTTCCTCATACAGTCCCCTCACCAATCCAATAATGTAGAGGCTATTATTTCCATTTTCCAGTGAGAAAACTGAAGCTCAAAAAAGTTAAGTAGCTTTTCAATGTCGTAAAGCTCCTAAGCGCTGCACATGGATCTGAACTGAGGCCGTCTAGCTCCAGGTCCAGACAGAGCCTATAGTTAAGCACTTGGGCTATAAAATCAAAGAGAGCTTTTCTGCCTCAGAGAGATGGAGCACAGTACATGAGGTAGGGAGGAGAGACAAATAACAGCTATACACAGTTCAGTGAAGCACCTGCTAGGAGGGCAACAGCTGAGGATAGCATGGGAGCCCAGGCTTTCATTTTCTACCTAGCTTGGTTCTCAAAGGTACACAGGTAAATAAAAGGCAATATAAAGCACAGCAGAGCTATTCTGCGGGATAAGGCAAGGATTGGTTCTGCTCAGGATGTTTAGGAAACCTTAAACAAATTGCTGCTAGGAGCCACAGAGGGAAACAGAAGTCAGGCAGGCTGGCAGTGAGTGAAGGAGCCAGCTGAGTAGGCAAGAGGCAGGTGTCCATGAGACAGAAGGCTGAAAGGGTCAGAAGCAGTCGTCCCCAAAGTGTGTTCTACTAGGGCCACAGGGACTGTGAAAGGGCAAAAACAAAGACTCCCAGGAAAAAGAGGTCGCAGAGGCATTCGATTAAGCACAATTAAATAGGAGCCTTTAACATGTTATTGTCCACTGAATTTCCAAGTGAAGAAGTGTATTTCCCAAAACTATTTGACTATGAACCTGGCTTTCTTTCTTTCCTTTCCCCCAGAGTATCTGGGGAGATTACTATTCTGAAGGAGACTTTTTGAAATACTTGTCCTGAGGTTAGGAGAGAAAAGTCTGGGATAACAATTCAGATGTGTTCAGGGCAACTGAATGCATGTGTCTTTGTGGAGTGCAAAGAAAGAGAAGTGATGACAGAGGTCGAAGCCCTGAGGACGAAGAGACAGACAACAGGAAGAATATCATTACCAACCCACAGAAGTCCTCTTTGTGCCCCTCCCATGATGTCCTCCCCTCCCCCAAAGTAACCACACTCTGCTGCGACACCACAGATCGGTTTTGTCTGGTTTTTCAATTAAATAAATGAAATTAGAGTATATGTTCTTTTGTGTCTGACTTCTTTCACTCATTGTTACGCAACTGATTCTGTGTTTTTACCGTATATAATAATGCATTTTATGTACACACCATAATTTAGCTGTTCCATTGCTGATGGGCATTTGGACTGGATCTAGGTTTTGGCTGTTACAAATAATGTTGCTGCGCACAAGCTTCTTCTCATTTTTTGGTGACCTGTGTGAGCCATCTGTGCATCTCCCTCCCCCACTGCCTCAGTGGGGCAGACCTACCTAGCAGGGATACTTGAAACTGGTAATTACCTTGTGCTAACTGAAAATTCTGACTGAGCAGGTGTGCTCCAGCCCAAACACCTCTCACCAGTTCCTCTACAATTTTAACCTCAAGTTTAAACAAGAAAGTACTATCATTCAGAGTTGTGGTTCCTTCATGTCACTCTTGCATTCACATTCTCATTGATATTCTCTCTCTTTAAAAAAAAAATTTTGGAAGCCTACTTTATTAATTTTGTGTTGATTCTTTTTTTCCAGCTTTACCGAAGTATAATCAATAAAAATTTATATAAAGTATATGCAACATAATGTTTTGATATACATATACATTGTGAAATGATTACCACAAACAAGCAAATTAATATATCACCTCATATAGTTCCTTTATGTGTGAGGTGTGAACATTTAAGATCTACTCCTAGAAAATTTCAAGTTTATAATATAGTATTCTTAACGATGGCGGCCACACGGATCTCCAGAACTCACTCATTTTGCATAACTGAAACTTTCGATCCATCAACAAACATCGTCCCGTCTCCCCGCACCCCGACCACAGCCCCTGGGAACCACCATTCTACTCTCTGCTTCCAGGAGTTGGACTTTTTAAGATTCCACATATAAGTGATGCCACACAGTATTTGTCTTTCCGAGTTTGGCTTATTTCATTTAGAAAACTGGTTCCGCCATGTTGCTGCAAATGACAGAATTTCCTTCATTTTTTAAAGGCATAGTGATATTCCACTGGAGATATGCACCACATTTCTATTATCCATTCCTCTGTCAATAATTTAAGTTGCTCTCCTAACCTGGCTACTGTGAATGCTGCACTGAACATGACAGTGCGGATATTTCTTACACATACTGATTTCACTTCCTTTGGAGACATACCCAGAAGTGGGACTGCTGGGTCATATGGAAGTTCTATTTTACAATTTTTGGGAAACCTCCATACTGCTTTCAATAATGGCTATACCAATTTACCTTCCTACCAAAAATGTACAAGGGAATGAAAATGTCTAGAAAAAATGACATGAATAGCACACCCAGCCATTCACTAACCCACACATTCATGTGCAGTATTTGAAAACAGAATTAAAAATTGTTACAGTGGCTGTAAGAATTATTCCTACTATCATACCTCAGGCAGAGAGTTAAAAAAAAACGTATATAATACTATGTAACACTGACATATGTGTTAAAGACCAAGCAAATTCAATGGCTTCAAAAAGCTTAAAAGATAAGGTACTTATGTCCCTTTTATTATAGTTTCAAAGAATATAACGCTTCTTTGCTTTGTTGGTAGCTAGTTTTGTATGTTTTCTTTCTGAATTTTTTGAAGCACGTTCCTCGTTTGTATTTCAGTACTTCCCTCCGTTCACATTTTCTAGTTTGTGTTGATATTTATTTTCCTACCTTGGCAACACGCCTTTATGTGAATTTGACCTTTACATTTATCTTTACACCATCTTTGATTTGAGTATTTTGTGTTGATTCTTCTTTTCTGGCTTTACTAAAGTTTAATTAATAACAATTTATCTATTTAAAGTATATACAACTTAATGTTTTGATAAACATATGGATCCATATCAACATGTTTTTAACTTACGTCTTTGGGGATGTGTCTGTTGTGATGTCAAATCTCATTCTAGTTTTTTTCTGTCAGAGGCCTCGAATAAGGAATAATCATCATTTGGTAAGTGGTGATCACAGAGGGAAGAGACCAATAACTGGAAGTTATATATTGCAATCTGGGCAGTATATAATGAATTCAAATAAAAGTCAGGATTTTTTTTTTATGTGCATAAGAGTTCTCTTTCCTCTACACCCTTACCAACACTTATCTTTTGTCTTTTTGGAGAAAGCCATTCTAACACATGTGAGGTAATTATCTCATTGTGATCTTAATTTGCATTTCCCTGGTGATCTTGAGCATTTTTCATACAAAGCAGTCCCCTCTTGTTTGAAGGGGATACATTCCAACACCCCTCAGTGGATGCCTGAAACTGTGGATAGTACCAAACCCTATGTATACTATGGTTTTTGCCATACATACATACATAGCTACCAAAACATTTTAATTGATAAATTATGTACAATAGCAAAGACTTGGAACCAACCCAAATGTCCATCAATAACAGACTGGATGAAGACAATGTGGCACATATATACCATGGAATACTATGCAGCCACAAGAAAAGGATGAGTTCATGTCCTTTGCAGGGACATGGATAAAGCTGGAAACCATCATTCTCAGCAAACTAACACAAGAACAGAAAACCAAACACCACACATTCTCACTCATAAGTGGAAGCCAAACAATGAGAACACATGGATACAAGCAGGGGAACATCACACATACTGGGGCCTATAGGAGGGTAGGGGACTAGGGGAGGAATAGCATTAGGAAAAATATCTAATGTAGGCGACAGATTGATGGGTGTGGCAAACCACCATGGCATGTGTATACTTATGTAACAAACCTGCACATTCTTCACATGTACCCCAGAACTTAAAGAATAATTTTTTAAAAATTAGGCACAGTAAGAGATTAGCAATAACAGCTAAAAATAAAATAGAACAATTATAACAGTATGACAGCATCACCACTCTTCTGCTTTGGGGCCATTATTACGTAAAATAAAGATTACCTGAACACAAGCACTGTGATACCACAACAGCCCACCTGATAACAGCTATGGCCACTAAGTGACTAACAGGTGGGGGTAGCAGATACCACGTGGATCTACTGGACAAAGCAATGATCCATATCCCAGGCAGGATGGGCCAGGATGGCTCAAGGTTTCATCATGCTAAAATTATTTCTAGAACCTTCCATTTAATATTTTTGGACCACCATTGATGGCGGTAACTGATATCAGAAAGTGAAACTGAGCATAAAGTGGGGCTACTGCACTATTAGCCAACTGTATGTCTGTAAGGTCACTTTAAAGAGCCCATCTAGCCAGGCTGGCAGAAAATGACTACCATGTGTAATATCATCTCTAGGAAGGCCTCCAACTTTTTTACAGGAAACTCTCTTGGCAAATCATGAACAGAGTATTGGAAGTTCTTGCCAGGCCAATGAGGCAAGAGAAATAAGTAAAGGGTATTCAAATAGGAAGAGAGGAAGTCAAATTATCTCTGTTTGTACTAACATGAGTGTATATTTAGAAAACCCCATCATCTCAGCCCAAAAACTCCTGGAGCTAATAAGCAACTTCAGCAAAGTCTCAGGATACAAAAATCACAAGGATTCCAATACACCAAAAACAGACAAGCAGAGAACCAAATAATGAGTGAAGTCCCATCCACAATTGCTACAAAGAGAAGAAAATACCTAGGAATACAACTTATAAGAAATGTGAAGAACCTCTTCAAGGAGAACTACAAACCACTGCTCAAGGAAATAAGAGGACACAAACAGATGGAAAAACATTCCATGGTCATGGTAAGGAAGAATCAGTATCGTGAAAATGGCCATAGTGCCCAAAGTAACTTACAGATTCAATGATATTCTCATCAAGCTACCATTGACTTTCTCCACAGAATTAGAAAAAGCTACTTTAAATGTCATATGAAACCAAAAAAGAACCCAAATAGCCAAGACAATCCTAAGCAAAAAGAACAAAGCTGAAGACATCACACCACCTGACTTCAAACTATATTACAAGTCTATAGTAACCAAAACAGCTTGGTACTGGTACTAAAACAGATATGTAGACCAATGGAACAGAACAGAGGCCTCAGAAGTAACACCACACATCTACAACCATCTGATCTTTGACAAACCTGACAAAATCAAGCAATGGGGGAAAGGATTCCCTATTTAATAAATAGGGTGGGGAAAACTGGCTAGCCATATGCGAAAACTGAAATTAGACACCTTCCTTACACCTTATACAAAAATTAACTCAAGATGGATTAAAGATTTAAACCTAAGACCTAAAACCATCAAAACCCTAGAAGAAAACCTAGGCAATATTATTCAGGACACAGGCATGGCAAAGACTTCATGGCTAAAACACCAAAAGCAATTGCAACAAAGGCTAAAATTGACAAATGGGATCTAATTAAACTAAAGAGCTTCTGCACAGCAAAAGAAACTGTCATCAGAGTAAGGCAACCTACAGAATGGAGAAAATTTTTGCAATCTATCCATCTGACAAAGGGCTTATGTCCAGAATCTGCAAGGAATTTAAATAGTTGCTAAAAAACAAACAAACAAAACAAAACCACCCCATCAGAAAGTGGGCAAAGGACATGAACAGACGCTTTCAAAAGACATTTATGTAGCCAACAAACATGAAAAAAAGCTCAACATCACTGGTCGTTAGAGAAGTGCAAATCAAACCCACAATGAGACACCATCTCTTGCCAGTCAGAATGGTGGTCATTAAAAAGTCAGCAAACAGATGCTGAAGAGAATGTGGGGAAATAGAAATGCTTTTACACTGTTGGCAGGGATGTATGTTAGTTTAATCATTGTGGAAGACAGTGTGGTGATTCCTCAAGGATCTAGAACTACAAATACCATTTGACCAGCAATCCCACTACTGAGTATATTCCCAAAGGATTTTTTTTTTTTGAGACGGAGTTTCACTCTTGTTTCCCAGGCTGGAGTGCAATGGCGCAATCTTGGCTCACCGCAACCTCCACCTCCTGAGTCCAGGCAATTCTCCTGCCTCAGCCTCCTGAGTAGCTGGGACTACAGGCACGCGCCACCATGCCCAGCTAATTTTTTGTATTTTTAGTAGAGATGGGGTTTCACCATGTGGACCAGGATGGTCTCAATCTCTTGACCTCGTGATCCACCCGCCTCAGCCTCCCAAAGTGCTGGGATTACAGGCATGAGCCACCGCGCCCGGCCATTCCCAAAGGATTATAAATCATTCTACTATAAAGACACATGCATACGTATGTTTATTGCAGCATTGTTGTTGACAATAGCAAAGACTTGGAACCAACCCAAATGCCCATCAGTGATAGACTGGATAAAGAAAATGTGTCACATATACACCATGGAATACTATGCAGCCATAAAAAAGGATGAGTTCATGTCCTTTGCAGGGCAAACAATTTATTTTAAAACCAAGGGCTTGAAGTTTGAATTTACCCTGCAAAGAAGAAATAAATAAAGTGAAAAAGTAATCACATACCAAACAAGGTTTAGGTTGTTGGATGGCCACACTGACTTCAACACCAATCCTTAGCAAGTAGTAAAGCTAATTTTATTTATACCATTTGAAGGGGCAAAAATTACTCTGAATACATAACAGCTTACAGAGCACAAATGGAAAAGGCCCTTTAAATTTGAATGCATAATGGTATTCACTTGAAAGGCATTAAGATATTGCTCTGGCCATGCACAGTGGCTCACACCTGTAATCCTAACACTTAGGAGGCTGCCGTGGGAGGATCGTTTAAGTCTAGGAGTCTGAGACCAATCTGAGCAACATGGAGAGACTCCAATCTCAACAAAAAATTTAAAAATCACCCAGGCATGGTGGCATGTGCCTGCAGTTCTAACTACTCAGGAGGCTGAGGTGGGAAGATCATTTGAGCCCAGGAGTTTCAGGTTACTGTGAGCTAGGCATGATAGCACCATTGCACTTCAGCCTGGGTAGAGAATGAATGAGACTCTATCTCTTCAACAACAACAACAACAACAAAGTAAAGAAAAAGATACTGCCTGAATAGCAGAGGTAAATGTAGACAGTAAAAACAAATTCTTTTTGTAGCCCTTACTGATCATTTAGTCCACTTCTACTTTTTATTACAAAAATTCTGCCCAAGTATTCTGACATGTTATTAAGAGAATATATATTCACTTCTAGTTAAGATTTTAATGTTCTAATATTTTAAGAAAATATTTTCTATGAGACTTATAAGACTGAATTTAAAAACAAAAAAAAAAAACTTACTGCTAATGTACACTTTAAAACTCCCTATTTTAGACATTTATGTCTGTGCCTCCATTTACTGGAAAATGCTAATAAGATTCTAAGAGACAAGTCCTGCTTCTGACTGTGTAAATGTGCTGAAATATTAGTGAGGATATGATTTCTCACACTTTGGCCTTTTGATGAAACGCCTTTCCAATACCAGTGTGTCATCTTATCCTACAATTTCACACATCAGCTGCCAGGGTATCTACCCTGAGAGCCCAGTTTCACATTGCACTAATGAGTCAACACCTGTTAAGAGTGGAGAAATCTGAACCTTGTTAGCGATTGTGAAGCCTCCTGGGAGCTGGGATGCTGAGCATTGTCATACTCACCGTCAACATGTCTGTGCTAAGGACCCTGGCAGCGGCCGTGATGAAGTCCCCCACCAGCATTGAGAAGCCAGGAAAACCCAGGGAGAAAAAGCGGGGTGGGCAATGCCTTATGATGGTATTTAAGATATCCTAAAAGGGAAGATAAGAAAACACAATTGTAATGTTCAAGAACAAAATTCCAAAGCAGTCAGTTTGTAGTGGTACATATGACCACTGTATAATAATCTAAGAGAACACAGATCACAGAAAATTTTCAGTGAAAGTGTTATTGCAAACTGAGTTACTCCAAGGGTTATTGTACCCATTTTAAAGGTGAGAGATTAGAGACACCAAACTGTAAGATAAATTATCCAAAATCTAAATCACGACTCTGAGACTAGACACTTCCTATGTCCTCCATGTAAAGGTAGGCTCCTCGGACAGGCTACAGGAGCGATGAGGTAAATATGTAACTAAAACCCTCACGTATCTATCACTGAAGGAAAATACATGTCCTGTCTTTGGCTTTCAATTTGCCACAGTTAAAGCACACAGTTACTTTAAAATATCTTAAAGTAGGCAAAGAGATGGAAAATTTCACTCCAGAGAGTTTTATGTGCTAAGAAATGGGAATATGGAGAGTGCTAAGGTGACGCTGTAATCAGTGAAATGCTAAAGTCAGGGTGTCAGCATGGCTCTGCGCCTAAGCGTGAACTCACTGCAAGTACAAAGCGCAACAGTAGTAGCGATTTGCATAGAGTGCAGTGTAAAGAGCATCATCCGCCCTAGACGCCTTGTGTTCCCGTGTCTGTCATGGCCTCCTGTTGACGGCTAGATGGCTCCTCATCCTCTCAGCTCTGTTCTGAAGCAGATATCTAATTCCTGCCTGTGGTAAATCAGGGGTCCACCATGGGACAGTATTCATGCCATCCATGGCCAGGCCACATCTCTGAGGCCATATGTGCAAGAGTGTGCATGTGTGTGTGTATGTGTAATAGGAATTAGTAAGAAAACCACAAACCACAAACTTCTTTTATGCAGCTGTTGGTCATGTACATTAATCAAAACATACACTGAAGTACAGTCATGTGTGGCTTCATGACGAGGATACATTCTGAGACATGTGTCGGTAGGCAATTTCATCATCTTACCAACATCACAGAGTGATTTACACAAACCTAGATGGACAGCCTACTACACATCCAGGCTATGTGGTATGGCCTATTGCTCTGAGGCTACAAATGTGTACAGCGTGTTACTGTATCAAATACTGTGGGCAATAGTAACACAATGGAATGTATCTGCATATCAAACCACATCTAGACGTAGAAAAGGTTGAGTAAAAATACAGCACTATAATCTTATAGGACCACCATCATATATGTGGTCTGCCACTGACTGAAATGTCACATGACTATACTATAGCTATGTGACTTGCCGTTATACAACCTATAGTGTCAATATAAGAGTAAGAAGCAAAATAAACACACACACACACACACACACACACACACACACATAATCCTACTTTATTTTCTTAGATTTCAGTCTGGTTATCTAAAAAATCCTTAAAAACAATCCTGATTTAATTCTATCAATATCATTAGAGCAACGCAGTAGTAACATGCTAAATTCTAACATGTTAAGTCTGTCATAATAAAAATAACCTCACTTAACAACTTACCTTCTTAAAAAATTTACATGTGTTCACAAAAGATTTTTCCTAAGACTCTTTTTTCCTTACATGGGTCTTAGTTTCTACAAATCTTGCCATTTACATTCTTAAAATTACTCTATAATGCTTAATTCAATAGAGTTCACATATGGTAAATAGTTTAACAAAGTATTAAAGTTTTAACATTTCAGCAGACTTTTTTTTTACCCCAGAAATAAACAGATAAATAGATAGATAAGTAAAAAAGGAAGGAAGGAAGGAAAAAAAAACATGAACCATGCTTCTTCCAGGTTAATGTTTAAACCTGCTTTAATCACGTCCTTTGATACACTTTAAGGTCCATATCAGTCAAGGCAAACATTCTAAGGGACCCAGCAGATGGATGCTGCAGTTTAGAAAGTGTGTGGTAAACTCAGGATCCAAGAGTGGAACAAAAGATCCACCTTTTTCATAATTAAGCCTCTGATTAATGCCCTGGGCTCCTCACCACACACCTGTAATTACTCACAGAGGTACTCATTGTGCTGGGCCTTGTCTCGGAATATCAGGCATCAAGCTACCCGGCAGCAGATGGAAGCACATTTCTGTTGACATATGTTGCAATGAAAGGATTCGTGCAAACCTGGCTAGCAAGGTAGCAGAATGCCATGCATCTGAAGATTACTAATGCAAACAACCATGATGTTAACTTTGTTATGTTTGCGTTCATTCCATCTGTTGAGATGTGGAACTAAACCTTGAAGCTTGCGGGCTTTAAAAATCTTTAGTACGTACTTGAATCAAGTAAGCCATTTTCACCGCTGGAATTCAGAGTTTTAATTTAAAAATACTTTTCTAGGCTAAATTTATGGGAATTATGAACTAAATGCTTTAACAAGCTAACACCACAATTTACAAATGAATCAATTTTGCCTCATAAGATTTGTATGTGTAAAGGCAATGATCTGTAGAATGGGGCATTAAAAAAAATTACTAAGTTGCTATACTGATGCTAAAGACAGCAGACAGACACGTAGCTGAGATAAAGTCACATGGCTCTCCCTCTCCCTGGACCTCAGCCAATCACTTCAACGGAACCTGCTACTATGGGCAAGAAGGTTGGAAAGAGAGGGCAAAATAACAGATGGCTAGCCTACCCTACCCTGCCACCCACGTAAGACAGCACCCTGAGGAGATGCAGCGCCTGGTGAAGTCGCCAAAGACAGCACTGGGGGAGGGTAAATGGTGGGTTAAAGAGGGAACTATATGACCAGTTAGCCAAATTATGGCCATATGCCTGCTTAAGTTGCTTCTCCACACTGAAATGGAACAACTTGAAGACTGTATCTTTGTGATAACATTTTGAAATTAGGAATAACCACGTGGCACTCAAAGAAGAGGAGCTGCATATTCCCAATGGAGGGACATCCACAAAATGTCCCACTCATTTCCAACTCAGTAGAATCCTTTCTTCACCTTCCCCGCCACAGAGTAAGATCACAGCTCTAACAGGAGTCATTGAAGAATAGAATAAAAATCTGAAACCTTCTTTATAGCTTCCAGGACTTTATATATACATGGCACAGGATGATGCTCTCCAGATACCAGTCATTCATGTGCAGCTCTCATGCCTTTTGCCATCTCCCTGTCCAAAGTGAACCTTTGCCTAACAGGTTTTTCAAAGTGACTCATGTTTTTATTTTTTTTATTTCCATAGGTTTTTTGGGAACAGCTCCTGTTTGGTTACATGAGTAAGTTCTTTAGTGGTGACTTGTGAGATTTTGATGCACCCATCACCTGATTTGTAGCCTTTTATCCCTCACCCCCTCCCACCCTTTCCCCCAAGTCCTCAAAGTCCACTGTATTACTCTTATGCCTCTGCATACTCAGAGCTTAGCTCCCACTTATGAGTGAGAACATATAATGTTTGGTTTTGTATTCCTGAGTTACTTCACCTAGAATAATGGTCCAATTATTCTGAAAAACCTGTGTGTATCCTTTCTCAAAAGAAAAAGGAACTCAAATAATACAATGACAGTAACCAATGTGGCTGAATTTTTGCTAAAAATACCATCTTCTGATGAAGACTCTGGGTCTGAGACTAGCTCTCCTTATTAAACATAAGCACAGAAAGCAATGACAGGGTTGTGTGAGACAAGTTCTTCTCTCAATTCCATCTGGCCTACCTAAGAGTATCACAAGGACGTGCAGAGAAGAGGAATCACACTACTGTGTGATTCAATACTAATCAGTGCTGCCTTCACTGGGACGGCTAGTGAGAAACAGCCGGCACTGTGGCGCAGTGAAAAGAACACTAGAACTGGGGCCATAGCCTTGTGTGACTGTGGGCACATCACATCATACCTAGAGCGTATGCTTCTCTAGATTCAAAGTTCAGAATGCCGACCATTACACCATGGGGCCACCACGAGTGTTCGCTTCTCTTCCATAAAATGGAATGATACTCCCTTACGGAGCTGTATCTACTGGGATAGGAGATAAGAACATACACCTTTGCAAAATGAAAAGAGCCATAAAGAAGTAAATAGAGTAGCAAGTAAATAATTATTTTTCAAAAAGAAGACTCTGAAGAGTTTTACTTTGTAGAATTTACTTTATAGGTGTAGTTTGCATAATTCAGTGAACTATTATTTTGCTCATCTACAGAAAGAATATTTTAAGATACTTTGAAGGTGGCATAAACAAGCCTCAGATCACACATTATCCCAGAAATTTAAAAGCTCCAGAAATTAGTGCTTTCAAGCAACACCGTTAACAAAACATTACAGAATTAGCCATAGTGTATATAATTTACAAAGCAAAAAATGAAAGAAAAATAGGAAAATTATTATTTTAGATTTTCTAGGATTCCTTTTTTAAGTAGTTCTAGAACTTAATACAAACAAGTTCAAATTAGTATCATAGCAAGAATTAGTTTCTTTTTCACACATTAAACAGACTAAATAATAAACAGTAAGCTCCATGATATATGGAATCTAAAATATCATTAGACTTATTCTTTAAAGTTGAACACATGAAACACAAAGATCTTTCACATGGTTTTGTTCAAAGAAACTAAAATCCGTCCTGCAAAATGCTGCAATATAGTGAACAGATTACCAAACGAGTATTTTTCTCTTGTTCTGTTTAAAAGTCCAAGTGCATACTATATACATTTAGTGCTAAAGATCACTAAGATGGTAATTGTGAATTTGCAGCTTATCAGAAGATTCTGGTTATGAGAAAGTAACTGGTGAGAACATCTGTCTCTTATCACTGATCTTGCAAAAAATCAGGTAATTCAAATAGAGGCGTGTTGCTTCCTCTCCTTCAAAGCACAGTTCTGTAAACACAAACCATATTCAGCCTGGGAAATGAATCGCTTTAATTGAATGCTCTGTACACAGTAACTGGAAAAACCATAAGTGATAAGAAAAGCATATGGTGACGGCAACAGAAATCGGTTTATTCATTTTGCATAGTGTTGTTTCTTTAGTTCCCTTATAATTGACCTTTAGAGCGATAAATGTGTAAAATTATTTTGTTTATTATGGCTCCAAACCTTCCAACAATTACACAAAATGAAAATTTAAAAGGAAGGATTCATTCTGGAAGCATTTCCATTGTTTACATAATTGCACAGCTATAATTTAGTGCTCGTGTTGTTATGGAAAATAAAAAAAGGGCGATTACAGGCCATTTCAATTCAAAATATTGCACAGTGGTGTCAAAATGGGGGAAAATGTTCACTTTAAAGCAGTTTAAAATGGATTAACCCTATAAACAAAAACATTTCAACATAGCATTCTATAAAACACAAATGTTCAAGAAGTAGCCATCCTCCAAACCGTATTAGAAATGTTGCAACTGTACTTTCACACCAATTACATATATATTATTCACTTAATATTTGTTCAGGGCCCAGCAGATGATGGTTGTAACACAATAGCCAGCCATCTGTCTCCCTGCCTTTCCTTCGTGGACTCGCGCCTGCTTCTCAAGAGCAAACAGATCCGGTTATTTCACCCACAGTCACTCCGTCCCTCCACAAGGCCAGACACAATCATCAAGAAGGAAACTCTGCATGTGAAAAATCACTCAATTCCTCATTTAACTTTTTACTTAAAGTAAACTAAAACGCTGCAGTTAGATGACTTCATCACTGTTTTTCAGAGAAGACGGCTGTCTTTCATCTAGGAAATTCTAAGGAAAGTTCATGTATTTAGTAAAGAGGGGAAGGTTGGGATCATTTATCCCAGTAATCTGGCTAACAAAAAGATATGATTCATTCTATACTTGGGTAATTAATTATAAAAATGTGAATGAGGAGAAACACATTTAATACTTAATATGAATATAAACTTGAACAACGAAGCAGCAGTCAGGATCCTGTAGTACTTGAGACATATTTTTAAGTGTTAGTTATTGCCTGCCTGCTGCAGTTCATAAATGCTGAGTGGTGAGAAATTTTTACTTACCAGAAGACCAGAACTGAAGAGACCTCAAAGCTCCAAGTCCTGATTCTCTCATTTCTGTTAGTGGGTCTCTGCTCCTTCAGCTTTGGGCACAAGAACATACTTTACATACTACAAGCTGTTAACCTGGCTTCTGATTATTAAAAAATAAATCAACATGGCCCTTTAAAAAAAAAACACACAGCAGAGCATGGCACCAATACTTCATTTCCAGAAAAGTCACTGGGAAAAAAAAGTTAGCAGAACAAAGATGAAAATTACTTTTATTATTGGGGCCAAATAGTATGTGGTGTATGCTTTACATTATGTGTTAAAATGGCTAACTTGGTGCATCTGTGTGGGAAAAAAGCAGAGATTTTTACAAGTGTTGTACACAATGTGGTTTCTTGGAGTACAACTATGTTACTGAGGCCAGGAGAAATATTACAGGGCTGAGTAATCGGGTTCTGCACCTAGAGAATCAAAATTGCCTAGTGGCTGGGCATTGTGGCTCATGCCTACAATCCTAGCACTTTAGGAGGCTAAGGTGGGAGGATCACTTGAGCCCAGGAGTTCAAAACCAGCCTGGGTGACATATCAAGACCCTGCCTCTACAAAAAATTTAAAAAAAAATAAGCCAGGTGTGGTGGTACACTCCTGTGGTACCAGCTACTTGGGAGGATGAAGTAGGAGGATCACTTGAGCCTGGACATCAAGGCTGCAATGAGCTGTATTTCTAAGACTGCATTCCAGCCCAGGCAACAGAGAGAACCTGCTTTAAAACAAAACAAAATGCCTAGAACTTCTCACCAGCAGAACTGCTATAAAGAAGACTGAATTTTCTTGACAGCAACATGCAAAAGGGAAAAGGAGTGGGAAACATGCAACAAACTCCTGAGGCCACGGGAGCTGCTCTGAGCATTTGCACAGTATCAGGATTTCAGGAGTGACAGAACAAGTGGACAGATGGCAGAAAAAGGCATTATGATGCTCAAGCCCAAAAAGAGAACCTTGAATATTTTCCATAACAGCTTATCTATAAAGAAAAACTTGGCTGGCCTTTAAACAGTGAAGATTGACTGTTCTGCTTCAGAAAATGTGGGATATAGATTTATTTACTTATTTAAGGAGTACTGCACATGAATTTTTTTTATACTGAAGTTGATAAGTCACTTATCCATCTACAGTGCCTTTTTTTGGTAATAGCTTTGAGATATATATTCATATATAATGAAATTCACCCTATGAAGTGTACAATTCAGTAGTTTTTAGTATATTCACAGAATTGTGCAACCATTACCACTAATTTGGGAGCATTTTCATTACCCCAAAATGAACCCTATACCCACCAGCAGCTGTTCCCCATTTCTCATATACCCAGTAACTGGCAGCTACTTGTCTACTTTCTGTCTCCATGAATCTGCCCACCCTGATATTTCAGAATTCAGAATCTTACAATATATATGGCATTATGTGTCTGGTTTCTTTTACTTAACATGTTTTCCAGGTTCATCCAAGTCATGGCACAGAAAATTCCTTCTTGTGACCAAATCAATATTCCATTGTACTGATATTTTGTTCATCTTTTCATCAGTTAATGGACATTTAAGCTATTTCTACCTTGTGGTAATTGGTTTTAATTTGAATTTCTCTGGTGAATAATCAGATGTTCTTCAACATAATTATTCACCAGAAAAATTCAAATTAAAACCAATTACCATGAGTATCTTTTCATGTTCTTAGCCATTTTTATAACTTCTCTAGAGAAGTTTAAGTCTATATCTTTCACCCATTTTTAATTTGGGCTGTCTTTTTGTTGCTGACTTATAAGACTTCCAAAAATTTTTTAAATTTTCATTTATTTGTTTATTTTTGAGACTAGCTAATAAGGCTGGCTAATTTTTGTATTTTTGGTAGAGATGGGGTTTCACCATGTTGCCCAGGCAGGTCTCAAACTTCTGGCCTCAAGCAATCCACCTGTCTCAGCCTCCCAAAGTGTTGGGATTACAAGCATGAGCCACCGTGCCCAGCTGCATAAGACTTCTTTATATATATTCAGGATACCAGATCAAATATATAATTTCAAATATTTTGTGGGTTGTATTGTCACTTGCTTGATAGCATCTTTTGAAGCACAAAAGATTTTAATTTTGATGAAAGATAATTTATCCATTTTTCCTTCTGTTGCTTGCATATTTGGTTTCATATCTAAAAGACTATTAGCAAATCCAAGGTTGTGGAGATCCAGTCCTTCCCTTTCTAAGAGTTGTATCATTTTAGCTCTCATATTTTGGACATAAAACCATTTTGAGTTAATTGTGTATATGGCGTGAGGTGGGGGTCCAACTTCGTCCATTTGCATGTGAGTAGCCAGTTGTCCCAGCATCACTTGTTGAACTGACTATTCCTTTCTGACTGAATGGCCTTTGGACTTGTCAAAAAATCAGCTGACTATGGGCATATAAGTTTATTTCTCAACTCCCAATTCTATTCCATTGATCTATATGTCTAACCCTTTACCAGTACCACACTGTTTGGATTACTCTAGCTTTTGGAGAACTTTTGAAATAGAAAACTAGTAATTCTCTAATTTTGTTCCTTTTTGAGATGGCTTTGGTTATTCAGGATTCCCTGCAATGCCATAAGAAACTCAGGATCAACTTTTCCATTTCTGCAAAAAACACCATTGAAATTTTGTTAGGGATTGTATGGAATCTATGTATCAGTTTGGGAGTACTATTATCTTAATAATATTAAGTTTTCTGATCCACAGATACTTTTCCATTTATTTAGGTAGTTTTTAATGTCTTACAGCAAGGTTTGCAGTTTTTAGTGTATATACCTTGCAAGACCTGGGTCAAATTTATTTCAAAGTATTTTATTCTTTTTGGTGCTATTATAATTAGAATTGTTTTCTTAATTTCATTTTCAAATGTCCATTGCTGTTATATAGAAATACAGTTCATTTTCATATATTGATCGTGTATCCTGCAACCTTACAGAATTATTTACTAGCTCTAGTAGGTTTCTTTTTTTTTTTCAAGTAGGTTTCTTTTTTAAGTGTGTGTTTATCTCCTGAGGTTTTCCAAATACAAGATCATATACTCTGTGAATATATATAACTTTCATTTTCTCCTTTCCAGTCTGGCTTTTATTTCATTTTCTTATCTAACTCCCTGTCTGGAATCTGTGGTACACTGTTGAAAAGAAGTGGTGAAAAAAGACATTCTTGTCTTGTCCCTGATCTTAGGGAAAAATCAGAGTTTAAAATGGAAATGCCTGTTATTTCTTTGGTGGGAAGAAAGCCAGAGTCTATGATGTGGCAAACAAGCCCAGAGCAACCTTTTTGCAAAATATTTTTGGAGTAGCAAATGAGTGCTCTCTGCAAGGATGCTCAGAGTACTGTGAGATCAGAGTCTCTAAGAAAAAACTGTTTCTCCATCACATGAATCAGCTCTCTCCCCTAGGCCCAAGTCCTTTGCTACGTGAACAAAACATAAAGCCCCTTTTCTCTGGCCAAAACAACACCCTGCCTGAAGCCCATGGATCACGAGGGGCTACTGTCTTTCACGTGTGTTTTCTATAATGGGCATTTCAGAGCTCACTAAAGAGACGGACAGGGAGACGTCAAACCTATTAAAAAATTCTGGCATATTTATAATTCCATAAGATGAGAAAACTATTGCAGGGTCGTGGAGAGAAGTGACTTACCAGCTTCACCAATAGTGCCTTGAAGGTGCCACGGTCTGACTATGTAATGACTGTCTTAGTCATGACCCTGATAAGCTTCAAATCTACACCATTACAGTTTGTACAACAGGCTGCCTTAATGAGGTTGATGCAGATGCTCAAGAGCAGTTATTAAATCCTCACAATGAGATTTTAGCAAATGAGGGCTTCAACAAGTTGTTGCCAGCAAGTGATAACAGTGGAAGTGACTCAGCAGCATCAGATTCATGTGTAAGGTGCTGTGAGTGTTAGACACTGGTACAGCACTCCAAAAGCAGATCAGGTCTGATGGCCAAAGCTCAGGAAAAGCCTACACAAAAAGGCATTATACAACACCGAGGAAGTTACTGCGGGCTGGGGATAAGGGAAGGCTAGGGCGGGAAAATACTAACTTCTTTTTCTGAGGCGCCCAGCTGCTTGTCTCAGAAGAGGCTAAACTGAGCCAAGTGTCTCTGCTTGTCTCCTCCACCCCCTCCTCTACAGCTTTACATGTTCTCTAGCAGAAGGAAAAGCAGGGTCACTGCCATCACAGATAAAAGGATGGGCAAAAATGCACTTACAGTGCATAATCATATAAGTAATATTAAGGCAACAATTGCCAAAATGAGTCAAATGTGCACATACAAAATTAATATAGGTACTGCAGAGTCAGGGAACTATACTTTTCCCAGGTTTATTATTCACCCTGTCTCAAGAATGCATCTCCTAGAAATACATTCTTCTTAAAATATTAAAAAGAAACTCGGGAGAAACCACAGACTTAACATAGTCAGGTGTTGCTTAAGGTTATGACTGCAAGGGCACAGCAAAAATTTAATTGACACTTCCAGTGATGCCAAGTAAAATAATCTTCTCATTCTAATGTTAGAATCTAGATTAGGACCCAACTGCCCATAATGTTACCCCAGAATGAAGTAGAAAAAAACAGTGGGGAAAACGTACCCCTACTGAATTTGGGTAACAAAGGTATTTAATTATTCCTTTGGAACCATAAAAACTTAGGAAAGAGATCCAAGAGAACATCATTCAATCTTTACATTTTACAGACACGGAGAAAGACATCAGTCAAGGCCAGAACTCCAGTTAGCAGTAAGGTTTAAACGCAGAGCCAAGCGGGTCCTGTTCCTTACGGGCAGGGAAGATGTTAAGTCAGGGTCAGTGAAGTACCACTTGGTATTTGTGAATAGCGGGCCTCATATATATTGCATAGCACTACTTTGAGGACTTACTTAGTTTTGAACCCTGAATTCTTCTTTCATCTCACTCACTTTGCCTAATAATCATTTATTAAAAATGCAAATAATACCTTTAAAAGCTATACTTTCAAGGGAAGTCAATAAATGATTGCTACAGCTTAAAAATATGCTTCCAAAAAGAAACACATAACTTCTACCCTCAGAGATATTATCAGATGAGGGAACTGGCTCATAAAATGCTGTCTTCAAAACAAAGATGGGTCTTCCACCAAAGCCATCTTTTTAGGAAATTACTGGGTATGAGGGGTAAGAGGGGGAACTGTGTGGGGAGGCTGGGGCAGTGAGGGGAAATTCATTAGAAAGATCTTATGGAAAAAAAAGAAAGAAGTTTACCAGGATTCCAGCAACAAATTAAGATTCCTATTTTTCCCTCAAAATGAACACTAGAGAACACCAGTTCTTTGTGGCTTCTGTGCTTATTTGTGATCTCAACTCTGCTTAAAACAAACAAACAAAAAACACCTCAGGGCTTCTAATGCCATCATAGACTAGCATGTCCCATGCATTTAAACATGCTTCCTTCTCATGTGTTGAAATCAGGAAGCCTGGCTCTCAGATTTGGGTGAAAACGAGTCTGCTTCACAGCACTGAATTTTGCCAGGATGTTTCCCAACCTATGCCTAAGAACAGATTAAAAAGAAACAATGATTTCTCTAAGTACTTCCCACATCTTCCGGTGTGTTCAATATCAGTAAAGAAATTAATTTTAGCATATGATTATTATCCATTCTTTTCATTCTAAGAAAATGCAAAATGCATGCCCTCTAGTTTATTTTCTAACAAGTAAAATTACTCCGCCTGTACAAAGCAGCAAAACTGAAGCTCTCAACATTTTTGTGTTCCAGGAAAAAAAAAAAAAGAGGGCAACCCTGTGGTGAAGGTCTGGATGAATTAGAATGACAATTTCCCACCCCTCCCATTTAGACAATTTGTATTTAGACAAAGAGCTCTCAAGAATGACTGAAATTTGAGAGAACAATCCCAAAGGATCTATCAACCTGCTTATGGAGTAACCTCAGGCCAGATCCACTAGCAAAGCAGCAATAACCACAAACCTGACACTATACTTGTTCTGCCCATCCTATGATGAAAAGTCCACCATATACAAATCCCATACAGAAGTAAGCAGAGAGGTCAATCGGCCTCTAAATGCTGAACAAATGGCTTGCTGCTTCAAATTCTAGGAATACCTATTTTACATTTTGATTTTTGACGTATGTATAACAAAATTCATTTTAGGGACTTTAAAATGACTTTTCTTTTTTTAAATGAATGTGCTTTAAGAGTAGACTTTTGAGCCAATGAGGAAATAGGAGGAGGAGAGCTTTAAAGATAAAATTCTAGTAAAAGATGCAGCTAATTCATTATGTGAACTTGGGCAGATGCTTTACCTCCCGAACCACAATTTCACCATCTGTAAAATGGGAATGAAAGTGCAACGTGCCCTGCTGTACTCTTCAAAAGGGCAATGGAGACAGTATCTGAAAGCATTTGGTAAATTCCAAGGTTCACAATTACTTTTATTAAATAACAGCAGCATTTATTCATGATCTTATTTAAATATTAATCTTCCAGGATCATTTGAAATTCTCAAGTGCTAGCTGGATTGAAGGTGCCATGTTAGTTGCTGTGAGGTTCTGAGGCAGCCCCTCCCTTCCAGCAATGACCTGTTAGGGGAGGGGAGAGGTACTCATAGCTAAGAGTGAGGCCACCAAGAGCACAAGGCTCCTGCGTGATGGGGACAGTAGGTATGCCATGGGAACCAAGGAAGGGAAGCAAATAGGTGGCACAAGACACTGGGTCTTGATGAAGGGACCATTCTGCATGTGTTCAACTAAACTCCAGCACAGAGGAAGATGGCAGGTATTTTGCTTTAATGTCATATTATTAAAAGGTTCTCTTTTGCTAACATTTCTCTAGTTCACAAATACCTACCAAAGGATATTTACTCCATGGAAGAACAAAAGAAAAACTGTTGCTTATTGTTTCTTTAGAAAACAATGTTCTCTCTAAAATGTGTTTCAGTAAATAGCATTAATAGCTGAACAATCTGCAATTACCACAATACCACTTATTGTTATGTATTAAAAAGAAATCAACAGAAAAAAAGAGATTATTTCCCACAAGGAGAGCAGTTTTCTCACAGAAACAAAAATTGCAATTTAAAATGCTTTTCTTGACATTATTTCCTTCTCTCCAAGTCTATCCTTTATGAATTATAAACCGGTCATTATTTAAATCTATTATATTCAAAAATCATTCCTCTCCAAATGGGAGTTTATGTATCCCCCCACCCCGCCCCCGCTTCCCCAAGGATAACCTTAGTACTTGAAATGTCTCTAGAAGCTATCCCTGCCTCTCAGTGCCTCTGTGCCTGGAGAAAAATGTAACATTTCGTAAAGTCTTCATCACAGAATTCTGAATGAGAAAAGATGGTCTTCTAGGTCAGTAGCTATATTCCAAAGAGCAGGTACTGCGGTGAATGTACCAGTGCCTACTGAAGGCCTAACTATCTTCACCTTCTCAAAGTCCCAGAGTCATTAGAAACCTACTTCACGGAACAAGCAGCACAAGCCAAACAGGCTATGTACGTGGTCACTGGTTCAAGGATGCAGTGACTTGAGTGCAAAGCTAGGAAGGGCTCAGGTTCTACTAAAGTGAATGTTCCTCTTTTCTGAGGCTGTCCTAGAGGGTCAGATGGTCTTGAACTGAATTCTTTAGAGCTTGGAAGGTTTACAGACATACAATCTATGGCCTGCAATATTTAAACAGGAAACTGGGTTTAGTGTCTCCTGATAACGAGCTGGAATCTACCTATTAGTTCTGGCTCTGGAGGTAAAACAGTCTCTCTCCACACAGCACTGCTTTAGACATTTGAAGAAAGCAATTATGTGTCCATGAACCAACCCTTTTCTAAGCAAGCTGTTCTCTCAGCCATCCTGCTTCCTCTTAGCTACTCAGGCAATGCTCATGCAAGAAATGGAACCTGAGCCCCCTTCCTATCTCCTTTCATTCATACAGTGCTTTGGGCTTTGCAGATGCAGGTCACACAACTTTCTACTTTGGGCTCCCAGGCAAAATCCATCTCAGATAATTTTCATGTTAACTTCAGAATTAATCAGAATGTTCCATGTTTTATTTCTTAAATTGATTCTTTTAGATGCAGAATTTAGTAAGCTGAACCATATGAAATTGCACCCCCTTTTTGAAAGCCCATATAACTCTACTTGAAACATTAACTTTCTTAATCTCCCTGGTTAAATTTTCGTATGTATTTGTTTCCTTTGTTAAGCTAAGAGAGTAAGACTTTCACGGTTTTTGATTACTGAGTTGTGTCATTTAATTTATATCACCTAGCTCTTCTCTTAGGACAATGTCATCTGCACAAGTACTCCTCTAGGGCAAGGCTTCTCAACCTCAGCACTATTGACATTTTGGGTCATAATTTCTTTGTTGTGTTTCTGTGCAATCTAAAATACTTAACAGCATCTCCGGCTTTCACCCACTAGATGACAGTGCACTTCCCTCTCCTAGTTATGACAACCACAAGTGTGTCCAGACATTGCCAAATGTTCCCTGGAGGGAGCAAAATTCCCTGCCCCGCAAGCATCACTATCCTGGGGTAATGAAAGTTGACTAGCTCACCACAGTAGAGAGTTAGTGCCTGCCTTGAAACTGATAGTTGGAGCCAAAATTTCAAGCGAAGTGGTTCAGCTTGGCTGCTTTGGTCACCCGTTCTTCCCCATGATGCAATGTGGATTTGGAAGAGCAAGTCTCAGAAGGTTTTCTTTTTTTCTTAAATTTTCTATCAATCAATATATTTACTGAGCATCTACCCTCTCTGGGAAAAGACAGAAGTCACTCCAGTGACTCTATTAAAAAAGATTCCAGTGACCTGGGTTTTGTGACAGGCCACATTAGAGTCTCCTTCCAGACAGAAACCTCAGAGCAAAAGAACACGGTTCTCTACTGAAAAATGTACGCCAATTGATACACGATATCACACGGTAACAGTTACCAAGAACAAAATCCTTCCTTTGCCCACATATACTGAGAGTTGCTATTATACTTCATTTTTATGCTTTATTTCATGTAGCATGGCTTATTAAATACTGGAAGATTTGTAGCTAAATATACACAATTCATATTCGTCACTGGTAACATTTAAATCCAACCAAGGAAATCAAACAAAACCCTAGTTTCTGGCCTGTCAGGTAGATTTTTTTCTCTCTGGATCAGCCTCCATGCTATTATCTTACACTTTCTAAAGCTGTGAAACAAGTTCACTGCACATGTGTTAAACCTCATAACCGAAACCTCTGCCATCTGTTACCTCCTACATATTTTTACTTTCCTTATTGAGGTATAACTGGGCTCCAGCTACAGATTAATGAAAATAATTATTGGCTCTACAGCTGTAAAGAAAAAAAAATCTCTCCAATTTATTTTTGGTGCCGTCATCTATTGAAGTCTTTATGGTGATTGATAGCTGAATAAAGCTATAATAAATTTTCACTGATAAATTTTGATCAATCTGTGGCTTGTCCATTCCCATGAAAACTTATGGAAAACACTCAGAAGGCACTGGATGCTATCTGATGGTGTAATAATAATTATATGACAGCTTCTATATTTTATCAATCTGAATTTGTACAATAAGCACAAATAGGAATTATTATCAACTTAGCAATACATGTCAGGAGAGAGTTGACATATCTCATCTGTCCTTATCCTTTAATCAAACCTAAGTCAAACCTGAAAGTTTTATTGGTGCAGCAAACTCCCCTTACAGTCAATAACATTTCATTAATTTGAATAAAGTAAATTCAGTTCAAAAATTGTATTTTTAGGAAAATAAAAGGACTTGTTTTTAAGTGCCACATTACTTTCAAAAATAATCGGTAACAAATATGTCTTAGCTAACCAAAACATCAAATAACAGAGCCCTTTAGACATTCCATTTTAATAATTATAAATACATTTACAATTTGCAAATCAACTGCTTGAATTCCAACAGAATTAGAAAAGACGTTCTCTTAAGTAGAGAGAAAATGTCCCTGGAAATCTTTCCTGCACATTTCTAATTCCTAACAGGCAAGAAATCTTTGGGGACACCCCTTGATATATATGTGGATGCACCCACTTGGCCTGTCCTGTGCTACAATGTCCAAGGTGAGGGAAGGGTCATCAAGACGTGCACCAAAACTTGCAATCACTTTATCCTATCATGCCCACTCGCCTTCCTTTTCTCAATTCATCTTGCCTTTCTGAATCGACATTTGCATTGACAGACAACGGGAATAATGCCAGGACACTACTTTCTCAGGACGCTTACCAATCAGTACTACATCCTATCTCTAGAACATATTTCACACACACACACACACACGCACGCACAAAACACATGATGTGCATATATATACAAAAATATACACATATCATGAATTTACACACAGACACACAAACCCCATCTGTGTCTCAGTCCTTGTTAGCCCTCATTACCTTACCCCTGGGCTATTACAATAATTTCCTTTCTGTGCTTGTGTTCATCATTCTTTCACAATTACAACCCACCCCTACTTTATCACTGTGGTTTAAGCTTCTTAAAATGCTCTTCTGGTCATGTGGAGTATCATGCTCAAAAACTCAACAGCTCTCCACTGTCTATGGGATGAAAACTACTTTGGATCGAGGCTCTTTAGAGTGCTGCCTGGATTCATGACCACATATTATTTCTATGCATATATCTAGCATTAAATCAAAGCCACTCTAGTCACTGTTCTTGAATACAGCCTGAAAAGTTCTATATCTTTGACGTGAAATTCCATCTTGCTTCTTGTCCTACTATCTAAATCCTATCCATCCTTCAAAGTCCTGCTAAATCCCCTCTCCTCTGTGAGCTGCTTTCAAATCAACTTAGCTAAAAGGGTATTCGACAGTCTCATTTTCGTAACATGTATATCACTACTTATTTGTTTTCTTTGCACAAGTTGATGGACATTATAGATATTTGTTTGTGTGTCTCACACTATCGTAACCTGACTAGGTCTTTATATGGCGGGAAAAAATATTCAACATAAAAAGATCACTGAACTTTGTGCCACATTTAGGAAGGAGTGATGTGACCCTAATAATAAAATGCCTAAAAATAAACCAGAGGATCTAAGAATGCTCAGTGGGAAAGGGTCTGAGAGGCTCTCTAGCCCAATTCATTCACTTGACTAATGGTGGGTAGGTGGGGGCCCCATGGCCAGTGAGTGACAAAGCTGAGTCTAGCTCTAAGGTACTTTAGTTCCCACTATCAGGCCGGCCATCCATGAGAGTCATATGTCGTTCTTAAAAGTCAATATATTCTAAAGTCATCTTATATCCCGAATTCTTGGAAGTATGTTTTCCAATTCTTAAAACCTGAGAATAAGGCCCCAAGTTAGTCCTATTTTTATTTGTAGTATGAGCCAAAAAATTTTTTAACTGTTTTTAAATGAAGCTTTAACAGAGTTAGCCTGCTAAAGGTCTAAAGTTTCTTTATTTATGCACATCAAAGTTATTATCTCATCCTCAGAACATCAGATAGATCTTTCAATTCACAAATAAGTACTTTATCTGCTAGTGCTGAATTAAAATCCTGTCCATTAAAACCTTGGTAAAATCACTTGCTGTACAGAGTGAGCACTTTAGAGACATGTATTAAAATTCTTTCCTGGGATTCAAGATAAACAAGGCCCCCAATTTGCCATCTCAATTCTTTACTTTTTCTGGAACTGAACACTCATTTATGTTTCACCTTAAATATACTTTGACATTTATGTTTACCTAACCTATACGGTTCTGTAGTTGTAAGTCTAAATTTTCAGCAAAGAACAACTCTTTGTCTGAGAAAAGGTGATGCAATTATTACATATCACTGCATGATACAGGCTGTCTGGGGTTATTAATAGAGTCGGGTATGGCCAATTTACAAGTATCACTCCTGCACCTTGCTTTCAAAGCTCACTGCTGAGTCTCATGTTCACTGAGGGGCCTCATGGGATCCTTTTACAAATGCCTGTTTATTATTATATTATTCCATCATACACCTCATGAGAGGAGGCTGTAACATCCGTTAGGAAAATCACAAATGACTCTGACTTCTTTGAGAGAATACTTCTCTATATATGATGTTTAAAATTATGGTTTAACATTGATGTGACAAAAGGTTCATTAAAATGTAGAGTTAAATGAAAGCAAAATGTTTCTATAAGCTAAATATTATTGCCTACAATATAAGTGGCTAAAATTTAAAAAATTTTTAAATTAATGCTTAAGTGCATTCAGCAACTGAAATATAAACAGTGTGGATCACATATTGCCAATGCCCAGCACAGCACTTTGCAGAGCAGTTACTGGCTGAGCCAGTCTTACTTGCAGACAACAAAAAGCACTGTTTTGAAATTAAGAAGAAAGATATTTATATGAGGGTGTTAAATGGCGTATAGAATGTCTCGAAGTGCCAGGGACCAATCACTAATCTCCACCGCCAGGAAAAATTGGTAAGCATCCACATCACAAGTGCTCCAGCAGAGCCCATCGTCTGCTCGTCTCGCCAGTGACGCTGGGGCCGAGCAGGACCTCCACGACAGGAGGACTGAGCTCCCCTGTGCTGCTGCCACTGCTCCCCACAACGACTTTCAAGTGCCATGTTGGTCGGTGTCTCTGCTGGACAGAACTTGGCTCAATGCCAACCCAGCTGCAAAGAGTCTGGGATATGCAGCATTCAGCTTTCTAGCTTTCCTTGTACAGAACGCTCATTGGGTGGGGTGAAAAGTGAGGGGAAAGTGAGCTGATGGCCACAGACACAAAAGAAACACTTGTGGACCATAAGCATACACAGGTAAAAACAAATGTTATCAATAGGCATGTCTATCTACAGCACAAGGAATGGTTATTTCTCCACACGTTGTAAGATTCCACAATGCTTAGTTACGTTTTTTAGTCAAATTATTATGTTTAAAGTAAGAACATGTATGGAGAAAGAAAAGCAATCAATACTTTAAGATATCAGAAATAAATGATGTTACTCAAGGAGCTGCTGTTTTTCTCCTCATCCTTAGTATTACTACAAGGGCTCATGCTTACTGAGGGGTCATACCCACGATTCAGACTGAATGCATTATGTTTTACCTCTTTCAAGTCTTCAAACAAACCTATAAGGTAGGCACTATTATTATCCTCATTCTATAGATAAGGGAGCCAAGGCACAACAAACCCAAATGATTTGGCTAATAAGTAACAGAGCCAAGACTGGAACTCCAGACAACCTGACTTGAGGTCCCTGCTCTTAACCGATACAATTTATCATACTCTATTATACTAGATCATAACCTTATGCTGTTATGATCCAAATACGTAGCTTGATAGCTAACTCAGGGCAGAATAACATACACTTCTTTTTTTTTTTTTTTGAGACAGAGTTTTGCTCTTGTTACCCAGGCTGGAGTGCAATGGCGCGATCTCGGCTCACCGCAACCTCTGCCTCCTGGGTTCAGGCAATTATCCTGCCTCAGCCTCCTGAGTAGCTGGGATTACAGGCACACGCCACCATGCCAAGCTAATTTTTTGTATCTTTAGTAGAGACGGGGTTTCATCATGTTGACCAGGATGGTCTCGATATCTTGACCTCGTGATCCACCCGCCTCGGCCTCCCAAAGTGCTGGGATTACAGGCTTGAGCCACCGCGCCCAGCCCACACTTCTATATTGGAGAGACGTTTCATGCTTTTTTGGTGCATTACAAAGTATGATAATACAACGTTATAGATGAAAATGACAAAGACCCACATTTCCCAAAACGTCTATATGTAAATTTGCAACAGTAATTTTACATTAATGTAGGTTTTGCATTTTTAAAAGAGAATTTAACTTTGATGTATAACAGACAAATTGACAAATTACATTAAGACATTAAATCCATAAGTCATTGTTACAAAACAGTTCACTTGTTTTGAGCAAAGAAAACCTTCCAGTCTTTGATACATGTTCTTACAAACATAAAAATAAAATTCCTTTCTTCAACTGTCCTTTTCCATTTCACACATATTAATCTTTCCATCTATTTTAAATAATCATGAAATTAATAGGAACCGGATTTTTTTGTTTGTTTTGTTTTGTTTTTTGAGACAGAGTTCTCACTCTGTTGCCAGTCTGGAGTGCAGTGGTGCGATCTCGGCTCACTGCAACCTCTGCCTCCTGGGTTCAGGCAATTCTCTTGCCTCAGGCTCCCGAATAGCTGGAACTACAGGTATGTGCCACTATGCCCAGCTAGCTTTTTGTATTTTTAGTAGAGACCGGATTTCACTATATTGGCCAGGATGGTCTTGATCTCCTGACTTGTGATCTGCCCACCCTGGCCTCCCGAAGTGCTGGGACTATGGGCATGAGCCATTGTGTATGGCCAGAAAGTGTTTTTAATAAATCCAAATCATAGGTCTTTCATGTCAAACTATTTTGGGGAATTCTGAGGTGAAAAAGCTGCTTAAGTATCAGGAAAAACTAAGAACAACAAGAAACAGCTTTAGAAGAGAAACTGAAGGACGATGAAGAACTAAGAAGCAACAGTAGCATCCTGGTCAACAAGGTGAAACCCTGTCTCTACTAAAAATAGAAAAAATTAGCTGGGCATGGTGGCACACGCCTGTAATCCCAGTTACTCAGGAGGCTGAGGCAGGAGAATTGCCTGGACCCAGAAGGCGGAGGTTGCAGTGAGCCAAGATCGTGACATTGCACTCCAGCCTGGGTAACTCAAAAAAAAAAAAAAAAAAAAAAAGAAGCTACTGTGGAAAGGCCCTTCTAGGCTGGGTTGGGTACTCTAATGAGGAGGATTCTGAAGTGGGGTGGGACTGCGGGCAGAGCCCAGGCAAAATAAAACAGAAGGGAGAAACAACATCAAGGACTATTGAACCAATACGCTTGCTGTGAATCAATAAAAAAAAAACAAACATGGTGAAATAAGTCAGGCCTGCATGTGAATTCTAACAGCCTTTTAAACATGTGACACTAGGCGAAGTTTCTGATATTTTTTGAAACTTCATAGTTTATAAAATGGGTCTCAGCGGCTGGGCACTATGGTTCACATCTGTAATCTCAGCATTTTGGGAGGCCAAGATGAGAGACTGCTTGAGCCCAGTGAACTGATTGTGCCACTGCACAAGCAAGCCTTGGCAATGGAGTGACACCCCATCTCCAAACAATCAATAATAAAATAAAACAGGCAATGATATTTATTGAATTGAATTGCAGAAAAGACTCAATGGTACAACATCATGCACTCCCCAGCACACAGCCTGGCACTGTGAGTGCTAAATAAATAAACACCCCCAAGCCCCACAAGCCCACCAGACACAAAGCAGTTGAGCAGAGGGAAGCACACTGGCAGACCCCTTCACAGGCAGGCTGGTAGCCCTGAAAGTCACACCAAATTTTCTTCATAATTTACACTTATTTTGCAAGTGTTCATGATCTTAGTAATTTTGTAAACCAGTAACCTCAATTTAAAAAAAAAAATTCGTTGTCAAGGAAAAAATAAAGCCATTTCAAAGCATGTTTTCCATCACACCAATCAACCACAAACCCATGTTACACATGTACCCTGGGAAATGTTACTTGATAAGTTCATCGTGTTAGTATTAAATAAGTTATTAGGATAATTAAAACTGGATAAAAATACTAAAAATGGTTGTTTTGGAATGCACTATATTTTTCTGGCTGTTTGGTATATGCATTATTATTTTTTAAGATACAAATGACCATGTCTGTTTACATAATAAATTTTCTATCATACTAGATGAAACTGTAACTTTCCAGGATTGACAGAGAACACAACTTGTGAGACATCTACTTTACAAATAGTTTTTTAAACTAAAAAATGTCTTCAATTACTATGAATACCATTGTGTTTGAAAAGATTTTAGCATCTTATAACTTATTTAATTCAACACTTCACTGGTCACTACTGACATAACTTCGATACTTTCAGATTTAAGAAAGAAGTTTGTAAGACAACTGTGCCACACACAGCATAATGTTCAAAAACCCATGAACCACAAAGCTGTGTCGTGCAGACAAGTGTGCCACCCAGAGGCAAAAGGAAGAAACACACCTAGGATTTTATTTGTGAGACAAAACTGACAATCAGTTTTAAACAATTATTTACGATTATGTATTTGAAAACACAGGACATCCTTCATAAGGTTCTCTCCGCATAAATAAATCCTTTTAGTGGTAGGATCCATAAAAGTGTGGCCCTTTGAGAATTCTCACAAAACAGAAAGAAGCCCTGAAATGTTACCATTCACAGGTACCCAGCTTAATTAAAAAATTGAATTTAACTGTGTTCTCTACAGTAAATGCTTTCTTTTCTGCTATAATTAATATAACATGTGTTTCCAAAATTATATAAGTTCTTGAACAACCACTATGATCTATTTAGACATGTGAACCAAAAGTTAAACTAATTACCAGAGACATTTCTTACTTAAATGAAAAAAGTTTCTTTCATTAGGTCTTCTGCGTAATTTTCTTCTGGCAAAGGAATAAAGTTTACTTAGAGTAATTCTGTTTGGCAGACAGTCAGGGCTTCTAAAATACATACAAATAATTGTTAAGGTTAAAGAAAACAGTCAACTCTATTAAACTCACATAAAAATTCAAGCTTCTAATAGCCTAAACAATAGGCTGATTTTAAAATAGAGATTTATGATATCCTCATTTTGTCTCAGAAGTCTGAATGTCAGGATTAATGTTAGCATTGGACCATCTTTTAATATTTATGTATTTCACTATGAACTACAAAAGATAATGGGCCTTAATTAAAAACATAATATGCATTAAAATGTAAAAACAATTTTAAGCACAAAATTTGAAAATTCTTTTGTCTTTACTATAAAATCATATTTCTTAAAATGATTTGTAAATAATTTTTTCAGGTTCTCTAACGCTATATAATATACTCTTATTTCATCTCATTTTATTGTTTCATTTCCACACCAACACACCTTAGAACAGAAAGATAATTTGAAACTCACCTATTTATATGACTTTCTAAAAAACTCATTCTAAGGAACAGTTTACTGCTAACTTACTTGTTTTTATAAAATGAGAAGGATCTATAGTTGATGATTATTTCCAAGTAAATGTTTTTTCCTGCAAAATATTAGCAAAAGGCTTCTTTCAGGTAAAGCATTGTTAAGTAAACTTTCCTCTTTTGCTTCTTTCACTGAAGGAGTTCACTATCATCTGTGAGAGTTAATTCTCTTTTCTACACCCCATAATCCTCCATACACCCTGAGTTGCATCATTCTGTAAAAGATGCTTCCACTTGCAATGATGGCTGTAAAATATTTGAGCAAGGAGTACAAACAATTCTACTCTATGTCCCCATTTCTACATTTTTCTAGGAAATAAATGAGATTATGGGTTTAAGCCAGCCTGCCACACAGATGTCCTCTATACACTGCTAAAATCACAATGAATATGATGGAATACTGGCTAGGACGGTATGGTTATTATTTAATATAAGAGTTCAGTGAGTTTTAAAGCTCAAAGTAAGTACTGGGAAATACATACTGCAAACTCTTTAAATAGGGCTCAAAAGTTAAAAAGGTTTAAATGCATTCTAAAGCAACACAAAAAGCTTGGGATGTAAGGTAGGGATGCAATCTAGCTTGCATCCCAATAAACAAGCTTTTCTTGTTGCTGGAGACTGCATCCCTAGTTTACTTCTTACATATAACCTAGGGATATCAAAAGGCCTGTGAATCCGCATCAGACCTTCAAAGAATAAAAGAAATGCAGAAAGGACAGCTATTTGATAGTTAATAAATGATTCAAGTTCATTAATAAGTATTTATAATTTAAAGGGTAAGTTCTGAAACACTCCCTATACCTCTAATTGGTTAAGAAAACCTAGTGATAAAATGAAATGCCTTAAAATTTCTTGAATATTTTCTATTCCTTTCTTTCCATCCCCAATGCTACCAGCTTAGTTCTTATCATTTAAAAAAAAACTGTGTTAGTTTTTCAACTCCATCTTCCAAATGCAGTCCAGAATAATCTCTGTGAAGCATAAATCAATCACATCACTTGCCTGCTTGGTATCCCAAATCAATTTAAGAATCCATGTGTCCCTATCCATAACCTCCCTCAACTGGCAGACATCTTCCCAAGGGAGGAAGGCCAGGGAATGGCCACATCCTATCCCCCCAAACCCAGGGTCTACAAGGAAGAAGCAGTAGCTAGTGGCTCCATGGGCCTTTCTATTCTAACTTGACCCAAACTTAAATTGCATTGGGAGAAGTTAAAATAACTCCTTATCAAGAAATGTCTGGACTCCTTTTCTACCTTACAGGTAAAGTCTTTCACAAAAACATCCTAACTACTAAAACAACCATTTTCACACATTTAAAAATGATCAGTATCACTTTCTTCAAACCATGTTTAATGCAGAACCCAAACAAAAAATGGTTATAATAGTATTTGGAGGTTGACAACACAGGCAGAGTTATATTATAGAGGCCACAGAATAAAATTCAAATTGGTTGGCACAATGCAATCAATGCAAAGTAAGAGGGGAGAAGAGGCAGGGATGTGAAACCTGATTTATGTTTTTGAAAGACCATTTTGCTTGCTGTGTGTAAGAGAGTTGAAACTACTGAGAAATTCAACGCTTCTGATATATTTTCATAAATCTTAGTAGTGCCTTTAAAGGGTGATATGCCATTTCCAATTAATGAGAAATCACAATAAAGGAGTCACAGAATACCTGATCCTCGCTGGTTAATCCCAGGTGCATCACAAGGTAAAAATGCACCAGGAAATCTGAGTTTGGCAGAACGTCCTGGCGTCTGGTCATCATGGCACAGATCAGCCTGTAGGCTTGCAGTTTGCCTTCCTTATATTCATTTGGCAGTGTCGCTGCCTGTCAAGGAGATGAAGTTTCCAGATTAAATCAAGCCCAGGTGCAGAGGATTTCAGCATTTCATTTACTTCTCAGTTTTCCTCAAGAGTTGTTTATGGACACGTGGGATGCAGTGGCTTTAGTACGACCCAGCCTGTCTTCAAAACATGCACTCTTGGGCAATTACATTTTTCAAACTCAATTTCGGGAAGGAAGAGGAAATTGCAATAAAGGAATAAACACATAACCACTTGCCTTAAAAAGCCATGATGCAAACATTCTGAGTGGTGGAATCAAAACTGGAGGAGACGGAGAAGACTGGTTATCCAGGCTTACTGCTAGATTATCCCGAATCTAATTCACAAAGAGGAGAATTTCAGGGTAGGTCACATTACTTTTATCTCAACAGTATGTCAGTATTGTCTTCCATGACCAAATAGGTGCTTCCAGCTAAATTTCTACAAGTTAAGTGAAAACCTGTAATATTTACAAATTTTTCTTTTATCATGAGATTATCCTTTTGAATTATGTGTTTCGCTTACTGTATGTGGTTTTAGATTTAAATACCAAACAAAGGTATTGTTTTTCTTTGAATGTTAATGGCTGGGGAGGTCCTGAATTCCAAATGTAAGTAATATTTCAATGAGTTATACTAAACAAACATGAATCATGTTTTTGAAAAAAAAATTAATAACATAAGAATGTCAGAACCCAAACAAAAATCAGAGTAAAAATTCCATGTACTACTTAGGAGGCTGAGGCAGGAGAACTGCTTGAACCCAGGAGGCAGAGGTTGCAGTGGGCTGAGATCCGGCCACTGCATTCCAGCCTGAGTGACAGAGTGAGACTCCGCCTCAAAAAAAAACAAAACTGTATGTACTCTAAGATTCTTCTACTTTTGTAAAAAGAAAGAAGACTATATATTAATATTGGCTATTTCTTTTTTTTCCCCCAGATGATCTTGTTGCAAATATTGGCTATTTCTATGAATAGTGATGTGAATTTTCTTGTATTATTTTTCTACATTTTTCAAATTTTGTACAGTACAATCAGTATCACATTTATAAAGATAATAACTAGAACTACTTAACATCTTATATTTAATATCCCATAACAATATTCTACTTTGCACTAAGTAACTTTTACATTTATAAACTATTCATGTTATATAAGATTATTCTTTGATAATCGAATGTACTTTGTCTAAACATATAATTTGTGTTTCAGGATATATTCAGTAGTTAACTGTTAACACAATTTTTACATTAAATGATAAAACCATTTTCCTAGATTAGAATAAAAAGTAACATAGTAGGATTTACCTTTGCTAGTTTGTACCAGAGTTCATAGAGATAGCAAAAAACTCTGGCATGAATCTTGGGTGACTGAATGTTATTCACATCTCCAAGGATCCCCAACACTCTTCGCCATAACACAGCAGCAGAGTCTGGGTGCCAACCAGTGAGGCTCCCCCCGGCAATTATACTACAGTCATCTGCAAGGCACTCGCTGCTATCTACGCAGAAAAACATGTCTGTTAACCCTGTAAACAATCCTGATTTCATCATACCGTTTTTCTTTAATGCAAATTACCTATTTTTAAAATTATATGTATTCGAAGCAAAATAAGGTAAAAATGTGAAACAGCTGAGAATTTAAAAGGAGAGAAAACCAGGTTCAATGAAGAAAGATCAAATAGTTTTGATTCTTCAAACTAAAGGAGCAAGAATCTAAGAGATGACATAACAGTTCCTGGAGACCCTGTGATGGGTTTTATAAATCAAGGGAGAGGAAGAGGGAGATCCTTGAACAGCATGGGTGGGAAACACTGCCATGGAAACGGGTGGCCAGGGAAGCCTCAGTGCCAGAGTAACATCTCCCCAGCACTTGCTGTTGTTAGGTCAGGTTTTGGGGATAAAATGTGCATACGAGACATTTTCATCCCTTTCAGGTTTAAGGAATTTTAAGGAATATATCTATTCATGTAACTGTTGCCATAAATTGCCACCAGAATTGAGATACAGAAGAGTCCCATCCCTCCAAAAACGGCCCCTTCAAAACTGGTCCCCTTCCTCTATTCTCAGTCTCTTTCAACCACTGCTTTGTTTTCTGTTACTATTGTTTTGCCTTTTCCAGAATGTCTCAAGAATGAAATCCTACAGTTTGTAGTCTTTCTGTCTGGTTTCTTTCACTCAGAAAAAGGCATTTGAGATTCATCTGTACAGTTGTAGGTATCAGTTGTCTCTGCTTATTGCTGATTAATCTTCTATTTTATAGATGTATCATAGTTTATCCATTCACCTGTCGATATTTAGATTGGTTCCTGTTTTGGGCAATTATGAATACAGTTGCCATAAACATTCATGTACAAACTTTTCTGTTAACTTATGTCTACAGTTCTCTTCAGCAAATATCTAGGAGTGAATTCCTGGATCCAATCATAACTGTATGCTTAATTAACATTAAACTGAAGAAAGAAACTGTCAAACTGGTTTCCAAAGTGCTATGCTGGTCTGCAGTCCCGCGAGCAAAGTATGAGAGTTCCATTTGCTCTACTGCCTTGCTAGAACTTGATACTGCCAATTTTAAAAATTTTAACCATTCTTATAGGCATGGAGCAGTACGTCACTGAGGTTTTTGTTTGCAGTTCTCCAATGACTAAAGATTTTAAGCATGCAGTGACATGTGACTCAAACTTGAAGATGATATGCAAATGGGCTATGCAGCTGTGTGGGGAAGAGCTAGTCAGAGAGAAGAGCTAGAGGCAAGGCTGTGAGATGAGACTGTGCTAACAAGTTCAAGGCACAGCATCTCTTTGTAATATATATTTAATTATGAAATATGAAGTTTTGTGCATTAAAACAAAGAGTTAATGAATAATTTAATGATTTACATATACATCTAATTTGATCATTTAAGTTACAGAATTTTGTCCTTTGGATGCCTGTTGCTTTAGGATGAATAAAGGCTGGGGAAGACTGAGTTGATTAAGTCTCCACCTTCCTAAAATCATAAGCCTTTGGATTTTTAGAGTAAACGAAAAAGCAGTCAAAGACACATAGGCACTACTTAAAGAATGCTGTATTATGACAAAAACATTTACCTCATAATATGTATGTAATAATCAACAGAGGCAAGCATTTTAACTGCATTGTATTTTCCCACTCTACATCCTTTTGACTTCCTTGCAGCATTTAACACTTCTTCCTCATGCCCCTTTTCCACAATTCTGTCTCTATTTGCTTCCAGGACCAAGCACATTCCTCTCATCTCCCGCAGCTCAGTTTTTAAATTCCGGTTTCCACATCTACAACCTGCAACCTTTGCACAAAGTTCAGTCTCTGTTCTCACGTGTCGTAGCCTCAGCCCCCAAGTGTTCTATACCTCTTCCCCACTGGCATGGTGATTGAGTAAGCCACCAAAACTTCCATGTTGTTTAATGCAGTGCTCAATGTCCAGTCCTCAGCAGCATCTGATTCAGGTAATCACGTCTCCTTTCTGAAATGCTTCAACCATGTGGCCCCCAGGTATGACACTCACCTGGTCTTTTGCTGGTGCTTCTTCAGCTCACAGACTGTGGCCACTGAAGGGCCCTGGAGCTTTTGTCTTCTCTATCTATACTCATGCCCTTCTTAATCTCATACAGACTTACTGTATGAGATTTTTAACATAGATATTGAAATTAATATTTTAATATAGGTATTTAAATTTAAATTAATAGATACTTAAATGCTGTACATATACTGACAGCTCAGCATGCCCATTTCTGGCCTGGATTTCTTTCCTCAAGTTTAAACTAATTTCTCCAATAACATATTTGACAGCTCTGCATGCTCAGGACTGAATTAAAGCAGAGTCCACAGCAGGGATGGCCTTTGGTCAGTTTCACTGTGTTCCTGAAGAACCTCAGATATATGCATGTTGAGTTTCTTTTTTTTTCCTGGAATTCAAAAGGCTCTCTCCTGCTCAAAGACTATGTAAACTCTTCTTTAATCCCTCTGACTTCAAGACAGCATCTCTGCACTCAGACGTGTTGGTGACTCCAAGCCAGAACCCCCCTCACTAATTTGTTTTCACCATTCTGTAGGATGAAAAAGCAGCTACCCGTGGCAACAGAGCTCTAACTAGTTCTTAAACAGACTTACAAATGGTCTTCCTGTTCCTAGCCCCATCATCATCTACTCCTGTAGCTACCTGATATGGAAAATTTTCTAACTCTTTTAGAGAACCAGCATTAATTAAAGTCGGGTTGTTTCTTGGCTTTCCCTACTACTGACACAGAATTTAATATTCTCAGGTCCACCATTTCATTTACCAGAGGCCACCTGTTTTGCAACTTCAAGGAGTTGGTTGCTACTGCCATCTTTCTCCTGCCATCTTTCTCCTTGTGGATTTATGTCTTAATTAACATAAATCATTTCAATGTGGCTTATGTAGGGTTTGAAGGATAAGTTGGGCCATTTGTGTTTGTTCACTCTACTGTCTTTAACTGGATATGCATTATTATAATTCGTAATGTCTTTGTCACTCATTTCTCTTGCTTATTTTTAAAAGCCACTTGTTTTTCTTATTTTGCAATTTTTGTTGTTGCCTTTAATGCATTTATTTTATATTTGGTAATTTTTCCCTGAATTAGTTTTTTTTTTAAATAAAATTTATTTTTTAAGAACAATTTTGGGGCCGGGCGTGGTGGCTCATGCCTGTAATCCCAGCACTTTGGGAGGCCGAGGCGGGTGGATCACAAGGTCAAGAGATCGAGACCATCTTGGTCAACACGATGTAACCCTGTCTCTACTAAAAACACAAAAACTAGCTGGGCATGGTGGCACACGCCTGTAGTCCCAGCTACTCGGGAGGCGGAGGCAGGAGAATTGCTTGAACCCAGGAGGCAGAGGTTGCGGTGAGCCGGGATCGCGCCATTGCACTCCCCAGCCTGGGTAACAAGAGTGAAACTCTGTCTCAAAAAAAAAAGAACAATTTTGGATTTAAAAAATTGTGACAATAATATAGAGTTCCCATATACTCCATACCTAATTCCTCCACTATTTACATCTTACATTCTAATGGAATATTTATTACAATTAACAAACCAATACTAAAAGATTATTATAAAGTCTACACTTCATTGAGATTTTTTTAGTTTCTACCTAATTCTTTTTTGTGTTCCAGGATCTCATCCAGGATATCATGTAAGAAATAGCTGTCAGGTCTCCGTAGCCTCCTTTTGACTGAGTTTTCTTAGAACTTCGTTTGTTTTTGATGACCTTCATGGTTTTAGGGAGTACTGCTTTATAGGCTGTTCCTCAATTGGAATCTATTTGATATCTTTCTCACAGATTTTTCTTTTGCATTTACATTCCTGGAATGAACTTCTCTTAGCCCTGATGTATGATATCTTCCCATTATTCTTCAATTTCATTTGTTAAGGCTTTATTTAGAATTTTTTGCTTATATGTTTATAAATAAGATGGCCTCCAATTATGTTTTTTTAATACTGACCTTGTCTGGTTTGTTATCAAGGTAACACAAGGTAGATAACAGCAGTGAGTTTCTTTCTCTTTCTACAGAACGAAATGAAAAAGATAAAGTTTCTCTTTTACGTGAAGGTTTAGTAAAGCTAGAAATTCTCCTTTATTTTATAGATCTATTTGAATAGCATACTGAATTATTTCTAAGGTTTATATTGGTTTTGTAGTTGCTCCCTTTTCACCTCCTATATTTTTTTCTTGATCAATCTTGCCTGTTTGTCTATTTTTATTAGTGTTTTCAAAGAACAATTTTTAGTTGTCTTCTATTATTTGCTTTCCAGTACATGCATGTATGCTCTCAGCTTTATTAGCTTCTTTTCAACATCTATGTTATTGTTATTCTTTTCCTAATTTTTGAATAGAACACATTATGTTAATTTATTAACATAATTATCCCCAAAGTTCTCTTCTTCACCCTATACAAGTAAAGCCAAACCGATTTCTAGGCAATTATCAACCCCCACTGAGTGTTATCTTGAGTGTATATGTTGTTGGCATTTTTAAGGCCTAATTAAAGAAACCCAAGCACAATTCCTGGATCTGAGAAACTCAAGTAGAGGAATGACAAGGGCAACAACAGGCAAGAAAGAATGAATCTGAAAAGGAGCCAGGGCAGATCCAAAAATGGCTGCTCACTATAATATGCTATGCTTATTAAATTGGTGATGGAAAGATCCCAAGAAACGAAAACAAAAGATGTAATAATGATGGCACATGGTGCCATGGAAAGGCCTTCCCAAACACAGAAGCACTGTTCCTTCTCAGAGGAAAGCATATCTGTATTTCCCACAAGAGTATCATATACTCAACTCAGGAGACACATTAAAATGTGCAGATATAATTCAAACTGGAATTCCCACACACTGTGCCTGAAAGGCAGAGTGTAAAAAGCCCAATTATGGGCCTTCTGGGTTCTCTGACTTTTATAAAGCCTTGGAAGAGAGACTTATCCTCCTAACTCTGTAAAGTAAGTACAATATCTGACACCTGTGAATCTGAGAAGGTATGCTGAAGCATTAATAAATACTTAAGAATCAACATGAGCCCCCAAGTGAACAAGCAGCATAATACGGCATTTATTTTTCTCATAAAGTATGCCATGGCATTTTCAATCCCTTGAGGAGAAAAAAATGTAAGGGGATTAGATAATTTGCAGCTTTGTTTCATCCCTATCCTCCACTCAAAAAATGTAGCTATCCAAAATAGAGATTGGTCCCCAGCATCCCAAACACAGCGCAGCTTTGCTTGAGTAACCACTCCAAGTACATGCAGGCAGGTACCTCATCACTTGCACCTCTTGTGACCTGCCAACAAATATGCCCTTAGTTATGAAAGAATCCCACACAGAAAATCGGCTTCAATACTGCTTTACACTCAGAAAAATGCATGCCTCAATGATAAAATCCTAGGCAACATCCTCCATAAACTTATCAAGGTATGCTGACTTCTTCAGAAGTTTCCGCGATGCCTGTATGAGTTTCCTCAGTATTATTGTGAACAAGAATGTTAATGAGTTGAAATGTTTTGTCCAAAATTATTCTGCTTGTGGCATAAGTGACAGAACAGATGCTGACATTTTACATGTAGACAGTTCCTCAGTGAGGGAGCACTTAATTAAAAATGGGGATTTGAGAGATTTCAGAAAATTTCATGTTTACCCTAAAAATACCCAAAATTTAGTTTATTTTCTTTTTCATTAGCAAGCTAGTATGTTAGCCTACTGTATTCCTATTTTATTACTACGTAATGCTAAAGGGATGTCTAAACTTTTTTATTAAAGTGGGAACTCTTACAAGCATAATTGTGTCATCCTTCTCCAAACACATTCATAATTTTTACAAAGAAATCTAAAAGTTTACAACTTTGCAAATATAGAAAGGATTTCAGTCATAAAGTAAGTCTTGGCAGTTGGCAAAATAAGCATTTATGGCCAAATGGTGATTTCATATGGCTGCAATTTTATAAAAGGTTGGCCCACTGTTAAAGAAATGTAGCCTCAGTCTTTGAAAACAAATTTTCCTTTTGCTTTGAAACTAAACATAAAAAACAAACTGAAAGGCTTGAGTGAAATAACTTAATTCTAGTGCCAAAAAATTCAGGCCTGGCCTGGATGTCAATGATTGAAGCGGAGAAGCAGCAGGTGGCATCTGCTCCCACCAGCGCAGCCTGACTCTCCTCTCCTTCTTCCTCTGCTTTTCAAGGACAATCATTGCTCACAGCAAAGATTTTAGAAGGTGAGCTACCAATGCCACAGTAGCTATCATTATTATTTTTCTCTCTAATATTTCATGACTTTAAAACACACCACGTCTGGTGAAAATGCCAAAGGTGCATGGGATGACAGAGAATGTTGACAAACCACTCTTGCAAAAACGATTTTCGTGGCAACTAACAGGAGATGTAATTCATATTTGCAGCTATAATTAAAAGAAGTAGTAAAAAAATTTTCTGTAACATCTGGATTCAGGACTGCAATAAACACACTAAATAAAGATTTTGAAACCATCTCATATATTATTTCTAAAAATTTAAAATTTAATTGCGCTATATAAAACAACAGCCTGCAGTTTAAAGTGCATTTGTTCACCGATTTAAGCATTTACTGAATGCTTCTCTCCTGTCCTGAACTGTTCTCGGAAGCAAGAATCAGCTGTACGCGTCGTAGAGAACAAACCTCCCCTCCTGGAGTTTGCATTCTAGTAGAGAAAGACCTTGGAACCTCCCAACTAAACCAAGATGCTGGATAACATTTCTCACCAAACCTTACCTTAAAACTTATCACTAGGCTAACAAGAAGGTGGAAGGGAAAAAGTACAAGGCTGACTTTTACCCTTCATGGTTCTGCTAAACCAGAGAAGTCTTAAAGTTTCTATGGTAATACAGTTTTCATTTTGCTGAGGTTGAATTACTGATGCTTTTCTTATGGTTAGCTTTTTTTAAAAAAAATCATAGACCTTTTTAAAAAAGATGTTTTCTTCCAAAAGTTTTTAAATTTTCCTTTTCACTTTTATGTATTTTATCCCTCTGAAACTGACTTTGGGCATAGCGTGAGATAGGAATTCTATTTTATTTTTTTTCCATATGGCTACATACTTGTCCCACAGAAAATGTGTCGAACAATATTCTTTCCTTGTCAAACCTGACAAGCCACATGTATCGTATATCATATATCATGACTCCATGTCTGTGTGCACTCGGTTCTATATTTTATCTTCTGTTCCATTCGTCTATTTGTCTATCTCTATAACTTTAAGGAAATCTCATACAATTTACCACATTATTTGTGACTATCAGGATAAATGTATCTTCTGTCATTTTTGTAAGCTCTTAAAAACTACAGGGGCTTATGACCTATTCATCTTTTTATTCTCATAGCATCTAAACCAGTATTTCTAAATTATAAACTTATTTGTTAAATAAGGGATGAGGTCAATGGCAATACTGATCCTTAGCTGTAGATTCATAAATGTCCCCTCCCCTGACTATTTCAACAGAACTAAATTTATGCATATGCTAACTATATTTTCTTATTTTCTGTCTTCTCAATGCTCTGGCATTAGGGCCTCACTGATCAGGGAAGGACTGCTACTTCCAGGATTAGCCGATTCCTAGAGATAGAAGTCTGTTCACCAGGCAGCATGCCTTTCATAGGCAAACCTACCAATCCAAAGTTCAGACCCTCCAACTACCTCCTTTCTCTCTCATACCAAGTCAATTTCCCCTACCCTATCATCCCAGGACTGAGTACCAGGCAACTAGGAACAGCCCCTATGCTCCAGAGCCCACTGAAATCATTCATACTAGTAATCCTAAGTCTGCATACCCTGCCTTGCCTTGCTATTTCCATAGAAATGACACTAAAGGCTGTTGCCTCATTTTGTTCCTTCTGCTTCCTGGCGCTTCCCACATGACCCCTGTTTCCAGGAATCTGTGAATATAAGCTTCTTCCCCCACAACAATCACTTCCATGTCTGTATGTCTTACCACACCTGATTAAAACAAATCCCAGGTATACTTTAAGACAATGCACAGTAAATTTAGCTGTTATTTTCAGCAAACATGATTTAAATGAGAAAGTAAATATAAACTGTTAGCTTGCCAGTGATTATGAAATTTAAGTTTTAGAGGCAGTTCATTATTCTAAGTATTTGATAACTGGTAGGATTATTCAATAAGAAACAAAGATATACTCAAATTGTTTCTCTTTGCATGTCCTAAAAAATCAGGCTCATATGAATTTTATTTTGAACATTTATGAAGAAATTGCTCTTTGAAGAACAGAAAGTTAAATTCAGAACTGTGATAATCCTTAAACCTTATCACATTACAGTTTGTCCTTTTCACAGATGACAAGGTGAACTATTGAACTGCGTGTACTGATCTCTATATTCGTATTTCAAAGAACTATGTATTTGGAAGAGTTAATCACAACATGGAGTGCATCATATAAAATTACCTCACAGAGGTTTATTAAATTGAGCTGTCCAATACATACTCTGAAATGGGATCAAAACTAATCTCTCCAAAGAACAGACAAAAGAAGTAATCACCTAATTTTCTTCCCTTTCAATAAAAATAATTAAAACTAGTCCATGTTTAAGTAAATTCAGCCTGAAGCTTCAGTTTTGCCTCCTATAGTACCACAATGATGAGTTTCTCTTGGATAAACTGCAAGGATTCTCAAGTAGGTCAAAGGGCTTTAGAGTCATTTTAATTTTAACAGCAACACAGTGTAAAATAGTAGACACAGCACTGCATGTTGAGCCAACACACTTTGGAAGCCAGTCTCATCTGTGGAACTCACACTCCAGCTTGCTAACAATTTCTCTGGTTCTCAGTTTCCTCATCTCTAAAACAGACACGATAAGACTTGGCCTGCTTCCCATATAGAATCAAAGAGAATGCTTCAATTAAATCTCATATCCACGTATTATTATTAGTCAAAATCATTATTCTACAAAGAATTTATCTAATACCACTTTTATATGTCAATTTTGTGAAATTTTAATGATAGTCTATCAAGAATTTCCCAAATATCAGAGACGTTTCAATTTTACAACACAGTGTAAACTAGTTTCCTCGGTTTAAAAAGTCATCCATGAATGTAAAATTTTAGCTTTTATGTTAATCATTTTAAAATACTGTTTGGCATTTTAATAACTCTCTTTTACTTACATATTACTTTGTAGTGGTTGTTTTCATACAAGGTATCTGCATGTGAACATGAATGGGCAACCAGCAAAGTCTTGGCTCTGGCCACCCTTCCCCGCACCGGTTCCTCAGAGCACGAGTCTCCCTGACACTCCACAAAACAAAGCAAAACAAAACCCAGCTCCCCCATGGTCTCCCGTTCTCATCAGCCTGGTCACACAGGTGAGAGAACTTAGCCCCTGTGAGGCTCACTTACCCAGTGTCACACAATATGTGTGTGCACATGTGAATAGCTAAAACTGCAGACTGCTCCACACACACTATTTTGGGCACCTAAGATGTTCATTCATTCATTTATTCTTCCAACAACCTTTATAAAGTAGGGGCTGTTACCTCCAATTTACAGGTAAAGAAACAGAAGGACAGAGATTGAGTAACTAGCTCAAGACACCTAGCAATTCCTTGTCAGTGCCTGGAAGCCAACCAGAAAGCTTGGCTCTCAAGTCAAACAATCTGAGGTTTAAAAAGTTGCAAAAAATAAGGATTATGAAGTTATTTTTTTTTAAGTTTAGAAACAAAACTAAATGATATGCTGCTTGATACACATGGTATTATTATGAAAACAAATTTGTGCTAGGGTTCCAGGATAATGGGAGAAGGGGAGGGACTTGAGAAAGACTTCTAGGAGACCTCACCGGCTTGGGTGCCATGCTAGGTCTTAAGTTGGGTAGTAGACTCACTGGTGTTCACTTTATTACTGTACCCTGTAACTTACATATTGAATGTGTTACAACTTACATTTTACGTATCAAATACTTTAAAAATTTCAAAAATTAATCAATAGGCTATCTAAACTCCTTGACTTATCCTGGATTTATAACATGTATGAGTTGGAAAAATCACTCTTCCTCTTTCTAGAGTAGAAGAAATTAAATCAGGGATGGTAAAGGCTTGGCATGAATACTATCCCTTCCTCCTACAGTGGACAGTGGTCAGGAGCATGGCACACTTCCTCCTATAGCTGCTTCAGAACCCTCTCTATTCAGGACTCCAAGAACTCCCAGCTGATCTCCCAGCTGCCTGCACGAGTGCCTCTTTTTCAAAATGCAGTTTACCTGTTAAGTTTGAAGCATCAGTGGGACTCAGTTGCAACCAGTGACGGGCATCAGCGTCAGCCACATCTGTGGGAGTATTCAGCTCTGGGTCTTCCTCACAGGTCTGCCATGGGCCCATGGACAGCTCTGCCTCATTGCTACAGCCCAGAGCTGTGTCACTGTTGGTACTTTCACCTGGTACAAGAGAAGAACCAAAGTTTAAGAAAAGAAGTAACCGAAAATCAGATTGTTCACAATTACTGTTATGCAAGTAACTAAACACTCAAAGAGCAGACACATCAGGAATCATTCAGGTTCTTTGGCAGAACCTGCAGAACTTGAGAGGAGCTCAAAAAGTGTCCACATGGGGCTCTTGGTCAAGAAAATCAATATTCCAAATATAGAATGTTCATAGTCATTATGAGCACCACTATGTATCATTCAAGTGGCACTCGTCAATGTGTCTTCACTCCGCATCCCCTCTATCCAAATTATACCAAATCCTAAAGTGTGCTACACTTACAAAGTGAGGGTGGGTGGAGGAACAAGATAATAACTGATTCACCACAAATGCAAGTTCAGTCTGCCAGATAGAAGAGTCTAAAGATGCTGTATTCCCCAAGCTTCACATGTAGACGTAAACCTAGGGTGATTTATTCAGTGTCATTTAGGGATTCAGTACCTCAATATAATACAACAGATTTTCTAGAACAGAAATTCTCCCCTTTAAACAGGACTAAGCTCTAATTTGTCAGAATATAATAAGGCTGGGCTACTAAGACTTGTAGCACTATTTAGTCTGAGATAAAAGAAACCTAGACAGTTCTGCTTCTCAAAGTCTCCTGTCTACTTCATAACAACTTTATGTGTCTACATCTCTGTCTGCTCACCCTTCTGGCCGCCCTCTGTATCTCCTCCTAGAAGCCCCCTACCCTTGCTGTTTCTAATCTGCTGTCCTTAATTTATTCACAAAGAACTGAAAGCTGTCTGAGTAACAGGTGACCAATGGTAGGTCCCAAACTTCATCTTCCAAAGAGCTCTAAGCCAACAGGGTGAAGATGGAGCTCCTCTGCACCCATCAAGAACCGTCCTGAACTTCAGAAGGGTTTACTATGCTACTCTGGCACCTGACTTCAGGAAAGCAGAGTACTAAGGCTGTATTTTAAGGTATATGTTAATACGTCTGAGGATTCCAATCCCATTTCATTTCCAAGTATTTATCCCATTGACTTCAATGTACTTCTGATGCCTTTTGCTTCTGGCATCTGGGAACTTTCTGGGGAAGATAATTTTTCTCTCTGGTCTGTCTACTCACTCATGCCATCAGTCTGTGATGTACCACTCACCTGGAGAAAGGCCCAGGGGTAGAAAGGCCTCTCAAAGTACAGGTGAGTAGAACTGTTTTATTCTATGTATGGATGAACCTTTCATCAATTCTATGATTCCAGGAATAAAAAGGTACCATTTAACAACCATCTCTCTTAAACTGATAAGCAATCTCTCAAGTTAGAAGGTAAAAAGTGGGAAGAGCTCTTGAGTCCAGTTGCTTGAAATCAGCCTGGGCAACATGGTGAAACCTTATCTCTATAAAAAACAGAAAAATTAGCCAGGCACGTAGTCCCAGCTGCTCAGGAGGCTTGAGTGGGAGGATCACCTGAGCCTGGGGAGGTTAAGGCTGCAGTGGGCCATGACCGTGCCAGAGCACTCCAGCCTGGGCAAAAGGGACTGTGTCTCAAATGAGAATAATAATAATAAATAACGTAAAAAGAAAACAGAACATGTCGACTCTGTAGTTGGAGGAACCGATTACATTTCTCAGAACTTACTCTTCTGTCTTTCCCTACATTTTCCTTGTGTCTGCTGCAAATCATCATTCAAATCCAATTCAGGAGGGCTGCTGCTTCTTCGAACTAAGATCTTCAGACAAAAAGAAATACTGTATTTACTACAGGAAAGTTTTTATTTCTACAAGACTTAAGTTTCTAGCCCAAATTTCTAAAGAGACAGAAACAAACAATAACAGCTAAATAAATTCATATTTTCTGTTTGAATGATATGTTTTCACAAATTGCTATATTTAATTTTATGTTACTCAAGATCTGAAACTTTATATCCTCTACTTTGTCAATTTATATCCAATTAAACTGATCTAAGAAGGAATGCCAAATTATAGGGAAGAAATTTGTCTTAAAGTTCTATTTATTTTTCCGGTCAAGCACACATATAGAGTGAACACGATGCTCTAGGAAGGCCTAGATTACCCAAACCAATGGTGAGTGTGCTGGGAGGGAAGGCACAAACTCCACCAAGAGTTCTAAAATCCACTCAGTGTCTTCCTAGGTAAGTGTGCCACAGACTCTCCTGAACATTGCTTAACCTTGTATTAAATTCACAGGATTAAAAAAGAATCAGGAGGCAATCTGCATCCTCTAAAAAGTTATAATATACTTGGAAAGACAAACATACATAAATTACACAAAATAATTATAATGTATAAATGTATAATTATAATGTATAATGTAAATTGGCAAAATATGCCAATTTTTTGAAACAAAATATTTTGAAACAAAAATAGCCAATAAACATATGGGAAGATTTTTACCCTCATTAGTAGTCTAAGAAATGCAAATTAAGATATCCTATTTTCACCCAGTTGACCAATAAAAATGAAAAAAAAATCTGATAATAGAAAGTATTGGTAAGAATGCAGATGAACAGGAGCTCTGTACAATGTTGGCAAAAATATAAGTGATGCAACCACTTTGGAGAACAGGGGTTATCTTGTAAAGAAGAACATTCTGGTATTCTATAACTTATTAATCCTAAATAGCTATCGTAGAAAATACATTAAACATGCAGATACTAAAATACATACAAGAATGTACGTGACTATGGTTTTCATAAAAACAAAAAGGTGGAAACAATCTAAAGGTCAATCAACAAGAGAATGAAAAAACACACTGTGGTCTACTTACAGTGGAAAAACATATCATAGAAAACTTGAACTACTGCTACACTCCACAATTGTGGATAAATCTTAAAAACACATAATTGGGTAAACAAAGCAACAATACTTTATTTGAAAATCAAAAGTAAGGAAAACTAAAGAACATTCTGTTTGGAGATACATACTTATATAACAAAACTACGGAGCAAAGCAAGGGGATGCTGAACACAAAGCCAAGATAAGGCCCCTCTCCAGGGGAGGCAGCAGAGAGAGGGAACAGGAAGGAGCGTAGAAGCCAAAAAACAACAGTGTAGGTATTCCTGATCTGAAGCTGCTGGTGGGTTTGTGGGTATTTATATCACTGCTGAAAACAGAATATACAAATGTAAACCGGTACATGCCCTTTTGAAAAATAAAGAGAAAAAAAACTTAACATGGGTTATTGTCCAGTAAGAGGGCAACAAAAAGAGGCCCTCCCTTTTTTATTTTGTATCTTTCTGTGATGTTTGAGTTTTCTATGAATATATGCTACATTTTAAAAAAAAGGAATAGGGGTTATCTGCATGAAAGAGTTATGGGTTTATGTTTTAATTATCTTCTTTATATTTATATATATATTTAAATAAATGCCATTTAATTTAATTTTTTTTATTTTAAAGAAACCTAACATCTTTGTGAATACTCACTGATTCTAGTAACTCATGTCAGATGGAGGCTACCTAAACCGATATCAGGAATGGGGAATCTGAAATGTAAGTTTAACAGGCAAAGGTAACTGCTTAAAAATATCCAGTGCTATACACAGATCAGGCTCTGAAAAACTCAAACTCCATTTGCATGTTAACTTTTTCCTATTTTTGTAATGTGACTGTAATTTTACATAGAAAGCACGCAAAATATTGAAAGATCTCAACATCATTTGTGCCTATAACCTGTCTAAATGGAAAAAAATGTTTTAATTATCACTGCCACCAATAAATATACTCACTGAGCACTATCTAATGTTTAATAACAAACAGAAATGGTTTGAAAATATCTTACTGTTATTCCTTCGTGTTCTCTCTTCACATGGCCTTTATTCTCTTGAATAGGCTGAGGCTCTGAAGAACTCGAATTCTGTGTGTTTTCTGCCTTTTGACCTAGAAATGGTGGAGCAGAGGGTAGCAGAAATAGATAGAAGGAATGTTTCAGAAAGTAAAACTGGAAAATGATTTTATATATAAGTTAACTATTAAATTTAAATATTCTAAGATAAGTAAAAACAGGAATTATGGGCCTGGCAAAACAAAAGCCTGTGGGTCAAGTTCACACTTTGGACCTGGTCTCTGGTCCACAGAGAGCTCTGAAGAGAGTGGACTGATTACTGTTCTCTGTGATGAACAAGTTCACTTAGTGCATTTATGCTTGTACAGGGGAGGGCAATGAAAGCCTTCTTGGGGTCTGGGGAAGGTACCTCAGAGAAATGGTGCCTAGGCTGGCCTGGTGAACTAACAGGAAGAAGAGAGCAGTAAGATGCCTCAGTGTCGCTTGAGAATAAAGATTGATGGGAGCATAAATAACCAGTTTTCAGTAATAAAAAAAGGAGTATCATCACAAAGCCTGAACACAGTAAAACTGATCATAAGAGGATTTTATGAATAATCTGGGACCAATAAATTTGAAAAAAAAATGAGTAAGTTTCTAAAAAAACATAATTTATCAAAGTCAAAACAAGACAAGGAAAATCTAAATAGTCCTATAACTATTTTATTTTTAAAACTTTTTAAAATTTTTAACTTGACATAAAAACTGTATTAATGTATTGTGCATAGCATATTGTGTATAGCATATGTATAAATGTGTGTATATACTGTGCAATGGCTAAATTAAGCTAATGAACATGTATCATATACTTACTTTTTTGCGGTGAGAACACTTAAAACCTACTCTCAGCAATTTTCAAGAATACAATACACTGTTTTAAATTATAGTCACTATACTGTACAACAGAGCTCTTAAACTTATTCCTCCTCCATAACTGAAATTGTGTTAAAATATGAATGATATTTTAAAACATTCCTACAAGAAAAATCCAAGCAACTGGTAGTTTCTACCAAATACATATGGAAAAAAATAATAACTTTATATAAAACCTTTCAAAAACTTCAGATAATACATTTTCTGAAGCTTTTATTATATTTTCTTATTTCAAGGGAATTTCTAAGAGAGAATAATTTCCTACTCATCTGATGAGACTAGCATGACCCTGACATTAAAAGATAGGAGACAACTTGTTGACAAATAGAATGTCTGAATTTATGACACCCAAACAGAATAAGTACGTCCACTGATACCAGACACACTTTAAACACACTCTTTCACTGAGAAACACATTCTTCACTGTTTATAGGTCAAACCACCTGTCGCCTTGCTTTCCACACCCTGTTGCTGTTGCAAGTTGTTGGTGAAACCGTGTAGATTAATGCCATTAAAAGTTATTATTTTCAACCTCAGCAGAGTTGGCAAGCTGCTAATCAACTTTTTCACAAGTCTGGTCAGCTTTCCATTCTCATTTTCAACTTTAAAGGCTCTTCTCACAGCCCTTTCCCTACATCCCTGCCCACCATCCTTCCTCCCTGCCTTCTGTAATATCTAATTGATGCCCTTCCTGACTCTGTGTTATAACAGTCTCTGTTGCTTTTCCACTCCAGCCACTTGGACTCCTGTTTAGTTCTCAAACATGCCAACCTTTAAAAAAGTGGGTATATATCTATATATAGATATATATATATAATTTAGACAAACGTTTAAATAATGCAAATATTTCACTGCCATAAATCACATCCTTGCAATCAAACTAAAAAGGTTAATTCCCTTGAAATAAATATATTTAGAATACATGTACAAACTAATGCTATATGCAGCTTTTATTCCTCTACCAGAATCTATAGTTCCATATTAATCACTGAAGACACCACGTACCCTGAGAAAAATCTGAGCACAGTGGCTCAGGGATATCGGAGGTGCTGCTGCTCCGAAGGACCTGCTGCTGCTGTCCCACCGTGAGATGGCCAGATCCAGATGCAGGTGCATTTTCTGACTGTTGACACTCCTCCACTTCTATGAGCATTGACACAAAACATGCAAGGTTACAGTTCAAGATTTTTAAAAACACATTCACCACTTAAAACAACAGATTTAAAAAATAAAATTTCAAATGCTTTTCACAAAAAATTTACAATCAGAGAATCTGCATTTACACCATCAAATTTCCTACATGTGCTAACCCCTAATATTCCACTCCAAGAACACATTTTTCACTTAAGCTCTAAAGAAACTTTCATTTTTCAATCAAAGTAAAGGAAAAAAGCCACAATAAAAGGTTAAGAACTGTAAAAGTCATTTGGAATTTCAGGGCCAGGCATGCCAAGGAAAGAGAGATCCAGGAGATGCATAAAATGGGTAATTTACATTTGAGAAGAACAGAAAACAACCACACAACCACACACACACACACACACACACACACACACACACCCCTAAAGGAAGATTAAAGGAATCATGGGAATTTCTACTGCATTATTCCTTTTTAACAGATAAGTGCCCAACTATCCAAAATAAAATTAAATAGTTATGTTATTTAATGGCTTATTTCATCAAATGCAATGTCAAATTATTCTCTAAAGTACATATTGATTCACATGTATTTAAAGAAACCAATATATCTATGTGACAGAAAATAGAAAACCATAGATGGGTAGGCACCACAGGATAATCTCAGTATTATTACAAGCTATATTTCCCTAAAGAATGAGTTCCCCCCAGCTCATTTCTAAACTCCACAGTACACTTTAATCTGTAAAGACCACCCAAGGCACTGGAATTACCACCCCACCCTCTCGCTCTAGAGTTACAGCTTTAGGGTTGCATCATCTTTTACATAGGTTGTTTTAAGAGTCTGCTAACTAATCACTAATCACTGTCCCCATCTTCTTACCACCTTCATATTTGTCCTCTCCATGGTCCTTCTAAAATAAAGATCTGACTGTGCCACTCCTCTTAAAACCCACCAAAGCCCTCTCTTGTTATAGAGTCGTCAAACACATGCTAGTCAGAAAGAATACGGGCTTTCCTTGATCTCACAGGAAATACTGATCCCCTTGCAAGGTTCTCTAACTCACTTCAATCTCCGGTAGTACTAACCCAGTTGGCACCTGCTGCTCTCTTCTTCCTGCTGTTCACTGCCCTATGCTAAACTCACACATGCTCCCTCACCCCTCTTTGCTGTGCTGCCCTGGGAATATCCCCTACAGGACTTGCTCCCTGGCTCGCATGTAAGCCCCACTGCTATGTTTCTCACCAGATTCCACACTCACTCATGTAGTCATAAAACTCTACATCCACATAACTAGAATAAAGTATTTTCCAAAAATTTCAATCTGCTAATTACTACTACAAGAAGAGGCTGATCTAAACTCAGCCTGTAGTGTCTTAACTGGCTGGGTCACCTGGTTTATCAGCTGAAATGAAACTCACTGCCAATGGGCCACCCTCTGCATAATCCTTTAATCTGAGTCATAAGGCAAAGTGATGGCTCACCTTATGTATGAAGTATGTAGGAAGATTCTAAATTTAATACACAGGATTTCAATAAAGGTTTGCTGTTTTATTTTTTCTATCCAAATGAAAATGCCATTTTATAGTATGTTGATACAGTTATAAGACCTTAAAAGTATGAAATTTGTGTGATCCTTTACTTATAAAAATTTATCTATTTCCTTGTTTTTTTTTGTGGGGGGCGAACAGTGCCTTGCTCTGTCACCAGGCTGGAGTGCAGTGGTGTGATCATAGCTCACTGCACACGTGACCTCCCTGGCTCAACTGATCCTCCCACCTCACCCTCCTGACTACTTGGGAGTTCAGGTGCACGCCACTGTGGCCACAAATTTTTGTCTTTTCGGAGAGATGGGGGTTTGCCATGTTGCCTAGGTCTCAAGCGGTCTGCTCACCTTGGCCTTCCAAAGTGCTGGGATGACAGGTATGGGCCATAGTGCCAGCCCATGGTCTAACTTTAGATGCTGGTAGGAAACTGACTTTGGAGTATAAGCCAAGATAGGCCAAGGTAGAAAGAAAAGGCAGATATGCCAAAGCCTCATGTTTCCCAGGCTGTCTTTGCCTTCTTCTTCTTTTGAACAGCCAAGAACTGTTCATTTTTCTACAGAGAAACACAAAGCATGTGTGCACACTTTTAATCTACCTACACATCCCAAAGTGTAGACTCATCCCTCTCACAGATCGATTTCTAGTCTCTTCAGCCTTCAGCAACAGAAGCCAAATAACAGCGTAGGACCAGCCCTTCCGGCTGTCTTCTCTCATTGTTTATTCTAATTATCCAAGACGTTGAAACCTCCTGGTAAGAGTTTATATTTGTTAATGAATCTACTTGTTAATCCAGTAGCAGTAGAGGGAGCCCAAGAGCTTCCTAACTTTCTAAAATATAATTGGCAAATGCCATTTTTTATGGATAGTGGAAGAGTTGGTTTTATTCTCTGAAGCCCGATGCCAAAAACTGATAGATGTTGATTTCTGGCCTATGAGCAGGAGCAAACAAGAGCTGAGCCAACACTGGCAGCATCTTTCTAAAGATAAAGAACATCGCCATCTGGTGGGATACAATATAGCCACAGCACCATTGCTTCCAAATTAGAGTGTCCCCACTGGTACTCAACACAGCAGACGGATGAAGGGCCTGCCACCACCAGCTGGTCTGCCTTACCAACAGGCTGGCCTAATGCAGCTTTCAAGGCTTTGTTTCTATAAAACTGTCAGGAGGGACTTATCAGATGGAGAAAATCCAAGCCTTTAGGAATAGTGGTCAGTGGCAGGGTGTTGAGTGGGAAGGAAGGGGAGAGTTAAGCTTAAGTGTGCTGTTGTGTTGTGGGTACCCTGAGCTACTCCTGTAGTTGACTATCAATTGAGATGGTATGAAAAGAGAATTTTCAATTCTCCTTATCCTACAATTTAAACCCAAATTCCTGATTTGTAAGGGTACATTTCTTGGCATTCTCATCCTTTATGTTAAATACGTGTTTTGTAGAAATGAATACATGAATGACAGAAACATTTTCTTTACACTATTTTTCCTTTTTATATAGTTCTTGGGCTCCCTCTGCTGGCATTTTATTTAGGAAAGAGCAATTATGTTAAAGCTGCTCTCATTCTGTGGGGTTAGCTGTAGCAGTTGTTCTTTCATAACAAATGAAAATCATTTTAATAGTGATATGCAAATATCACAAAACAAGATTATCTGATATTTAAAATAGAGAAAGAATTATATCAGTTACATTAAAATTACACAATAAATCCTAGATCTATCACATCTTCTATTTTGAATGTCATACAATTTCTGTTTAAATCACTTCAAAGAGCTAAATTCTATCTTAGATTTGCCAAATAATGAACTCTCTCTAAAGCCCAGCTAGTCCCAATTGCCCAGATTTTAAAAGTACTAACTTCCTCATCTCTTGACAATGTAAGTCTCACAATATCATTTCTAAACCATTACTTTCTAAAGCTCCGTTCAAAACACTTGAAAATGATCTAATTTCATTTTTTCCCATTAAGAAAAGGCAGTGTGATCAAATTAAATTAAGTGTATAAGCTTTTCAGTAACTTCTGTATTTTTCCAGATCTGTTTTTCACAGCAATTTCACTCACTTTTTAAAGGCTTCCTTAATCACTCTTCCATTTACTAAATGGAGTGAGGCTCATTCTTCAATAACGAAATTTCTGAGTTCAATTTCTCCCTTTTACAAGGTTGCATAAGCAAAATAAATAGTATAATTTCCTAATTTTTAAAACACCATGCATGATACCAGTCTGATCCTATGAAAAGCATAGGAAATGCGCATCAACTCAGCATCTTGAGGTTTCCCACAAGATCAAATTTCCCAAAGGTAAATCAGACCAGGTCCTGACAAAAAAGCAATTCCTGGAAGCACGTAAAGCAGATGCAGAAGCAGTGAGGCAAGGTTTGCCATACCGTTCTAATATGTCTTTTTAGCATAAGGGGAGATTGTTGATCCTCTCATTGCTACTATTACAATATTCCTAAAAGAAAAATAAAATCTTGCCATCTGTGTGGCCTGTTAAGTGCTACAGATTGATAAATGTCCCAACCTAAAAAGCAGTTAAAATTGTAGAAGAGGCACTCACAGCACTTTGGGAGGCTGAAGCGGGCAGATCACCATGTCAGGAGTTCAAGACCAACCTGGCCAACATGGTGAAACCCCGTCTCTACTAAAAATACAAAAAATCAGCTGGACATGGTCACATGTACGTGTAATCCCAGCTACTGGGGAGGCTGAAGCAGAAGAAATGCTTGAACTGGGACTGGAAAGGTGGAGGTTGCAGAGAGCCGAGATCACACCACTGCACTCCAGCCTGGGCTACAGAGTGAGACTCTGTCTCAAAAACAAAAAAGAGTATAAAACAGCTGGAAAGAACTGTTCTCACGAAGAAAAAAAAAGGAAATCACAAAAACTGTCGGTCCTACCTCCCCAACTGTGTTTATGTAGCTATTCATATTAATGGAAACAGGTGGTTGTGACTCCAAAATACAACATCACTTCTTCCTCCCAGAATACAAACAACCTGCCCAAAATTCTGCTGCTGCTGCCAAACACAATCCCAAAAAGATCAGAAAAATACACAATCGTGGCTAAAAGTAAGTAATTCTCTATTGCTTATATTATTAAAACGATTTTGTTGGGTTGACTAGTTACATAGATAAATAAAAACAAAAAAAATGTTAACTTAAATGTAAACAAAATTAGTAATCAATCACTGACAGGGTACAGAACTTGTGGCCAGAAAGCAAAATTAAGTGACCTATTATCTAGCAGTAGGTTAGCAGGATATGCCTACACATTAGGATTTAAACTGGAGACAAATTCAATACTTTAATGTACCAACCAGCAGAGAATATACAATTTGTCCTTGGGTCAGTCTCTTGACAGGACAGTCACAAAGGACAAAGGCATCAATTTAATCAGTTTAATTTAATTAAACTGATTAAATTTAATCAATTTGATCAATTTGATCAGAACCAATGGCATCAGGCTAAGAAGCTCACCATCATAGTAATCAGATAAAACAGAGAATGGCAGGTTGTTCCCAAAGCCACTATTCCCTGAAGTCCTTTCACCCCTTGTGCTACAAAATCAAGAACAAAGATAGCAAAGGCAGGTAACTACAGACCGAGCCCAGGACACTTGATTCCACTCTAAAACAGGATTTCTCAGCCTCAGCACTGCTGGTATTTTGGACCGGACAATTCTTTGTTTGGGAGCTGTTCTGTGCATTGTAGGCAACTCAGCAGCATCAATAGCTGACTTCTACCCACTAGCTGCCAGTAGCACTTGTCCCACTTGGGACAATTAAAAATATCTCCAGGCATTGTTGAAACTGTTGCCAGTTGAGAGCCACTTCTCTACATCATATTTAACTTCAGTTGGAACTGTATACGTATACACAGGAACCAAAAGTCTTAGTAAAATAAAATGTTATATTGCATGAGAACACAAAGCTTCCAAAATTAATTTACTAACAGGAAGAGATTTCTTGTGGGAACACGTTTTGGACAAACTTGTAAAAAACTTAAGAGAAACCGAATATGAAAAAAAATGGACTATGACATAAGAAAACTTTTCACCACAAAAAAAAATTCTTTTGAGGTATGTATCAGCCAAACAGTGGGTAAAAATCATTTAAAATACTTTATTAATCATCTCTAAATAGCTTTTTTGAAAACCAAATAATTGGGCAGTTAAAACTCAACACTAATTTAACTGACTAGTAACAATTTTCCCATGTACCATTCTTACTGTTTTTTTTTACCTTCAATAGTTACTGGAGAAAAAGAGTTTTCTAAAAAACATTATAGTCCTCACTCTTGGTAAAAGTAACATCTTCCCTTAAATTCTATAAAGTAATGTGGTATTTTACACAGCCAGCAGAGGACTTAAGCTTTAATTTTGCTTTGTTAAATCACAGTATAACATAATTTAGTATTACTAAATTATGTTTAATTAAATAATTTGGTGGCTCACGCCTGTAGTCCCAACTACTTGGGAGGCTGAGGCAGGAGACTTGCTTGAACCCAGGAGGCAGAGGTTGCAGTGAGCCAAGATTGGGCCACTGTACTCCAGCCTGGGCAACAAAGCAAGACTCTGTCTCAAAAAAACAAATTTCTGAAACTAAAAATGATCTTTCTCTTTTTAGGAAGAAGATCCAGTTCATCCTAGAATCACTACAAAATAATTAGACATAGACCTAATTGTTCACTATAGAGCAAGGTAAATCCTGTTGAAGTAGCTATGCTAAAAATGACTTTTGGTGCTATGATGTCTTAAATAAAATGTACTGTGTGTAACTCACACATGGCCAAATTCAATTTTAACTGGCCAGAGTACAGAAACAACATTTCTTTGTTTTGAAAATTATTGCTTTTTTGCACCGGTCCTTTTCCACTCAAATTTCAGTAGTCAGTATGAATCTACATAACTGATCATTACTTCACATACATGATTTATTAACTCCAAGTAGATCCTGCCTACATAATTTTTCTAGTTTATTCATTTTTTTTGGAAGACACAGCAAGCATTCTAATACTGACATGTTCAAAATGTTTATGAAAATCCCCTTACTTTCTATGGGCACTCTATAAAGACACACTAAGAAAGGCATCACATTTCCCCCTATTAAAAGCAATGGACTTAAAATCCTTCGATCCTCCTTAATTGTTATTGCAAAGACCAAAGTCACAAAATTTTTCTTGACTATCTAATTGCCACTAAGTGTCTAACTACACAAAGACAATTACTAGTATTCACTGCAATTTAACACTAGTGCCATGGTCAGGCACAGGTGTGATGTGAGCATATTAACAAAGGAAGCAAGGCCCAGAGGCAAGCAGGAGAAGCCTGGGGACAGTGATGGACACATGAGACAGCATTACAGTACCTGACAGCCTGTGAGAGCAAGAAGAGTAAGAGAGACCAGGTAAGAGAGCGCTCACGGTGTGAAGGAGGAGCGGGACGCTTTTAGTGGCAGGCAAAGCCTCAGAAAGGTGGACACAGTTGCTGATAGACTGGCTTCGCTTAGCTTCCAGGAGAGATAAAGTAATAATTATGTCAGAAGAACAACAGGACCTTTCACTTTATTATTATTACTTTTCTGGGCTCTCTCTAAACATTTAAAGGAAGTCATTTTAAACTTTAAAGGAAGTCAGTACAAAGTATAGTATTTAATTGTAGTCTCTAAATACAGCCAACTTTCAGTCAGTCATTCTTATGACATAGAAGAATGGGCAATCCGCAAATAATTTTGTTTTGAAATACTTTATATGTTTAGCCTTTCCTTCTTTCTGCTGCGAATCAGATTCACATTCGGCTTATTTGCTTTGACAGACATTGTAATCAGTTTTCCTTTCCTCAAGGACATGTACAAAAAGACCATGGTGAAAGAGGGAATACCTGGCCTTCTTTCAGAAGTTGGTTTGCTGAGAGCTGACTGTATTCAAAAGCAAATCATTTAGTAAATTAAATATCTGAAAAGCTCAAGAACACATACAAGTCAAGTTAAACATTAAAAGATTTGATATTTGAGGAAAAGGTAAAATCTCCATAAAACCCATCCTTTTATGTAACATTTCATGCTTATTAAATCCACACATCTTTAATGTCAACTGTATTGTATTCTTATGTGTTCTATATACTGTTAGTCAAATAAACATTAGGGAAATTGAATGGACACAGGAGGAAAACATGCTTCACGTATATAAAACCACAATCAGCAAAATCAGTTTTATCCTAAAACAAAAATATAAAGATTTACTTGCCATTTTACTATTTTTATGTGACTTCAGTTAACATTAATGAAATGGACACAAATGATAGTGACACATTTGCAAAAACTGAAACAAACTTTTTATCCTACTGTCCTTTCCCCTACCCTTTGCCTATTAGAATTCCCAGCAGGCTGGGTGTGGTGGCTCACACCTATAATCCCAGCACTTTGGGAGGCCAAGGCAGGCAAATCACCTGAGGTCAGGAGTTAAGACCAGACTGACCAACATAGTGAAACACCAGTTCTCCTAAAAATAAAAAATTAGCTGTGCATGGTGGTGCACGCCTGTAATCCCAGCTCCTTGGAAAGCTTAAGTTGGAGAAGCACTTGAACCTGGGAGGCAGAGGTTGCAATGAGCCAAGATCTCACCACTGCACTCCAGCCTAGGTAATGGAGCAAGACTCTACCTCAAAAAAGGAAAAAAAAGAATCCAATGATAGAAAGGCTGTGCGTGGTGGCTCACTCCTGTAATCCCAGTACTTTGAGAAACCGAGGCAGGCAGATCACCTGAGGTAAGGAGTTTGAGACCAGCCTGGCCAATGTGGTCTCAACATGGCCCATCTCTACTGAAAAAAAAAAAATTTGCCTGGCATAGTAGGGCACACCTGTAGTCTCAGCTACTTGGGAGGCTGAGGCAGGAGAATCGCTTGAATCTGGGAAGCAGAGGTTGCAGTGAGCTGAGATTGTACCACTGCACTTGAGCCTGGGGGACGGCACAAGACTCCAACTCAAAAAAAAAAAAAAAGACTCTAGTGATAGAAGAAAATTGTTTTTAGGAATGGGAATGAGAAACGAAATCAATGAATGAACACCCTCAACAGTTGCCCTGTTAATCAGGAATTGGGTCTCTCCTCAGGGGAGAGAATGACAGAAGAAAGGAGAAGCAGAATAGGCCATGCCTGCAAATAAGGTGATAATTTCCAGCAAATACTACAGCAAAAAAGGATGAGAGAGTTACAGTTAAGGTGGAATGTATTTTCATAAAAACTCCAACAGGATTCTAAACCATCTGTATTAAGCTTTTACTAAGCACTATAGAATATGTTGAGCTTTAATGAATCTTTGTTTTATGGCCAGAGGGTCTTGTGACTTTCTTAAGTCAACATGCTAAATAGCAATTAAAATTGTCTTAAACCTAAGTTACAGGTCCAAAGTCACTGGAAGGAGGTAGCTTTATTTGTTCTTATTAAATGCTGTATACAAGCTTCTTTTTTGAGAGTTCACTTTTTGTTTTAAGAGTAAAACGTAGCAAAGTTGTCCAATTAACTGGGGTTGTTGGTGAAGTTCTTGCTAATTGAAATAGGCTACAAAGGTATAACATCCACAGGCATGAAAAGACTCGATTTTCCAAAGGAGCAAAATATGAAATGTCTATCCAGTCCTGAAAACTGAAGTGTATGATTCTCCTATTCTTTGCTCAAACAGGTTGCCACACTCTAAAGATCAATATTGTTTAACATTAACAATAATGCAACAACTGGTGTGTTTATTAACAATCTGTTTTCTTCAAGGTTCAAACAAAAACTCTATTTTCTCCATTTTGCACAATATCTCACTCAATGTTAACATCACAAGTTCTTTATCACACTGGAAAATTTAGAAATAAATAACTGAAAACTGCGATTTGAAAAGTAACTAGAGCTGAAAGCTAAAAAGATATAGAGACATTTCATTTAATACAAGGTCTAATATTTAAATTTTGAGTAGAATTTTCACATACTTTATGCCCATAAATTCATTTTAGATAACAACTAGATCTTTGAGAAGCATTTAAATAAATGTTTACCAGTTGCTTTTTGGCGAACAATATTTCTCGCCTTCTCCACTCCCGGTGCTCCAGACGTGGTGGCACTCCTAAATCGCATAGGCTCGGTCACATCTGGGTGGCTCCGCCAGCTGAGAGAAAAGGACCTCCCCACAGTGGTTCCTTTCTGAGGATCTAGGACACAGCCTGATAAAGAACAAGAAAAATAATCTAATGGCTGAATTCATTATTATTCATTTCATAGCTTGTGCTGCTCAGCAAATGGCATATATACAACTATATATAATCAGCAGGTTTCTTTGTCACAAATTAAGTGCCACTGCTTTATACTGCAATTTAGGAAGTTATTCATATGTCACTAATCTAAGAATTCTTGTTGCCAAAATATTTTCAAGAATCTAAAATAGTCTTATGAATATTATATCTTCATAGTACTTATTCCAATATACAAAAGAAATATTAATAAACCTTTCTCAATTCAAGAAAAATATATGAAGTTATACCACTGTTCCCAGGACACTCCAAAAACCACAAACTCAGAGCTCCTGATGTTAGAATAGTACTGCATCCTGTAGACACCAACCCCTCCACAAATCCCCAGAGGAGTCCATGCCTAAAACTCTAATATAGATTCAGTCAAATGGGCAGGATAATGAAAATCTAAAAACAATACAATATCCTATTTTAGCAAAGGTCCAAAACAATAAAACATTATAGTGTGAAATTCAACTTTTCTTTTTTCTCATATTGTTCTGGTTTAATTATCTCAATGAGAGGTTTCAGATCCAAAACAAATAGAGGAGGAAAGAGAATGAGAGACAGAGAGATTTCTGCACAGGGATGATATGGCCAGTGACTGCCACCTGTGGCATGTTTCCCACACCCAGTTTCCTCTGCCTGCGTTTTTTGTTTCTAGTAGTCTAGCCCTTAGTAGGTAAGCATTTCTATAATAAATATTTAAATCCTTTTTAGAATAAAATATAAATCAGAAATATTAGTCGCTGTCATTAATTGGTTCGGTACATTTCAAAAACAGTGTTTTCAAAGTTGTTTGCCTTCCTAACACAAGTGTATTCTTCAGATGAATCTGTGGGTAGAAAGGGAATATTGCAGAATGGCAGGTAGGGGTGTGTGTGTGTGTGTGTGTGTATGTGTGTGTGTGTGTGCATGTGTATGTGCGTGCACGTGTGTATGTGTGTGAGACGAGAATATTGCAGAATGGCAGGTAGGGATGTGTGTGTGTGTGTGTGTGTGTGTCTACACACGTGCTTGTGCATAGATTACAAAAATTGAAGGTAGATCCTTATCTCCTACTACAGCTCTCCTCCTCTAGCCTGAAAGGTACACCCTTAGCTGGGCAGGTTCTCTTCTCGGCTGAAAACCACTGTCTTAGGTAACCAAGTACCTAGTTGGAAGTGTCTGGATCCTCTCAAGCCCTGGGTTTACACAGAGGTCCTCAGAGGTGTTAGAGAGCACTAAATGGAGGCCAAGGGCCCAGGCTCTTGGCTCCCTGCCCTTACTTCAATCCCAAATCTCCAGTCTAGTATATTTCTTTAGAAATGGGTTCTGTATAACTTCAACTGGGGAGAAAAAAAAGGTCTGTTAAAAATATTAGAAAATTATTGCATTAGACAATCTAAATCCACATTGGAATTAAACTGTTCGACTGAATTGCCATATACTTCAACTACTTTATTTTGTCTTCTTACTAACTTGCTTTTATTAATTAGTGCTTTGGCAAGCCATTCTCAGATTTCAATGAAGATATGATAAGAATCTGTCATATTTATTACACATGCATATGGTTTACTAACCACTGTAACTGGTTCACACCTCCCTGTAACCACCTCCTCTGCTGTCCTCTCCCATACTGATGTTAGGCTTCATCATGTGACTTACTTTGGTAGCAAAACTGAACAAGCAGAGATTTAAAATGCACTTGAAAATTTGAGCTTACCCTCTTGCTGCTCCTGAAACTAAGCTACTCGGTAAACAAGCCTGAGCTAGCCTCTGGCTGCTGAAACATGTAACCCAGTCACACCTCACTGCCCCTGCTGACAGCCAGGCAACCCCTAAAAATAGAGCTGCCTGGCTATTTCACAGCCTCACTGACTGCAAACACAGAAGCAAAGACTAGCAGAAGAACTGACCTGCTGAGTAGCACCCAAATCGCCAACTCAACAAATCAAGATAAATAAGTGGTTATTTTAAGCCACTAAGTTTTGGGTGATTTGTCACATGGCAAAGGCACACTGACATAATCTATAATAAGGCTGGCATTCCTAAAGGGTAGTCTACGCAATAAGCAATGTGTATCCTTTATGAGGCTATGAAAGAAAACTCCCTCCCAAGTCTTAGGAGGACCTAATAAAATCTATGCAACTCCTAGGTGAGTGAATTGTTTTACCCTATGTGCTGTGTGATTCTCTATTTGATGTAACCCTGCAAAGACCAAAATCAAATCCAATGTTTGACTATTGCACCTCCCCAGCAAGCCCATGAGGCTCTATGGCATGCATTTTGCATCTTACCCATACTGGCAGCTCCCTGCAACCCTACTCACTTTGACTCTATTTTGTATCTGGTTTACTGTACTATATGCCTTTCTATGAGCTGCCTCAAATCTTTACAGAGTAAGGTGGAGTACCAGTGAATTAATCCAAGGACCATGCCACTTCCTTAAGAGCAGCAGGCCGGGTGCAGTGGCTCAAGCCTGTAATCCCAGCACTTTGGGAGGCTGAGGTGGGTGGATCATGAGGTCAAGAGATCGAGACTATCCTGGTCAACATGGTGAAACCCCGTCTCTACTAAAGATAAAAAAAATTAGCTGGGCATGGTGGTGGGTGCCTGTAGTCCCAGCTACTCAGGAGGCTGAGGCAGGAGAATTGCCTGAACCCAGGAGGCGGAGGTTGCGGTGAGCCGAGATCATGCCATTGCATTCCAGCCTGGGTAACAAGAGTGAAACTCCGTCTCAAAAAAAAAAAAAAAAGAACAGCAAAATTAAGACAAGGGGATGCCAAACTGTCATTCCTAAAAGAAACTACCACTGACATTTTCTGCCTTGAAAACATCAGTTTCATTTGAGGTTCTCGTTTCCAAAACAACTTTTACCCAGAAATACAAAGCCAAAATAGCTCCCATGTGAGCTATTTTGAAATTCAGAATTTCTGCACGTTTCCTAGAGCGGCTGCAGAATGCATCTGAATAGGCTTACATCGTGAGTTGTACTCATCCAGCTCCGATTTCCCGCTTTACTACTTCTTAACTATGTGGACCTGGGTGAGTCAATCACTGTAAAGCAACCTTGTCCAAAACCTGTGACCCATGGACCAAATGCAGCCCAGAATGGCTTTCAATGCAGCCCAACACAAATCTGTAAACTTTCTTAAAACAATCTGAGATTTTTTTTGCAATTTTTTTTTTAAGCTCATCAGCTATTGTTAGTTTTAGTGTACTTCATGTGTGGCCCAAGACAATTCTTCCAGTGTGGCCGGAGAAGCCGAAGGATTGGACATCCCTGCAAAGTCTCTGTACTTCAGTTGCTTTGTCTGTGATATGCGGATAATACAGGTATCTACAGTTCACGAGATTATTACGAAGGGAAAGAGAGATAATATGTACAATGTAATAGCCCTTATTATTACTGTTAACTATCACTACTATTACTAGTACTCTCATCTTCCTTCTGCATAGCCTCCTCAGAAATTCACGACCTCATTAAGGGAACAGAATGGTATAGACACAAATTAATGCCACTATAAGAAGACACCACGTAGTTGGTTCTTCATGATAAAATTTCATGCATTAATTGCTGAGTCATACAAATACACATTCGTCCCCAGTCCTAGACATATGATGTTAACCTGTTAGAGTGGAAATACCTTTGCCTCGTTGCTTCTTTTCCTTTTGCTCACTTAATTTATCCAGAGGTAGGTTTGTCATCTCAACTCCATAAACAGTTCTTGCAAGCACTGCTGTCAAGGAGTCCATAATGTTGGCCCACTCGTTTATAAGCTCCTCCCATTCCGTGAGGGAGGACAGCACACCAAGAAAGTCATCCCAGAGCTCTCGAGAAATGTACACACAGAGGTTTGCTCGGATCCAAGCCACCATGAGTGTCTAAAACCAACCAACCAACAAGAGAATTCAATCATCTTCATTTGGAAGACGTACACTTTTAAACAAAATGTTTTAAATTACTATTAATAACACTAATTTTAAAATTAAAAGCATTTTTGGAAGTTGGTTTTCTTTTAATTTTCAAAATTCATTTGACAAACTATAATCAAGATTTAAGCTACTGAGAAGTTAATTATCATTATGAACAAAGTTACTGATATAGCTGGCCCCGGCTATAATCAGGGAGAAGACAAAGCCCCCCGCACAGTGACAACTCTGCTTCCTGAGACTGCTCTTTTCTTACCATCCACAGTGGCTGCTTCAAACTGCCTCCTCTACAGGACAACCTCCAGCCCACCAACTCCTCCCTGCCTTTGAGCAGATGGACTCAACTGCAGACTTCACAGGAAAGAGAACCCATTCAACGAGACTCCCCTCAACCTCTGCCCATGGACTTACACTCTTGCCCACATTCGCCCAGCTCCTCCTCCACCTGTGGGCTGAACTCCAAGAGGGGCCCCTACTCTGCTTCCCTTGTGCCCTCTTATGCTCTGGACCCCTTCCTCGGAGCCTTCATGCCTCTCTTAACCGCCCCACTCCTTTATCTCCAGCCAATCCCACTTATGCAGCTCTTTCTTGTTAGCATTTAAATACTCTCCAAATTCTTCCTCATCTTAAAAGAAAAAATTCCCTTGAACCCAGATTCCCCCATCTTGCTACAGCCCTTTTCCCTCCCCTTTCACAGCCAACTTTCTTAAAAGAAAGTTCCATGCCCACTCCATCTCCACTTCCCCATCCCCCAGGCAACAGACTGCTCTGGCCCTCCCCTTTCTGGGGCCACTTTACCTTCTGCCTGGGTTTCAGCTCCATTCCCATGGCTCCAGTTAACCTCTGCGTGCTACTGACTTCTGGATCTCTATGTACAGATCAGATCTCTGCACTGGTTTCCTGATCTATCTACCTATGTACTAGACGGTGCTGCTTACACAACCCTCAGGCACCTACAATACAGCACAAGAGTAAAAGGTATTCAATTTCTTCCATGGACATTCTCCCAGTTCCTCCACCTGCTCGCTCCTGCAACTGGCCTCTACACATACTCTTACTTCCCTCTCTTTCCTCCTTTTTGTTTTTCTGTAATTTCCACTCATTTCTCAGGTAAAAATTTGTACATTCACTTCCTCCAAGAAGGTATCCCTGACTATCTCCTCACCACCACCACCACCTTCCAGCCTCCGGGAAGAATCTTCCAGGTCCCTGCATTTCCCCCGCATCAATGCATCAACTGTGCCTTTCCTTCAGTCTATTCACTTATCAGTGTCTACCCCCAGTCTTACAGTCTACAACACTACAACTGGTCACATGGGCAGCCCTATGAGACAATTATGCTTCTATTCTGGATATTTCCTTCCCTTAAAATTGCCCCATTCCTTACCTCTGCCAAAATATTCACCATCCTTTAAAATTCAAATCCAAATATATCTTCCCTGAAAGAAGTGCCTCTACATAGCCAAGTTCATCTCAAATGAGCCACAAATGCTTTCCTAGGCTTGTGAAAAGGAATCCTTATACCCAAAGTCTGTGTAAGTCCTATAGTATGTTGTCAAAGATAAATGCAGTTGTTAAGATGCCAGTTTTCATTTGCATTGGCCCAACCCAGATGCAAATAGGCTCCCACTCTTGTCAGGAATTCCTGTGTGTGTAGGTCAGTTCACTTTTCAATTTTTTCCCCCAAATTATATACAGACTTTTTAATATTATATACAGAATTTTTTCTTTAACATAGACACAGGAAAACTTTGATAAACAGAAATCGGTCTATAAAATCAGGCAGGCCTGTTCTGACCACTTTGAAAATCTTATTTAAAGTGGTTCTTCTGTAATACACCTGTTATCTGTGTTTCCATTTGTGTTTACCACTTTTTTAAAAAGTAAAAATGTTCAAGTAGGACTCAAGAAGTTAATTATATCAAAAACAAGATATTAACCACTTACATTTAAAATCTGATTCTAACATGTATGAATTTTATAAAATTAAAAATATGAAAGAAAATAATTTCATTAATCTCTATTAAATATTCTTATTATTACTAAAATGCCATTTTCTATTAATTTTTACACCCCAGCTTTCAAGATGAATTTGAGGCCATTGCCATAAAGTACATATATACAATAAAATTAATAAACACTAGATCTCAGTGTAATCTGAGCTGAGTAAGGGGAGAAAGCAGAGACGTACAATGCTCTCAGGACTCGGACTCACATCTGGATGCAGTGTTAGCTCCACGGACAAAAGCAGATGCCTTGCTGTCATGAGATGCTCTATACTGGGGATCTTGCAATGGCTTCACTTCATTGACTAATTATAAAACAAGGGCAGAATGACTGCTCGCAGCTTATAAAATCAACTTAGCAAATGTTACAAACACGTGTGCAGGCTTGTTGAATTATCATTATAATTCAAAACTGACAACACTTGCACAGAACAAAATGGTAAAATGATAAAATATGGTTGGGTGGTGAGTGGTGGCACCTGTAGACATGAAGGCAGGGTATCCTTTCAATCAATTACCATTTTCTAAAAGGAAGAGGAAAACGAACAGACTGGACTCTTTCTACACCACCCTGGTTTGTGACCTAGGAAAGTCACTTAGCCTTTCTGTAATCACATTTCCCATTTAAAATAAGAGTTGCATAAGAGCTTTTCCAAGGTTCCTTCAGCACTGAAATTCATGTTTTATCAGATACATCTTGGCATGCAAGATGTATTTTAAAAACACTTTGACTCATAAATCATTCCTTTTCTTATGAACATTTGCTAACCAACCACTTCCTACTTCACTCTACCAACACATTAAGGGGACTGCATAGCTTTAAAGTAATGGCTAATATTACAAATAGCAGAGCCATAGTTTCCTGATATACTATCAGAGCATCAAGCATAAGGTCATATTTAGCACTGATAATAAATTAAAACACCACTTAGGGCAACCATCATTATTTGGTAAATAGTTAAAACTAAGTCAAATTCAATCATCACTTAAAGAAAATTTGTTGACCCAGATTAACTACTGACAGAGGAAAAAAACAAAAACAAACACAAACAAATACTAGAAGAATAACTAGAAAAAGATAAAAAGGGTAATAAAAACTTAAAATGTCCTGTCCCTTTTCACAGTCTCTTGGTTATAAATTTTTCAAAAAAATCAAGTGTCTGGCCATTTTAGACAGTCCACATGACCAAATGAATACTAATTAGACAGCATGTTTTAACTGCATTATGGGACCAGGACGATGCCCAAGAGAAAGCCTGCCTGCGAAGTCCAGACCTTTACTATTCTCGCCTCTTGCATCTCACATAAGAATGTGGGAGGTCAACAGATGATCGCAAATCCCAGTGGACCGACTCTGATTCTCATGCAACCCTGCAGGTAGAAAGAAGTCCTTTCCTGATTGCGACAGATTAGGGGAGACACTCAGAAAGTTGAAGTCATGTGCTCAAGGCCACATAGCCAGGGAGTAGTAGAGCTGAGATCAGAAGCACAATGTGCCTAACACCAAAAAGCTCATCCTCTCTTCACTGTTTTTCATGGTAGGAGTTTTTTTGTTTGTTTGTTTGTTTGTTTTTGAGACAGGGTCTCACTCTTTTGACCAGGCTGCAGTACAGCACTGCAGTCATAGCTCACTTTTAGCCTCAACCTCCCAGGTTCAAGCAATTTTCCCACCTCAGCTCCCAAGTAACTGAAACTTCAGGTGTATGCCACTATAGCCAGCTAATTTTTAAAAAAAATTTTTGTAGAGACAGGGTCTTACTCTATTGCCCAGGCTGGTTTTGAACTCCTGGGCTCAAGCAATCCTCCTGCCTCAGTCTCCCAAAGTGCTGGTATTACAGGTGTGAGCCACCATGCCAAGCCTTATGGCTAGTTCTTAATTAAAGCACCATTTTGATCTACCCAACCACTACCAAAATAACAACATCAAAATCAGTAGTAATCATGAACTCAAAACTAAGTTTCAAGTAATATCTGACAAGGTTTTCTCCATTCATGGGGGGAGTTTTTCCCCCCAAAGACTAAAACCAACCAAAACAAAACAAACCCCAGAAAAGATTCTTGTTTAATTCTGTGACAGTTTCTCTAATTCTGACACACAAAACAGATTCTGGCAGTTGGTGGGCCTGGCAGTTGGTGGGAATAAGGCCCAAGCACCTGCCAGTGTGAGACTGGCTTCAGCACATGTCTACTTCGTCACCCAGGTCCAGGACAGGGAGCTTGAAAGGGTGCCAACAGTGAGACACTTCGCTGAGACAGCAAAGTGAGCAGTATCGGTATGTCCAGGCAGGCAGCAAAGCAGTGGTCCGTACCACCCTCCAGGCAACGGCAGAGCAAAGCTGGACACATGCAAAAGAATGTTTAGGGCCACTTCACACATCCAACATACGAGGCAAGGCAATCAGAGTTAAAGCAATTCTAATATTTAGGAGGCCAATTATTTCAATAGCCTCTCATACATTTTCTTAACAAGCCAAGAGCACTGAATCATATTAAGTTATTCAAAATTAATAGTTGAGTTCTCTTGTGTTACAATGGCAACACTTAGCTTCAAAGAAATGCTTTCTCTTTTTGTCACTTTTACCTACATGTCCCACCTGTATTCTAGATATGCTTTTAATATATGTCCTCTAAAACCACCTTCAGGTCAACTGAGGAGGGAAGTTAGTTTCTCTTCTCTGCAACTATCACCTGTGGAATTATCCAAAATCAAGTCCACCCACTATACTAATACCTTTATTTAGGTAGAATGTTGCATTTTTCCAGAGCCCTTTCACACTGTTTTCTTTCAGTAATGCTTCAAAACTCTAACGTCCTCATACATATTAGCAAAGTCACAGTAGGTTCCCATGCCCAGGACCCTCTGGCACATCCTATTCCCCATGCAGCTCACCAGGTATCAGTCTGCTCATGATCTTGACGTGCTCACTACATGAGATGCAAAAAGCACAGCTGTCTTCTTGGATCTCTGCTCACACCAAAGACTGGCCCAATCCTCTACCATATCCATACCCAGGACTTCACTTCTACACTTATCCTCTGTCTCCCCCAGACTGTCTTGTCCCCTTCACAGGACCATCCCATTGGTGAGCAAACATACTTTAGTACTACCCACCTTAAACCTCACCCCCTATGCATGCCACTGACTTCAGCTAGCTCCCCTTTACCCCCTTTCCACATTAAGAACTCTGCAAAGCCTTCACTATGCTTGCAACCCCCACTGTCCCACTCTCATTTTCTTCTCCATCTATTCCAGGTGGGCCTCATCCCCACAGAACATTCTCAACCACCCACCTCTGTCAAAGCCCATGGTCAACTGGCTGCTCTCCTCCTACCCAATACTCATCCCCAGGCACCCAGGATACACATTTCTCTGGTTTTCCTCCTCACTCACTGGCCACCCTTTCTCAGCATCTCTTCCATCACCTGTGGAGACTGTCCTCTCTAGGTAAGCCCATCCTGTGGCTTTAAATACAATTGCCCAACACACTGATGGCTCTTAAATTTTTATCCCATTCCCATGCTTCCGTTCATCCTTTACCTCTCCAAATCTACCTGGCCTTCCACCAAGGCCATTAGAGCTTCCTAATTCCTACCACCCTGAGCAAATCAAAACAGGACGTAGACTGCTGAGAGGGAAAAAAGTCTAAAAGCCCAGCACTCATTGTAAAGAACAGATCAAAACCTTCAGGACAAAGGTAAGAAAGAAAATTTCTAGAAATTTAAATTTAATATTACTCTTAAAATTCTCAATGATTAAAACTAGTTTGCTATAAAATCTGATTCACTTCTTGGGTTTGCAGTGTTTTAATTAAAAAGACTTACCCTAAATAGTAACCCTGCCAAGCTCTGGGCAAACAAGTTCTTTATTTGTTTATCCTTTGGCTTCTGCATGACAGCTTCTGTTATCCTGAGTAGTATTTGCAACATCTGTTCCCTGGGCCACCCAAAATAAAAGCTCATATTAATAATCACGTCTCCAAAGCACTTTATAGATATTAGAAATCTCTTAAGAATTCAGCAACATTGATAATCACATATTACTCAAAACTATTAAAGTCCAGATGCCAATTACATAATGAATATCATATTTTATCAAAATAAGCTCCCTTATGTTACAATAGTTGTAAAAATATGCCTCCCATGTCCACACAAACAGGCAGGATAAAACATATCATTCCAGCCTGATTTTTTCTTCCTGCAAAAAGGGAGGCAAGATTGTCTTCTCCAACTGTGCCTGCACCTTAAAGGTACTCAATGAAAACCTACTAGAACATACACACACTCTTTAATTTTGCTATAAATTGTTTTATTTCACCTGTTAGGTCTCCCTATCTTTGCAAGAGGAAATGAACTTGACTTTCTGGTCTTTATTTTGGGGACATATGCAGTCAGTATCTTGGTATGGCGAATGCCACAGCACTCTCACAGGCAGGAGGGGTTTGCATTACAGGACACCTACAGGCACAGTGCTTGTGTCTGGAAGATCCTGACCATGAGCTACAGGGCACCACTGGGACACATGTCATCACTGCAGCTCAGTTCCAATGTGCCCGCATTTTTGTGTTCTCTCACAGGTGGGAGAATGTGAAAGGACTCTGAAGACTATAGAACAGTATAGAGACAATATAACACTGCTAATCACAGTACGTTCTTCAGAACAGCCAAAAGACATTGTTCTTTCTTACACCTAAGTTATATTGCTCATATCAGAGTATCTGCTCACTTTTTCTTTCCCTGGATTCCATGAGAACAGAGAACACATTATCTTTCATATGTAAGAGAGGTGCACTTGTTCTCCAAAGGAAATCACTCTGGCTCCTTTCAGGTTTCACATGCTAACCATTCATCTAATCTTTACTACTTTCTCCTTGGCTTTACTGATCTTCAGTAATAAAACTGAGAATAGGACAAAGTCATCAGATGAGATCTCTAAATCATAGTTTCTGTATACTTTTCTCAAATCTCCGCATAGCAGAAGAACATTTTCTCTTAACAATATATGATGCTGAACCTAATAAAATTCCTCGTAGTAAAATCACCTGTAAGGATTTCCTGCCCTCTCTGTAGCTGGTGCCATTTGATTTTAGTGCCCAGAGTCATCTGGTGGCAGATATTTTCACTGCACTCCATGCTACTTGTCTGTGTGTTCCTATTCCCTGCCTATGGATTCTGGAAGCACAGAAGAGGAAGGGCTATCTTCTGGGCACACATGTATGAAGTAGGACAGTGACTTTGAAGAGAACTGGGAGAAGAAATGGCACAGTGTGGGGAGAGCCTGTTGCTCACCACATTCAGGGTACCCAGGCCCCTGCCGCTGGGGGAAAGGAAGACAGCACCCAGTATCACCACTGCCTATTCATGTTACATGATGCATAAGACAATGAAAAACAATCCCTTGCATAGAACTAGTTACATACACATCATGAGAATGTGATGAGAACAGCCGACATCATAAATTTCAAGTAAAACCCTGATCGTGGCAACTGCCATCAAAAGCTACAAATGTGACCGAAGCCATGACTGACAAAAACACAGGAAGTCCATTTTTGAACCTATGAAAGCTTGGAAACAGAGGCATCAAATTCCCATGCTGAGTTTTCTGGAAAAATATAAGGGTGGAAAAACTACAGTTTGGCAAACTCTTTCCTAATGGTAGAAAGTTTCACGACCCCCCAAAGCTGCCAGTGTTGATCCTGGCAGCTTGGTCCTTTCTATTTTGTGAAACACTAACTTCTCCGAGGAAAACTGATCAAAGAGTGTAGCAAACTTCTGTTGGAGCACAAGGAATCAGGCATGTGTGCCATCCTTGGTTCCAACACAGGAGCAAGGGTTTTCCTACATTCTTATTATTCACCTGATCTCTAGCTCCTCATACAGGTGACATTCTGACTCACTTACATACCAGTTATTCTCTATTTCAGGACCACTTCTTACAGTTCCCTGGCTACAGCCCTGGTCTGAGCCATCATCATCTATGGCACTCCACTGCATGTTCTTCAGCAGCCAGAGGGGCCTTTCAGAAACGTAAACTGTATTATGTCACACTCCTGCGCATACACAGAGAGGTAGCTGGTGTCCTTTCTTTGGTCTGCAGGGTCCTGAGCAACCTGGCCCTGGCCTTCCCCCTCCAACCCCCATTCTCCCTCTTACTCCATCCACTCCACCACACTGTCCATCATCTTGTCCTTCCTTAAACAAGCCACTTTTCTTTTACCTTTTCTCCCATCAGGGCTTTTGCATCTGTTCTTTCTATCAGGAATGCCTTCCCTTAGACCTCCCCAAGGCTCCTTCTTCCCTTCACTCAGGGTTCTGCTCAGAAAGACCTTCTCTGACAACTGACAGAAATAACCCCCCTCCCTCCATGCCAAGCAACACACACCCAATTCGGGACTCTTTGCCCTTTCCAGCCTTCACTGTTCTTCTCAGCGCTTCGGATTTTCTGAAATTGTTTTCTAGGTTTTTAATGTCTCTCAGTCCTATGAGGATGTAACCTCATAAGGGCAGGGACCTTGTCTACATAGTTCTTGTCTACATAGTTTACCAGTATATTCTCATAGTAGAAGCTTGATAGTTATTTATTAGATGGAGGAAAAGAAGGTAAGGAGAGATAGGGAGAAAAGGGAGTGAGGAAGGAAAGGAGGAATGGGAGGTAAGACATTTTCTCCTTCTTAAATACACAAGAAAATCTTTTAGAGAAACTGCTCACATTCCTTTCTATGCTCTACTGACCATTTTCCTGTTATTTTCATTTTTTTCTACAATTTTTCTTTTCTATATGTTTACCTAGGTAACTACGAATTAGTAAAAAAGAGAATTACTTAATTTTATTTCCTAGAATTTTCACCAAAATAAAAAGATTATCAAAAATATCACTGACAACAGTGGTATATAGAATTCAGGGAGTTTTCAAAGGAAAAGACATTAGAACTAACACTGATAAAACTATGGTACTGAAGAACAGATATTTCAGTTGAAAGCATACACCAGCATTTCTCATTACTGTCAACATTACTCAGTTGGAATTTAACTTTGTTTACATTACATTGTGCATCACTGTTATACTTCCAGTTTTAACAATTGATTAACTTGGCAAATAGTGCTAAGTTAGAAGTCTGAAAGATGACAGAATCTACATCATAGTATCATTTTGTTGGCTGCGGTTTCTTGGTTTTGTGAACTTTCTGCACACCAGGATTTTTGAGCCCACCCTTCTATCATCTTTGAAGAAAAAGAATTGGACTTGGTGGTCTGCAGTTCCTTTCAGATCAGACCTACGTCGCGTCCATGGTTTCCCACCAACTGCAGACACTTCCAAAGCCCCTTTCCTGCTGACTCAAGGACCTCCAGAATATAGGCGTGGGCAAAGGACCCCTCTGGTTTCAGGTAGGGAAGGTGCCACTGGTCTGCAGGGCCTCCAAGGACCGGCAGCCAAGGCAGAAGATCACCCAGGGGAATGCTGACTACAGCCGGGTGGGGCAGCTTGACTGCACAAGGGCAGCGGCAGAACAAGAGGGAACACGCAAAGGACAGGCTTGAGGAGCATTTTAAAGGCAGAAGTGGGAGGCTGATGACACACAAGGAGAAGAGGAAGGAATGGAAAGTGACTCTGAGGCTTTCTGGTCTGTTGAGCATACTGAAAATACCTCATCAGGTGGAGTAACGTGATGACTTTCAAGTAAGAGAAGAGCAGGAAACAAAAATCTAATGCATTGTTTACCTGTAGGGACATTATAAATAAAAACACCGAACAAAAACAAAGATAAAAAGGACAAAATTTTGTACTTTTAATGACAGGAACATATTTTTGACTGCACTATGTATTTAGTATCTGATAATATAACATTTAAAACAATTGTTTTTCCAAAATGAATTTAAAACATCAAGTCTGAAGCAATAAAAATCAGATGAGAGCATTTCAGGGCAATTAACACTCTCCTGAGCTTATGATGAATATTATAAAACACCAGTTATTGCTTTTCCATAACACTATGTTTGATGAAAGTTTAAAATGGAAAAATCCACTATTAAGTAAAATAACTGCTTACTGTTCAAGAATATTTTTAAAAACAATAATGAAAATAATTGACCTATCAAAGTACTAGGCAAATACCTCCTTCATAATTCACAGAAACTGTTACAAAAGACATTTTGTTGTTGACTTTGTAAAACCATTAAATAAATGGACTCCTTAACATTTTAATTATGTTGAAAAACAAAAACATCTGTTTTACAATACTAATTTATTTGATATAAACTTACCATGTCTTTTTATTCATCGTAAGCTCCATTATTATGCGCCTAAAAATAATCAAAACAGCTTTACAAGCATCAACTTGTTCTTTCAAGAGGACAGGAACTTCAGCACACGGTTCCAACAAAAAGACGTTTGCAGAGTTCGTCAAAAATACCTTAAAATCAACAATTTTACATTAGAAAACATAACTGAACATATACATTTAAATAAATTTTGCTTAAAGATGATATTAATTTCACTCTACCAAGAAAACCATCTTTGAGTTATTTCCAAAAGATTCTATTTCAATAAGGCAAGTGGTACCAACACATAAAGTCACAATAAGGCAAAAATAATTCATTAAGGTAAGTGGTATCAAAACATATTCAAAACTTTTTTTAGTTCACCCTTTAGAATCATTTAAATACTGAGACACCTGAAAAGCCTCTTCCTAGGGGAAAAACATCACTATTACATATTAGTATTGCAAGTACCAAAATTTTATGAATCAGAAAAGCTTCTGAATGCTTCTTTTCAACAATTCCTCAAAAACAACAACAACAAATGAGGGAAAAAACTAGGCTCATTGCATTTGAGTGAAAACTTTAGGTGGGAAATGGGAGAAGAGGATAGATGGCCAGACAGTGATTAGACACAACTATGTGACTCCTATTGAGTCTCCCAGTGCATGAACTCCTTGCTGACAGAAGCATGGACAGCACCACTCAACAGGGGTAAGAACCTCAAGGAGCTGTGGTGTGCCCAGAAACAGAAGAAGCCATCCACATCGCACACCTTCCAGGAGCCTTTTTTTTAAAATATGAAAGATAGATTATGCAGTAGCAAACAAAATCTAAGTGAATTCTTAAGGTTAAAAACTGAGATTTCAAAAACAATTCAGATAATCACTCAACTACTCTACCCTCTGTCTCAGAACTTTCAGATACAAGTTCACCATTCTCTATCATCAGGGATATCCTAGCAGAAAAACACGGGAAGCACTGATCCAGGATAATATATACTATCACTGCTTAGAACCACTACAGCAAAATAATGGTGGTTACAATTTACACAGATGACACGCGTGCCCCATCATCTGCAGATATTCTGAGCTGTCAATCTGGTATGAGGACAAACCTACTCTTTCTACCTAGAGGTATATTTCCTCTTACGTCTCCTTTGTGTTCAATAGCACAAATTCAAAGGATGAAGGAGCTTCTCTAGCTCATTTGCAAATAAAATTCTTTAAAGTGTTGTATCAAAATAAATGTAAAATCCGACCAAATTAAAATTAACATCAAAAGTCAAATGGGTGAACTAAGATATTAACAGACTTTAAAGTTAGCTTATGTAAGATTAAAAGGTATAATGTCCCAATTTTCTAAGAAAAATCACTAAATAAGCTCTATAATATAGTTGATGATGGTGATAACATCAGTTGTGAAGAATTTATTAGCCTTCAAGTAAGAAAAACAGAAACAAAGAGCTTTTCGATTACAGCAGTTTTAGTGTCATTTCAGTGGTTGTTTTGAAAGAAGTATACCACACATGATACATGGCAACACAGATCCTTTTAATTCAATATATGTGACTTCTTGAATGTGAATTTAAAATTTTTGCACATTCTCATGAAAGGAGTCTTTATATACTTTTACTTTTTACAAAACATCAAAATGCCAACTGCATGAGTATTTCTTATTAATGTGCTCATATCAGTTAAGGTAAAAATAAACTAAATTAGTATTTCCAGATTGCACTTGTCAAAAGCATCTGGGACACACTGGGGAAAAAAAAAAGAAAACTACTATCTTATCAAACCTCCATTTGGCCCCCTTTTCTTAATAAACAAGCAAAAGCCCAAGGTATTAGACACCAGAACAAAACCAACTACTTAAATCCAAAGTAAATATCTTTTTAACTGTAGCACTATATATAATAAAATAGAGACTGTTTTTTCTCAGTTCAGCCAAGGACAGTAAGTTCTCATTTAATGTCACCAAGACGTTGTTGGAAATGTTGACATTAAGCAAAATATAACAAAACCATTTTTTTTCTCATGAACATTACGACAAATTATGTTGAATCAAACCATGTTACTCAAAGACCCGCTGTACTCATTTCATTTAAAGTCGTCATTTCCAAGAACCCATTGTCGACATTAGTGAAGACTTACTGTAGATGTAACTCATCCTTTCAGAAAATAAATAGCAAACTCTTTTGAACCAAGGAGATCACTGGCACCTGCAACCACCACACGCTGGCAATGGAGATCCCTTTAGCTAAGGAACGGAGCTACTGAAGGACAAAGGGCAAGGACTCCTCCAAGTGTTTCTCTGATGGGGACACAGGTCATATTTATGAGCTGCTCCAAAGGTCTTTAAAGATACACAAGTAAAATCATGTCAATTTTTTTAAGTTAACTTCAAAATTATTTGTAGGTTTTCAATGAAAAGTGAGAAAATTCATGAGCATAAGTTATACTGCTAATTCACTTGAAAATGAAAAGGACACCTATCAAGAAACATTTATGTCATTCCCAGACTTTCCCCAGACCCCACACCTGGCCTCTATATGGGAGGCCTAAGTGACGCAGCTACAAACGTGGATGAAGGGTGGTGGGTCAGGAGGCAGTGAGCAGGGAACGAGAGGCACCCTGTATTTTCACTTATACTGCTAGCAACCTTCAAGCTACATGAGACCTGAGAAAAAACTTCCCCATTCCCATTTTTAAGGTAAAATCTTGACCTCTGGGGAGATTAAGTAATGATCCAAAGTTGCTCTTTCAAATGTTCGCAAATAGTGTCAGTTCTATTTCACATATTCATTCAAATACGTAAAAACTACATCAGTCACTATTCTTCATAAACACGGGCAATTTTAAGAGGAATATTACTTATAAGATTTTTTTTTTTTTTTTTTTTTTT
>CM052652.1:145807991-145885955 GCA_028533165.1 Leontopithecus rosalia
TTCTCCTGCCTCAGCCTCCCGAGTAGCTGGGATTACAGGCACGCGCCACCGGGCCCAGCTAATTTTTTGTATCTTTAGTAGAGACGGGGTTTCACTATGTTGACCAGGATGGTCTCGATCTGTTGACCTCGTGATCCACCCGCCTCGGCCTCCCAAAGTGCTGGGATTACAGGCTTGAGCCACCGCGCCCGGCCTGTTTCAGGAAGATGTTCTACGCTGTCGTTTTGGATTTATCCAGCCTATAGCTTTATCTAACACAGACAGCGGCCCCTCCAGGAGGCCAGCACTCAGCGAGGCTTACAGGGGAGGGACACTGCTATTTGGTTAGTCCTTTCACAGGGGTAATACCCAGCTACTTCTGGTACAGGCCACTGCACAAGAAAAGTCTGCCCAAACATTCTCAATTTAGTTTCTCCTAATGATACTTATTTAAACAAGTCAAGGAGAAGGCAGTGATTTTTTCAGTGTCACAGACATGTAAAATTTGACGGCTTATTAAACAACTCTCCTGTGACAGTGATGACAAAACAAAGATGGAACCTGCAGATGGCCCTGGCTTGAGCTGTAGCAGATGACTGCCAATCTAGAATGGGAGTGCAAAAGCTACTCTCTAAGGTACATAGTCAGAACTCAGCAATTCAGAAGCATCAGATGGGATAAAAAAGAGATCCACCTGCCTTTGTCCCATTGACAAGACTCTTGACTGAGCAGGTATACTTTACTAAAATACATTTACCCTCAACTCAAAAGACAAGTGAAAAAAATTACCTCCTTGCTATCAGTCTCGGAAAATCCTAATTTTTCAGCATCTTCTTGGGCAACATCTTTTTTATCTGGCTCCTCCATGAACACAGGTTTGTCCTGGAGAATCCACTTTCTGTACACTTGAACTACTTTTCTTGTTACAGCTATCTCACAGGAAGGCAACAAAAATGCCTGAAAGGAAAAGAGAAAACCCTCTTTAACTACACTCAAACTTAGACCAGTATAAGGCAGCATCACGGACATTTCCAACGACCATCACCAATTTCACTTTCCTGGGGAACATATAGCTTGTAAACACTGTAAACTCTACACAGGGCCATATATCTTTGTGCACACCAAACTTACCTGCAGAAACAAAGACATTCTAAGAGAACCCCAAAAAATGGCCATTAAAAATAACTCTTATAGGCCAGGCATGGTGGCTTAAGCCTGTAATCCTAACACTTTGGGAGACCAAGGTGGGGCAGATCACCTAAGGTTAGGAGTTCAAAACCAGCCTAGCCAATATGGTGAAACCTCGCCTCTACTAAAAATACAAAAATTAGTTGGGCGTGGTGACATGCACCTGTAATCCCAGCTACTCAGGAGGCTGAGGCAAGAGAATCACTCGAACCTGGGAGGTGGAGGTTGCAGTGAGCTGAGATCATACCACTGCACTCCAGCCTGGTCAACAGAGCAAGACTCCATTTCAAAAAAGAAAAAAATAACTTTTATATTCTGAATAATTTTTCTACAAATATAACCAAATCATACCTATAGAAATATTTTAATTGGCTATAAAACACAATTATAATGCACGACTTGGAACTTTTCCCAACAAATCAGAAATAGGTTCGAAGGGACATACTTGTACAGCCAGTGGCAAATAACTGTGCCCATCTCTTCTCAGCTCCATGTTCACTGATGTCAGGGTGCTGGCCTGAATCAGTCATGGTAGGAGTGGTTCTACCACAGAAGTCAGCAACTGTTACAAATCAAGAGTTTGCTTCTTTTTTTTTCCTTTTCTTCGTCTTTGTCCTTCTTCCTTTCCCTCGTCTTTGTCCTTCTTCCTTTCCCTTCCTTCCTTCCTTTTTTGTTATTATTTTTTTTTAGAAACATGTATCAGGTCACATTTATCAGGTTACTAGTAAGTTTGGCTCAATGTTAACAAGAGCCTCTGGCCAAGCTGTAGCATAATGCATATTTATAAGAACTTTTTATCATTAAGGAATTCCATTATACATCTCCACACCACAATTTTGATTTAATGTGAGAAGATTCCAAAAATGTTAAAGAATTTAAAGGAGAAATGCATTAGCCTTTTGCTTATCAATTTTAAAAACTATTTCTATAGTCAAGGAGAATAAGAAAAAAAGGTACCCCATACTCAGATGCTGTAATATCACAGATTAGGATATTGAGGCTTACAGCACCAGAGGTATTCTTCCAAGATTACAAAGTTAGCCACAAATCCAGGTCTTGGTCTCAAGTTGCTGGGACTTGTTTTAATACTGTTCTTAAGGTTCATGCCACAGGATCCAGTTACAGGCAGTACTCACTTTAACAAGGGTTCATGCAATATATCAATGTCAAGATAACGGCGGTATCAAAAGCCTAAGTAATGGGATTTTAAAATAAAATAACTCAAAAATGCAGCATATATGGGTTGGACAGAATGAACATAACTGAAGAGAAAACTGGAAGAAAAATCAGAAGAAAATATCTAGAATGAACTATGAAGAGATGAAAGAATGGATAAATCGGAAGAGAGGATGAGACAGAGAAAATACAATGAAAAAATTATGAATGATTGGTGATGCAGAAAAAAAGGAAAAAAAGATAGGGGGAAGAAACAATAGTTGAAGAAAGAGTGGCTGAGAATTTAGCCAGAATGAGTGAAATATATCAATCCCTGGATTTAACAGTCACAAAGAAAAACAAGGATAAATATGAAGCATATTACAGGTAAAACTGCTGAAAACCAAAGATAATCAGAAAAATCTGAACAGCAGCCAGAAGAAAAAAGACACATTTCTTCCAAAAGAGCAACCACATGGCTTTCCATTACTTGTCAAAGAAATCATGGAAGCCAAGAAATAATGGAACAAAAGATTCATGTGCAGAGGGCTGCCAGTGTAGAATCTGACACCCAGAAATAAAACACTTCTAAAATGAAAGCAAACTACAGACATTTTCAGATGAGAAAATTTGTTACCAAGAAACCTGAGCTGAGGGAAATATTAAAACTTATTCTTCAGATAGAAGAAGAATTTCCCCTGGTCAGAGATTTGGGAAGCAATAAAATATAATACAAAGAGAATGTAGGCTGGCTGTGGTGGCACATGCCTATAATCCCAGAACTTTGGGAGGCTAAGATGGTGGATCATGAGGTCAGGAGATCGAGGCCACCCTGACTAACACGGTGAAACCCCCTCTCTACCAAAAATACAAAAAATTATCTGGGCGTGGTGGCATGTGCCTGTAGTTCCAGCTACTTGGGATGCTTAGCAGGAGAATAGTTTGAACCTGGGAGGTGGCGGTTGCAGTGAGCTGAGATCACACCACTGCACTCCAGCCTGGCTGACAGAGCGAGACTCCACCTCAAAAAGAGAGAGAGAGAGAGAGAGAGAGAGAGAGAGAGAGAGAGAGAGAGAGAAAATGTGGATAAATCTAAATGAAAAAAACATATATATGAAGATATATATGAAAAAAAGAATAAAACTGGATGAAACAAACTTTATAGTGGTTCTGAAAGGAATAATATATGTATTATTTATTCATAATAAACTGAGGAGTAAATGGAGCTAACATGTATACTGAGGGTAAAAGTTGGAATTAATGCTAGCTTTTAAGCTAGGAATGCATATGGTAACTATTAAAATAAGTACAAATGACTGTAAAACTACTAACTTAAGAAAAATGGGATATTAAAAACAATGAACTTGAAGATCCAATACAACCAGAAAGTAAGAAGACAGCAGATTTAAACCTAATAACAATTGCTGTGCTAAATGTAATGAATAATCATCCAATCAAAAGACTAAGATTGGATTTAAAAATCTATGTAAGAGACTTAGCTACAATTTAGAAGAAGACATCTAAAACATATGGATGGGGGAGGCTGAAAGTAAAGAGTTAGCAAAAGATAGACCTTACAAACACTAGCCAAAAGAAAATTGGTAGAGCTATATTAAAAATAGACAAGACAGACTTTGTGCCCCTCCACCCAAAACCAGATGAATACAGAAACTTAATGACAACACTCAATTCAAAGGAACATAAAATAATTCTAAATCTGTACTGCAATTAATAATTTTGCCAAAAATATAGCAAAAACTGATAGGCTTTCAAACAAAAACCGACAAATCCACAGAGTAGGATACTCTCCAAAAGTGGTAGAACAGTAAGCAAAGAAATAATGTAGCCAGAGGAGACACGAGCACCGATCAGACCTTCTCACCAGATCCTCCAGGTCTCAGTCTCTCACAGCTCTCACCTCTCCGTCTCTCTGAGGTGCATTCAGGACTATTTCTTCAGATTTGTCATCCAGCGCAATCTCTCCTCAGCTGCATCGAATCTATTATTAAACTGACCCATTTAGGTTTTCCTTTAATATTCCAGTTATCACGTTTTTTTGAATGTCTGGAAGTTCTACTTTCTTCCTAATCTGCATTCATCATCTACTTTGGTGTCTTTTATTTCTTTAAATATATTAAACCTATTTATTCTAAAGTCTCAGTTATACAATTGAAGTCCTTATTCGATTTTCCCGTTTCTTCTGATTTTTATGTCTAGAAAAGTTTTGACTTACAAATTCCCAAGTGGAAAAAAGTGACCCGAGACCATTATACCCAGCTAAGCTGCTGTTCATATGTAAAGGCAAAACCTTCCCCATCATAAAAGGACTTAAGGTATAAGCGTTCCAGGACATCTTCCCGAAAACATTCAATGACAAAACAAGGCCAAGAAAGAAAAGTAAGTACTTTAGAACTACAGAACAGGAGGAATGAATCTGTGTAAATACAGAAGCAAGACTAAACATCTCTGCTCATTAGGATTTGAAATCAACTGCCAATTATGGTACATTTATAACATAAATGTATATATAATACAATAAAATTAGCAAATGGAGGGGGCTAAAGAAAACATATGGCTGCTAATTTCTTTGTATTTCATGGTAGGAAACCCATAGTGCTATCTAAAATTACCACATGTAGTTCAAAGTGATTCCAACACCTCAACGTTCTTTTTAAGTTTAGACAAATCTTTCAGCAATTAATATTTCTTATGGTAAAGGAATATTCACTGAATTTCAACAATTCCTTCCATTTTCTTTTATTGTCTGTCCTTCTGTTAAATTCAAGTAAAATTCAGAATTTTCATTAAGAATGAAGGAATAGGTTGGGCGTTAATCCCAACTATTTGGGAGGCCAAGGCAGGTGGATCACTAGGTCAAGAGATCAAGACCATCCTGGCCAACATGGTGAAACCCCGTCTTTACTGAAAATACAAAAATTAGCTGGGTGTGGCGGTGCACACCTGTAATCCTAGCTACTTGGGAGGCTGAGGCAGGAGAATTGCTTGACCCAGGAGGTAGAGGTTGCAGTGAGCTGAGATTACACCACTGCACTCCAGCCTGGCACCTGGTGATGGAATGAGACTCTGTCTCAAAAAAAAAAAATGAACGAATAAAGAATTAAGGATTCCATTGTCATAGTTACTCTGTCAGTCCCTATCCCCACCCCAAGGCACTCTTCCATACTTCTCCTTGCATCAGTCAGCCTTAATATCAACTGACTCTATCTGGTTGCACCTTCGCATGTACAACAGGAGCATGAATATGACAACATTAATGTAGGGAATGGGGTAGATTTTAAAATCATGGACTATTATTAAAAAAAAAGTTTTGGCAGCATGATGTATGCAGTATTACCTAGAAAGGGATGATACAGAAGAGGGGGTGCTTCATGGACAGGGCTGCTGACCACAGTCAAAGGAAATGGAGAAGAAAGGAGTGAGCAAAGTTCCTGTCATAGGAGGAGAGAGAGATGGGCAACCTAGGAGCATTAAGATTAAGATGCAGACATGAATACAGGTCCTCTGAACAATCAGTCAAGTCAGGAGGAGAAGCTGCTATTAGGGGGAAAAAATGAGCCAGGCTTTGTCCTTGTTATCAGTAAGATACTACAGGAACATCAGATTTGATGGCAGGTGGGCATTTTAAAAGGTAAGTGTAGGAGGCACCCAGTGCCAGTTTGTCTATATTGTTCAGTGAAAATGTAGACACTGAGAGTCTATAAGTGGTTTACCCAGTCATTCTGCCTGAATTTTGCTGTGTGATTAGTGAGGTCTAAAAGACCTCTCTGTAAACCTGTGCCCTGTCTTCCCTGAGACAGACATCTCACCCACATGTTGGCGAATCATGGTCCTAAGGGGGCACTTTTCTGTGCAACAGAGGGAGGGTCCTCGAAGCTACGCTCAGGTGTACCCAGCCTCCACAGTGCTACATTGTGCTTTCCAGCTCCTGGTGTTGGGTATCCTCTGCCAGTAACAAATCTTTCATGAGTACAAAAAAGAATTTTTTAATGCAATAAATATTTTTATCTACAAATGAGGTCCAGACAAAAGGCTTGATTGGGAGCCATATGCCACAGTGGTTGCTGGCATTGGATGGGCAGTAAAGGCCCCAAAGAGGCAAGTGTAGAGCTACAGAAGAGACTGAGCCCTGAATCTTGGTTAACACCTCTAATTTGGGATGAAACAAAGAGGGGCCAAGATATGAAACAGAAGACGCAAGGAGTGAGAAGAACCAAGTCAACGCCGGGCCACGGAACAGGAAAAAATATTTTATAAGTGGAATTTTCATTGCAGACTAAACAAACATTTTCTCAAGTGAAATTTTTTTCTTCGTTAAAATGAAAATATGTAAAATCTCTACACTGCTATGGATTAGGTTGGAACTTTCATGATTGGTTGATTTTTTTGTAATGAAAGTCCCAAAAGTGAGAGGGTCAATCATTCACTGTATCAAAACTTGTCTCACCATAAGAAGTTCTCTGTGGTGCATTCCCGTCATTCATATGTACAGGATTCTTCCTCTCCTCCTCACCTACGACTGGACTCTGCCATTCAAGGGCTTAGCCTACTTTTCAGGTGTATGGACGAAAACAACTATTCCCCCTCATATATACATACCCACAAATAGGCCACATTCCTTGTTTTCAAGAGCACCAGTACCTAGAATCAAGTGGCACTGGCCACATGCCACGCTCCAGAGCTGTGGGAGCTCTGCCTGCTGTGTTGAAGGCTAGTGCCAAGTTTCTCCACAGCAGCACAACTGACAACGTTGAACCAGATAGTTCTTTGTCATGGTGGAAGTGGGGGCCGTTCTGGGCACTGCAGGATATTTAACGACACCCCTGGCTGCAACCCGCTAAGATGCCAGTAGCACTTCCTCCCCAGTTGTGATGACCAAAACTGTCTCCAGACACTGCTAATGTCCCCGAGGGAGTAGCCTCAACCCCAGTTGCAAACCTCTGATGCCACTCATGGCTGCTAACTGTAGCCTGGGCTTCTAACCTCTCCTGTCTCCTTCCTTTGCTCACACCTCTTTTCTTGTCTTGGTTTCTGCTTTCTTTCCTTTTATTCCCTTTGCCACGTTTTTCTCCTGTGCCATAAGTACTTCTATCATATTGTGTGTGCCACAGGCCTCTGCAGAGCTTTTGCAGAAACCACCAGCTCCTCAGAGAGCTCCCTGAGGCTCTGGGAACAAGACTGGACTCTTCTTTGCTATGTTCATTTGTTGCTGGGTATTCAGGAGTGGCTTTCTTCCCGCCTACCTCCAGGTTTACTTTGTTATAAAAACATGAAAGTATTTGACTCATGATTTTGCTCAAGTATAGAATTTTCCCTCCTGTGTAAATATTTTTCAACAACAAAATTTTAAAATCACAACAATGCACACAAATTAAAAGATTACAGGGATCATTCTTTATTATTCAGTTCTGTAACATAACCCAATTCATCAATTCTATTTGTTGGGATGTTATGAGTAAAAGAACACGAACAAAAATCTCTTCCATTTCGAGAACTTGCAACACATGCGCCCATGCACACACACACTAACCTGGTGAAATACTTCATTCACAAAGTTGACATAACCTCGTGTTGACAAGAGAATCCGCTGCACCATTTCATACACTGTTCGGTGCTCTTCTTCAATGCTACAGAGGCTGGAGTTGCTGAGTCTTCGGTCCGACAGGGTGCTGCTGTTAGAATGGCTTTTGTCCTGCTCCGCGGGCCCACTACCATCCAGTTCAGGCGCTCTCTCCTGCACAGCGCCACCACCAACAGCCTGGAAGAAAGTCAGCACACTTCTCAATGATGCTCACCCCGACTCAAGAACACCGGGCAAAACTTCAGTCTTGCCTTGTTCTAAGTAACTCTGGTTACTATCAATGTGCACAGGGTACAGCACACCAAAACCAGCAGCTGTTTGAAGCACAACAGGCTCCAGAGCCTGTACTTACCAACTTTCTAACTAACCAACAAATCCCTCCCAACTCAGCTATTTTAAGAGGAAAACTACTAAGTTATTTCAGAAAGAAGGGCTGTGAAATTTTCCCAACCTAAAAGGTTTAATTTGCATTGTGAAACCACAGAATAAATTAATGTGCAGACACATTTGTATTATCATCACATCACGTCTCTACACTTCAGCACTTGCTCCTGTGGTCACAGAGATTTGAAAATTCAGGGGGTATCTTGCAGCAACAATGCTAGAATGCATCATTTCATTCATAAGACTAAGCGGCACCTTGACAGCAGAGTATGAAGATCTTTAAGGGGTATTTTATCAGAAGAATGCTGATCTGAGTTTTATCCTCAGAATCTTTAGGTCAAACGTAAATAAATATTTACAAAATTTTAAATATTTAAAAGACTTTAGATGTGCAAAAAAATAAAGTAATTCATGCAATCACTCACAAAGCTTAACACTGATTTCTGCTCTCGTATCCACATAGAATTAAAGGTTTCCTCCAAACAAAATATACATATAATTTTGCTTCATCTTTACAAACTCCATTATTACTTCTAAGTGTCAAAAATATACAGCCCAAATACAACTAAAATTTTACCCACTGTGAATATTTTTTACAACAAGAGATAAGCCATGAATAGAACAAAACAGTAATTTCAGTAACTACCAAGGGACACTTTGAAAACAAAACAGATATCTAATAGTAATCTCTAGGAATAATTAATGGAAGATTATACTTGTAATAATTTTTCTCTTCATGCCTTAGTTACTAAGCCTATGTGGCTTATCAGAGGCACTGTCACACTGTGAGATATGCTTGCCTGTGGAAATTATTTCATCTTTTTGACAGATCCACTATCTTCCACAGGAAAATAAGACTTTATTCATTTTGAAGCTTCAGTAGGAATGACCCAAGGATGAGTACAATACAGAAAGAAGAGGCCCAAACTAGTCTGAAGAGACTTGCTTCTCCACATTCCCAACTATAAGGCAAGCCACGCAAGTCACTTGGATTTCACATATACACATACATGTATATTAATCTGCAGGACACAGATTCTAAATTAGGTCTAAAGTCTCTTATGACTCAATAACCTGTGACTTTTCGACCCATAACTCCCATTTTCCCCACAAACTAAAAAGAATAAAACAATATGCACATATATAGCAAATTAAAGATGACCACAAATTCTTTGACACTCCTTCCACAGAGGTGAGGCCCATGTCCCCTTCCTTTCATCTATATGGACTGTATGACTGCTTTACCCAGTAGAATAGCGTGGAAGAGACCTGTGCCAATATGAGACCCAGGCCCAAGAGGCTGACAGTTAACAATTCCCATCTCTTGAAACATTTCACTCTTGGAGCCCCGAGCAGACAAACAAGAAGTCCAACTATCTTGTTAGCAAGAAAACAGAACATGAAGTCCCACATGATCCCAGCTTTCCAACTGCCCCAACCAAGTAGCAGGCATGTGAATGAAGTCATCTTGGACCTTACAGACCTACCAGCATTGGTGGGCTGAATAATGACTTCCCCAAGGATGTCCATGTCCTAATCCCCAGAACCTGTGAATGTGTTACCTTCCATGGCAAAAGAGACTTAGCAGCTGTGATTAAGCTAAAGATGTTGGGACAGAAAGATTATTTTGGATTATCCAGATGGTCCTAATATAATCCAAGGATCATTATAAACGGATGGCAGAAGGATAATAGACAAAGAAGGCTAAGTGACCGTGGAACCTGGGAGAAAAGGTGGTATGACGTAGGGCCACAGCCAAGGTGCAAGCGGCTTCTAGAAGCTGGACATGTCAAGAACATAGGATTCTCCCCCAGAACCTCAAGAAGCACAGATCTGCCAATAACTTTATTTCAGATTTCTGACTTCCACAACTGTAAGATAATAAATTTGTACTGTTTCAAGACATTAAGTTCGTGAGAATCTGCAACAGTGGCAATAAGAAACTAATATAACAACTTACTTTGAGGTATAGTGGCAGTGTCTACAATGGTAGTGGCCATTTCTAGGGACAGACATCTGCAGGGTATGACAGCACAGAGGGCACAAATGACTGTCAGCCCAGCACTCATTCCTCCTCCCTACCAGAACCTCATTCCTCTGCGTGCCTCCTCCCATGCACCCCAACTGACTTGCAAGAAGCTGACCCCATCCACAGTACTAGGGAAACAACTTGTTTTGTAGAGGCCAATCACAACATCTCATGGCCCACTCACACATCCAGCTTTAAATGAAATCGGTTCCTTGTTACTGTTCCGGGGGAGAGAGGTAACCCAACTTGTTCCACTCAGACAAAAGGAAAGGGCTTTATATTTCTGGATCGCCTTTAAATGTGAACAAGAAAAGCAGTGCGCCAGCTGTTGGTGGTCATCTTACAGTCAAGGGCGAAGCTGCTGCAGACAAAGCTCCCACAGGGAAAGGACAGAACGGAGAACATGTGAGTGAACCATATTCTCTGTGAACCTCACCACGTGCTTCTCTTTAGTAAGATTAAAGTATTTCTTTTACATTTAAGACAGTCTGAGCTGTGTTCCTTTTTCCATGAGGATGACAGAACCATCCTAACTGATTCCTAAGTTCCAACCTTTAAGATAATTAAAAAGCTAAATAGTAGAAGTAGATGACTCACAACTGTGAAGAGTCAACTAAAAGAAAAAATCAGAATCCAGAAGCAGTGGTTAATTTGCGGCTCTTTAAACTCATCATCCAAATGTACTTTTCAAGATTAAGCTACTTATTTTCAATAAATACAGGTGACGGTTTTCTGATCTTTTAAACTAGAAAGGAAAGGTTACACCCCTTAATTAAGACTTTTTTGAACTGAGTGATAATCACTTACGAAGTGATATAAAATTTACCAAAGAGCATGACTGAGTTTCTTACAAAATATTTCATACAGATTTTTGTCTGCCTGATAAGCAAATAAAGGTATCTCATCCTGGTTCAGAACTAACTGCATTTCCCTGACTGCTGGAGAAATCAGGGGTCCCTGCAGTCCGTCTTCTATGAGCTGCCCTTTCATCTCCTTTGTCATTTTTCAGTGGGTTTGTCTTCCTATCAGTCCATGTGCGCTCTTTATATAGCAGAGATACTAACTCTATTAACAGTCATGACATTATCTCATAGTCTGTTGATGGGATTTAGCCTTATGTTGTCTTTTGACATAAAAATCTTTCTTTTTTTTTCTTAATAAAGTCAACCTCATTTTTTCCATGGCTACTGGGTTTTATTTCTTTTCTTTTCTTTTCTTTCTTATGGAATCTCACTGTTGCCAAAACTGGAATGCACTGGTGCAATCTCTGCTCACCGCAACCATCACCTCCCCGGTTCAAGTGATTCTCCTGCCTCAGCTTCCCAGGTAGCTGGGATTACAGGTGCCTGCCACCATGACTGCCTAATCTTTGTATTTTTTGTAGAGATGGTATTTCACCATGTTGGCCAGGTTGGTCTTGAATTCCTGACTTCAAGTGATCTGCCCGTCACAGCCTCCCAAAGTGCTGGGATTACAGGAGTGAGCCACTGCACCCAGCCTACTTTGTCTTATTTCTACTAAGGTAGTCTAACACTTCCCAAATTTAGGCACTTCCCTGGATTTTCCCTTCTGTTACATTTCTTCATTATTTTGTTTTTATTGTATACCTTAAGTCAATCTGACATTTGCTTTGATATGTTTTAAGAGGCAAGGTTCTAGCCAATTATGCCAACACCATTAATTAATGACTATTTCTTCTGATCATGACTGACATTCTGTGGGGGGATGTGTATGTATGTGAAGGAGACAGAAAAAGAGATTGCAGGGTTGCCAATTTGATTAGATGTTCAACACTAATCTCAGTCTCATTCCTTTGACACAACCTGTTTGGAAACCTATACTACCGTGTCTTAATTCCTGAAAATCAAATGTCTGTTTAGGTTTGTGCCTTGATAATTTTTCCTGGGACTCAAAGACCCTTTAGGTTTGAGGCACGTACTTTTCTTTCTTTTTTTTTCAGTTCAGATAAACTCTTATTATTATTTGTTCAATTATCCTCATTCTTTTCTTCTGCCCACCTAGTATTTGCAAGATAGGGACCTGTACTTAGGTCTTGTCTACTAATTTCTGATTTCTGTCTCTCTAAATTTTTAGTCACTGTGGTGGGATATTTTTTCAGAAAACAAATTTTTTTCTCAGCAATAATCATTACCATTTTCATTTTATTTACTAATTTTTTTAACTAAGACATTTAAAGGTTTCTTAAAACTTTCTTTCAGCAAGTCTTCTGTTGTTCTTACTGTAACTGCACCTCCCTCAGACCTTGAAAATAAGTTTCTCCTCTAACTCTTCAGTGACTTCTCCCCAGTGGAGCCACATGCTCTAGTCTCTGGTGTGCCTCCATCAAGATTCCTAATGACATTGAAGAACAAAAGCCACTCATCTGCCTCTTCAGGTCTGTGTATTCTTTTAGCTCAGGCCTAAGTAGGACTTCTGGGACTTCCAGGGCATTGGCACATCTGTGGTTAGTGGACCACACTTCCTTTCCCTGTTCTTGGGGACAATAAACAAAAGAGCACACAACACCATGATCCCTCAGTGAAGTGGCTGCTCTACGACCTCCACAAGTGGTCTTGCTCCACTAAGTCCCTGAGCAACTCAGCCTGATGGGAAAGCCCCCATATGTGTCTGGCTGACCAAGACCAAGACAGAAAAAGCACAGCAGCCTCCACACAAGGAGAGGTCTCTTCTGAAGGCCTCAGGGAAGAGGTGGCCTTCTCTTCTAGGGACCTCACCATTGCTCAACAACCAGCCCAAAATCCTGAGCTGCTGATCTACTTCCCTCTCCTGAGATGCCAGAGGAGACTTAGCAGCCTCTCAGGTCCTCTCCAAGGGCCACTTATAGTTTCCTAAGAGCTTTCCAGTTATTGGGGCTTGGTGAAGGCAAGACAGGCCTCTGTTCTCATGGCCAGAGGTCACTGGTACTCAAGTGAAGAGAATGAGGAGGAGCCAGGAGTGTGCATACAACAGCCATCTTCTCAGAATGGCCCTGCGCTCCTGAGATTGCGTCATCGTGGCAATCCCAACAATGCACAGCAAGTGATTCAAACTCAATTTCTTCTGAAACCTCAGCATTATAGACAGGGTAGGCCAAAAAAAAATCGCCTACCTATAACCAACAATCTGAAAGAACCAATAACTAATAACGGTAACTTTGACTATGTTCTAGTGTATTTTATTACACAAACAGTAAGAGATAAAAAGACGACGCGCGGCATACCTGGATGGTTTTAGACAATACATCCACTCCATTTTTAGTGTTTTGTGTTGCAGTTAGATACTTTTTTTCCAAAAAGAAGGTTACAATCCATTTAATAAAAACAACACGAGCTGCCATATATGGAATTTTTGTACTGTAAATGTTCTCATTGTCTCGAGTTGAAGTAATGTACACTGGCTTTGGTCTCAAATGGGGGATGTCTGGTAGAAAAAAGAACACATGATTGATTAGGTTAGTGAATCATAACACTATGTAACCCCTACAGATGTTTTGGTTTCCAATTAAAAACACTTATTTTTGGTTGTCTAAATAGCAACTAAGAACGAAGAACCACAACGATTAAAAATGGCATTTTTTTTTTGTAGGGTCATTTCTGATTCCGCCTTGTGATCTGACCGAGAATGGGTAGTAATGTGATTGTTTATGGAAATACAGCTACGGAAAAATTAAGCTAACAACTATTTTTAACAATTTTGATAAATTACATGAGACTAAAATAGTGAAAATCCTTTCACATACATTATACCTAATTTTATTTTATTTTATAGCTGAAGCAAATGTAAAAGTATATATAAACTTTTAAAACATCATTTTAGGTATTTTAACATCTAACACTGCAGTGATTAAATCCACTGAAACTTAGAGTTTTATATCCTTTTCCCTTTAGATGAATCCAATGAAACAGAATCAATATCATCTACTTTATATTTAAAAGAATTTGGAAAGTCACATTTCATCTTTGAGGCATCAAATGCTACCTTTTCCAAAGACTTTCAATTTCTCATTCTTTAAATTCCACAATCAATATGAAAATTATATGGTATTGGATTTGAGATACTACTTGACGTAAGTTCAACCTCTATCTTAATAATTTTTGTGTATCTGGAATACCTGTATGAGGCAGAAAAATTATCAACAAATAACTTTTAATCTAGGAATATTAAGAATATATCATGTTTTTACAATGATATGGACTACATATAAAATTAGAAACAAATTTTGAAAAAATACTCATACACACACACACACACACACACGTAGCTAAGGAAATACATGTTCCAGTACCCCTAAAAATCAGTAATTCTACATCTTTCAAAATGCACCAAGTTTCGGCTTCTCTCCCCTTGCCAGTGTGTGTGTTTCTATGTATGTGTGTACATACACTCACACACACACACACACACACACAGCACAGACAAATGAACTAGGTAGCCATGTTCCCCATAAGAGTAACATCTTGTGTCACTATTTCCTACTCTAAAACTGTTTTTAATTATTCATTAAAACTACTTTTACCTGTTCTAAATAATAGGGAGAGGAAGATTTGACCCCCACCTTCACCACTCTAAGGGATTCTTCTATCCTGTGAGTCCTCATTTCTCACAGAAGAAAAAAACATTAGGAGCCAAATTAGAAATTCCTTTATGTTTCCTAGTCCTCTGGGGCTTACTGTCCATAGCTTGTCTAATCACCTAATATTTGATCTTCCATAAGCACCTGTCAGTAGCAGCTGCTGGATGCAGGACCCAGCACAAGAGAAAAGGCATACAATGGCAGCTGTGTGCCCTGGGGTGGCTTCCAGTCACTGAGCAGAGCCCGAGGTCACAAAACACAACCACCCACAAGGAAAGACTTTAGGAAATGCCGATTTTTTTACATTAAAAGATGACAAATGTAATTATACTAAAAATACCATAAACACATTTCCTAGTATAGGAGCCAGGTTCCTTTTTACTTCTGTGAGCTGAGGTATATCTTAGTTGGTACAAATAATTAAAACCACTTATTAAGAAACTTTAAACATCTAATAATAAAGTTACCATTCAACACAAAAATAAAATGACTATTTTACTTTAAAATTATCAAAGGTCACTTTGAAAGAGACTGCATAGCTTTCCTTTGGATATCCTCTATATGCAGCTCCAACAGTACTTACCAAGTACAGGTTTGTAGATGTTTGTTAACTTAGTAAATGATGGAAATAAATGAGGAAGATAATACTTTCGAAACAATGTAAAAAGAAATTTAAAACCAGTATCTTGATTCTCCTTATTCTTCCACTCCAAGCTTGCAGCCTTTGGATAATATGTAGAAAAGAACATATGTATATTTATATTTCAAATTAACATGTACTAAACTGAAGTGCTGTTATGTTACTAAAATTCCTATCCTAAATATAAAAAATGACAAATAATACTGATAATCATGTAATAAAATTGTAACAAAGCTCAAAAGATGACAGGAATGAATACTTCAAAACAAAACAGTAACTATGTAGAATGACATCATATCTTTTACAACGTGCTGTAATATTCATCCCCATATTTTTAATCTACGTTATTTCTAATTACCTAACATTCCTTGTGCCTTTAAAACATTTAGTCACAAATAATCGGTGCTTTTTTCTACTCAGGATAAGGCCATTTACAATAAATAGAAATTAAAGAAATAATCCCTCTCAAGAATTTCATCCAATGTTACCTACAGACATAATCAACAACAAAAGGCAAAAGCCATGGAATCTTGGAAATGCATTCTCCAAATTAAAAAAATTGAAACGCTAAAATAAACCAGGGATGCCAGTCCACTATGGATTAAGTTTAATCTTCTACAGTGTTGAGATAATATTCTTCCCCTCAAAAACCCATCAGTGTTTGCATAGTGGGAGCATTCCAAAATCATTCAATAGGTGGGACCACACCTCAGGATCCAGGAGGACAGCCTGGTTACATAGGTGCAGTCACCCCACATGACTTAGGGAAAACGCAGCCCTTAGAGAAGACCTGTCAGTGGTTCTAATACTTCCTAGACCAGAGAGCACTCTAGAGCAGGGCTTCCCACCTCCTTCCTGACATGCCCACTTAGAAAATGAATGTGTGCAGCACGTGAGGTAAAGGGACGAGGTGCTTTGGCTACCCCAGGGGCAGTGGGGCTCAGTGTCCATAACTTTTCAAAAGCTGTGCTCTGAGAACTCAACTCAATCGACAGAAGAGAAGGCAGAAGGAAGGCACGGATATGCACCTAAAATCCTTCGCACAATTAGGAGGTTCACAGACTGCATGCAAACCTCTATCCTGTATCAATTCCATCTGCCTTATCTGAGGTCACACAACTCATTAGTGACACAACTAAAATGAGAACCCACGGACCCCAACACAAGTTCTGGATACTCTGTTGATTTTCCAGGACAAATGGAATGTTCAACCACTTGTGAACAGCTGGCATTTGAGATGAATCTAGAAATGGGCCATTAGAACTCAAATGTGGAGTTTCCAGAATATGAAAGCATGCCTCAGTCAGGCTCTCTCTGAAGTTCTGCGTTTCTGTTGCTGGCTAAAGGGAACGGGGTGAGGAAAGGGACAAAACTGCTGAGTATTCAGAAAGAGCAGCCAAGTGCTGAATCTTGAGAGTCAGCAGAGAAAAGCACAGTTCCCTAAAGAAAACTAGAAAGGAGTGAAAGGAAGGGAGGAGAAATACCAGAGAAAATATCAGGAGAGGAGCGAATGTCATGAAGGAGGGGTAGTCAAATCCCCTCAAAGAACGAGGAAAGTAAGCCCTGAAGCGTACCCTCCCTCTGGGCTGACCCTAGAATCTTTATGGTTTGCGGCTTGCCACTTCGGCAGTCACAGGGCAGAAGGCAGAGAACAGTGGGTGTCAAAAGAACATGAAGTGGGGATGTGAACTCAGCAGAGATGATTACTTCAACAACTGGGTTGTGAAGTGGAAGACAGATACTGGACAATACCCAGGATGAACTCAAGGACAAGAGAAGTATTTACTAAGAAAAAAGAATCAGTACATTTTATTCTATTATTTAAAAATCTAGACCAGGAGTCACAATCTCCTATTAAAAGCATAAACCAGTTACTTCAGTTCTGTATGTAGTTGGTGCATATGAGAAAAAATAATACGTGACATAAAGGAGACCTATGCCAGTGGCATGAGGAGACTGGTCCATATGCTTTTCTTTAGTCCCCTGGTCTGCTCTGCCTATTCCTGTTCACGTGTTCAGCCTCTGGGCCCACCTCCTCCTTCATCCTGTCTTGCAAGCATAGCGATTAGGGGTAGAAAGGAGTAAAGAGAGAAAAACGGTTTAAACACACTCACAAAATAGTATACATAGCTGGTCTTGCTGAAGTGACCTAACAATGGTACATATTCTGCATTTGCTGAAATATCACATAAAATCACCTCAAATAAAAAGAAAAAGGAAAAAATATGGATCTATAGAGAGAAAAAAGGCAGTATTTACTCTTTCCTACTGAGAATAAACCCACCACTGAAACAGTCATAATTTTTCTGACCTGAATAACCATATACTTCAACAGTATTTGAAGAAAAAAGCAAGTTTGGTCCTCAGCAATCTTCTCCCCTGATACAGCTGGCAGGAGCGGAGTAATTTCTTCTGGATATATCTTTACTGAAAGTACAGAAAACGATGAGAGCTCATTCACCAAAGTCAAATTTTAAACGGAGTTTAGGGTTTTAAAAATGGTCTCCATTAAAATACATCTCTCCATCCACTGGAGCTGCTCACACTGAGCTCCAAGGCAGTGTACATGAGGAGCCTAGAAACACAGTCCAGATGCCCATGAAGCACCCTCTCCCACTGCCCCATTCTTTCCCTTTCAAATTCTTGATCTTTGTCAGCCCAAGATCAAATGCCAGTCATTGAGCAATAAAGCAATACACAGTAATAAATCAATGGTCCCAAAAGGCAAGTTCCTTGAAAACTCAAAGGCCACAAATGGCCACATGAACAGTCCCATGGAAGGACAGAGGCTACTACTGTCCTTCCATAGACACTGCAGGAAGATACACAGAGGCAAAACAAGATCGGGTTGAGCAAATGAGCGTCCACTTAGGAACAACGGTGATAAGAACAATAGACAGTAGCTTCGGATGTTGAAGTTTCATCTCATTAATAGCCAGAAAACCAGTCCAGACTTCCCACGTGTCTCTACTTCCTTCTACTGCCAACATCTGTCCCCTCCTTCTATTCCTGCTTCCATCAATTCAATCAATTTCTCCTGTCATCGTTTCATATAAAATAAGCTCCAAGTCTTGATTCTAAGGCATGGAAGGATCTACCGTGAGTACGAAAGGGGAATAATTCCTTTTCAGACTCCATTAGGATTTCTATTCAAGAAAATGAAAAAGTAAGAATTCCTTAATATAAGTTCAAGAGTTAATTTAAGCATGGGAGACCTGCTAACATAACTTACCATCAGCTACACCAGGGCTGGGATTGATGAGTGTCTCCAGTGTGCAAGGGCCCTTGGATGACATGACTGCTGGGAAACCAGGCACCAGGCAAGCAAAAATCAGCACCTGCTCTTCTGCACAGTTTGTCTGAAGTGCTTGAAGCCACAGAAGAAACAGCCTGATTCCTTCACATCTTATCTAAAAACAAAATTAAAAGCAAAGAAAATGAAACACTTATATGTATTTACAGAAATGCACTGCAATGTAGCAACAGTCTTGAGAAAGAAAAACTACAAGTGAAAGGTATGTTAAGTAGTACACCAAGTTCTTCACTTAGGGACAAATAAGCAAAAATGCTGCAATACAGCACAAGAGTTAAGAGCTGGAGTTCTGGGGCCAAAGTGCCTGGGTTCAAATGCAGGTTCTGCCACTTTCTCGCTGGGATCCATGGAGGACCACATAATACTCCATGCCTTAGTCTCCCCATCTGTAAAATAAGGATGGTAAGAGCACTGACCATAAAAAACCATGATAAAGACTGAGTTAACATATGTACACCACACAGCACAACGGCTGACTCCCAGGTATTTCCTGTTAATCGTATCTTATTCTGTAAGGCAACAGTACCCACAGTATCAATGTTCAATTATCCATAAAAACAATGACAAAGAGAATCTTGCCCCCAAATTTACATGTGCTATCACTATAATATACCATGTTCAATTATCCATAAAAACAATGACAAAGAGAATCTCGCCCCCAAATTTACATGTGCTATCACTATAATATACCATGTTAATAATGTTCTTGAGAATCAGAAGACTTGGAGCTAAATAAGACCTTGAAGGCCTAGCTCAATGAGACAAAGCAGCTCTCCCTTACACCTTATACCACTATTCTATTTCTCCAACCCCTTCGCCATGCTCTGAATTCCCAGCACCACGCTGTAGAAAACATCAACATAGGCAGATGTGTCCTTTTTTTTCTTCATACTTTCAAATTCAACCCATTCCTAAAATTCAAAAGCACATGTCTCTCCATTTCTGTACTGCTAAATGACTAAAAACATAATGTCAAGTAGAAGAAAAAAAAACAAATTAGCAAAAGAGACTGAAAAAATGTCACATGCAGCTGAAAGATGGAGTAAGCTCCAAATACCAGCAACTAGAGTGACTGCCTCATCTCCTTTCAATTAATTCACGGTGGTGCCGACTCCACCAGAGCAAGAACACTGCAAGTGAAACACAAGGCCCTGCCAGAAAACCAAACCGAAAAGGGGAGAAGAGCCAAAATAAAAATATTCTGCTGACTTCCAATAGAAGTAAAAAGACACTAGAACAGACAACCCAGCTGGTGACAGTGCTACCCCACTAACAGAGTAAATTCACAAATTCACAGCATACTTCAAAACATGCTCCTGGCCTCCACCACTGCACTGCTCTGCTCTGCACAAACTTCCATGCCTGCTCACACCTGTCCTCCTCTCCCCTCAAGCAGGTCAAATGAGTGGCAACATTACTATTCAGCCACCAGACAAAAAAAAAAAAAGAAGAAAAATAATAAAGAAGATGAAGAGAAGAGAAGAGAAGAGAAGAGAAGAGAAGAGAAGAGAAGAGAAGAGAAGAGAAGAGAAGAGAAGAGAAGAGAAAACAGCTTCTATGTATATCTTTTTTTTTTTTTTTTGAGAAGTAATTTCACTCTGTTGCCCAGGATGGAGTGCTATGGTACAATCTCGGCTCGCTGCAACTTCCATCTCCCAGGTTGAAGCAATTGTGCTGCCTCAGTCTCCCGAGTAGCTGGGACTATAGGTATGCGCCACCACACTCAGCTAATTTTTGCCTTTTTAGTAGAGAAGGGGTTTCACCATGTTGGCCAGGCTGGTCTCGAACTGCTGACCTCAGGCAATCCACTTGTCTCGGCCTCCAAAGTGCTGGGATTACAGGTGTGAGCCACTGCACCCGTCCAGCTCTACGTACATCAAATCGAATTATATTTAATTTAACAAGAGGGAAGTTTCTATGAAATTCTATTACAAGTCTCCAATTTTTATATGTTAACTGTATTTAAGAGAACTAAATATAAATAAGTGTAATTATAAACACAAGATAACAACCTGATAAGTTTTAATTATAAATCTATTTCCTTAAGAGCGACAAAATATAGAATCTACAGTGAGACTAGGAATAACTCACTTCTTTTTTTTTTACATGAGAAATAGTTAACATATCAAGTTTTAAGAGGCTGTGATCAATTAAGCCAGTATAAAACCACCAACATATTGGCTTATTAAAGGCATTTGCACAGCTAAATTAACTCCAACTGAATTATCGTTCATAAAATATTCATCCCAGGCTGAATTTTTTCTGCCACTTATGTTTTAGGGTAATCTTATCTCAGCATCAAGAAGTATATGTTATAATAAAAAACATATCCATTTCAAACTCAGCTAATTTTAACCTATAAATCTGCCACAAATACATTTTTAAGAGTAAGGCCCTGTTGTTCTTTTCTCCCACAATGGCTCTCAAAATTAGTAAAATTCATTAGAGACAACTATAATTTTAACAACCAGTTACCAAGATGGACAGAATCAAGCATGTGAGCTCTGAAGCTTAAAGGGGGACTGTCCTTCCTTTTTCTGATGATAAAACTGAAGCAGTCAGCGTCTTGCCCATGATCCCTACCTGTACCCAGCAGAATCAGAATAAGAACTCAGAACTCTACACTCTGAAGCCCAACCCATTTTCTCCTAATACTATTTAAAATGTCTCCTGCAATGATTTATGATGTTAAGAACAAAACTGTAACAATATTCATTATATAATTTCTCAATAAAAAATTAAAACTAAGTCAAGTGGTTTTTAAAGGCCTTTTTTCCAAAATGGCCTAACATTGTTACTTTGTGGCATTAACAAATTTAAGAGTAATAAAAAATGTCATTATATAACAAAATAAAATAAATACCTTAATAGAATTTCCAGTGTGTAGAAGCTTCTTTAAAGTTGAGCCTGAAAGTTTAAAATAATGAATTAGAAAGAGTATATAAATGCATATCAAATATCTATTTTAAAAGAAACTATGTGCTTATGACAAAAATATAATTTTTAAAAATAAAAGGAAGAAGGTTGACCTTCAGAAGCAAAGCAATGTCACAGAGGGAAAGATGTTTTTAAGATAAAAGTACTTTAAGTATGCACCTCTTCAGAATTTCTTTTAAAACAGTCAAAATGACTGATACTAAGGTAAGCCAAATGCCCACAGTGGATTATGTGCAAATATCTCTTGCCATGCATAAAATGGATGCTTCTGTTTTTAATCTCTAAAGGTAAAAATAATACTAAACAACTGCTCACAAAACATTTTTACAAGAACATTTTACGAATACTCAGAATGGCAAGTTTCTCTCCTGGCAAAGACAACTGCATTTACGGGGTTTGGTCCATCAATAAATCCCTCTGTTAGGAGTGCTTTGGTCACTGTCAAGGAAGCACAATCAAGGTTGACTCGGAACTCCAGTCAACTACAAAAACTTTGGTGCTGCAGCCCACCAGAATGAGAAAAGCTTCTCTTAGGAGGATGGAAGACTATTACTAAGTCATCTATAAGTATATTCACAACTTCAGTATGGAGACAGCAACCCAACCTAAATATCTTATGTAGCCTCTAAAATGAGATCTTAACCTCAAAACATGAGAGGACCTTTTACAACAGAAATATGGCCAGGCACGGTGGCTCACACCTGTAATCCCAGCACTTTGGGAGGCCAAGGCAGGCAGATCACGAGGTCAGGAGTTCAAGATCAGCCTGGCCAATATGGTGAAACCCCATTTCTACTAAAAATATTTAAAAATTACCCAGGCACGATGTCATACGCCTGTCCCAGCTACTCAGGAGGCTGAGGCAGGAGAATCGCTTGAGCCCAGGAGGTAGAGGATGCAGTGAGCCGAGACTGCACCACTGTACTCCAGCCTGGCAACAGAGCAAGACTCCGTCTCAAAAAATGAAAAAAATAAACATATTAGAAGTCTTAGGCAAGAGAAATTTGCTCTGAAATTAGACATCTTTTAAGAAAAAAATTACTGAGATCCAAGATGGCCGAACAGGAACAGCTCTGGAGTGCAGTTCCCAGCGAGAAGAACACAGAGGATGAGTGATCGCCACATTTCCAAAAGAGTTTTTACTGCCTACAGACCAGGAGATTCCCAGGCTGAAAATCCCCACGAGTTTCCAGCACAGCTGTTTCAGCTGGCACTGTGGGTCTTCACGCAAAAACTCACACAAATCCAGGCCTAGAATCAACAGGTGCCTAGAATGCATGGGCTACAGATCCGCCCATTCAGCTGGAAAGAAAGGGGTCTGAAACAGGGAGGCAGGTGATCTGGCTCAGTGGGTCCCACCTCCAAAAAAACACCAGCAATCTGAAATGCTCTGGATTAAGAGTATTGCAGCAAGCGCCACTGGACCTGGGACAGTCCAGCTCGGTTGGGGGAAGGGCATCAGCCATTACGGAGGCCGTCAGCTGAGGCAGTCCACCATTACCAAGACAGTACGCCATTGCCAAAGCAGTCCACCATTACCAAGGCAATCCACATGTACTAAGGCAATCTGCATGTACCGAGGCAGACTGCCAGTACAGAGGCAGACTGCCATTACCAAGGCAGTTCTAACAGGAAGTTTACACAGCAGCTGGGCAGAGCCCACAGCAGCTCAGTAACGCCTCTGCGGGCAGAATGTGACTAGACTCCCTCCTTGCTGGGCGGGCATCTCTGAAAAAAGGCAGCAGCACGTCAGGAAATTATAAATAAAGCCCCACCTTCCCAGGACAGAGCACCTGGAAAAAAGGCAGTTATGAGTTCCGCTGTAGCAGACTTAAATGTACCTGCCTAGCAGCTCTGAACGGAACAATACAGATCCTAGCTCAACACTTGAGCTCCTATAAGGGACAGACTGCCTCCTCAAGCAAATCCCTGACCCCTGTATATCCAGAGACACCTTGTAAAGGAGAACTCAGGCTGACATCAGGCGAGTACTCTTCTGGGACGAAGATAATGGAAGAAGAAACTGGCAGGAACCTTATTGTTCTTCAGCCCCCATGGGTGATCCAGGCAAGCAGAGTCTGAAATAGACCTTCAGCAGGCCTACAGCAAGAGGCCTGATGGTTAGAAGGAAAACTAAAAAACAGAAATAACTTCAACATCAATAAAAAGGACGTCCACTCAGAGACCCCAACTGAAAGTCACCAACCACAGATAAATCAATAACGATGGGAAGAAGCCAGTGCAAAAAGGATGAAAACACCAAAAACCACATGGATCTCCTCCTCCAAGAGATCACAACTCCACACCAGGAAGAGAACAAAGCTGGATGGAGAATGAGTCTGATGAACTGACAGAAACAGGCTTCAGAACGTGGGTAATAACTAACTTCTCTGAGCTAAAAGAACGTGTTCTAACTCAATGCAAAGAAACTAAGAACCTTGAAAAAAGGTTAGATGAAATGCTAATGAGAATAAACAGCTTAGAGAAGAATATAAATGACCTGATGGAGCTGAAAAACACAACATGAGAACTTCGCGAAGCAAAGTATCAATAGCCAAATCGACCAAGCAGAAGAAAGGATAGCAGAGACTAAAGATCAACTCAATGAAATAAAATGAGAAGGCAAGATTAGAGAAAAAAGAGTAAAGAGAAATTAACAAAGCCTCCAAGAAATATGGGATTATGTGAAAAGACCTAATCTACATTTGATAGGTGTACCTGAATGTGATGGAGAGAATGAATCCAAGCTGGAAAATACTCTTCAGGATATTTTCCAGAACTTCCCCAACCTAGCAAAGCAGGCCAACATTCAAGTCCAGGAAATACAGAGAACACCACAAAGATATTCCGCAAGAAGAGCAACCCCAAGGCACACAATCGTCAGATTCACCAGGGTTGAAATGAAGGAAAAAAATGCTAAGCGCAGCCAGAGAGAAAGGTCAGGTTACCCACAAAGGGAAGCCAATCAGACTCACAGTGGATCTCTCAGCAGAAATCCTACAAGCCAGAAGAGAGTGGGGGCCAATATTCAACATCCTTAAAGAAAAGAACTTTCAACCCAGAATTTCACATCCAGCAAAAAAAAAAGCTTCATAAGCAAAGGAGAAACGAAATCTTTACAAGCAATTGCTGAGAGATTTCATCGCCACTAGGCCTGCCTTACAAGAGCTCCTGAAAGAAGCACTAAACATAGAAAGGAACAACTAGTACCAGCCACTCCAAAAACATACCAAATGGTAAAGAGCATCAACACAATGAAGAAACTGCATCAACTAACAGGCAAAACAACCAGCTAGCATCAACATGGCAGGATCAAATTCACATATAACAATATTAACCTTAAATGTAAATGGGCTAAATGCCCCAATCAAAAGGCACAGACTGGCGAATTGGATAAAAGTCAAAACCCATCAGTGTGCTGTATTCAGGAAACCCATCTCACGCGCAAGGACACAAATAGGCTCAAAATAAAGGAATGGAGGAAGATTTACCAAGCAAATGGAGAGCAAAAACAACAACAACAAAAAGCAGAAGTTGCAATCCTAGTCTCTGACAAAACAGACTTTAAAGCAACAAAGATCAAAAGAGATAAAGAAGGACATTACATAATGGTAAAAGAATCAATGCAACAAGAACCAACGATCCTAAATATATATTCACCCAATACAGGAGCACCTAGATACATAAAGCAAGTTCTTAATGACCTACAAAGTGACTTAAACTCCCACACAATAATAGTGGGAGACTTTAACACTCCACTGTCAATATTAGACTGATCAATGAGACAGAAAATTAACAAGGATATCCAGGACTTGAACTCAGATCTGGACCAAGCAAACCTTGCAGACATCTACAGAACTCTCCACCCCAAATCATATACATTCTTCTCAGCACCACATAGCACCTACTCTAAAACTGACCACATAAGTGGAAGTTCACTTCTCATCAAATGCAAAAGAATGGAAATCATAACAAACACTCTCTCAGACCACAGTGAAATCCAATTAGAACTCAGGATTGAGAAACTAACTCAGAACTGCACAGCTACACAGAAACTGAACAACTGGCTCTTGAATGTTGACTGGATAAACAATGAAGTGAAGGCAAAAATAAAGATGTTCTTTGAAACCAACGAGAATGAATACACAACATACCAGAATCTCTGGGACACATTTAAATCAGTGTCTAGAGGAAAATTTATAGCAATAAATGCCCAGATGAGAAACAAGGAAAGATCTAAAATCGACACTCTATCATCAAAATTGAAAGAGCTAGAGGAGCAAGATCAAAAAAAACTCAGAAGACAAGAAATAACTAATATCAGAGCAGAACTGAAGGAGACAGAGACACAAAAAAAACCCTTCAAGAAATCAATAAATCCAGGAGCTGGTTTTTTGAAAAGATCAACAAAATAGCCAGGCTACTAGCCAGATTAATAAAAAAGAAAAGAAAGAAGAATCAAATAGATGCAATAAAAAATGATAAAGGGAATATCACCACCAATTCCACAGAAATATAAACTACCATCAGAGATTACTACAAACAACTCTATGCACATAAACCAGTAAACCTGGAAGAAATGGATAAATTCCTGGACACTTGCACCCTCCCAAGCCTAAACCAGGAAGAAGTCAAAACCCTGAATAGACCAATAACAAGGTCTGAAGTTGAGGCAGCAATTAAGAGCCTACCAACCATAAAAAGCCCAGGTCCAGATGGGTTCACAACCAAATTCTACCAGAAATACAAAGAGGAGCTGGTACCACTCCTTCTGAAACTATTCCAAACAATCCAAAAAAAAAGGGAATCCTTCCCAAATCATTTTATGAGACCAACATCATCCTGATACCAAAACCCAACAGAGACTCAACAAAAAAGAGAAAACTTGAGACCAATATCCATGATGAACACAGATGTGAAAATCTTCAATAAAATACTGGCAAACTGACGGCAACAGCACATCAAAAAGCTTATCCATCGTGATCAAGCAGGATTCATCCTGGGGATGCAAAGTTGGTTCAACATACGCAAGTCTATAAACGTAATTCACCACATAAACAGAACCAAAGACAAAAACCACATGATGATCTCAATAGATGCAGAGAAGACCTTCAACAAAATTCAACAGTCCTTTATGCTAAAAACTCTCAATAAACTAGGTATAAATGGAACGTATCTCAAAATAATAAAAGCTATTTAGGACAAACCCACAGCCAATATCATACTGAATGGGCAAAAACTGGAAGCATTTCCTTTGAAATCTGGCACTAGACAAGGATGCCCTCTCTCACCACTCCTATTCAATATAGTATTGGATGTCCTAGCCAGAACAATCAGGCAAGAAAGAAATAAAGGGTATTCAATTAGGAAAGGAGTAAGTCTAAGCAATCGAACACCCTGTCCTGGGGAGAGAGATCCAAGATGGCCGTCTATCAGAAGCTCAGGGTTGCAGCTCCCAGTGAAGGCGCAGGTACTGAGTGGATGCCAGACTTCCAGACGAATTTTTGTTGCTTATGGACCAGGAGATTCCTAGCAGAGGAGCCCCATGGGTCGCCAGCGTGACTCTTTTGGCCAGCATGGCTGTTTTGCCGGCATCCCGCTGCAGCAGTTCTCAGTGCAGAGTATGTGGGACTGGGTGCCCTTTTAGTTGGCATTTGGAGCTCTGAGAAGGCACAGTCACCCATTCAGCTCATTGGGAGGGGGGAGTGAAGCCAGGAACCAGACCGGGAGATTCCCGGGCAAAAAAGCACCACGAATCTCAGTACTGCTGTTTCAGCCAGCGCAGTCGCCACACGGGAAATTGCATAGATCACAGTGCCTTTTTGGCAGGTGACTGGGGCTCCTGGGAATGAATCAACCATTCAATTAGGAAAAGAAAAAAAGGGGGCTCCAAGGTGGGAAGTCAGGTGATCCGGCTTGGCTGGTTCCACCCCCACAAAAAAACAGCAATTGGAAACACGGTTGAGAGTTTCACAGCAAGTACAGCTGAACCCAGGAAGGTCCAGCTCTGTAGGGGAGGGGTGTCCACCAAAGGAAAACAAAGAAACAGAAAAAATATCACCACCAACAAGCTGGACGTCCACTCAGAGAATCAATCTGAAAGTCAGCAATTACAAAGACGACAGGCGGATAAATCCACAAAGATGGGAAGAAACCAGTGCAAAAAGGCTGAAAACATCCAAAATCAGAATGCCTCTCCTCCTACAGGGGATCACAGCTCCTCATCAGCAAGGGTACAAGGCCTGATGGAGAACAAGTGTGATCAATTGTCAGAATTAGGCTTCAGAAGGTAGATAGCAAGAAACTACTGTGAGCTAAAAGAATATGTTCTAACCCAATGCAAAGAAACTTAGAACCTTGAAAAAAGGTTTGACGAAATGCTAACAAGAATAGACAATTTAGAGAGGAATATAAGTGAATTAATGGAACTGAAAAACACAACACGAGAACTTCGTGAAGTATGCACAAGTTTTAACAGTCAAATTGATCAAGCAGAAGAAAGGATATCAGAGGTCAAAGAACAACTCAATGAAATAAAACGAGAAGACAAGATTAGAGAAAAAAGGATAAAAAGGAAAGAGCAAAGTCTCCAAGAAATATGGGACTATGTGAAAAGACCTAATGTACATTTGATAGGTGTACCTGAATGTGATGAAGAGAATGAATCCAAACTGGAAAATATTTTTCAGGATATTATTCAGGAAAACTTTCCCAACCTAGCTAGGCATAACAATATTCAACTCCAGGTAATACAGAGAACACCACAAAGATATTCTGCAAGAAGAGCAACCCCAAGGCCCATACTCATCAGATTCACCAGGGTTGAAATGAAGGAGAAAATGCTAAGGGCAGCCAGAGAGAAAGGTCAGGTTACCCACAAAGGGAAGCCTATCAGACTCACAGCAGATCTCTCAGCAGAAACCCTACAAGCCAGAAGAGAGTGGAGGTCACTATTCAACATCCTTAAAGAAAAGAACTTTCAACCCAGAATTTCTTATCCAGCCAAACTAAGCTTCACAAGTGAAGGAAAAATAAAATCTTTTGTGAACAAGCAAGTACTTAGGGATTTCATCACCACCAGGCCTGCTTTACAAAAGCTTCTAAAAGAAGCACTACACATAGAAAAGAACAACCAGTATCAGCCTTTCCAAAAATATACCAAAAAGTAAAGAGCATCAACATAATGAAGAATTTACATCAACTAATGGGCAAAACAGCCAGCTAGTATCCAATGGCAGTATTAAACTCACATATATTATTATTAATCCTAAATTTAAATCGACTAAATCCCCCAATCAAAAGACACAGACAGGTAGATTGGATGGAAAGTCAAAACCCATCGATATGCTGCATCCAGACCCATCTCACAAGCAAGGATACACAAAAATTCAAAACAAAGGGATGGAGGAAGATTTACCAACCAAATGGAGAGCAAAAATAAATAAATAAATAAAACGCAGGAGGTGCAATTCTCGCCTCTAATAAAATAGACTTTCTTTTCTTTTTTCTTTTCTTTTCTTTTGTGAGATGGAGTTTCGCTCTTGTTACCCAGGCTGGAGTGCAATGGTGCGATCTCGGCTCACCGCAACCTCTACCTCCTGGGTTCAGGCAATTCTCCTGCCTCAGCCTCCTGAGTAGCTGGGATGACAGGCATGTGCCACCATGCCCAGCTAATTTTTTGTATTTTTAGTAGACGTGGGGTTTCACCATGTTGACCAGGATAGTCTCGATCTCTTGACCTCGTGATCCACCCGCCTCGGCCTCCCAAAGTGCTGGGATTATAGGCGTGAGCCACTGAGCCTGGCCTAAAGTAGGCTTTAAAGCAACAAAGATCAAAAGAGGCGAAGAAGGACATTACATAATGGTAAAAGGATCAATGTAACAAGAAGAGCTAATGATCCTAAATATATACGCACCCAATATAGGAGCTCCCAGATACATAAGACAAGTTCTTAATGACTTATAAAGAGACTTGGACTCCCACACAATAATAGTGACAGACTTTAACATCACATTGTCAATATTAGACAGATCAACGAGACAGAAAATTAACAAGGATATCCAGGACTCGAACTCAGACCCAGAACAAGTAAACTTAATAAACATTTATAGAACTCTCCACCCCAAATACACAAAACAGACATTCTTATCAGTACCACGTCACACCTTCTCTAAAAGTGACTACATAATTGGAAGTAAATCACTCCTCAGTAATTGCATAGCATTTCACAGGTTTAGATGAAATATTGGTTGGTTGCTTGCTTGTTATTTTCCTCCCTTATTCCTTCCTGTCTCCATTGTTAAGCACAATTATTGGCATAAAAGAGGTTTTCAATACCCATTTTTAGACTGCATTCTAGCCTGGGCAATAAAGCAACACTCCCATTTTCTCTTCCTCTTTCTCTTCCTCTTTCTTTCTCTTTCATTCTTTTTTTAAATCTTTTTTTTCTCTCTTTCATTCTTTTTTTCTTTTTCTTTAAAAAAAAGGAGGAAGTCAAATTGTCTCTATTTGCAGATGTCATGATTGTATATTAGAAGACCCCATCGTCTCAGCCCAAAGTCTCCTTAAACTGATAAGCAACTTCCGCAAAGTATCAGGATACAAAATCAATGTGCAGAAATCACAAGCATTCCTATACACCAATAACAGACTAAAAGAGAATCAAATCAAGAGCGAACTCTCATTCACAACTGCTACAAAGAGAATAAAATATGTAGGAATACAACTAACAAAGGATGTAAAGGACCTCTTCAAGGAGAACTACGAACCACTGTTCAAGGAAATAAAAGAGGACACAAACAGATGGAAAAAGATTCCATGCTCATGGTTAGGAAGAATCAATATTGTGAAAATGGCCATACTGCCCAAAGTAATTTACAGATTTAACGCTATCCCATCAAGCTACCTAAGACCCTCTTCACAGAACTGGAAAAAAAAACACCTTAAATTTCTTATGGATCCAAAAGAGAGCCCACATAGCCAAGACAATCCTAAGCAAACAGAACAAAGCTGGAGGCATCACGCTATCTGACTTCAAGCTATACTACAAGGCTACAGTAATCAAAAAGCTTGGTACTGATACCAAAACAGAGATACAGATCAATGGAACAGAAGAGAGGCCTTGGAGGCAACACCACACATCTACAGCCATCTGATCTTTGACAAACCTGACAAAAACAAGCAATGGGGAAAGGATTCCTGTTTAATAAATAGTGTTGGAATAACTGGTTAGCCAAGTGCAGAAAACAGAAACTGGACCCCTTCCTGACACCTTGTACTAAAATTAACTCCAGATGGATTAAAGACTTAAACATAAGGCCTAACACCATAAAAACCCTAGAAGAAACCTAGGCAAAACTATTCAGGACACAGGCATAGGTAAGGATTTCATGACTAAAACACCAAAAGGATTGGCAACAAAAGCCAAAATAGACAAATGGGATCTAATTAAACTCCAGAGCTTCTGTACAGCAAAAGAAACAGTCATTAGAGTGAACCGGCAACCAACAGAAGGGAAAAAATTTTTGCAATCTACCCACCTGACAAAGAGCTAATATCCAGAATTTACAAAGAACTAAAACAGATTTACAAGGAAAAAAAAAGCCCATTCAGAAGTGGGCAAAGGACATGAACAGACACTTTTCAAAAGAAGACATACATATATGAGGCCAACAAACATATGAAAAAATGCTCATCATCACTGGTCATTAGAGAAATGCAAATCAAAACCACATTAAGATACCATCTCACGCCAGTTAGAATGGTGATCATTAAAAAATCTGGAGACAACAGATGCTGGAGAGGACATGGAGAAATAGGAACACTTTTACACTGTTGGTGGGAGTGTAAATTAGTTCAACCATTGTGGAAGACAGTGTGGCGATTTCTCAAGCACCTAGAAACAAAAATTCCTTTTGACCCAGCAATCCCATTACTGGGTATATATCCAAAGGATTATAAATCATCCTATTATAAAGATACATGCACACATATGTTCACTGTGGCACTGTTTATAATAGCAAAGACCTGGAACCAACCCAAATGCCCATCGATGATAGACTGGATGAGGAAAATGTGGCACATATACACCATGGAATACTATGCAGCCATAAAAAATGATGAGTTTGTGTCCTTTGTAAGGACATGGATGAATCTGAAAACCATCATTCTCAACAAACTGACACAAGAACAGAAAATCAAACACCGCACGTTCTCATTCACAGGCGGGTGTTGAACAATGAGAACACATGGACACAGGGAGGGGAGCATCACAAACTGGGGTTTGCTGGGGGGTTACTAGGGGAGGGACAGTCAGGGGTAGGGAGGTTGGGGAGGGGTTGCATGGAGAGATCATATGTGACCACACTGCCATGTATGTACCTATGCAACAATTCTGCATGATCTGCCCATGTACTCCAGAATCTAAAGTACAATTAAAAAAAAATATATATATATATGTATGAAAAAGAGAAAGAGAAAAAAAAACAAAAAGAAAAAATAAAAGAGTTGATATTATAATGTATTTGGCATATTGTAACTTTTATGTAATTTTTTATTAAATAAAATTATTGAAAATATGTTAAAAAAGAAAAGAATTACTTAGATCCTCTGATGAAAAGTTTGTGATATCTACAATTAGATATCAAATCATATTTACTCCACCAATGAATTTCAAAGAGTTGTTCTTACAAGACAGCCAGTATTTTGACAACTGATATAAGCCATCTCTACAGTGATTGATGGATGGATGGATGGATGGATGGATGGATGGATGGATACATACATACATACATACATACATACATACACACAGATATATAAAATAATTAAATGCATACTCTTTAGAAATTCGTTAACCAGAATAAAATCACTGGCAATCGGAAGGAACCTTTTATAACAGTTCTACTGTTCATAACACCTAACAGTAGGGCTTGAGGAAATGCATCATGACTCAGACTAGGTTCTATCTAGCACTTAAATAACTAACAGTTTGTGCTTGAGTGAAGGAGGCTAAAATGTCTCCCCTTCCATGACTTCTCCCTTCACCAAACCATATCCAGTAACTTTTGGTCTAGAACAAGCATACTAGGCTGGCTCTCTCTGTCACAGCTAAGGCTCAAATGTCCATCCAGCCCCACACCCTTCCTCAACCTGGGGCCTTGTTCTTTGTCCCCATGTTTATCCATTCTTGGACAGTTCATTCTACCTCAGTTGAACATCTGCTTCATTACACATTTTGAGGACGTCATGGCGGCTGGCCAAGCCAAGATATACTAGACCTCCCAGGAGATTAATAACATTAAGCCTGCACAGACAGTTCTCTTTCCAGCCATCTGGCTAATCCATCATCTTGTAACATATTCTTGGAAATACTTTTTCCTGGCCATTGTATGTGACTGTTGGTGCTTGTTAGTTCTTCCCCTTCTTAGGATGGCTCCAGCTCTGTTTTGTTGTTGTTGTTGTTGGTATTGTTTTTTAAGCATTTGGACTACCTACAGATGCCTGTATCCACTGTTCCTTACACACAAAGGAGAAAAACACATTCAGAAATGATATTATATGCAGATATATAGAACATATGATCCATATTGGTCAACGGTCCCAAACTTTTTGAAATTAATCTGGTAATTTGTTGCAGTGGCAACACAAAACTAATACATGTGTATTTGATCTAGTCTATTCTGTTGTATTCAAAAACTCTTTTTTACATGTAAAGCAGTATACAGTTTAGCAGTTATAAGCCAGATTCAGAAGCTATACTGCTAGGGTTGAGATCTAGGTTCTGAATTTATTAACTGTGTAACCTAAGTTAGGAACTTCATCTCACTATGCCTGAGTTTTCTCATCTGTAAAATGGAATAACAACAGTGCCTATCAGACAACTGTCAGTGAGATTTAAATGAGTGAAGATATATGTAAATGCACAGAACAGTGGCCAGTATGTAGTAAGCACATTTTCCACACAATACAGGGCATCAACTATTCTCTAAGGAACTCTTTTTTAATAAAAAACGGTATTAGCAGGAAAAACTTGTGCAGTGGGGGCACAAAGCATGAGGACTGGTGATAAGTACCTGAGAGCCTTGCTTGGCCTCTGTAGGTTTGTTTTTTTTTTTTTTTTGAGACAGAATTTTGCTCTGTAGCCCAAGCTGGAGTGTGGTGACACAATCCCAGTTCACCGCAACCTCCGCCTCTGGGAATCAGGTGACTCTCGTGCCTCAACTTCCTGTGTAGTCAGGACTACAGGCAGGCGCCACCATACCCAGCTACTTTTTTGCATTTTAATAGAGATGAGGTTTCACCATGTGGTGATCCGCCTGCCTTGGCCTCCCAAAACGCAGGGATTACAGGTGTGAGCCACTCTGTAGGTATTTTTTAAGGCCTTAAGTTCACAAAGACATTTCTACTTACAACATTATCAAGTCCTTTCTCATTTTGTTTTAATTTTTAAGTTCCTCTATATATGGCATGCCTGTGGATTTCTAAGCTTCTTATCCAAACTATATTCATGCCCATCCCACCTGTTCTGTGCCTCATCAACCCTACTGGTTGCCACTTTACTGACCATGGGAATAACTGAAAGAATAAATAAGTAAATAAGATCTAATTATTTGGGCTGATTCTATGAATTTCTAACTGCTATTGGCTAACTTTTACTACATTTTAACCTTCAGTAACCTTTGAATGTAAGTTGTACTGCTTTTGAAGAGGCAGTAAAATATCAGGGCTGGGATTAGTGAGAGAAGAGTACGGATTCTGAACGACATTTAAGGGATACCAAAAAACTCATTAATCAAGATAAATATTTTCATGCAATGGTTTTTAAAAATTGCATTTTAAAAATCCAAAGAATCCATGATGAGCAATATTAAATTTTTAAATACTAGTGTTGTGCTGAACCACATGGGAACCAGAGGAGGAAAAAAAGGGAACCAAAGGGGAAAACATGCGTTTTCTACGTATTTTTAATTTTTTTTTTTTTTACAGAACATTAAAGTAGCTGAAAAGTGTAAACTTGGGTGTATTAAAACACATATCATTAGTTTAAATATTTTATGTATAACAAAGAATGTATTATAATATTATTTTACTGGCTCAGAACAAAGCAAATTCATCGTAATATTTTCAAAATCTATTTCTTTGCTTCTCATTTTCAAGTGTGAGAATTGTCACATTTGACAATTTCTTTTTGACCAAGTAACAATCTTTTAAAGATCTTTTAATACCATTTTTGAGGCCAGGGGATCATACAGATACCTCTAACCTAAAACTTTAACATTATAAAATCTTTTCCTATTTATTTTTAAGTTTTTTAAACCTCCCTCTCAATATCATGCTTCAAACCAAATTGTAAACAATGCAGTACACCATCAGCATCAAGCAAGGAGCAAGAAAGAGAGAAGCTCCCTCTGGGCTGCTGGTACATCAAGCTTGCTAGAAGAGGCCAGCAGAATAGAAACAGAGAACTTCCTGGCACTACAAGATCCACACTAAGCATGAGAAGCAGCACTCCACTAAAAATTTGAAATGAACATAAATTAGCTCAAAATGGATCGAAGACCTAAACTATAGAACTGGTAGATGAAAACGGACTTTGGGTTAGGCAAACATTTGTTACACATGACACCAAAAGCACAATCCATACAAGAAAAAATTGATTAACTGAATTTCTTCAAAATTAAAAACTCCAACACATTTTTTAAATGGGCAATAGATTTGAACTTCACCAAAGAAGACAAAGAAACAGCAAAAAAACACATAAAAAGATACTTAAGATTATTAATCGATGAGATACCACTATCACTAACATAAAAAAACTGACAAGTGTTGAAGAGAACCTGGAGTAAGTGGAACTCTTATGCTGCTTGTAGGAATATAAAATGGTAAAACCACTTTGGAAAACAGTAAAGATAGGAAAGCATATGTTGACAGAAAGACTTCTACACAAATGTTTAGAGTAGCTTTATTTTTAATAGACCCAAATGCTAGAAACAATCCATATGACCATCAACAAGTGAATAAATCATGGGATTATGGTATATCCACACAACAGAATACTGTACTACTCAGAAAGAAGAATGAACTATTAATTCATGAAATAATGTGAATAAACCTCAAAATATGCCAAGTGAAAGAAGCCAAACAAATAGTATGATTCTACTTATGTAATACTCTAGAAAATACAAGCTAGTCTGTAAGGGCCAGAAAAGCAGATCAGTGGTTGCCTAGGGACTAGGGGGTAGAGGTGGGGGTTAGAAAAGATGGGAGAGCGGGATTATCAAGAGGAATGAGGAAACTTTCCGGGGTAGTACCTATGTTCATTATCTTGTTGGTAGTAATGATTTCACAGGTGTACACCTACATCAAAACTTACCAAAAGGTATATTTTAAATATATGTAGTTTACTGCATATCAATTGTTAACCACCCCCCATAGAGATACTTTTTAATATAAGAAAAAAAGATCAGGCAACCTGGAAGTGATTGGGTCAAAGATCAGGAGAATGGAGGACGTGGTCAGACAGAGATCAGGGTCTGAAGACACAGAGGCACAGACTGGGCGTGGGGGCTGATGGTTAACTTGGCATGAAGGAAAAGGACTAGGAGAAAACAAAGCCATGGGGGTGGAGGGAAGGCAAGTGAGCAGGGGTCAGAAGACATGGCAGCGACCAGGAGGTAGAAGGTGGCATGTAAAAGGGACAGAGACTTTCATAAAGGGGATTGTGGCTGATGTCTGGAATTGGCATGGGAGAAAAGAAAGACCATGATCTCATCCCTTTTCCTGAGGGAAACAGAGGAGCTTCAGACAAGTCAGGTTTCAGGTGGTCAAGGAGGCAAAAGAAAGAGGTTGAGGCTTCAGGGCTATTGTTTGACACAAGAAGACAACCGGAGGGCAAAACACAAAGAAGTGCCTGGGAGGAAAAGACACAGAGCAGCGATGGTGAAAGCACCCTGAGATGGCATGGAAAGACACCAAGTGTCTCAGCCCCCATGCTGCCAGGGGCATTAGTTCCAGACATCCCCTGGTGAACATGGATGCATGTGGGGTCCCTGATTTCACCCAGTCTAGTTGTGATACACTTCTGAGGGTGTCCTAGTGTGAAGTGCACAGGGAAACCCTGCTCTCTCAGGAAGAGTGAGCTATGGTACGGTCTAACTGAGGGGACCAGGGAAAGCTGCCAGACTCAACCTCCCAAGGAAAGGTTAGGATCTGGTGGGCAGTAGGGAACTTGAGAAATGAGGCTGGTCAGAGGCTGTGTTCACATCCTGGGCAATGTGGGGCCACTGGTTAGTCCCAGGCACAAAGCCAGGAATACACTTAAAAAGTCAAAAACAAATGTTCAGCTTAGTTATGCCCTTGGTTTTTACACTATGTATATAAAAAACCTAGATGAACAAAATAGATTAATGACTGTAAAAAACACACACATGTGAATTTTCCAATAACTGAGTCCCACTCCTTTAAGCCTAGGCGATTATTTGTTTTCAACATTATTTATATAAAACAACTCTAATACAAAATACATCCTTTTGCCAACCTGACAATTATGAGTTTGGGCATAGCACTGTATACGCAGTGAGACAGCAAACTTGCTTTCTAGAGGCTCCTGAGCAGTAAGCCTTCTTAAAGTGAACACACATATAACTTAAGTCCTGTGTTGATGATGCATGGGCACATGAAGGGGTGCTGCAGCCTGACTTTATACCAAATATCCCTGGTTTGCTGCCAGTGCCATTCTTTGCCATTGCCTCACTCTCTATCAGTTCTAATTATTGCCCAGAGATAAGATGTCAAGCAGTCACCTTTATCCACCATGATTTACTGGCCTAAAAAAAATGACTTCAGAAAAAAATTGATAAACGATATTTTCTTTTATAGTCAGTAATGGTAATGGAAATTTACAAATAGTTGAGTTGTAAATTAGCACACAATGCAGAGCTCACGAGTACTGTGCCAGCCACTGCCCTGGTCATCTTGCTCTCCGAACATCTCTTGAAGAAATATCTCCAGATGCTTCGAATAATGAACCTGTGTTCATTTCACATTGTGAAGCTTAGAGTTCAAGTATATTTCCTCATTCAACGATTTAAAGCAAGAAGCCAGCCATTAAAAACCAAAACAAAGAGAAACCACAGACTATCCCTTCCCTCTGAAAGTAGTTTTAAGAGAAATAGAATGTCTCTGTGTTTTCTACAGACAAAACAAAACGACATGGTAAGAAACAGACGTCAAGCATTGTGGTGGTTGATGTTTCAAATTATTTTCTTCCTTCTCAGGATAAAATGTGGTATTGAGACTCACAGAATATAGCAGTTGCCCTTATTTTAGGTTTCTCTGCTCAGTGACATTGTCATTTGCTGCGTGCGACAAGAAGCATACTCCGTTAGTGACGTATAACCAGAACTTCAAGGTTCTAACCTAACACTTCAGAGTACACTGTCCCCCACCAGCTGCAACAACATTTAATTAGTAAGACATTAGCATAGGAGTGTTCTTCCTAGTAGGTAAGGAATATTTGCTACTTAGAATGACAGGCACTAGCTGGTGAGAAGGCCCCCGCCCAAGACTCAGAGGTTTTGTAAAAGTCAGGATGCCAATGCTGAGCACATATTTAAAGTATATTCCTTTCCTTTGATACCTGGTATTTCCCTATAGTTTCTTAGTTTCTACAGCTAACTTGGTCAAGACCTGTAGTGATAAATGGTAACAGTTTTAAGAAATCCAAATAAACTGGAAATAATTAAATAGGTACAGTAAGGTATATATGAATATAATTACAAATCCATAATCTCTTATGGACCACTTCAAAATCCAAAAGACTATTATGAAAACTGAAGCTTTCTGTATAAGTCGTTAGTGTACAGGACTTGATCTGAATTCATATGCTGGCAACACCTGAATAAGGCTATTTTGTGTGTGGATATTCCACTAATGGTGCAAATTCTCATCTTAAGCTACAGAAATAATAACTTGCTTAGTTGAGGTGGGTGGCTGCCCAGACCCCTGGAAGTGTTATGCTAAGATTGTGTTGATGTTCTAAATTATTTGCTTCATTGTACATCAACATACCACATTGCCATTCTAAAGTCTGAAAATGCCTAATTCCAAAGCACATCTAGTAAAGATCATTGTAGAAGAGATTGTGGACTACCCAATATGATTAATCATGCCAAAATATATTTGTCTGAAAAGAACCTGTTTGACTCTAACACTAAGTATATATATAAGCACCAGTAATAAACATGGATAATTTTATATGCAAATGCTCATACTTCAGCATTATGAAATATGATTCATTCTGACCACTTTATAGCAACAGCTTATTCTCACACCAGATAAATAACACATACTGCTATTTGATGGCTCATGCAACTCAGTATCTGGCAATCTCAATTGAGGCATCTGAGGCCTCCAGTCACTGTTCTCGTTAAGATGCTGCCAAACTGGGTAAAAAGCTACTAGTACCAGCAATTTTAGCCACTTTATGTGGTATTAGGCAGAATTAAAATAATACTACATACTGCCTACTAGACACATAGAGTTTTACAACACAAACGCAAATTAATTTTCACACATACTTCTAATAACTTTATTCATGCTGAGAAGGGCCTACTAATCTTCAGAATTCTAAAGTGCTATCTAAGAAAATGAGTATAGTTTTCATACAAACGATATAAACAAAGTTGAGGAAGGATTATATGTAGCACAGATGAAAAATACTGCATGCAGCTATTTCTCATTGTCACCATTCCTACTGTACCGTGGAGCACCGCAAATCCCCATGATGTCTCTTTAGATTACACCTTACATTTAAATTTTTATTTTTTCTGTAATTTAAAAACACAAGCTCAAAGGCTCAATTAAGCAGAAATGCAATAGACAACTCTAAAATTTAAAGGAAAACTGTCTTTGTGTATTTGCAACATTTAAAGATAAAGGCACTATCTTAAAGTAATGATCTACATATTTGGTTCAATTGACGTATTTACTATATACACTTTGCTTTCTTTAAATTTAGAACATATAACTTCAAATAATTCAATTTCTATAAGAGTCAATTCCATTTTTCACATAAAGAATCCTAAATTTAGGATTTGGAATTTTGGAATATTCACTGATCATTGCATTCTCTCAGGTTCCACAACTCTGTACATATTGATCTCTCACCCAGAAAACCCTTTCCACACTGCACTTGTTCATCTTTCAAGGCTCAGATCAAAGTTACCTCTCTTGAAGCCTTCCTCAATTCCTCTGAAAAGAATTATTCAACTTCTCTTTTTTGCTAGCAGCATACTTCTTTCATAGAGACAATTTTGCTGTAATTATTTCTCTCATCTATCCCGACTGGGCAAAAGGCCTATACAAGAATGGTGCTATATTCTTAGTTTCTGTCCCAGAACTTTGCACACGAATGTCTCTCCCTCAACAAATATTTTAATGAATGAATGATCAAACAGTTATATCCCATCATAAGGTCATGCTCTCCACAAATACGATCATCTGGTAAGAAAACCTGCAGGAAATGCTAGACTCTTGTATGGCAGGGGATTGAAGGAGGCACTCTTTAAAACAGAAGGCAGAATTCAAAATACATTTCACAGAATTACTCCAGCTGTGCTGTGTATATTCAAGTGGGATGAGATGTTAGATGTTAAAAGCTGGACAGAAAAGGCTGCTGTGGTAACTTGCTTTATTTCAAGTTTCCTCTCAATGCCACATCCTAAAGCATTCAAAGAAATTAATTTTGAGTCAGTGACACAGGCTTAAAGAACAAGAATTCTCTTGGCCGTGCATGGTGGCTCACACCTGAAATCCTAGCACTTTGGAAAGCCAAAGCAGGTGGATTGCCTGAGGCCTGGAGTTCGAGATCAGCCTGGCCAACATGGTGAAACTCCGTCTCTACTAAAAATACAAAAAAAAATTAGCCAGGCAACATGGTGTGCCCCTGTAATCCCAGCTACTTGGGAGGCTGAGGCAGAAGAACTGCATGAGCCCAGGAGGTAGAGCCCAGGAGCCAAAATTGAACTACTGCACTCCAGCCTGGGCAACAGAGTGAGACTCCATTAAAAAAAAAAAAAAAGAATTGTCTTAAACTTATTTAAGAAAAATACTCAAACTTCATGTACACAAGAATCCCACAGGTCCCAAGTTAAAAATACACACTACTGTGATTCAGGAGGTCTGGCTGGGACCTGAGACTCTGCATCTCTAACAAGCTTCTGGGTGAGGCTTATGCTGCTGGTCTATAAAGTATACTCTAAGGAGCACACAGAGGAAGAGACAGACATATTTGTCTCCAAAGTCAGAGTGGGACTTGTCTTGATTTCATTACCATAATACCATAGCCTTATTAATATTCCTTTCTATAAGCTATCTTGATGATATCAATTTTATAAAACATTACTGAAAATTCAAGTGGAAGAAATTCATATTACTAAAAAAATGTTAATTGTTCTTACCTATACTCTGGTAATGCCATCGAAAGAAAATTCGTTCAGGTAGAAACTGCAGTATTTTCTATTAAAAGAAGATACAAAGAAAATAAACAAAAAATGAAATTATACATTTTCATAACAGGCCCATATTACTTGCTATATATAAGTTCTAGAAGAAGAAAACTGTTTACAATAACATAAACACTGCACTTTGTGCTGTATTCTAATGGATAGTTTCTTTCACTTGCCCGAGGCAAGCTTCCTTACCTCAATGTTTTTAAGAGATCATTGTCCCAAGTTTAATTCCCTCCAAAAGAAAACAAGAAAAAACCTAAAATGTTAATTTTATCTTAATTAAATAATAGCCCTTTCTTAAACATTAAAAGAATAATTTCCCAAATGACAGAGTCCCCAGGTTTCTTCTTTTTCACCATCTCCTTCCCATTTTCATTATAATCACTATTAGTCTCTGGACAAAGAACAGGATTGAGAAGAAAAGTGAAAACAAAGAGGATGAGACTGTAAACAATTCAGTAAGACAAGAAAATTAAATTAACAGCCGAAAAATATTAGTAAGTTTTGGAATTATAGTTAAGAATAGCCCCAAACTTTTACAAGGTTTTTTTTTTTGGTAGAGTCCATATATGAGATCACACAGTATCCTTTGTTTTTTTTTCTTTGAGACAAACTTGTTCTGTTGCTCAGGCTGGAGCATAATGGTGCTATTTCAACTCACTGCAACCTCTGCCTCCCAGGTTCAAATGATTCTCCTTGCATGAGTCCCCCAAGTAGCTAAGATTACAGGTGCCCACCACCAGGCCCAGCTAATTTTTGTATTTTTAGTAAAGACGGGGTTTCACCATGTTGGCCAGGCTGGTTTCGAACTCCTGACCTCAGATGAACTCCCAAAGTGCTCGGATTACAGGTGTGAGCCACCACGCCCAGCCCCATGCAGTATCTTTCTGTGCCCGGTTTATTTCACTTGGCAACAATGTCTTTCAGGTTCAACCACATTGTCACAAATCACAGCATTTCCTTTTATAAGGCTGAAGAGTATTTCACTGTGTATTCATTCTACATTTTCTGTATCCATTCATCTACTGATGGATACTTGAGTTGTTTCCATATCTCGACTACTGTGACTAACACTGCAATAAATATGGGATTGCAGATATCTCTTCTGCATACTGATTTCAATTCCTTGAGACATAAAGCCAGAAGTGGGGTTGGTGGGTCACAGGGTAATTTTATTTCTAGTTTTCTTGAGGAATTTCCATACCATTCTCCATAATGGCTACACTGATTTACACTCCCACCAACAGTATACCAGCATTTCCTTTTCTCTATATCCTTGCCAACACTTGTTACCTGTCATCTTTTTGATAATAGTAATTCTAACAGGTGTGAGATGATACCTCACTGTGATCTTAATTTGCATTTTCCTGATGATTAGTGATATCAAACTTTTTTTCATAAACTTACGGGCCAAATGTATGTATGTATTCTTTTGAGAAAGTTTATTCAAGTCACCTTATCTTTCAAGTCCATAACTCTGAAAGGTATCTCGTATCTAGTGTTACTACATGGTAATTCTGACATACACTCAAACATGCTCACACACATTCCAAATCCCATTCAGTGAAAAACAGCTACACACCAGACAATAGGCTTCACTCCTGAAAAATAAAATAGATATAAATAAATATAGTCCTTCCAAGATTTCATTTGTTTGCAAAAAAGATGATAAAGAATATCATTCAGCAAAAAAAAATTTAAAAATTTAAAAACCCCGAGAGACATTTATTAGAGAAGTCAGGAGGAAAGTGCTTCACCTAAGCAGGGGCTTCATGGAATGCTTCCTTGAAATGAGGACACTTGAGCTGAGACTTAGAAGATGAATTAAATTTGCCTAGCGAATAGGGACAGAAGGAAGACCATGGGGGAATGCTATGAGGCAAAGACAGCTTGGTGTCTTACAGAAACCACAGCAGCAGAAGGGTCAGTTTGGCTGACAGAAGGTGAGAAGGGGAGGAGATGGGCCTGGAGAGGCAAGCGAGGCTGGGGGCTTAATGTTCTCAAGGGAGCAGTGTGGTCTCTGAGTTGGTTACAGCTAGAAGTAAACTGGAGGCAGCTGACAGGGGTGGCAGAGACAATCACTGAAGAGAAACAATGGTAGCATTTCAAAGGAGAAATAAGAAGGCTTGGATCAAAATCTGCCAGGTAAAGAGAACATATAATAGTAATATGCAAGAGATTAAATTGTCAAGATAAATGGGTAGAGGGGCTGTGGTAAATGGAGGTCTCCAGCATGGCTCCCAGTGGCTTAGTAGATGGCAACACTTTTACCCAAGAGATGAAATCCAGATGGAATCTTAGACGCAAGGAGAATAAGCATGTCAAGTTTGATTCTCGACATCCTGGCATTTGAGGGTCAATGGTCGACCTTACTAGAGATGTGCTTCTAGGCAACTGTGTAGATGGGTCTGGAGTACAGGGGGAGGATTTGGATGGCAACAGATACAGGTAGCAGCTGAAGCTGTGTGTATATGACAGCTCTTTTGAGAGAGTTTAAAATAAGACAAGATGAAGCTCTGGAGGTATCCATGAGCTGAGGGAGCTCTGCTAAGAAGGTAAAATTAAGGTAAAGCAGAAGCTAAAGGCTAACGTGCTCGAATCCAAGGAGGAAAATTTGATGTGTCAGCTGTTTGTATACTTATTTATTGTAAAGATTAGAAACATTTAAGAGTATTTATATGTACAACTAGTTCTAAAAAGTTAAACACATTACAAATGTGGGGAAATCAATGTCATATAACAAAATGACTTCAATATTAAATCAAGTGAGCTCAATGTTAATCTCTTGCCTTGAGAACACTCAACTTTTGTAAACCAGACACCAAATGCCAGGCATGACAGATCCGTCTGTAAATTTTATAGAAGTAAACGGCTGGCCGGGTGCAGTGGCTCACGCCTGTAATCCCAGCCCTCTGGGAGGCCAAGGCGGGTGTATCACGAGGTCAAGAGATCAAGACCATCCTGGTCAACATGGTGAAACCCCGTCTCTACTAAAAATACAAAAAAAAAAATTAGCTGGGCATGGTGGCGTGTGCCTGTAATCCCAGCTACTCAGGAGGTTGAGGCAGGAGAATTGCCTGACCCAGGAGGCGGAGGTTGTGGTGAGCCGAGATCGCGCCATTGCACGCCACCCTGGGTAACAAGAGTGAAACTCCGTCTCAAAAAGTAAAAATAAAAAATAAAATAGAAGTAAATGGCTGTTTCAAGGGGAAAAAAAATAAGTCTTCCCCTTGCAATATGCACTAACATGAATTTTAGATGAACAACAACAAAAAAGAAGCTAAATATAAAAACTGGGTTGTTGTTTTTTGTCAAGTTACATTAAAAGGGAATAAGTAAAACAGCTCTCTACAGAGTATCTTAATAAGAACCCAGGTAAGCACTGTCTTACCAAGAGAATCTAAACTCAATCATCCCCATGAGCACATACGATCAAGAACCCACAGAGCTGGGCTACAACCTATAGGAAAAAAACACAAGCAAAGGGGTTAAAACAAGAAATGCAAAGACTCTGGAACTGAGAATCAGGACAAGGGTCCCAGGACTTAGGCTGCCAGGCCAAATGAGCAACTCCAGAGCCAAAAATAAGCACAATCAGGAGATGGCCTGGGAACAGCAGACTCAAGATGAAGACAGCCTGCACCACCTGCATCCAAGTTTTACGGTTCCTTAACTCAAAATTTGTCTTAACAGAAAAACTTACTATAGACCTTAATTTGGTATCTTTGATTTAAAAAATTAATGATAATGGCAAGCTGAGTTTTCTGGAAAACATGGTGCAATGGAGGACTTAGGAGTACAAATGGCCTATTGAGGACTAACACCTGTGAAAGAGAAAAGTCAGCAGCAAGATTGGACAGGGGAGCCTCAGACAACAAGGTGGAGCTGACAGATCTCTGCCAGCCTAGTGGAAGCTCCACAGCAAAGATGAGAGGAGTCCATCGTGACAAGAAATGATGAGGTCCTTGTACTACTGCCTCTGGCAGTTACTGGCTTGGGGCCATGATGAGAAGAGTGTGACCAGGGATTTCCGAAAGCCGAAGGTGTGACGAGCTGGAAGCCATCAGCTAACACCACTCCTTGTAGCTGGGCCACACATTCTTTCCTGAAGGGGAGTATGTGCAGGCCATCTCTATGTGTACCACAATATTCTTCAAATTATTAATCAGAATACACTCGGCACATGAGTAAGCTGAAGCTCTAAGAGAGGGGTCCCCTACTTGAGAGACATGGCCTCTCTACCGGCGCTGTTTCTCAACAGCTGGCTGCTGCCTCATGATGGAAGCCTGGGCCCACTGAGCTCTCCCCATCCTCTCTGTGCCTCTTTCCATGCAGTTCACTCTGCCTGGGCAAATGGCACAGCAGTGACTTGGTGTCCTATCATCTCGCACATTCTCGTTTAAGGGACGTGGCAGCCCAGCTACAACCCAGGATCATATTCTGATCCCATCTTGCCACGTCAACAGTTCATATAGGAAGTGCTGAGGAAACTGAAAATTCAAAGTAGATCTATCTTAGATTAGATGAATGCTTGACATACCCACTGTTCTTCAGACGTTTAATTTAGTCAGGAAACGAATTTGGCAGTGAAAATCATGCTTTTTAGTTTTCCAGAACACATACTGGTCTTCTTGATTTCATTTTCTGTTGTTGGTACACAACAAAGAAAAGCACAGAATACAGCAAGACGATGTGTGTCTAGATGCTGGGATACTTTTGTCTGCCACAAAAGTAATTTCCAACTTATTCTGAGGTCAGGCCTGTCATTATCACCACTTCTGGGTAAGTTTTCAGATTCGCAAGATGGATGGACTTTAAAAACACTCAAAAATAAACTTAATAAGATTTGGATATGAAATGCATGCCCAGTATCTGAGCTACTAAGAATATTCCCAAATGGACAAAATCTTACACAACAATTAAAAGGCTGAAAAATTACCCACACTGATGCTTCTTTTTGTGCCCAAATATCGCAAAGGCCATTGTTTAAAGCCTATGAGTTCAATAAAAATAAAGCTTAACACAACTATCTAAGTCTAAATGCTAAGCCTGTCCCTCAAAGTCTAGAAGAAGCCTACTTTTACTCGGGCAAATACAATCCAGCATTTCTTCTACTGCAGCCAATATTCTAAGCTATACTGCTGTGAATGCCACATAAGCTATTGACATCTTGTTTGTAGTTTCACTGGAGAGTAAAATAAAAAAAAATCAAGAAAGCCACACAGTGTGAATAAATATTACTTTTCTGAAAGACACATGGCTCTATTTAATGCTCACTGCTCAGCTGCATCTATATGGTAATCCATTACCGTACACTCGAAATCGAAATTAGGTATTACTACTGATCAGCACATCAGGGAATCTGTCATTCTTTTAACTGATTATCCATAGTTCTTTTTTCTTCAGAACCTACTGCATGACCAGGAATAATGTGAAATGTAAGCTGGAGTCTACACAAGATGCTATCATCTACTGTGTAACTGCTGGTCTTCTTTTGATTTGTGTGGGAAATTTTTTAAAAATTATTATCAGATGATTGCAACATATCCCAGTGGATTCACACTTGATTTCAATTTCACTTAGGAAGCTAGGACAGTAAAGAATGAAGAAATTATTACACACAACTCATGGGAAGGTCATCAACTAAAACAATGAACAATTAACATGTTACACCTGAAAGCAGAGTGTGGGGAGCAACCCTTCCCCAAACCAGCTGCAGGACAAGAGCTCTGGGTAAAGAAAATGCTGACCTGGAAGGAAACAGAAGATTTGGTTTAAGAGAACAGAGGTCTTAGTTACTTGACCCTTTGAATAATAAATATGCAGAAAATTTTTATTGAGAACTGGGCAGTTCAGTTTAAAGAAAACATTCTATGAATGCCTGTGCTACAAGTATAGTCTGATTTCAGAAGGACCCATGTGCATAGGAGCCCAGCTGCATAGACGCTTCCAGGGAGACCTACAGAGAGGGGAACTTGACAGTTTGCTGTCTTAGGCCTGGCCACTCACCTCTTACTATCATGACTCAACTCTCATGTAGACAGAATATTTGCCTTGAACACTTTCTCCTTTTTTTTTGAGACGGAGTCTCGCTCTGTGGCCATGCCGGGGTGCAGTGGCGAGATCTCGGCTCACTGCAAGCTCAGCTTCCTGGGTTCCTGCCTCAGCCTCCCGAGTAGCTGGGATTACAGGCGAGCACCACCATGCCCAGCTAATTTTTGTATTTTTAGTAGAGACAGGGTTTCACCATGTTGGCCAGGATGATCTCCATCTCTTGACCTCATGGCCCACCCACCTTGGTCTCCCAAAATGCTGGGATTACAGATGTGAGCCACTGTGCCCGGGCACACTTTCTTACTAACATTATAACAAAAGGTTACTTGAGGACCTGCTATGTGTTTGAAGTGAAAAAAAAGTTATTCTAGAGCTGAAAGTCTATTAGCCACATACCTCTCTTCTTCAATATATCCTATGCAATTCATATTCCAGCAAATACAGAGATTAATCAAAATAATCCAAAAACAAGGGTGTGGGGACATAAATACTGTGACAGTGAGCTATATTAACATAATTAGAGTTAATATGACTATAAAAAAGAGTACATTCCTGAAACAATTAACACAAGACAACTTCCTTAAAATATTACAATAAAATAACCTGAGTGGCAATAGCAGCGGCAAGAGGATGAACACGTTCTATACACTGAAAGATGACACCAGGGACCATGCTCAGAATGAAGAAAACAGCACATAGAAGGATGGAGAGAAGGAAAAAACAAAACAAGACAAGAATCAGAGCAGCAGCAAGAGGAAACCTGTTATCCCTGAACCAGTAGGGCATCCCCTATAGTACAATTACACTTTCTAGTATTCCAGGAGAACCCCCAGCCATCCCACCAGCTCACAGAGATGCAAACAGAATATCAAACAGATTGGTTGGGCGCGGTGGCTCATGCCTGTAATCCCAACACTTTGGGAGGCTGAGGCAGGCAGATCACTTTGCAGGAGTTTGGGACAAGCCTGGCGAACATGACAAAACCCTGTCTCTAGTAAAAATACAAAAACTAGCTGGGGGTCATCGTGGCACACACCTATAATTCCAGCTACCTCACTTGAGCCTGGGAGGCGGAGGTTGCAGTGAGCAGATATTGCACCACCGCACTCCAGCCTAGGCAACAGAGCGAGACTCTGTCTTGAAAAAAGAAAAAAAAAGAATATCAAACAGACAGATACCTTTGCCTTTGTGAGTTCTTAGTGATTTAATGGAGCCCTGATAGTTCAATCATGCCTGTATTTATATCATGATGTTTATTTACCTTCCTGGTAACCTATTTAAAATTCTGGTTTCCTTGGCTGACTGACTTGAGTCTCCAAGATCAGATTTGTTCATTCTTAGGCTTCTCCCTAGACATCCCTAGTGAACATGTAGGTGTCAGCAAATAAGAGAATTGCAGAGTTGATCAGAAGGGCTTGCAAAAGTACAGGCCTAGTATTTCTATTTATGGAGATATTTATGGAGTCCTTGCTAAGTGCAAAGTGTCATGGAGAATACAAATGCTTATAGTATATGGCATCTATCACCTCACGAAGTTTGACAGTAAAGTGAAAGGCAAAGTCTGAAAGTTTTATACTTAAGAACCTCCCATTAAGGTTTTGGCTGTGTTCGCGATCATGCATAAAATATCTTTTTCCTGTGTTCAGAAAGAAAGTGAAATCTCTAATAATTGCTTTTGTGGGTAGTGACAGTACAGAGAGCCTAGACTATGTCTCATCTCCCTCCCAAGTGACTTGGCTTGTGTATCCCAAGAATCTGTCTGCAACTAACATCACTCTTATTGAACGAATGTTATCATGTACCTCCTGTGTACTGTACCTTTTTGATTCCTGAACAGAATCAAATGAAAGGTTTGTCATTTTCTTTAAATTATTGAGGTATTAGCCCTGTTTAAATGTGTAAAATAGAAAAGAATATTCTAATAGACAGGAAACATTATAATACACTATTAAAGAAAAAAATATATAAAAATCATAATCTGTGTATAAACTGCTTAAAATAGTTGAGAAGTACAAAAGACATATGGAGTTAAAGTAAAAGCATGGAGTTAAAGAATAAAGCATGAATTCTGCTTTATTCTTTTATTTATTTATTTATTTTTGAGGCAGAGTCTTGCTCTGTTGCCCAGGCTGGAGAGCAATGATGCAATCTTGGCTCACTGCAACCTCCGCCTCCCAGGCTCAAGTGATTCTTGTGCCTCAGCCTCCTGAGTAGTTTGGATTACAGGCATGTGCCATCACACCCAGCTAATTTTTCTATTTTTTAGTAGAGACGAGGTTTCTCTAAGTTGGTCAGGCTAGTCTCAAACACTTGGCCTCGAGTAATCCACCCACCTTGGCCTCCCAAAGTGCCGGGATTATAGGCATGAGCCACCATGCCTGGCCGAAATACTGCTTTATTCTTGATATTAGAAGAAAACCAGTGCACACAGTATTGTTAATTTAAAGACAGTTATTGGAATGAAAATAGGAAGCGTACCCTCCAAATTATAAAGCATATTTCATAAAGCCAAAATCAGTGACCTCTTCCCAAAAAAAAGTTAGAAGAAGAGCTAAAACCAAGTGCAATGAGCATCAGGATATACAGATGTGTACTGGTTATCACACACACAAAGCAGTAAGTATAAGCAGGTTAAATTCCTCTACCAAAGACCAAGTCCATCAGAGGCAGCTTTCAAACACAGAAGGACTGACAATAAAATACAGAAAAGGAGGCTCACATGCACACACATCCATACAAAGCAATATTAGTATCAAGTGAAAAAGCTTTAAGGGAGACAAAGAGAATTATTTCAAATAGGTTAAATATGTAATTTACGATATCCCTATAATACTTATGAATCTACGCAACAAACAACATAGCATGAAAATAAAACAGTGAAGGCATACTCCATTAAAACAACTTTTAGAAACTAAAGTGGAAAACAACTTTTTAAATGGGAGATATTAACAAACACTAACTTAGAGAAATAAAATAGGCAATACAGCGTAATACAGAATATAGTTATAGCAAAACTGGTTTAACAGCTACATATCAAATACCAAACTTCACAGAATCCAACATCTGTGAAACACGAAGTTATTTTTCTAAGCCATGCAAATAAATCCCTCAAATTAAGTGTTACACAGGTCACAAGAAAACTCAATACACTGGAAGTCCACCATCAAGTGCTGTGGATTTTAAACACTCAAGCTAAAAAAAAAAAAAACAACCAGTAATTCTCAATTACTTGTGGATTTTAACTCTTGAATTAAACTGATTATAAACTAAAAATAATCAACAATGATTCACATATAACAAAAATTGGTCAAAGCTGAAATAAGAGACAAATCCACGTACCTGAATTTCCTATAATGCAAGAACTAAGTTTTACACTCAAAAAACTGAAGAAAAAAAAAACTTCTGTTAAAGGAGAAATCAATAAAAATAAAAGCAAAAATGACTTATATAATGAAATTATCACCAAGCACTGTTAATCACTAAGCTATAGACAGTTGAACTGGTAGTACTACAGGTAATTAAATATCCTCTGAATCAAACATTTATTTATTTAATTCATTAAAAATACTCTTATTAAACACCCATGCTGTGCCAGGTATCATGTGAGGGATCAAAAATAGATAAAAGACACCATTTCTGCTCTAAAACCTAAAGCTCTCAGAGGAAAAAGGTAAGAAAATCAGGGATGTCAGTACATGCACAAGGAAGTGAAGACAGACAAGGTGTACTTCCACAGGGAGAACACCCTTGAACTGAAATCCTGAAGGACAACGGGGTGAGCCAGGCAAGGAAGAGCATTTCAGGCAGACTAAACAGCACCAAAAAATGAAAAGCCTTGATGCTTGTTTGGGGACCTGTAAGAGGCTGCCCGTGAGGGCAAAGACAGGTGGTAAGGGCTAGAGAAGGAGGCAGAGACCAGACAAAGGAAGTTCTGAAGGCTGTACTGGGAGGTACGCCTTTTGTCCTAAAGGCAATGAATACATCACACAGACAGCATCTGAGGTGAGTGAGGGAGAGAGAAGGGGTAGAAGATCACAGACCAAAAGACTACTTAGCAGGATACTCCAGTGGTGGGGAAACTGAGGCTCTGAACAAAGTCTCAGGTAGCAGGCAGAAGAGAATATCAGAGTACCAGAACAAAATATACAGAGCCATGGAGGGAGAAAAATACTATCAATAATGAACAAAATAAACAGACAGACTGATGCTTTTTACAGCAGTCCTCCCTTATCCTAGGGAGATATGTTTCAAGACTCCCAAGGGATGCCTCAAACCATAGATATACAAACCCTATGTACACTGTACACAAATTTCTTTTTCCTTCTCTACAATTTCATGGAAGATTCATTCTTACTGTAGATCTTAGCAACCTCAGCATATAATTTTTTTCTTTCTTATTAATGCAAGAACTTTCACCTTTTCACTTAAAGGAAGCACTGTACAGCTTCTCCTTGGCATAGCTGATTGCCAGCATCACTATTCTTGTGTTTTGGAGCCATTAGTATCATTATTATCATTTTTGAGACAAGGTCTCACTCTGTCACCCAGGCTGGAGCACAGTGGCACAATCTCGGCTCACTACAACCTCTGCCTCCTGGGTTCAAGTGATTCTCAAGCCTCAGCCTCCTGAGTAGCTGGGATTACAGCAGCACACCATAACACCTGGCTAATTTTTGTATTTTTAGTAGAGATGGGATTTCATCATGTTGGCCAGGCTGGCCTCAAACTCCTGGCCTCAAGCAATCCACCTGCCTCGGCCTCCCAAAGTGCTGGGATTACAGGCATGAGCCACCACTCCCAGCCTGGCGCCATTATTGAGTAAAATAAGGGTTACCTGAACACAAGCACTGTGATATCACAACAGCTTATCTGATAACTGGGACCACCACCAAGTGACTGATGGATGGCTAGCATCTACAGCATGGATCCACTGGACAAAAGAATGATTCACATCCCAGGCAGAATGGAGCAGGATGGTGAAAGATTTCACCACACGACTTGTGCAATTTAAAACTTATGAATAGTTTATTTCTTTAATTTTCCATTTAATGTTTTTGGATCCTGGCTGACCACGAGTAAGCAAAACCCCAGAAGGTGAAACTGCAGATAAGGGGGACTACTGTATTAAGTACTAAAATGTGATATTCAAAATGTTTTTATTAGGTACAAAAAATGCAACATTCAAAACCTTGGAAGGGCAGGCACTTAGCAGATTTCAAGGTTATTTTTTCACTTAGCTTAGGATCACGCAAAGGTCTAATCTATTTTTCAAGAAAAAAAATCACATTGCACTGGACTCTATTTTTAATGACAGACTGAACATTCAGTGACCTTCACAAATCCCCAAATTAGAAGCATATAATGCTACCCGTAATATGTGGATTCACTAAATAAACCATTCACTAAAACAGATTCAAAAGGGGTCTTCTCTTCACAAAAGTAACTTACATAGGAGATCTCAGTCACAACCAAATCTGCCATGCTAGTCTTCATTTCACGCAAGTTTCTATTTTCTGCCTGAAAACTACTGCATTTTTCTGATCTCTTCAGTTTTGGTACTAACACTAGTTGCCATCTTTTTCACATCATTTCTTTAGGGGAAAAAAATCACTCCCAGACCGTTTCTATGTAAGCGATGAGTAGAGAATAACAAAGCCTCAGTGAGATGCCCCTACTTGGTTCCTAACACCCCATAAATTCGGAGGATTTAAACTCCTGCCTCAGCAAAATTAGAAAGCATTGTACACCTGCAGGTTGGCTTGGGACTGGCCACCCTGTCAAATTCATTCACTAAGTTCCCAAGGCCTGTAGGAAGAGCCAGTCAACAGAAGGCTTTAAGCCAGACCCTTCCAATCTATATAGTGTCACAAACTATATCAAACACTAGATGTCACTCTTTAACAGCCACCACACTACACATCCAAACAGAAAATAAGTAATAGATTTATGATAACAAGTTTTTGTACAACTGTCTCCTAAAGGTATATATTAATTTAAAAAAAACCCAAACTGTATTAACAGATTAATTTTAAATCAAGAGAAAAGAGCTCTCTACATGTCTCCTGCTATTCTAACAATAAATACCCATGCTCAAGTTTCATTGTGAATTTCCCCTATTTTTAGTCCTAATGCAGTTTCTACCATCTGCCCTTAAAAGATTCTTGGAAGCATTTTTGCTAGTATTGCCTTCCACAGGATCTCCTCTTGAGAGTATCAGTTACCAACAAGTCAAGTGGCACACTACGTGAAAGAGGCCAGCCTGCCAGGAAGCTCAGGGCATCTGGGCTGCAACAGATAACCACAAGAATGTAATTTCAGACTTCCACAAACATCTTATCTCCAGCGTCCCTTCCTCCAAGGTGAACTGAGTAATGTGGTATATCCTGCTGGGTCAGTCCCAAGTTTCTCACCTGTAAGTCTTGGTGCAAAAGGGAGACTACAGTCTTTAATACTAAGTTCAGATATTAAACTATCCACCGCAACTGACTCCCTTCAACTCAAACACTTGTCTAATTCAAATAATTAACATTTTGTATTAGGATAATCACATTGTAACCATGAACAGTGCATGCAAAGATTCTCCAAAATGGACCACATGTTTATATTTTGTTCCCACCTTCTAGTTGGTAGAGATCACAGACATTTATTTCACAAGCAAAATCAGACACCAGAATAACCACATGCTATAGAGATAAAAGATCTCAGTCCTGTGTTTTATTATTTCCCCAGTATCCAGTACAGGAGATAGCACTGAGCAGCAATTATAGAACTAATTCACCACCACAGGCAACATGTGAGACCAGTACAAAAGGGTGCCTTGGCCTCTTGGCCATCTACTGTGATCCCTGCAGAGCAAGTCTCAAGGAAAGATCACACTATGCCATAACAATAATGTTATCATTTGGGGTTGTTCCTAACCAAGGGTTCAACATCAATAAAAGCCACAAGTAGGGTGAGCATTATAAAGAAAGCCAGATGATTATACACCTCTATTAGCATTTAAATATAGCCCCATGTCATAAATGTGACCCAATATCCTAATCATAATAACCAGTGACATTCATTCTCTTTGCCACTGGAACTCAGGGAAACCTTGGGAATGGGAGATGGGTGTCTGTGTCAGCTCATTTCTTTTAAAAATGTTCTCCAGGAAATTTGAATTGATAGTGGCTTTTTCTCAGCTGCAATCTGTCACTCAGAATTACAACAGTGACCAAAGAGCTAACTTCAGAATTGGAATAATTATTTTAAAAGAAAACAAAATCTACTAAAGCATCTAAATATTTGAAATCCTCAATAAGAACTTAAATTCCAAGAGTTTTAGAAGAATCTGCTTTTCTTGCTCATTTTTTCTTGTCCCTCTTCCATTCAAAAACAGTGAAGTGATCCTCAGGGAAAAACAAAATAAAAAGCAGTAACAGCTGAGAGGTTTTTGGGGAAGTCCTTCACCTCGGCATGGAGGGAGGAGCAGCACGGAAGGATGGCTACACACTGGACAGCCTGGACCAAGGAATGACAAAGCAGAGAAAAGCAGGGACTGTGGCAACTAGTTGACTGTAAAAATATGATTCTGCTGCCTTGCTACGTATTATTTGCTTGTAAGAAAAGGTGTTAGCCATTGTATAAAGAAAGAAAAGGAACTGTTACTTAATCCTGTAGGACACCTAGCCTGAATGTGTTGACTTGCCTAGAATTCAGTCCAGGCATTTTCACTGAACCTCCACAGAAGCTTCTAATTTGTTTTCATTTTCAAAGAGTTATAAAAGATAGGCAATGCCCACAAAAGAAGAGAGGGCAGGGGGAGGTGGGAGGGAGAGAGGAGGAGAAGGAAAGGAAGAAGAAAGGGAATAAATCTCAGAATTGTTTGTAATCCTATTATATACATAACTAGTTTTTCTTTAGGAAATTCACCATTAGTATCTGAAGTAAAATGGTGCTATTAAATGTGAAAAGTTATAAATGAATGCATTTGGACGGGAAATAAAATCAACATTCAGATTACTGGGCTGCATATAAAAGCAATGCTTACAGAGAGTAAAAACCAGCCATTTGTTTCATCTTACTGGCACTGTACTGGATATAGCTATATTACCATTATCAAGAAAGTCATTAAAAGTTATTTTCCCCTACTCTAAGGAAAAAATTTAGAGGCTAAATCCACTTTCTATATAAGCTCACCTGGACCAACGAAGAACAAGAGACCCAGTGTCGAATTCCATTAAGGTGAGACACAGATTCCACTACATCCCTGGATTTGCCACTGGTCAAATTATGACTCCCAAACATAACTACACCCAGCAAGACTGTGCACACGTGAGTCCAGCGATCCAATCCAGCATAACCACCACACTGCAGGGAACCAAGGGAGTCAGCACATATGGGTGTGCAGTAAATCTCATCCAATCAAATTTCAATACTAAAGGAAAAGCAAAACCTAGCGTGCACGGAATTATTTTTCTTTCTATGTCCTATAAGAAGCCCATGTGTCATCTGCACTTGCTGTGTAGTTCACCTGCTGCAGTCTGCCTCTTCCATCAACGTTTCTCAAATAAGAATCTCCTACCAAAGGAGGGGTTACAAAGAGACATGGTGTACCATTCTGGAGTGCACTGAAACTGTTTTCTTTATCTTCAAGGGAACGGATGGAGAAAGTTTGAAGGTGTGGTAGGGAGACGAAGTCCTCAGGAAGTTGACTAGCCTTTATTTAAAATTATTTTCATTTTAAAACATGCAGGAAAACAGTAGAATAAAATTGTGCATGGCTTTTCAATTCTGTTTGCAGAGGGTCACAGAAGCCATGCTTCCCCAACCTGGGGAGGTAAATGCTCATTCCTCTCAGTCAAGGGCATTATGGTAATAAGAAACAGCCCAGAGAAACCATTTCAGTAAAATCCTAAACCGTAAGTCAAAGTCCTCTGCCTCACAAGGATACAAATGTACAAGATACTAAGGATTTAACCGTGTTTAATAATGAAAAACAGTCTTTCAGATGATGAAATAAAGCTCTACTGGAGGACTCTAGAGCCCTCCTGTCCAATACAGTAGCCACTAGCCACATGGATTATCTGAGGTCAGGAGTTTGAGACCAGCCTGACCAATATGGTGAAATCCTCATCTCTACAAAAATTAGCCAGGAGTGGTAGCGGGGGTCTGTAGTCCCAGCTACTTGGGAGGCTGAGGCAGGAGAATTGCTTGAACTCTGGAGGCAAAGGTTGCAGTGAGCCGAGATCATGCCGCTACATTCCAGCCTGAGCGACAGAACAAGACTCAAAAAAAAAAAAAAAAGTCAAAAAGGATTATAAGTCATGGTTGCTGGCTTTAGAAGAATCTGCTTTTCTTGTTCATTTTACTTGTTCTTGTCCCTCTTCCACTCAAAAACATGGATTTAGAATTTTTACAGTCTCATTAAGAAGCTAAAGCATAGCCACATTAAGGGATAACTATGGACATCCAGGCACAGTCAAGTAATAACAGGCAGTGCTATTATATGAGTCCACAAGAAAGAATGAACACCTCTAGCAGGAGTTGCCAGGAGAAACTGGTGTGTCTGAACAGAGCCTGAGAGAATGGGCCAGAAGGGGAGAAAAGCTAAGAGCAGTCCCTGAGGGGAGGGCTCCGGGTGGTCAGCTTAGGGCCCGGGCCATCGTGGGCTCCGGCGAGCACGTGGGGATGAGCGGGTCCCTCCGAGCGGTGACAGATCTGCTCCGCTGGGGGCGCGGCGTGGGCGGCAGTGGCCTTTGGGGTCCAGGCGTGCGGGCGGCAGCGGCTCCGTGGAGCAGCTGGACGCGCTGGTGAAGAAGGACAAGGTGGTGGTCTTCCTCAAGAGGATGCCGGAGTAGCCCCAGTGCGGCTTCAGCAACGCCGTGGTGCAGATCCTGAAGCTGCGTGGAGTCCGCGACTACGCGGCCTACAACGTGCTGGACCACCCGGAGCTCCGACAAGGCATTAAAGACTATTCCAACTGGCCCACAATCCCACAAGTGTACCTCAACGGCGAGTTTGTGGGGGACTGTGACATTCTTCTGCACCAGAATGGGGACCAGGTAGAAGAACTGAAAAAGCTGGGGATCCACTCTGCCCTTTTAGATGAAAAGAAAGACCAAGACTCTAAGTGAGGGCGGCCAGGTCCTGCTGAGCAGAGAGTGAGCCGTTCATGTCAAGACACTCACTGCCAGAAAAGCCTTACGTATTTTGGTTTTACTACTGAGACAACAGCTGCTTGCATTGATCATTTTGGTTCGTGAGCAGTTGGGTGGTTTTAGTTCCTCTAGGGTTTGGGCTAAGAATATTTTATTGTGGACTTAATTACAACCACTGCACTGTAATGATTCAATGCTGTATTATGATATTGCTGTAAACAAAATTCATTCTTATATTGTCATTTATTCCTGGGCCTGATTCAGGAGTTAAATAGAAGCTTGGGAATCATTATTCATGACCCCTTTGCAAATGCGTCAGTCTGCAACAACAGTATCTTCCCCCCAGATTTTGTGTAGCTTCTTTTGTTATGGAAAATCATGGCAAAAAAGAAACTGTGATAACGGGTGGGGAGGGTGTTGTTTTTTAAAATAAACTGCCAGCACAGGGATGCTGTGCATGTCTGAGTTGATCCTGAGGGACATATGTCTGTAAGGATTTGGAGTGCCTGCAGTGTTTTATGTGTAGAGTGATTCTCATATTCTGCTATTAAATTTGCCACAAGAATTGCAAAAAAAATAAAAAGAGAGAACTGAATAAGAGGCAGAAGTGAAACTATGCACAGAGAGGTAAAGGGGCAAAGTATTAGCCCAACAGAGCCCTTCCACAGAGTAACCACAAAGTATGAAGGAAAGCTACACAAGGAACCAGGGAGAGGACTGAGTGTTAGACCAGCCTAGCCCGTACTTTACAGACTATAAAGAACCCATTCAGGTTTCTAGGAAGGTTAATGACAAGACAGAAACAGAATTTAGCATGGTGAGATAATTCAAATAAAATTTAGAATAAGAAATCTGTTTATCTGTGATTTCAAATTCTGTGATATTTGAAGAACATCTGAATGAGTGGTACTCTAATGCCAGAACATGTTTAAGTTTTGAAATTAAGCCTCTTCTGTCAATATGCATAACTCCAAACTATACTATTTCTCTAGTAAAAGGTGATGGCATACAACATGGCAGAAAGCTTGAAACAGTATCTTTGGATTAATTATATTGTCTTATTCTCTGTACTCTTTATGTGCTGACATCCGGGACCTCAATGGCCTAGAAAGGATGCTCCTCCCCGGATTAGCAGACTCCCAAAGATAGTGTCTCAAAGCATGTTTCTGATATGCAAACCAACCAATCCCAGATCCATAACCCCAACCATGTCCTTTTATGGGTTCTACGCCCCTGCCCTAATCACCCAAGGACCAGGAACTGGACAATCAGGGGCCACCCCCTACAGCCCAAGTCAGCTTAAATTATTCAAACTATACAGTCCTAAACCTACGTAGTTTGCTTACCTGGCCTTGCCCATTCCTTCCTGGAAAAACCACAATAAAGGCTCCTGCCCTTAGTTCTGTAGCTTTCTCTCCCTCTTTCCTCTCTGCCTACTGATTTTGCTTTGGTGCTTCCCTATGTGGCTTTGTGTTACATGTCTATTTCTAAAGGACTGTGAGCATAACTAAAACGTCTTCCTTCATAACAATCATTTTCATGTTTCTGTGCCTTACCACACCTGATTAAAACAAATCTCAGGTACCATTAAAATAACCTCTCAAGGCTGGGCACCCTCGGTAATCCCAGCACTTAGAGAGGCTGAGGCAGGCGCCGGTAATCTCAGAACTTAGAGAAGCTGAGGCAGGCGGATCAGGAGGTCAGATCAAGACCATCCTAACTAACGTGGTGAAACCCCGCCTCTACTAAAAATACAAAAAACTAGCCTGGTATGGTAGTAGGCGCCTGTAGTCCCAGCTACTAAGAAGGCTGAGGCAGGAGAATTGCTTGAACTCAGGAGGCGGAGGCTGCAGTGAGCCGATTTCGTACCACTACACTCCAGCCTGAGCAACAGAGCAAGACTCCATCTCAAATAAATAAATAAATAACTTCTCAAGCCTGAATCCAGAAGGTCCTCAAGGTCACGTGAATTATTTGATCTTGAAGCCCATTCACCAGGTACCTTGTGTTTCTACACCAGCCCTCCTTTCCCTTACGCAGGTAACTAATTCAAGAGCCATCACCAAAATATCCCTTCTGAAAAGAACCATTCAGGATTTTCTGTGACTCAGAAGTCATTACTGGAGTTCTGACATAAATTCACTCTTAACAGTAGACTCTTCGCGTCACCACAAAATGCTAACTTATCTTCCGTAAGGACAGCAGGTTCTCTCTGCCTTGTCCATTGTTATATATCCAGCACCTAATAAATGTGTCCGATGAATGAATGAACTGTAAAGAATAGTCTATGTTGATATAGACAGCCTATGAAATACAGCTTAGGAAGCAGAATAATACCAGCACTCCTAAGTGGTAGGCAGCATGGCAGCATGTTAAGAAAATGGGTTCTAGAGTTAGACTAAAGGTTAAATCCCTACTCTCCCATTTCCTAAATGTGTACCCTTGGGCAAGTCACCTAACTCTACAAAGCCTCCAACATTTCATTCATAAAAACTGGGAAAACCAAACCTACTTCAGAAGGAAAGCATTAAACAGACTAGTCCATGTAAAACATGTTGATTCCAGTGAAGATGGTAAATGTAAATTCATGTTTTGGACTCCCACGCCATCATCCCATATCTCCATTTGAAATACAAAGCAATGATAGATGAAGTATATAAAATACAGTAAAAGTAGAGTCATACCCATAGTAAAAAAAAATATAGGCTGGGAGTGGTGGCTCACGCCTGTATTCCGAACACTTTGGGAGGCTGAGGCAGGCGGATCACCTGAGGTCAGGAGTTCAAGACAAGCCTGGCCAACACGGTGAAACCCTGTCTCTACTGAAAAATGCAAAAATTAGCCGGGCATGATGGCAGACGCCTGTAGTCCCAGCTACTCAGAAGGCTGAGGCAGGAATAACTGCTTGAACCCAGAAGGCAGAGGTTGCAGCGAGCCGAGATCAAGCCACTGCACTCCAGCCTGGGCAACAGAGCGAGACTCTGTCTTAAAAAAAAAAAAAAAACAAAAAAAAAACCTCCATGAACCAACAACAGAAACTAAGTGGTGCACATATCTGAAGCAATAGGCAAAGGCAGCCGGAAGGTCAACTTCCAAAAGGTTCAGGTGTTCCCACTAGAGAGGAAGGCAGGAAAAAAGGTCTGCTCACCGCCTGAGACCATCACCTGGACTGGCTGGTGGCCTTCACTGCACATCTCTGACTTTATCAGAATACTGCAGTGTCTCCAATACTCTCCACATCTAAAAATTGCTGTTTCCTTTTTCCAAGGTTCCCTTTCAGTGCATCCCTGACTTACAAGGCAGACAGCAGCTCTCTCTACATACTCTTCTTTCATGCCTTCTTATCTCTTACCTCTATGCTTTCTTCCAAGCCATGTCTTAGTTACAGAATATCTCTACATTGTATCACTTTTGTGATGTAACACATCTTATTAATTCCATCTCTTCTCAAGGGAGCCTTTCCCAATTATTCACAAATTGATAAGTATTTACTTCCAAACCCTTATAAACTATCTCTTTACATGCTTTACACAGTACTGTCCTACAAAGCAGCAATGAAGTTACTTAGCACCCAGAATGAAACATACAAATTACAATCTACCTTCTAAAGCCAGAGACAGAGGGAACATAAGCATAAATAAAAGTAATGCAAGTTTATTATTCATTCATATTTACTGTACAAAATAAAAGTTTATGAAGCCTTCAGTAATATAGTATTCTATTATATAGGCAACTCATCCTCTGTAAATGATACTGTATCAGTATCAACACCCTCCTTAGTCTAGAATTTAAGGACGAAAGGGAAGGTATTGCAACTTCTATGAGAGGGATAGGTTTAAGATCTCTGAAAGGCTTTCCTGCTGCAGGCGAACTTAGTCCTTAGATCCATGACAACAAATGTAATTCTTAAAACATTGCTGGGCTTTGGAGAACACAGAGAAACTAACAAGGGACTAAAAAATGGTAGAAGAAGGAGGAGGAGTAAAGAGGGAAGCAGAAAGGAGGCATAAGACAAGTGAGCCAACAGCTGATCGGTGAGCACCATGCAAAAGAAAAATCTGCAGTGTCAAGGAGCTGATGCCAATGCTAGCGCTAGGATCTACAGGTGGCTGTTCCCTCCAGCCCCCAGTCCTCATCCATGGTAAGTTTAGGAAACTGAACCTGAACTTCCATTAATAAACCAGAACCCTCAATGGAGCTAAAGTGATCTCAATCAAGAGCATTCCCAGACTCCTGGCAAAAGCAAAGACCAATCTTCTGGGAGAAACCAAGAGCCCAGGAGTTTGAGACCAGCCTGGGCAACATAGGGAGACCCTATCTCTACAACAAATTTAAAAAAAATTAGCTGGGCATAGTGATGTAAACATGTAATTCCAGCTAACCAGGAGGCTGAGGCAGGAGAATCACTTGAGCCCAAGAGGTCAAGGCTGCAGTGAACTATGTTCACACCACTGTACTCCAGCTTGGGCAGTACAGCAAGACTCTGACTCAAATAATAATAATAGTAAGTCCATCCAAAAATCTAGAACGGCAGTTCACCATATTAATACCCAAGAAGAATCACTGTCACCTCAATCAAGATTTTTTAAGAAAAAAAAATTTAGAATCGTCAAAACCCATGTATGATTTTTTTAAACAAATCTCAAACTAGGAACAGAAACAAAGTTATTTAATTTGTTATAAAATCTACCAAAAAGTTACAGAAAATATTACTCTTAATGTTTCACTTTAAGAAAACTCTTTACATCAAAAATAAGATGACCCTTTATCACTCCCGTTTACCAATGAACTGGAAGGCTGAGTCAGGGCAGAAAGCAGACCAACTGGTAAGTATGTCCATTCCTTACTCACAGACAATCTGACTGTCTACCAAGAAAACAAAAAACCTGTAGACAAAATGTAGGAATTAAACAAATCACATACATTTATGTAATCCAGCAGTGGGAATGAATAAACCTGAACTAAATTTAAAAACATGGATAAATCTTAGAATTAATGTTGAGGTTAAAAGCAAGTCAAGGGTGATTATGTACCATAGGAGACAATTTCTGTTATACTCAAAACCAAACAAAACCACACAAGAAATTACTTAAGGGTACAAATATATGTGGTAAAGCCATTTTTTAAAAGAAAGAGAATGATAAAATGCAGGGAGTGACTGCCACAGAGGTGAGAAAAGATGGTGGAGGAGCACTTAAGTAGCTTGTAGTTGCTAAAATGAGGAAGGGGGAGGGTGTCAAAAGTATGTGCTTTATTACCATTCTTCCTAACTTACATTTTATAGATTCTTTAACCATTAAATAAATAATTAAGTCAATAAAATAGTTCAAACAAATGATGGTCAGTAGATTCATATTTAAGTAAAACACTTAAAGCTCCTATTAAAAATAATTCATCTACATGGTTTCATTAAAGGAGGGTAACCACAGAAACATAATAATCACTACAGAATATGCAGCGAATCAATGTCTGTACTGTGGAAAAGGAGTATAGCTCCCAAAGGAGAGAAAGGGAGCACTAGTCATGAAGCCAAGTCCTGGGCTAGAAGTTTCCCATGTCTTGTTTTTTTCCATAAACCCAGAAAGCCCCTCACCGTAAGCCCCTGGAGAACTCTCCTACTGTAGGAGATCTTTCCTACAGTGGCTTCCCCCCCCAGCCAGCTCTGTACCTGTTCACATTAGGCCTTTTCTTTACAGCCATAAAAGTTCATCCTCTTACATCAACCTAAGCATACACCTCTTAAACCACAAATAATTTCTCAAAAATCAACAATGAACTTTCAAAACCTATAATTCCGTTCTGAGTGCGTTCTCCAGGTAAGTACCCGAATTCTGGCCACTTATCTAATATATTTGGACAAGAAAGACTTTAAGCTTAATAAATCAAAAACCACACCCAAACACTGCTTCAACTTTGAAGATATGATCAATGCACACAGATATACAGATACATAAAAAGATCATAACCTCACTAGTAGAAAAATATATATTAAAAATGAGTTTCTGCATGTCAGATATATACATCATGTGTGTGTGTGTGTGTGTGTGTGTGTGTGTGTGTGTGTGTGTGTATAAAAGACAAATCATCTCCAATGTTAGAGTATAGGAAATTTACCTAAGACTTATACATTAGTTTACATAACATTTTTGGGTATTTGTATTTTTTTTTTACTTTTTACAGGGCAATTTCTCAGTGTGAACACATGATCTTTTGAAGAGCAGTTCAGCAATATCTGCTTTTTCAGATGTGCATACTCTTCCATCTAATAATTTCACATCTAGGTATCCATACAGGAAAAATTCTCCCACATGTTTGTGAAAAAAGAAAATCACAAGAAAATTATTTGCAGAACTGTTTGCAAAAGTGGGAGGGTGGAAGGAAGGAAGTAAAGAAGGAAATATATGCCCACCAACAGATTTTTTATTTGTATTCAAATAAAATTAAAGATCAAAAACACTTTAATTCCAATAAGAATTATAAAAGCAAAATGAATTAATCAAAACTTACTTCAAAAAGGAAGAGGATAGAGTCCAGCTCCTCCCTTTGTGACTTATTATTCCCTGGAATATTAAAAAAGAATTGGTTATCATGACATCGTTTAAACTTTAGGACATTACAAATTACGCGAAAAGGCAGCTTAAAACTAGTAAGCCTCAACATACATTTGTTTATTCAAAAAATAGCAAGAGGCAGGGTGGAGAACCCATTAGGATTCCAAACAGATAACCGAGCCAGACTGCTTGGGTCCACCTGTGGAGCTGCCCCCCGCTAGCTGTTTAAACACAGCTTCCATGTTTTCCAAGTTGTTACCAAACTATGATGGATAATTTATTCATTTCTCAGCCAGTTACTTATTGGCTTAAATTATGGCAGAATGCATAGCACAAACAAAGAAAACTTTCTAACTTGGTAATATAAGTCACAGGACAGATAACTATAAAAGTAGTATATCTTTTGGGCATCTGCACACTGTCCTACTGATAGTAACAACAGTAATAAAACTTACAATGCCTGCAGCAGAGGTTACCGTTTTTTGTCTTCTGTGTACCAAGCATTGTGCTAAGTGCTTGGCCTACATCATTTAATATAGAAATCAATAAACCTTTTCTATAAAGGATCAGATATTAATATTTTAGGCTTTGCAGGCCTCTCTTAGAAATACTCAAATCTGCAGTTATAGTGCAAAATCAGTCACGGGCAATACAAAAACAAATAGATATGGCTGTGTCCAATAAAACTTTATTTATAAAACAGGCAGCTATAAGCTATTATGTATTATTTATAATACATACATGAATGGATACGGCTGTCCAATAAAACGTAATTTATAAAACAGGCAGCATAAGCTGTATACCCCGATCTAACTGAACCCCCCAGAGCTCAACAAAGACATTCACCAGAATGTCTATATGCCTGGGATCATTCTAAGCCTGAGGATACAGCCCCCCAAAAGTTAATATTCTGGCAGGAGAGACAGTCTATAAATGAGTAAGTGAAGCCAAAAAAGATGGTATGCAATTCTGACTGGGGAAGTCAGAGAACATCTCACTGGTAAGGTAACATCTGAGAAAAGATCCTTTGAGGTTAGGAGGTAAGCCATATGGAAATGCGGGGGTTTGGAAGCAAGCCATATGGAAATCTAGGGGAGGTGTGATCCAGGCAGAGCAACTGGACAGTGCAAAGTCCCTGTAGCTGAGCATGTCTGGCATAGTAGGAAACCAGCCAGATGCCCTTAAGGCTAGAGCACACAAAGGGGAGAGCTGGCACAGCTGAAGTTGGAAAGTAGGTGAGGCAAAGGAAGGCAGATTAGGTGAAGCCTGAGCCAACTGTAATGACTAGGAATGAGAACACATTTGAAAGTTTAGAAAAGCCAAGAATCACGATTTGACTCATATTTTTAAAGGAGGACTCCAGCTGCTCTTTTGACGAGAAACTATGGGATGGAAGAGGGCACAAGTGTGGAGATGGGAGACCATTTCTGTGGCTACTGCTATAATCCAGGTGAGGATATCAGGAGTTTCAGTGTTACCAGTGTAGGCAATGAGAACAGGCCAGTGATTCTGGATGTATTTTGAAGACAGAGCCAATAACTCCGGAGTTTGGGCCTGAATAACTGCAAAGACTGAAGTTATCACCAGATGATGTCATTATTCCTAGTAGACACTTTCTCTTATTCCTTTTTTGGGGTACACTGTCTTCCTTACACTCCAATCAAACACAGATTATACTAAAAGCAAAAAACTTCAAAAATCTCACTGTTTTTATTGGTTCTTCATTATGATTCTTTGCGGTAGATTGCAAAAATGGCCACAATCAATCAGGTGCCTCATCCTGAATTTCTTCCACTCCATGACTGACAACTGCCTCTGTTCTACAGGAGCAATCAGGGCATCTGACAAGGAGTCCCTCAGTTTTTCCTCTTTACCTCAAAATGTCTCCATATCCACACTATCCTCTTATCTGCTCCTCCTTACATAGAAAGGTCACCTGTACACTCCTCTCCGTGTCTCTTCTTTTTCCTTGACCTGTGTCAACCCACTTCCCCCAACACCTGCATCTTCAATTATCTTCCCCTCCAGCTGACCCACTCCTCAGCCTGCAAACGGGCCAACGCATTCCCCAATAACTTTCCCATGACCAGGGTGAGATACAATGTGTGTCTTCACATCAAACTTTCTGAAAGGATATTTTCATGCGTCACCTTCACCAGCTCACCACCCTGTGACTCCATGTGCATCTGTCTGGATTCCGACTCACTCCTCACCTAGCTTCTTTCTCTCAGCACTCACTGACAACCACGCTGATGAGTTCTTACTGCCCAGCCCAGCTGCACCTCGAGCACCAACAAGCTGACCCTGCGTGCCTTCAACTCTCTCTTCCCTGGGCCTCTCTGACAAAACCCCTTCCTGGCACCCCTCCCCCACTCCATTGCTTTTCTTTGCATATACCCAATAAATTAAGGAATTATCTAAAAGTTCTGACCATCACTATCTTTCTCTTAATATACATTTTCTCTTGGCAACAGCATGATTTCACCTCTTTTCTCCCAAGCTCCAGTCACCTATGTTGTACTGCCCAGCCAACAGCTACACCAATGTGTCCCCAAGGAACCTCAAACACAGACTGCCCAAAGCCTGACTTCCAAATCTGGCTCCCCTCCAGGGTTCCTACTGCTAATGGCACCTCACAAAGCAAACTCAAGTGTCCTGAAAGCATCCTTGACTTCTCCCTTTCCCTTATAACCAAGTCGCATAGATGGCAGAACCACTGAGACACAACACTTTTCCCTTAACTACTGCTTCCCTGGATCAGGCATCACCATCCCTCACACGAATGAGAGCAGCAGATTCCAACTGGGGTTCTTGCCTCTGGTTCACATGTTACTTTACAAGACACTTGTCATAGTAGCAAATGCTTTCAAGAGCTCTTACCACCTCAAGAACGAAGTCCAACTTCCTGACCCTAGAACTGAAGGCTCCTTGCAAGCATTATCTAATTTCTTGCAAATCTCTCTCACATACCTTTGCTGCAAGAAAAGGAAATGCATTTCCTGTACACGTCCTAAGAAGAGCTCTACCTTTATTCATGTTATCCCCTCCACCAGCAGTACTGCTCTCTCACACTTGAAATCCTGCTGTCCTTCAAGGTCCATTCCCAAGGCCACCTCTTCCCCAAAGCCTCACCCATACACTCAGCAGGAAGTCATCTCTCCCACTTCCCAAGAACCATGGAAATCTGTCTCAATCTCTCTTACAGCACAACTGACTTTCTAACTTTTTTCAGTTATTTATGCAAGACTTACTTTTTTTCAATAAATGAATGATATCTACTTCATAGAGCTGTGGGGATTCAGTTAGATTCAGCCCACAGACTACATGAAAATGAAAGAAGATGGTGACAGCAGCCACTACTTACGGTCCATGTAAGTAGTGGACTATGTACGAAATTCTGTCCTAAAATGCTAGGATACCTGTGAACCTGTTTAATGCTGACAGGAGGAAGCCGACTCAGAGAGAGGTTAATTTGCCCAAGAAGTACAGTTTGGGCAAATGAGAAGGGTGGGGCCAGGTTCCCAACCCAGTCTGGCTCCTCAGGCTACGCTATCCTGCCACCTAGACACAGAACAGAATCTACAATGTGACCCTGTTGGTCTGATTTTCAAAGAACATAATCACAAACATATGTAAACATAATACATTAACACTACATCTGGAAGGAGATGCAGGAGACCTTTAATAGTGGTTGCCTCTGCACGCAGGGCCAAAGACACTTGAGTCTTCATTTCAGACCCTTTTATGGAATCTAAAGCTTTTTAGTGATATGCATGTATTACTTTTCTTTCTTTCTAAGTAAATTATTCCTTTGAAATTCATGTTTTCTAAGGGTTCCTTCTGCTATTTTTGCTAGCCATATGTTGTTCAATTAACATCTGTATAAGTGAAAACTCAGGGGAAACAAAGATGCCACCCCATCCACCATGCTCTCACAGTTTTGCTAAAGGCTTAGCAAGAAACAAAGCTTTAAAATGTTTAATTTGTGGCTCATGATATATACAACTATAAAAATTCATGAATATTTAAAAAACTACAGAAATGCTTACCTTTTAATTTCAAACTATTTTCCAGTGTTATGAAATTTTCATAGAAGATGAAATATATCTGAGAATAGTTGGTCTCAAAAAACTGCTTAAGATCACTTGCATCCACATTATCTGAAAAGAAAAAGTTTCTATTTATGACAATTCACTTTACACAATTACCAGAATTTAGAAACAACCTTCCCAAAAACGAAGGCAAGTACAACTAGTTTCATTCCCTTCCAACACAAAACAAAACAGTATTCCTCTTTGTTTATTTTCCACCCTAAGAGAGTCAATTGCACCTTGGGTACCACCCACCACTCAGCCCTGCTCAAGAGACTGTGAAGCCAATCCAGGGAGGTTGATGCTGATAGGGACCAGCAATGACAGACTAGCTAGAACGCTGGAGGTGAGTCGGGGCAGGCATGGGGAGGGACAACATGACTTTCTGTTAGGGTATGAGGAAGTATCGGTTCATGGAGGAGGCAGTTTCTGACACAGGCTGTGAAGAGAGATGGGTTTATACCTCTGAAAAACAACTTTGCTGGTAGAGCTCCTAAATGGACCAATATCTGCTCCCTCCCCACCAACATAACTCTCTGGGAATGAAAAGAGAAATCAGCTCAAATAAACTAGCACATGCTCCCCAACCACAGGCCGAATTCTAGATGGCCTGCCCCCACTTATGTATGGACACTGCAGGGCCTACCACGTGTTCCTAGAGTTGCCCCTGTTGTAACAGACAATTTTGCTAAACCATAAACTACCGGTAGATAAGCGGAGGGGTGGGGAACTTAGCACAGTGACAACTCCCACTGGGGCTGATTAGCAACACAGCCAGTTCTTCCAAGGGCCCTGATCAGCCTGGGTAAAACCTCACAATGCTGGGGGTCAAAGTAGTCATCCACTGTCAACACACCTTTGTACATTTTCCTCAGCAAACAAAGTTGTTTGTACCATCTACAGAGTCCTGACCAAGAAGTTAGCACTTTGGGAGAATACACTAGCAGCTGAGGATAAGTAATATCAGCTTCCTGGAACCAGACATTGTAGTTCATACCTATAATCCCAGCTACTTGGGAGGCTGAGGCAGGGGGATCGCCTCAGCCCAGGAGTTTGAGGCTACAGTGAACTATGATTGAGCCACTGCACTCCAGCCTGGGCAACAGAGTGAGACCCCATCTCTTAAAAATAGAACAAACAAAGCAACAAACAAACAAAACGCTTCCTTAAAATTCTGCAAGGATTACTAAGAAAAAAAAAATGCTGCTCTTCAATCTGCACCAGTGTGGTACCAATTGCTTTTGCAGTCCTAACACTGTGAATCTATGTGAACTATACATGATGATGTTCAAATTATATAATGTTAGCAGTAATGCAGATGATTCTGAAGAGCTGTTTTTCTCTGACAACAGTATAAGAGCTTGTCATGCAAAAATCTGCCCTGGCTCTTTGAAATAATCCACGTAAGGTGTTTATAAAGCCTTATGAGCTGCCAATTTCACACTATATTAACCGCACCAAAATAAAGGTGGGCACAGAGCATGAAAATTCCTAGCAAGGAACAAATTTACTGAGTGAAACAGGTAGCAATGAAACTAGTATCATCTGCAAAGGTAGTTTCATTGGAAAAGAAAGAAAGAAAAAAGAAACTAGTATCATCAACCCACATGAATATTAACATTCCTATGAGCTATACAATCTTCCCAGGAATCCTTGAGCCTTGTGCAGAATTTGCCAGTTCCAAGAAAGAGTTCTGCACACTTCAACTCTAATGCAAACTGCTAGCCCATCTACCACTAATTGAGCTATCTTCCTGAAGCCTACTTAACTCAGCTGGCTCCTACTCACCCTCACTAGTCAGCTGAAACATCCCCACCTTACCCCAAGACTAGCTCCACGCCTCTGCTGTGTGGCCCCCACTCTATGCTTCCTGTCACAGAACACATCACACTTTACTTAATTCTGGTGGAATTCTGATTGAATTCCTAACTTAATTCTGACTGAATGATCTGTCTCTTCTGTTAGACATATTCCCTGCCCTCACAAAACCCACAGTGTATCTTATGAATCATTATGTCCCATGCATCTAGCACAATATTTAGTTCAATATTTTTTTGAATGAATTGAGAATTCATGAATTAGCCTACACATACAAGGATAAAATAATGACTACAACTTGTAAATCTATAGGAAAGAAATGGCTTAACCCTCAAATCTTTGGGGCTATCAAAAGACAAATTTCATCTCTGCTGAGGACTCCTGATTTCCATCTGCAGCCCTGACATCTCCCACTGCAGGCTCTAGGCTCATAGACTGCTGCCAGCTGATTCCTCCATGTGAGGGTCTTAAAGATCTCTCAAATTAAATGCATACAAAGGGAAGTTATCCCTCAGATCCCGTTCTTCCCTCAGGCTTTTCCGTCTCAGTAAGCTAGAACCACCATCCACCCTGCTGCTCTAGCCACGGCCTGGATGTCACTCCTCATTACCCATCCCCAGTGTGCCATTCTGTTAGCCTACCTTTAACACAGGTTCCAGCCCTGGACTGCTTCTGCTCTCCATGGCCCTGCCTGGTCTATGTGGCCATGAACCCTCACACAGGCTTTGACGTCTGCCCATTGCCTGGGTTCCCTGCTGCCACTCTTCTTCCATTCCCCATAGCAGCCAACACAAATATCTAATAGAGTCGATCAAATCAGATCACTCAGCTATTCAAAACCTTCCACTGGCCTCCAGTAGTACTTAAAATCTGAACTATTTACTATGACCAATTAAGCCCTGACCAATTTCCCCCACCCAACACCAACATCACTACACACCACTCTCCCCTTCGCTCCCTATCCTCTAGCCACTGTGGATTCTTTCCATTCCCCAAACTTCCCAAACACATTCCCCACTTGGGGCCCCTGCAGGATGCTACCCACACTCCCAGATCTTCAGGCAGCTGGTTCAGTAGCAAAGTATGAGACAAAATAACAAATGTAGACAGTACATTTGTTCATCCTGCTTACATAACAGCAGAACTTCACAAAATCCCCTGCCAGCAGAATTTTACAAAGCCCCTGACTCAAAGACTTGGTGCGCAGCCCTTCAGAATGCCCTGAAGATGATAAGCAGGATACAGCACCAGTTCCCACATCTCCTGCCTGAATCACTGCATTTTCAGAAAAGATACATTCAATTATAAATTGTCTCAGCCCTTGCCTTGTACATAAGATAATATCTGACAGGATTAATGATTATGCCTTTATAATCTATAACCAGATGGACCCTCACACCCAAATCTGGATAAGATTTTGCTCTAATGTAACTTCTGTGCACAATTAACGTAACTTCTGAGCATGTGCAGAGCACACCACCTGTACATCAACTGTGGGCTAAAGCACTACTTTGGAGCAATCTAACAGACTCTCTGAAAGACTCGCCCAGGTTGCAAACCTCAGCAGGACTTCTGAATCAAACTAACTTTAATTGTTTAAAGCACCAATTCTTTTTTAGTCAACATGTCCCATCCTTCAGAACCTGGAACACACATGACTTCCTCTAAGAAATCTCCAAGTGCCCCCAAGTGTTGTGCTATAGCTGGAACCTGAGCAACGCCATTTTATAAAAGATAAAAACTGTTTTCCAAAAATAAGTGACCCCATTCTCCTCGCAGTAACTGTGGGCCTTGGCTTCTGTAAATAAAACTGCTAGTTTGCTCTGCAAAGTGCTCACTATGTAAGGCTGCTTACCTTCTCTTATCATCGACTGCCAGAATTGCTGGCCTTTGCTTGCTGGTAATGACCAGAACAAGCAGCCCAAGTTAATTCCATCCTGGCTCCTGCGACTGGTAATAAGTAACTAAGATCTGTGATTCCCACCCTACCCAGATAATGTATAAACTAATGTTTATCTTGACTTCTGTAAAGCACTTAAGTAACAATCGGAATGACAAAAGTCCCCTGGCCCTTGGAATCTCCGGAGCACCCCCACCCAACCCTCGTCTTGGCCCAGGAGGTGATTTACAGAATCCACTAGCCCTCGAAATGTCTGAAGCCTTTCATCCCCATCCCCGCTCCTCACCCCCACTCCCAAGGTGGTTTTACAGGCATAAAAGAGTCTTGTCACCCTCCATTCGGGGCCACGGGTTGGAGAGACGTGAGTCCTTCGTGGTCGCTGGCAATAAAGACCCTGCAATTTGGCATACTTTTGTCTTGGTGTTGACTTTCTATGCTTGGGCCAGTACAACAGTGCACTCCATATTCCATCCTCTCCCTGGCCCTCTCCCTTGGTAGGCTCTGCAGTGAACGTGCCTCAGACACAGAAGGCCATAAGCTGGCAAACAATTTCCCTAGCAAGGAGGATGTGGGTGTGCTGATGCAGTAAGCTGGTACAGAAAGCCATTGGAAGATCAACAAGTCCCCATCTTTCCCTCCCTTATTCCCTTATTCCCTCAGACACTCATATATTAGCAACCCAAACAAAGAGGTTCCTCATCAAGTTTAAGGAGCCCTCTTATACACTGAGATGTTCTCATGAGGCCAAAAGTCCAGGTAACAACCACCTGTATCCTCAGCCATCCAACGACTTTCTTGTGGATAAGGCATTGGTGGTGCTGAGCTTAAGTACTCACTAACAAGACAACTAGATACATTTCAGGGAACCCAATACACAGTGAACTCAGAAGCGTAACACCTACAGCACACTAAGTTTATGTACATGTGGTGAGAACTCCTAATTGGTCTGAGCATCCTCTTCATGTGATTCCCACTGACAGCACTTCAGATGAGTTCAAATCAACCCTTTATTAATTTTCTGCCTCATTGGCTGTTAGAATCTAAGTGGCAAGAGGGCAGAAATCTCAACTGCTTTGTTCACAGTTGCATCCCCAGCCTGAAAAATGGAGCTTGGTACATGAAAGGTACTCAACACATTTGTTAAATGAATAGCCAAATAACAAATATCAGATATTTTATATCTTTACTTCAATATTTAGAATTATTTCTTTGTCTTTTTTAAAGACTCATCAAAAGAATTTATAAAGTAAGCAAAGATCTCAGGGAAGGCAATCACAGGCAATGGAATTTAGCATCCTGCGAAAAGAAACACGAGAAAGGATCAAAAGCCTAATTTTTAACAAGACTAATTTCAAGAAACATAGAGATAACAGGAAGGCTTTGCTCAATTACAACAAAAAGAAGACAAGAATGACTATGACCACAAAGTTCCTTTAGACAGGCATTCTCAACCCACTCATTCAAACATTTATAAGCCCCTACCCATGCCAACAGACTGTGCTAAGCTCTAAAAAATTCAAAGAGAATAAGATCCAAGGCCCTCAGGACTGCACAGGTAAACAAACAAGTAACAGAACAGGCACCATGGCTGAAAGGCCAGCTGGGTACGAAGGCAGGGAGTGGATAAAGGCCACATGGGGAGACCAGGAATGCTACTGTCATATATTTACATCATGCTTTATGCTTTAGAGGAAATGTTCATGAGTTTTATTTGACCCTCACCACAGCCCAATGACATGGATGGGCAGGTGTGATTAAGAGAATGAAACCTCAGGGTGAGGATCTCATGTGACCTGCCCAAGGTAAAACAGCCTGTTGAGGACATCAACAGAACCCCTGGTCCTGAAACTCCATACCTGAGTGGTACAAAGGCCTCAGGGACAAATGGGAATTAATTAGTCAGGAATATGAAAGAAATAAATCATCCCCTAAGGATGAGCAGGAGAGCAGAGGAGAAAGAGCAGGAGGAAAAGCCCAAGGTAAGAAACAGGAGTGAGTAACACTGAAGAAGCAGCTCATGGAACTCTCCCCACAGCCTCTCAGGGTTGTATGGAAGAGGGAGGGAGGGCAAGGCTGTGCTCCAGAGTCCAGACAGGAAACCGCCTTTGAAGGGATGGCTTCCAGGGTTTGGCACAGAATGGATGCTAGCACACTGCCTTACTACTATCACAGAACTCAGGGAAGTATGTCCAAATTAACCACAGGCAAGCAAATGGCAGATAGCCTCGCAGAGCTGGAGGTCATTTCTGAATTTTTAAAGAAATCTCCTATAACTTCTCATTTTCCTGCACCACCAACCAATAGATTGTAAACTGTTTCCACTATTTTCACCTAAAACCTCAAAGATAAATTTCTGCGTACCACCCAGAATCACCCGCTTCCACCCCTCTGTCCAGCTGAACCTCTTGTTGACAGGTATTTCTCCATATCTAGCTGAAAGGCAACAGCAAAGGCTGAGGGTAAAACCTCCGGGGCAGACTGCTTGAGTTCAAGTACAGAAGCCACAGGACCTTGGACAAGTTATTTAAACACTCCATGCCTCAATTTCATCTTAAAAATAGGGCTAACGGGCCAGGCACAGTGGCTCATACCTATAATCCCAGCCCTTTGGGGGCCAAGGCTGGTGGATCACTTGAGGTCAGGAGTTCAAGATCAGCCTGGCCAACACAGTGCAATCCCATCTCTATTAAAAACACAAAAATTAGCTGGGTATGGTGGTGCACACTTGTAATCCCAGCTACTCAGTAGGCTGAGGCAGTAGAATTGCCTTGAACCTGGGAGGGGGAGGTTGCAGTGAGCCGAGATCACACCACTGAATGACAGAGAGAGACTCCGTCTCATGGGAAAAAATATGTCTTAACAATGGTTCTTATATCCTAGGGCTGCTGTGATGATAAAATGAGCATATGAAGAGTGCTTATAAGAGCTTCAGTCAACATTATAGAAATGTTAGTAGTTTTAGAATTATTTTGCACCTAGTGAAGGTCACTAATCCTAATACAGCAGTAAGTACTAACAATAAACATACCCACAAAACCAATGGGATTATCCCTCTATTTCCTTCCACATATAATCCTCCTCAATAGCAATTCTATTGCTTTTTAGTTGGAAGGGTCAAACACAGTCTCACAAAAACCTGCTTCAGCAGATCCGTAGAAAGTGCCAAAGGAAGGGAAACAGTCCTCATCTCACTCAGGAGCCCTTGTGGGATGTTATCAAGAGGAGGAAGAAGCTCATGTTCGGTTCTCCCCTGATAGGGAGTGACCCCTGCACCTTCTGTACTACCCACACCCCTCCATTCCCACCCCAGAACTAAGCCATCCAAGCCCTGCCTACAGTCCTATGCGTAGCTGAAAATAGACGTCCTTTACTATTTTCCTGAAATTCCCTGGACAAGGGCACTGCAGGCCTGATGATCAAGATAGCAGCATGGTGATAGGGAAAAGGGGAAGTGAAGAATGTCAGGCAAACTTGACAACTTCATGAAACAGTCATTTGGAAACATTCAATGAGAACAAGGAAAATAATGATGTGCAAAGGAACTGGTCAGACATAAAAGAGAAAAATGCCAACAAGGATGAATGTCATTAGTAATGCACCATTGCTCACTTATAGGCTAACATGATTCTGGTGATTTCACATTTAAACAACTGCCTAGGTCCCTGGGTAGTTTGTAGAAGTGCTACAAATCATTCCTTCCTTTCGTCCACACATTTCGATGCTGCCCACCCACAGTGATTCAGGACTGATCTCCTGACTTGCTTTGGCCAAAAAGGCCTTAAAAATGTGATCGTGGTTGCTGGGAGAGCCCAAGGAAAACAAGATAACTCATAAAGAAGAGCTGAACCCAACCCTCCAGTCTGGAGCCAGCCCTAGGCAACCATCAGTGAGAAGCAAAGCCACCCCAGCCAATACAGACCCAACAGAGTGAGGGAAAAAAGTAGATGCCTGTTGCTGAAAGGCTCATGGAAGCTGCGGAGGTTTGGGAAGGTTTGTTACGCAACACTATTATAGAAATGTTGGTGCAGAAGAAACTCAGCACAGAACAGCTTCACCAGTCATGAGGGCCAGCAAACCTATGAAGAGATACCCGCAAGTATAACACATCATCCCCTCCATTGAAGAAGGAAAAGCAGGAAAAATGAATCCAAGTTACAGAGGCTGCCCACAACACAAACTTTCTGTCAACAGTGATGGATGCTAGCCAAAGTGAAGACAGGGACTCCTTTTCCTGACACCAGCCAGTATGTTTCAGTACCTCCTGTGCATGCAGCAATGTGCTAACTGCAGGTCCGGAGCTTATCCAAGTCAGGAAGCAAAACCTACAAAATGAAGGCTTTCCAGACTCAGCAGGCAATCACATCATAAAACAGGCGGTATATCAGGGATGACTGGCTTTAATGGCCAAACACCACTCTTTACATCATTATTACTAAAGAGAAATTCACATCTGAAAAATGCCTATAAATACAGACTTCAAAATGTCTCTTGAAGAACTGCTTGATCCCAGGAGACAAAGGTTGCAGTGAGCCAAGATCACACCATGGCACTACAGCCTGGGCAACAAGAGTGAAACTCCATCTCAAAAAAAAGAAAAAAGTCTCCTGGACCAATTATTTGAAAATACAAAGTATTTGTGTTATGAAAATACTAATTTACACCGCAGAAAACTTAATGCATCAGACAAAAGACTCCAGCCCCAGTTCTAACATGGCATGAAACTCGAGATCTAGTCAAAAGATATGGTGTGAGAAGCCCAGGTAGGGAAGGATGGAATTCGGCTATGAAGGGGGCACAAGAGCCCCTTTAGTCCCCTTAGCTGGGCCCAATTCATCCCTGCAAGTCAGTTTGCATGTAAAGATATCTTGCCCGGCTCCTCAACCACTGCTCTTAGATCACTCCCACTTCTATACCTCAATCTCCCCAACCAGACTGTGGGCAGAGAGTGTCAGGTCCCCATTCAGCCAAGACTCAGGTATTGAATACAAGTGTACTAAATAAGCACATTAATCAGCAGAATTTAGATATATAGAGAGGCTTCATAATTAATCCTTTCAAGCACTACTGAAGGTCACAGCAAATAAAATTTTCAAAATCAAGGTAAAACCTCTTTTTTTTATTGCATTTTAGGTTTTGGGGTACATGTGCAGAACATGCAAGATAGTTGCATAGGTACACACGTGACAGTGTGTTTTGCTGCCTTCCTCCCCTTCACCCACATTTGGCATTTCTCCCCAGGCTATCCCTCCCCAGCTCCCCACCTCCGCTGTCCCTCCCCTATTACCCCCAATAGACCCCAGTGTGTAGTACTCCCTTCCCTGTGTCCATGTGCTCTCATTTTTCATCACCCGCCTATGAGTGAGAATATGTGGTATTTCATTTTCTGTTTTTTGTTTGTTTGTTTGTTTTTTGCAGGAAGGGAGGAAGGGAGGAAGGCAGGAAGGGAGGGAGGGAGGGAGGGAGGGAGAGAGGAAGGAAGGGAGGGAGGGAGGGAGGGAGGGAAGGAGGGAGGGAGAGAAGGAAAGGAAGGAAATCAGGCAGTGAGAGAGACATTGCCGACCTGGATCTAGAGGTCTACAAGTTGATTTCTTTTTTTTTTTTTTTTTTGAGAGAAGAAAGAAAAAAAAAAGGAGTGAAGGAGAGGAAGAAAGAGGATGAAAAAGAGGGAGAGAGAACAGAAATATTGCTTTATTCTAAAAAAAAATGGATATTAATAATGGCCACTCAATATTTCATTTAAACCTATGAGTAGGTGTGATGTGGTATTGACAAGAATGTATATTTTGCGTATTTAAAGCGGAGAGCTCTATAAATATTTATTAAGTTTACTTGTTCTGGATCTGAGTTCAAGTCCTGGATATCCTTATTAATTTTCTGTTTCATTGAGTCTAAGTCTCTATGTATCTGGGTGTTAGGATCGTTAGCTCTTATTGTTGCACTGATCCTTTTACCACTATATCTTTGCTGCTTTAAAATCTATTTTATCAGATATGAGAATTGCAACTCCTGCTTTTTATTTATTTATTTATTTATTTATTTTTGCTCTCCATTTGGCTGGTAAATAATTTTCTGTTCTTGTGTCAGTTTGCTGAGAACGATGTT
>CM052652.1:145886455-145947416 GCA_028533165.1 Leontopithecus rosalia
TTATTGAAGATTTTTGCATCTATGTTCATCATGGATATTGGCCTGAAGTTTTCTTTTCTCGTTGAGTCTCTGCCGGGTTTTGGTATCAGGATGATGTTGGTCTCATAAAATGATTTGGGAAGGATTCCCTCTTTTTGGATTATTTGGAATAGTTTCAGAAGGAATGGTACCAGCTCCTCTTTGTGTGTCTGGTAGAATTTGGCTGTGAACCCATCTGGACCTGGGCTTTTTTTGTGTGATAGGCTCTTAATTGCTGCCTCGACTTCAGACCTTGTTATTGGTCTATTCATAGTTTCAGCTTCCTCTTGGTTTAGGCTTGGGAGGAGGTAAAACCTCTTACAATAATGGACCAAAAAAGATTCCTCCAAATCAGAAGGAGTCTTGACTACTACCCTAGATACAGATGATAAATTACTAAAACAAGATAACAAGCAATGAAGATCCACCCTGCAGCTAGTATTGATTTCTGTAAATAGTAACATTTTCAAAAGAACAATGGAGCAAATGTATGTTCATCCTTAAGTTACCAATAGCATTCATATTGTTAAATTACCTAATATATATATATATATACAATCTATTATATAAAAGTCTCTATGTTATGTAAGAAAAATCTGAAATTAGAAACATCCTCCTCAGCACTAAAATGTTTTAATTTGTTGATATATTTTAAGTGAATTTATATTAATTTAATTATATTCTTTTACTTTTTAACAAGTTATTTTCTACAAAACAGCAAGGAATTATCACCAACATATTTGTTTTACATGCACATATATATTGTGCCTGCTATAAATGTAAAACTTAAGGGATATTACATGAGTAAATATTACCAAAATTACACTTTTTAAAAAATAGAATATGTCTTCAGGCCCACAATTTCCTCCTATTAATTAAAGTGGGCAAAAGTGGTGGAGATCACCAAAAAGACTCTTTATTTATGTATTTATTTATTTTCGAGATGGAGTTTTGCTCTTGTTGCCCAGGCTGGAGTGCAACGGCGCAATCTTGGCTCACCGCAACCTCCGCCTCCTGGGTTGCGGTCAAAACTTCAGGCCAATATCCATGATGAACATAGATACAAAAATCTTCAATAAAATACTGGCAAGCCGATTGCAACAGCACATCAAAAAACTTATCCATCATGATCAAGTAGGATTCATCCCGGGAATGCAAGGCTGGTTCAACATACGTAAGTCTATAAACGTAATTCACCACATAAACAGAACCAAAATCAAAAACCACAGGAGAATCAAGCGATTCTCCTGCCTCAGCCACCCAAGTAGTTGGGATTATAGGCATGTGCCACCATGCCCAGCTAATTTTTTGTATTTTTAGTAGAGACGGGGTTTCACCATGTTGGCCAGGATGGTCTCCATCTCTTGACCTCATGATCCACCCACCTTGGCCTCCCAAAGTGCTGGGATTATAGGCTTGAGTCACTGTGCCCGGCCCAAGACTCTTATTACAATTATTACAAGGAGTTTCAAAAATTATAGAAAATTAACATAATCACTCTCATTTAGGGAGCTAATTGCTCCTGCAGATTCAGCCAGAAGCTAAGGGTAGAGGTTCCCTCAGTTCCCGGCCTGTCATCTGAGTTCTATCCCACAAACCGAAATACCAACAGCAAATCCCTTCTCGGTTTTCCACTTCAAGAGACCACTCTCAACCTCACTCACCCTTCCCCACACCTTCCCTGTCCACTACCCCCTTTTACCTCTGTCACTGGTTATTTACAGAATTTCTGCAAGTTTTATGAACCAAAAAACAAAAATCCATTCTACAAGTACACTTATCTAATATCATCAAGATTTCATACTTCAGAAAAAGTCTCTGAAGTACTATACTTTCAATCTATACCCACTTTAGCATAAACATCATTGGAAATACTTGATATGGAATTACTCCTGAAGTCATCCAGAAGTAATAATGTATTCAAGATAATCCTGGCCCCTCCCTTAATACACAGCACCCCACCAGAATGATAGGAGACCCTCCCCTTGCTTCTTTCAAGACCCCCCACTCCTTCCTCCTTACCTGGCTACCATGAGCTGCCTAAGAAACCACATTCAGTAAGGAGACTAAAATTAGAAGTGTTCATAGATCACTCTCTAGGTATGTATCAGGAGATGTCCCATCAGGCCTTGCACTCAGATTTATAGTGCACCACCCACTATACCCAATAAATCTCTCCAAATCCCCTCTTCTATGCCACCTCTAAAGGTTGTTTCCTTTCAGCTCTACCTGAAACCTGGAAGTCCCCTCAGCACACTGCTTCCTTGCAGTCTGCCTGGTAAGGCTTTTGTCTTCCTCTTACACTCACATACCACCAAGCCTAAGATGAAATAGGTGGCCTCCCTGCTCCCCACTGCAATCTCCAGACCATTCTGGTCCTTCCCTTCACACATACAAAGTGCTCCTCTGCTGCTCACACCATCTACTTCCAACCACATCTGTACCAACTTTCACTGACTGGAGTTGCACAATCTTTTCCACATCCCAAGAAACTCTCCTGAAGATTCCAGGGCCTGGCTCACTGTGTTTCTGTATACTACTAGCACTATCTTCACTCTTGGTGGTTTCAACATTTATGCAGATGATGCCTGACTCCCTCATTTCTAATGAAGTTGTCCTCTACCCTACACCTGCCACCGACACCCACAGCCAGATCCCAGACCCTGTGGTTACTTAGAATCTCCCCACCTGCAAGCCTCAGTTTCAAGCAATCCACTCTCTTGTCACCTGCTATTTCTTTTCCTTCCCACTCACTCCTTCTGGAACTCTAATTCCAACAATGCTTCAACCTTACTGGGTCCTTGAATCCAATAACCCCACCATCTTGTCACTATCTCTGATGCCCCTCAAGTCCTCACATCCTTTCTTTCCCAATTTAGCTTCCACAGTTCCTCTTTTTAATCAGTCCTTTCACTGTCCTTCAACCCATCTGCCTCTTTCTCCCTCTAACATATTCATGCCAAAAAATCCCAGCCTCAGTTTCAACCCTGAGTCAATTGAAAGTATTTATCAGATCTCAGGCCATGTACTGGACACAAAAGATTTTTTTAAATATTGTATTAAATATTTAATGCATGTGAAAAAATGTTTGTATATATGTAATTTATGATGTATAATAAAAGAAACACCTTAAATCACCCACCCAACAAAAACATCCAGTCCAATCAGGCTTTGACACCACTCCCTAACACAGCGCTAAGGAGTTCCACACTGTTAATCCAATGGCCAATTTTCACTTCTCTCCAGGGCCAACAGCAGATACACACGTAACCTGTACCTAAGCACCACTAGCCTGGTCCATAGAGAGGAAGGGGAGTCTACAACCCTGGCATAAAACTTCCGGACGCATGTTGGGCCTAAATTGTATATTCCTATTACAAGTGATATAGTTTGGATATCTGTCCCCTCCAAATCTTGTGTTGAAATCTGATCCCCAGTATTGGAGTGGGGCCTGCTGGAAGATGTATTGGATCATGGAGATGGATTCCTCATGAACATCTTGGTGCTATCCTTACAGTGATTAGTAAGTTCTCCATCTATTAGTTCCCATGAGAACTGATTGTTACAAAGAGCCTGGCACCTCCTCCTCTCTCTTTTCATGTCATGACCATTCCCCTTTGCCTTCCACCATGAATGGAAGCTTCCTAAGGCCCTCATAAGAGGGAGATGCTCATGCCATGCTTCTTGTACAGCCTGCAAAACCATGAGCCAAATAAATCTCTTCTCTTTATAAACTGCCCAGTATTCCTTTATAGGAACACAAAGGGACTAAGACTACAGGAAATGCAACAAAGTCACCTTTCAGCTCCACTAACAGGTTTGTTCCTTACGTACAATTACAGCCATGTTGTACATACTAGTTGTACTATTTTAAATTGTAAAAAAAATTCCAAGAAAGTATGTATATTCAATAACTTATCCTAACTGACCATTTATTTCCACAAGCAATCCCCACAGTATTTTAAACTAAAACCTGAGAGCAGCCTGGAGCAGAAACTGTTGCTTTCTCTCCAGCTCCTTCACCTCATCCACCCCTCACAAACAGACCTCCCTCTTCCTAACAGAGCCTCCATTTGCTCAGGGATCTCCTCTTCTAGAAAGCAGCACCCTTCTTGGATCCTGGCCTGTTCCTAGCCCCAGGGAGATGACCTGATACTGCTGGGCCAATTATAGTGGCAACATGCCCCTTGCCAGTGACCCAAGCCTGCGACCCAGTGCTGGTCAATACAAAACAGGAGGAAGTCTGATGAAGAAAGCTGAGAAAAGCTTTACTGGTTTTAGGGAAGAAGTGTCCCCTTCTTTCCTGTCTTTGTATTGTTCTATCTGGGTGCAATGGCTGTGGGCATTTTGCCACCTTGAAGACAAACCTGCCACACTAAGGACGGCAGAGCCAAGAGGTGGAATGCGCCTGGACTGCCAACATCACCAAACTCATGAATTAGCTGACTCTGGGGCCTCCCTGTCTTGGGATCACTTTTTATAGGAGAAAGAAATTCTTATTACTTTCTTATATTTGAGTTTTTTATTACCTACAACCAAAAATATCCTTGTAGATAGATAGCTGAAATAAAACTTGCCAATTCCAACAGGAAACAAACCCTAGTGTCAACTAAAAAGATCAAAGAAATTATATTAATCCTACTTCATTTCCAAAGGCATACTGTTTTCATTTCTTTATACCTATAAAGTAAACCAGATGTAGAATATCAAATTCTTAGAAATCAGATAAATAGTAACACTCTGTTAGCCAGGGATGACAGTCCTTGTGTAAAAGTAATTCTGTATAAAGATATAGTCCAAATATTTAGTATTAAAGTTTTTAAAAGTAGAGCTATTTTTACTTAACATTTCTGACACATATTTCCAAGTGCAGGATTCTAAAACTTTGTTTTTAACAGATACCAAGTACCAATATAACAAAACACCCTATACAAACTGATATCCAAATCAAATGTGAGTTACATACATTTGAATATATGTACCTCTCTTTCAGGAATCAAGTTTTATCAGACATTTTAACGCCAATTCACACTTGAATCTCCTTTTCTTGATCTGAACTGGAGCTAGCCTACATTATAATCAAAATCACTCCTGAGGGGAAAAGTTGGAGACAGAAATGAAATGACTACAGCCTAGGAGCTGTAGTCGCCTCTATCCCAAAATAAGGAGGTAAGTGGTGTCTACAGCTGTCCAATAATGTCTCCTGTCAAATACTTATGATTAATGGTAATAACAGCTCACAAAGCAGCTTTGCATACCCTGGCTCATCCCTCCAACAACCACAGCATGGTGGGTACCATTCTTACCCCCACTAGAAAGGGCAGGTCACTGCCAGGACTCGAACCCCAGCAGTCAGGGTCCCACACTGTTCACCTAATTAAGTGTAATACTAACCGAAAGTGGGCCAAGCATGGTGGCTCACACCTGTAATCCTAGCACTTTGGGAGGCCAAAGCCCACACATCACATGAGCCCAGGAGTTCGAGACCAGCCTGGATAACATAGTGAAACCCCATCTCTACAAAAAAAATACAAAACTTAGCCAGACATGGTGGCACATGCCTGTAGTCTGAACTACTTGGGAGGCTGAGGTGGGAGGATGGCTTGAGCCTGGGAGGTGGAGGTTGCAGTTAAGCCACAATTGTGCCACTGCACTCCAGCTCATTCAAAAAAATGAAAAATAAAATTTAAAAAAATATATTGTAACTTAAAAAAAAGTGAAGGAGGAGGTTCAGGGAGGCATACCTGGAAATTATATTTTGTTGTAAAACAAAAAGAACACAAGAGAGAGATGGTACAAGTCAGAGAACTAAATAGTTATTAAATACAAAGTGCACCCGGAAGTACACCGGAGTCAGCTTGCAAGTGGAATGACCTTCCTTCTGGACACTTCAAAAGGGTGACTTTTCTGTGAAATTACTTCAGTAAAGACTGAAGTGGCTTTCCCCAGGGGACCGTCTTTACCTCCAGAAAAGCATCAAATTATCCCCAGCTTGTGAGCAGCCTCCAATATTTTCACCTCTGCTATGTCCCTAACACAAGAAACGAAAGGCCCTTCTGGTCGCTGGGCAGCCACTCACAGGCACACAGTCTGCTAACAGCATGTGAAGGCTTGAAACTCATGGCCTGAAGGATGAGTGACAGGGAATTTTGTTACAGGAGTCCAGAGAAACACACCACAGCCATTAAAGTCTTATGTAATTCTTCACTTACTGATGTGGAAAAATATCCAGGGCTTTAAGTCAAAAACATAGTGTTAGACCATGCACAATGACTATTCATGTAAAACCGTGTTTGTGTGTGTAAGCGAGGCAGCCAGTGAGGTGGGTGCAGGGAAGAGAAAGGAATGCAGCCAAGCGAGACTCAGCCTGGAAAGCATGTTCACCGGGATGTCAGTAACACTTGGCGGGGAATACAGAATTTGAGGACCCTTTGATACCTAAATTATTTTTCATATATTCATATTATCCAAATGTTTATAATCAGCATGTAAAACAGTATAACCAGAAAAAACTATAAAGCATTCAGGGGGGTACTTCCAGGGTGTTCGAGAAAGAGGTTTTTTTGAAAGCCTGAATATTTACCATAGAAAACTCATCAGTCATGACACGAGGCCATCCTTTTCTCCAAACCTGTCTTACCTTTCAACTTTGAAGAAAACTTAAGACCCAAATAATATATATGAGTATCTTTATCAATTTAAAAATGTTGTTAAGAAACAGCAAATAACTTAAATTTCCTCTGTCCAACTTTTTACACCCTTCTGTAACTGCACATACACGGTACACATGCCTTGGAATGCCCTAGTTATCTGGAGGAGCTTTGCTGTCTTTGTGTTCCTCTAGACAGCATTCACTGAAAAGCAGAGAAAATAACAGAACTACGCAGGAAGAAACTTCTCTGTCTAGCCATTCCGCAGCTAGCATTGGGTAGGAATGAGCAAATGTTTGACACTTTTGAATGCAAAGAAGTGATGAAATTTCCAGCCACAGTGAGACCCACTCCCAAGACCCAGGCGCCTTAGTCCATGTGAGTCAACGTTTCCTTGTTCTGCTTAAACCTGGCACTATGAACTGACAGAACAGAAACGTCTTCATAGCACACAATGAAAGTGCTAAAGAGATGCTTTCTTCTCAGAAATGATGTCTCTGGAAGAACACATGATTCTCCTCCTGTATGTAGCTAACCTTCTAATGCTGCCATATTTTGAAACGCCACAGCCACCTTTCTGAATAAGACATAGGTTCAGTTAGCAACACTCGCTCATAAAAACACGTCTTTGCAATTAACACCAAGCCAAGGATCAAGATTCCCTCAGGTCCTTCCAATGAGAAAAGACCAACATAAAGTACAACTGGGGTCCTAATCTAGGTAGACATCCGAAATGGGGCCAATCTGCAGTGTTTGCCGCCTTTTGCAACCATTCCTATTAAATTGTTGTTGTACTGACACATCGACATTTTTCTGGTCTCATTCTCTTCCAGACACTGACAGGTCTCCATTTTTGTCAGCATCAGGGGCACTTTTTAATGTGCCTGCTCTCTGCGTGTGAACAGAGTTGGGGATAACAGCAAGCCTGTCTTCATACTGTTAAAAGCTCAGGCCCCTGTGTGGGCTCATTACATGGCCCACTGTGCTCTAGCTTTCCTGTCCCACTGTCCACAAAGTGTTTCCATCCTGTCTTCTCATCACCACTTGCTGCTGCAGGAAGGAGCGACAGAGGCTGTCTGTCCCCATCTTCCTCAGTGCCTATCCTTGCAACAGCTTCCACAGCCACTCATTCCTTTTCTCTGGCAACACTTCTTTCTCTTCCCTTTTCCCTTGTCTGTCTCCCATCACTGGAGACACTGGTCAGTTTTTGGGCAAAAGATCTGACCTTTTATAAAATAAACCAAAGAAAGCTTTGTTACAAAGAAAGCCTGTGGTCAGAAAACCAATCTCTGGTAGGCTGACCAAGCAAGTGTAGTCTCTCTGAGGGAACCACATTGATTCCTTTAGACCTGAAGATCAGCTGAGATCACTCCTCTGCTCTTAGCCCCAGTGGGGGTGCCCCACCTTATCCTACTTAGAGTAACATCTCAAATCCTTACTAAAATTCCAAAGTCCCATGCCGTCTTACCCTTATCTCCCTCTCCCAACCCTGCTCCTTTCCCGGCTCCTTCCATCCTCTACCCCTCAACCCCTACTGACTTCCATGAGATTTCCAGTTTATTTACGACTCAGAGCCTGGTACTTACTGTTCCCTCTGCTCAGAACACTATTCCCCAAAAATAATCACAAAGCTGCTCCCTTGCTTAACCCAGGTCTCAGTCCAAACCCCTCTTCAGAGACGACTTCCCTGACCCCAATATCTAAATAAGCACACATGTACCCTTATCAAACTTAATTTTTCTATCATCATTACCTGAAATTGTATTATATATTTGTTATTTGGTTTTTTGTTGTTGTTCTTGTTTTTTAGAGATGGGGTCTCACTATGTTGGCCAGGTTGGTCTTAAACTGGCCTCAAGCAATCCACCTGCTGCTAGGATTACAGGCATGAGCCACTGTGACCAGCCTGTTATTTGTTAAGTGTCCATCTACCCTAATAGAATGAAAGTCCCATGAGTGCTAGGGCTCCATCTGAAAATAGCAGGCACTCAGTCAGTATATGTGGAATAACATTTAAATAGCAGTGGAAATAGTCTAAGCTATGTAGACTTAAAGAGTAGTCAATCCCATTTGTTAAAAGGGCAACCCTTTATTCCTATCAAACTAGAAAAATAATCCTCTCACTTGAGCCTGGGAGATCAAGGCTGTAGTGAACTGTTAGCACACCACTGCACTCCAGCCTGAGTGACAGAGTGAGACCCTTATCTCAAAAATAATTTTTTAATTAAAAAATTATAAAAATAATCTTCAAATATAACTCTTATAATCTGAAATAGAATTTACAGAATGCCATCTAAGGTTTGCTCAATGACTTACGATTATTAGCATAAAAGTCAATGAACTTCATGGGATACAAATGGGCATGGGCAGAGCTACAGGCAGTTTTGTTTTGAGAGGGAATGTGCCAGAATGCCTTTCCTCTATTTTCTGAGAAATGCAGGAGCCAGAATGAGAGTCCATATCTAGGAACAGGACAAGTAATCCAGGCTGGCCAATCACAGTTATCCCATCTCCCTCACCCAGTGACTGGTACAGAATGGGTACAGGCCCTAGGGGACTGGCCATATGCTTCTCAAGGGTCATTAGCTGCCAGGACATGTCAGGCTGGCAATGCTAGGGACCATCACACCTGTACCTGGCAGAGTTGGCCTGAAAATGAAGCAGAAGCACAGAAAACAGAAACATAGAACTGAAGGTAGAGACTATTTGCCACCAGGTGGGGAAAAGAGAGAGCGGATATGAGACTGGGTAAGTACCCTGACCACATCCCTCTAGACAGCCATCTCTAATGCCAAACGACCCCTTAGACTGTTTAGTGACGTATATCATTAAATCCCTTTTGCCTTTAGTTCACGATGGGTTTCTGCCACCTGCAACCTAGAGTCCTAAGTGCTACAAATGTACTCAATATATATTACCCTTCTGGTGCAGCAGAATAATTAAGAAAAGAAAAAAAAGCCTAGTCTGGTTAAACATATACATACAGGTGGCTGTCAAGAGTTGGGGAGAGGAGGGAATATGGAGTGAATACTCAATGGTTACTTTTCTAGAGGTGATGAAAATGTTTTGAAGAAGATAGAGGTAGCAGTTGCACAATGCTGCTAATGTACTAAGCACCACTGGACTGTTTCCTTTTAAATGATTTTTTGTTTTGTTTTTCTTAAGACAGGGTCTTACTCTGTCACCCAGGCTGGGGCCCAGTGGCTCAATCTCAGCTCACTGCATCCTCTACCTCCTGAGTTCAAGGTTTTTTGGGTTTCTTGTTTTTGGTTTTTGTTGTTGAGGCGGAGTCTCGCTCTGTCGCCCAGACTGGAGTGCAGTTGCACGGTCTCAAGTGATTCTCCTGCCTCAGCCTCCCAAGTAGTTGGGATTACAGGCACCCACCACCATGCCTGGCTCATTTTTGTATTTTTAGTAGAGACAGGGTTTCACCATGTTGGCCAGGCTGGTCTCAAACTCCTGACCTCTGTTAATCCACCCACCTCAGCCTCCCAAAGTGCTGGGATTACAGGCGTGAGCCACCGTGCCCAGCCTATAATGATTAGTTTTATGTTACGTGAATTTTACCTCAATAAAAAAAAAGAATTTAACATTCAAACAATGCCGCAAAGCACTTCTTGATGGTAAAACAGGCTTTAAATATATTTATTATAATTTCCTAAAAGAGGAAATTGGGTCAAATGGGATATACATTTTAAAGATCATTGACCTGTATTAACAAACGACTTTTCAAAACATTGTTCCAAGTTAAAGTCAAATCAAAAGTGGAGAGAGCTCACACAGTATATTATCGTCAGAGAAAAAAGACAACAGCAAATTTGCTAATATAATGGATAAATGTATTTAAATCTCTACGTTTATGGTTTACTAGTGAGGAGCAAGCACTGAAAACATTCTTATGGGTCTTGGCATTTGTCCATTTACAAATTACAGATACATATATTTTAAACATTTCTTTATTACAATTTTTCTTGTTAATTACACAGCTTTTATGTATTGTGTATATAACTATCTCTCCTCAAATAAATTTCAAACATTTTTCCAGTTCATTATTTACTTTTTACTTCAGTTAAAGATGATGTGTCTGCTTTTATATTTATTTATTTTAGGAGGAAGAAACGAGAAATGGAATAATTCTTTCCAAAATAAATATTTGCAACATGACACACACAGACACATGCTGAGGAAGACTACAGGATATTTTCCTTCCACTCCAGGAGGTCAGCATAAGCTATACCACACCACGCCTATCTGGCCAAACACATCCTCTTCTTATTAGATACTATAGAGTCCATGGAATAGAGAAAGTCTGCACCGTCTACACCAGGAATATGACTACACAGAAATGAAACATGGTAATCCCTAACACAAGTTGTAAAGAAGCAACGTATGTCTTCAGTTCCCCTCTCTTCCATGCAGTTTTGAAAATAAAGACTTAAACATAAGACCTAACACCATAAACCCTAGAAGAAAACCTAGGCAAAACCATTCAGGACACAGGAGTAGGCAAGGACTTCATGACTAAAACACCAAAAGCATTGGCAACAAAAGCCAAAATAGACAAATGGACCTAATTAAACTCCAGAACTTCTATACAGCAAAAGAAACAATCATTAGAGTGAACTGGCAACCAACAGAATGGGGGAAAAGTTTTGCAATCTACCCATCTGATAAATGGCTAATATCCAGAATATATAAAGAACTGAAACAGATTTACAAGAAAAAAAAAAACCCATCCCAAAGTGGGCAAAGGATATGAACACTTTTCAAAAGAAGACATACATGAGGCCAAGACACATATGAAAAAATGCTCATCATCACTGATTATTAGAGAGATGCAAATCAAAACCACATTCAGATACCACCTCACGCCAGTTAGAATGGCGATCACTAAAAAATCTGCAGACAACAGATGGTGGAGAGGATGTGGAGAAACAGGAACACTTTTACACTGCTGGTGGGAATGTAAATTAGCTCAGCCACTGTGGAAAGCAGTTTTGAGTTTCTCAAATAACTTAAAACAGAGTTACTATTTGACCCAGCAATCCCATTACTGAGTATATACCCAAAGGAAAAATAAATGATTCTCCCAAAAAAAGACATGCGCTCATATGTTCATTGCCATGCTATTCACAAGAGAAAAACATTAAATCAACCGAAGTGCCCATTAGTGGTGGATTAAATTTAAAAAATGTGGCACCTATACAACAGCATGGAATACTACACATCCATAAAAAAGAAAGACTTCATGTCTTCCACAGCAACATGAACGCAGCTGGAGGCCATAACCCTAAGCAAATTAATGCAGGAACTGAAGACTCAATACCACATGTTCTCGCTCACGGGCACTGAACACTGAGCACATGGGGAAATCAACATGGCAATAAGACACACTGTACACTACCTACAGTGGGACAGAGGGAGTGGGGTATGAGCTGAAAAACTACCTGTTGTGCACTATGTGGATGACGAGGTCCATACCCTAAACCTCAGCATCACACAACATACCCGTATAACACATCTGCATATGCAACCCCACACCTAAAATAAAAGTTGAAATGTTAAAAAAAAAAAAATTCCTCCATAGCTTTAACAGGTCTTTTGATGGGGGGTGGAGTGGGGAATGTGACTTAGTCTTGATTTTTTAGGAATTTAAAACTTTACAATAATGTCTCTCCAATTTTGTTCCCGTGAAAGAATATATGGGGAATTTGCCTAAGCCTGCTCTTGCCAACAGCCCTCCAGCATTGCTGCCCCTCTTTCCCCCAACCCCCATCAAGGTTTACGAACACCAACCTCTTCTCCCTTTGGTCCACGGAAATGTCCTTTCTTACACCTATTCCCCTTGGAACCCAAGGAATTAGTCTGATAATGAATGTGTATACACAAATGAGGTTAGAGAATTCATTTGGGAGAAACCGCCACTCCTAACTCATGATCTTCAATCATTAATTTAATGTTGGGAACCTGTGACTGATGAAAACAATCTTTGGGGCAGGAAGGCTTTCAGGAATTGTTTTAAGCCATGGTGGGCCAGCTCTACTCTCCAGTAAACGTAGATCTAACTATTGAGAAATCACATTTTTGGTTGCTGTGGGTTTTTTTCTTAAGTTACTTATTCTAAACTAAGATTGCAAGCTCTGGTATGCCTAGTGCTATGCACAAAGCCTGGCACAGAGTTGGTGTGGGACATATAACTGCTAAATGAATAAAGGAACTCGAGCCAGCTCCCTGCTTCAAATCCTGACTCTTCCACTCACTGGATGTGTAACCTTGAACAAGGTTCTTAACCTGTCTGTATCTCATCTGTCAAACAGGGATAATTATATCCTCTATCTCATCTGGGAAGATTAAATGCGTTAACAAATGTAGAAATATTTATGGCACTGTTCAGCACATAAAAAGTACTAAATAAATGTTAATACTATTATTCCAAAAAGGGAGTATGTTACCAAGAGAAATCAAGATGAAAAAGAAGCTGCTCAGGTTCTCTATGTACTTACCATTTAGTGGGAAAGGACACAAATAAGGCAGGAACACAATAAGCGTAGTGTTGGCCAGGCGCAGTGGCTCACGCCTGTAATCCTAGCACTTTGGGAGGCCAAAGCAGGCGGATCATGAGGTCAGGAGTTCGAGAACAGCCTGGCCAACACGGTGAAACCCCGTTCTACTATGAATACAAAAAAAATTAGCCGGGCATGGTGGCATGTGCCTGTAATCCAGAAGAACTGCTTGGACATGGGAGGTGGAGGTTGCAGTGAGTGGAGATCACACCACTGCACTCCAGCCTGGGTGACAGAGCAAGACTCTGTCTCTAAATAAATAAATAAATAAATAAGCGGTGCAAAGCCGAAGCCCATTAATGCGAAACAAAAGGTACAAAGTGCTGTGGGAATTCTGAGAAGAGATATGTTCAGGGCAAAAGGATAAAGAAAGCCCACATGGAAGGTATGAAGGGTTGGCGCTGTCTCCTGGAAAAGCTGTAGATGGCAGGATGGACAACACCTTCCAGGGAAAGGGAGGGTAGATTAGCTTAGGTTCTCTGAGAAGTAGAGGCCAAGACAGGATGTCTATGCAAGAGATTTATTGGGGAAATGTCCATAAAGGATAAATGGGAAGGAGCTGGTGAAGACAGGGAGAGGATTCAGACCACAATGCAGGTCTGACCCCTGAGAAGGAGAAGCGGTATGAAGGAAGGCTGAGTAGGAAGAGTGTCAGATTTCGACACAGTTCTGAGAAGATCTTAGGGCAACAGGAAGTCCTTAAGCCAAAGTGGCCCTTCAGAGGTATCTGAAGTGTCCAGGAACAGGCAGCATTAATACTCCTGCAGTGCTCAGTAATGGGCTAAGAGCTTCCCAAGGGAAGCTCAGCTTTGGCTCAAAATTGGTAGATCCAGGGAGCAGTAGCTGGAGCCATCAGTCAATCATGCTCCCCACAGCAGGAGAAGCAGCTCGTTCTTATGGCTCTCATAGTCAGGCACAAGCAGTGTCACTAGTACCAGGCTTGTGCTTTCTGGCAGGGTTGAGGGTCAATGAATATGCGTCATCACTTGAAATCAAACACAATATCCACAGGCTCCTGAACTTTATACCAAAAGGAATTTTTTAAACCTAACCACAATTGTAATACCAAAATTTGATTACTACTTTGGACAGGCGTGGTGCCTCATGCCCATAATCCCCACACTTTGGCAGGCCAAGGCGTACTAATCACTGGAGGTGAGGATTTCAAGACCATCCTGGCCGACACAGCAAAACCTTGTCTCTACTAAAAATTAGCTGGGTGTGGTGGCACAAACCTGTGATCCCAGCTACTCAGGTGGCTGAGGCATGAGAATTGCTTGAACCCGAGAGGCAGAGGTTGCAGTGAACTGAGATTGCACCTCTGTACTCCAGTCTGAATGACAAAGTGAGACAGCAGCTGTGGTTTCAGTTTATAAAACAATACAAAAGACATAAAATGATTATAAAACATTACTTTTCTGAAAATTAAGGCTAAAACCCTGAATTGAGGATTCAAAATGAACTCAGAATCTACTAAGAATCTATATGGTAAATCCTTTAAGTGATGTGATTTCTCTAAAATTCCTATTTTAAATTCATCAAATTCTCAATTGCTAGATTTCGCTAGTGGATTCTGGATCCTCTCACCTGAAAATGTTATTTGTACTGACACACCCAGGAGGCTTGAACTATGTAAAGATAACCTGTATTGGAGACCACCTAAAATACATTTACAAATAGATATTTAATAAATTCCTTTTATAATTAATACAAACTGGTTGCTTAAGGTAGCAATTTGGTTAAATGAGGATACGAGAAGACATTTTGCAAAAGTGTAAACTGCTACATGAATATGAGATATCAACAGTTACATCTTACATGGGGTTAAGTCACAAGAAAGGCAAGAGTAGAAAAAAATAAAGCGATCTTTTAACTCTGGAGTCATACCCAGCAGGGGGATTCTCTCACAATGAGAGGCATAAAGGAAAGAAGACTATGGAGGACATGGCAGGTTCCTATGTCCCACCTTAGGTCCACTCTGGGACACGTGGTCACTGAGTGGAAGGACACACAACATCTGTAATACTTAAACTGTCCTCATTCTACATAGATTTTCCTCCTTCTTGGTTAAGTATTTAACATAGGAGTTAAATACATTTTTGAGTCACTCCCTAAGGAAAAAAAAGGCTTTCAGATAACAGATGTCCTTTTTCTAGGAGATTATGTGGCACAGAAGAGGGAGCAAGACACATTCAAGTTCTATCACCACACGAGTGAGAAAACTGGCTCAGCAAATGACTTCACCTCTTACCTTCACAAAGGGGACAGAAGCTATGCTGTGAGAACTCCCTCCACGTCCCCGTCATCCAGCACCCCATTCCTGCTTCCTTCAAGTGGCCTTAGAGGAAGAGGCATCCATCTTGTTAAGCCTGATCTCCCACCTCAGGCTCTCAATCCCACAGCAGATCACACCGTTCTGCATTATTATCCAGCATTTCTTCAATTTCACTGTTTATTAGCTACTTCTGCTACATAAATTCAAATTCCCCCAGTTCTAAAAATATATATATAAAATATATATATATAATATATATAAAAAGTCAAATCTCCATACACACAAACACCTCCATCTTAGGTGCTCTTCCAGCTGCAAGACCCAGAAATATGACTCAAACTAATTAACAAGTTACCAGTTCCTGCAATTGGGCCGCTCAGGATGGAGCTGGCAAAGACGTGGCCAAACTCCTTGGCTCACACCAGGACTCATGGGCTTCCTGTCACCCTTCACCTTTCTGCTGTCATTCCCTCTGGGTGTGGGATTCAATTTAAGGCATGTGCTCCCCACTTGGTGGGAAAAATTAATGCCAGCAGCCCAGACTATATCTTCAGGGCTTGAATTTCAAAGGAAGGTAACTCTCTTTCTCCCAGCATCCATGTTTCAAATCTCAGAGGAGAATGGGATTATCAGACACTTCACCATGGGAAGAGACAGGATTTGGCTCCTCTTCTGCTTAAAACTCTTCACTGGAGTCCCAACATCTACCCACACCACAGGATAAAAGCCACTGTTCACTTTACTCCATGATGCCACACACCATTACCTTTGCACAAGCTCCTCTCCCTATCCTCATCCCCAATTTGTCCACCACATAAAATCCTTTATCCATTATTCAAAACCTACCTCAGACCTACCCTCCCTAAAGAAGCACTGGCTGGTGTCTCCAGGAGCCTTGCTGCTATTCCTCCTCTGCATCTGTGTCCACCTCTGTGGTTCCACCACACTCCTTTGTGCCACTCAAAACCCTTACGGTAAATTTCACTGTTTACATGGCTATTTCTCCTACCAAACCTTAAATCCTGGGCTTGTACCTTTTTAACCTCTAAACACAGACTTACTTATATCAGACATGCATACAAATACATAAACACTCACACACTATTAAAACAATGTTTGTGACTTGATTTTTGTTGTTGTTGAGACAGGGTCTTGCTCAGTCACCTAAGCTGGAGTACACTGGCACAATCAAGGTTCATTGTAGCCTTGACCTCCTGGACCCAATGATCCTCCAGCCTCAGCCTCCCGAGGAGCTGTGACCACAGGCACATGCAATCATACTCATCTAATTTCTTCAATTTTTTGTAGAGAAGGGGGTCTCACTATATTGCCCAGGCTGGTACTGAACTTCTGGGCTGATCCTCCCACTTAACTATTGCAGAGTGCTGGGATTACAGGCATGAGTGACTATACCCAGTTTGATTTTTTTTTTTTAATTCAAGGACGAGATAGTTGTTTAATACATTATATTAGTTAGTCTTAATTTCAAAGAACAGTAATTTATATGCCTTCTTTTTAAAAAAATTTTAAATTCAAATTGAAACAATTTGCTATTTTGAAAGTCAAATTTTTGTTTTCTTTTTTTTTCTTCTTTTTTGAGATGGATTCTTACTCTGTCCTCCAGATTGGCGTGCAGTGGCACTATCTCTGCTCACTGCAACCTCTGCCTCCTATGTTCAAGCAATTCTCCTGCCTCGGCCTCCTGAGTAGCTGGGATAACAGGCGCTCACAACCATGCCAGGCTTTTTGTATTTTTAGTAGAGACAAGGTTTCACCATGTTGGTCAGGCTGGTCTTGAAATCATGACAGAGTGATTCACCTGCCTCAGCCTCCAAAAGTGCTGGGATTATAGATGTGAGCCACCGTGCCCAGTCAAGTTTCTGTTTTCTAAATTAAAAATTCTCTATAGTTTTATCTTGATACTCAGTTTGGTAATCAAAGATCAGTACTCTAAACATCTGGTATTATGCCTATCTACAAATAAAGTACTTAGAAAATAAAAATCCAAATTCTAAAAGTTTACAGCAAAATATTCTAGACCTACCAATTATCTGCCTTCTCAGAGTATCTTCAACAAAACATCTGAGCTCAGACATTTACACTGTGTTCACTTCTCTCACATCAGAAGTCTAGACAAGCTCAAGCCTTACAGAGAGAGATGGTGTATTTGCACTACATATATGTGTCCAAAGTTCCTTCTACATTCCAGAGGTCATAAATGTAATTGATGAAAAAAACAGCAAAGGAAGCATTACAACAAAATCACTTTGTATCAAACTAGGTCAACTCAGAGAGACCATACTAAGACTGCCTGAAGAGTCTGAAATTACACCTCCCAGCTTTGTTCTAGTTGTAGAATGTCCACGTGGCATTAATGTCCACACAAATATTTATCACCTACTAGGCCTGCCAAGGTTACAGAGAGGGCAATGAACACTAACACACGGAGGAGACTGTTTATCTTCTGTCCATGCTCAAATCAAATATGATAATCCCAAGTCTCCCTAGAAGAATGCAGAAAAATGGACCAGAAAGAGAGAAGCAAACATCACAACAACGTTTTTGGGAGGCATGCAAAAACTGCTGGGGTTTTGTTTCTATGTTACCACTCATTCTGGTGGATAAATATAATTTCCGATATGTAGATTTTCTTTTGAATCAGATAACTAGCAAAAGCATAATATGGCCTTCATAATAATATGAGTCTCAGCTTTCCCACTTGCTGGTAGTCAAGTAGCGATCCTCACTGAGCTTCAGGTTCCTCAGCTGCGGATAGGAACACTTCCTCTGACACATTTACAAAAAGATTCAATGAGGTCATGATGATAATAACCAACAAAACTAAACATATGATAGCATTCTATCATTTCATTAAGGTACAGATCCCATGTCCCACAACCCCCACAGACATGCCACTTGGATCTTGCCTTTTCTTCAACTCAGCATGTAGAACACCAAACTTGTCTTCCCCATCCTAGGCCAGGATCCCTTCCCAACAGTTCTCACTCTGTACATGACACTCCTATTATCGCAAATACCTCCACCAATTATCAAATTATAAAAAGGTGTTTATTGCTCGTCAGACCACGGTGAAATTGGTAGCCTCCATCCTTGCTGCTGACAGGGCCAACACAGCAGCACTTCGGAACGCATCGTGAATCAAGTCATCAGATGTTCAAACCCAGCAATCTTACTTCAATCAAATCTATATGAAGGAAATATAGAAGAAGCTGTTTCCCAAGATGTTTACTGCAGTATTATTTCTCTTAGGAAAAGGGAAGGAAGAAAAAAAAGGAAAGAGAGAAGGAGAGAAAAGAAAACAATTTCACAATTTTACCATCCAGGAAATGGTAGGCTAAATTATGGGACATGGTCTCAACAAATGTTTGTACTTAAAAATGTGAGGAACAAAACACGAAAAATACTATGATAAGAGACAACATTTAAAACTGTAAGTCAATGTGTTCCTACTTACAGCAACAGATGCACAAAAGGAAATATACCACAATGTTGTTTTGCTGTTTGTATACAAATCATTTGTGAGAGACTTTTCTCCCCTCTGGTCCAAACTCAAGCCGCTTGATTTGACCTGAGTTTGGCTTGTGATACCCAGCCAGCCTCAGCTTCTGCTTTTCAGGCTGCTGTTCCACTCCTTCCCCAGGACCCTCCCCCACCCCTGGCCTATGCAGGACACTGTGGACATCCTCTGGGCAAGGCTCCTCAGGGCCCAACCGCACACCTCACTACTGCCCCACTGCACACAGTGAAAGGCTGGTGTCCTCACCCTTCTGTCTTACTGTCACGTTACTTCCACCACCAGTTCCTCCACCTTCCCAGGGTTGGAACTGCCCTTCCCCTCTGCTTTCCCACATTCTAACCTCGCTCCGTCCAGTGTGGAGCCACTAGTGACATGGTTAATCAGCGCTTGAAACACAGCTAGTGTGAATGGATATGTGCTCTAAGTATACAATATACACTGAATTTCAAAAACTTCATATGAAAAAAATGATGTAAAAAATGCTGACAGCATTTCATATTGTTTACCTGCAAATATATATTTTACATGGAATTAAATAAAATGTACTACTAAAGTTAATTTCATCTCATTCTTTTTACTTTTTAACATGTCACTAAAAAAGATTAAAATTGCACATGTGGTTCACATTATATTTCTATTGGACAGAACTAATCTAAACATGCTTTGGAGCCCAACAAAAGTAAAACCTTGATTTGATTTTGCTGTGTCCCTAGCCGCCTCACCTGGAATTGTAATAATCCCCATATGTTAAGGGCGGGACCAGGTAGAGATAACTGAATCATGAGGGTGGCTTCCCCTATACTGTGCTCATGGTAGGTAGTAAGTCTCACCAGATCTGACAGTTGTATAAATGGGAGTTTCCTGCACAAGCCTCCCGCCTGCCACCATGTAAGACATGATTTTGCTTCTCATTCGCCTTCTGCCACGACTGTGAGCCCTCCCGAGGCACGTGGAACCGTGAGTCAATTAAACCTTTTTCCTTTATAAATTACCCAGTCTTGGGCATGTCTTTATTAGTACCATGAGAACAGACTACTACAAACCTCCTTAAAGATGCCCTTATTTTTGTGACATTCCTAACGATCTCTTTTGTTCTTTGGAATCCTATAATGGAGTCTACTTCATTATATCCATACTATTTCTATATCTTAATTTGGGACTCATAGTAAGCACTCAAGTTTTAATTAGACACGGAATCTGACCAGGCATGGTGGCTCATGCTGTTAAGCCCAGCATGAGGCTTTGGGAGGATTGCCTGAGTCTGTGGGTTCAAGACCAGCCTCGGCAACATGTCAAAACCCCATCTCTACAAAATATACAAAAATCTGGACGGGCATGGTGGCTCACACCTGTAACCCCAGCACTTTGGGAAGCCAAGGTGGGCAGATCACCCGAAGCCAGGAGTTCAAGACCAGCCTGGCCAACATGGTGAAACCCCATCTCTACTAAAAATACAAAAATTAGCCAGGCATGGTGTACACACCTGTAATTCCAGCTGCTCAGGAGGCTGAAGGCATGAGAATCGCTTGCATCTAGGAGGCAGAGGTTGCAGTGAGCCAAGATCGTACAATGCACTCCAGCCTGAGTGACAGTGAGACTCCATATCAAAAAAAAAAAAAAAAAAAAATTAGCCTAGTGTGGTGGTGCATGCCTGTAGTCCCAGCTACTCTGGGGGCTTAGGCAGGAGGATTACTTGAGCCAAGGAGGTTGAGGCTGCAGCAAGCCAAGATCAAGCTACCTGCACTCCAGCCTGGACAACAGAGCAAGACCCTTTCCAAAAAAAAAAAAGACATGGAATCTTTGCTGGAGCAATATGGTAATATACAGGGTTTTTGGGTTTTGTTTTGTCAACAGTATAGGGAGAACTGGAAGTCACAGAACTTAACAGCTCTTTGCTTCTCTAACGTAACAGAAGTAAATTGTTCACTACATGGCTGTGCCTCAGTTTACCCCTCTGTAAAATAAAGTTAATCCTATCAGACCAGTCTAAATATGTAGCCAGGACAAAGTATCAACGTCCAAACTGGAGCTATTACCATGACACTAGGAAATACTCTACTTCCACAGCTAATTTTATATTTCTCAGTCAATCGTTTTAAATACAGACTACTTTTTAGGAAAAGAGAACACATCCATCACCATTATAAAGAAAGAAAGAAAAGAAAAAATTACCTTTCAAAATACTTGTCCTATCCTATTACTGAAGTGTTAAAGGCCCACTTCAAGCTGAAGTCATTTATACATCACACTCACAATAATCCTTTAAAAGGCAGATATTACCATGCCCATTTACAGAGCAAAGAAACTAAGGTTCAAAGACAGGCTACGTAACCAGCACAAGTCACGCAGCTGCAGGTGGCCAGGACAGACTGCAAATACCCAAGTCAGTGGCATAATCTTTGTATACTTTAAAAAAATCTTTATTATTACTTTAAGATAAAATACATAAAAAGCAAAAGTGTTACATAAATACACACATAAAAACACAATAGTAACTACTGTTCATTTCCTTCAAATACTTTCCTTGATCTTGGCTTCACTCCTATCTTTCAGTTCAAACGGCCTTTGTTTTCTAAGTAGACTTTTTTTTTGAGTAGCAATCAAATAGGATATGTGATTCGGTAGGAACTAGTGCATTAATGGACTATATTTTCAAGTCTTTAAATCACAGTAGTAAGTGAAAGTTTACACTAAATCTTATTAACTCCTCAGACACATTTTTGCAAAAATCTAGTATCAACAAAAAACATACACCTAAGGAAATATCAAAGAATCTCTCCATGTTACAAAAACGAGGTCATGATGAGTTCAGTGAAATTGTCAAAGAAAGTTCCCTAAAATAAGACCTATGCCTTAGAGTGAAACTGCAATTATACAAACTTGAAAAGAATCAACTTTCTCAGAATGGGAATAATTACTGTAGGCTAAGAAATAACATGTTCTGGGTTTACTTGATTCTCCTTTTATAAAATGTAGCCAACTTAATCTTGCAGACTTCAACAAACAAAAGTTTAAATGCTAAAGCACAGAAAAAGTCTAACAATATCAAATGCTTTAAAACACAGCTCAACTCTCCTTTATCAAAAATATCCCTGCAGTAGGTATTAATCAGTCACTAGCAGGAACTCCACACAATGCAACCTGTGTGTTGTGCAACCTGTGCATGCATGGTACTTTACTACAGGAAGTAGAAGAAAATTCAGTTTACCAAGAACACCACACTTCACTCTCAAAAGTCTTTAAAACGAATCCCTGTCACAGTAACTAATTTACATTTCATTTCAAACTGAACAAGTCAGTGTAACCTTGGCCGGGCGCGGTGGCTCAAGCCTGTAATCCCAGCACTTTGGGAGGCCGAGGCGGGTGGATCACGAGGTCAACAGATCGAGACCATCCTGGTCAACATAGTGAAACCCCGTCTCTACTAAAGATACAAAAAAAATTATCTGGGCCCGGTGGCGCGTGCCTGTAATACCAGCTACTCGGGAGGCTGAGGCAGGAGAATTGCCTGAACCCAGGAGGCGGAGGTTGCGGTGAGCCGAGATCGGGCCATTGCACTCCAGCCTGGGTAACAAGAGCGAAACTCCGTCTCAAAAAAAAAAAAAAAAAGTCAGTGTAACCTCAAGGAATGTGAGATTGTGAGCAACTTCACTTGGCAAAACCAGGTGAGGTTTGGTTTGACTTGGGTTCTTTTCCCCCTCAGAGGTAGAATAGAAATAGAAATAATTAGCAACTTCTAATCTCATGAACAAGAGCTTTAAAATCTTCACATGGTAATTAATCATTTTATGCCATATTTTTTCAAGTGACGGACACATTAGCACAAGATGACTTTTGTGAATTTTAGGACCAAAAGACACCTAAAAGAAACAAAAGGTGTTCTTTCCTTCGCCACCAAATACAGGCAAGTCTGTCTGTAGACAGCAGGAGCGCTTTAACCCTAAACATAAGTTAAGATTTAGGAGGTAAAAAATACAGAAAACAAAACACAGCCTAGGCAAACCAGCTACAGATCACATGCAGCAGGTGACAGGAAGCCTTGTGGACACCTCACACCCAAAGGGGTGAGCGCCATCACAGGTCAACTCCAAGCCCACCTGAGCTCCTCAGAATCTCCACCGAGCAGGCCATAAACCAGAGGGTGGCAGACACCATCGCTGTTGGGCTAGTAATAAAGGAGAAGCAGCCTCCCTGAACCCAAGAAAACCACCCCTCTCTCCAAGCAGGAAGAGGAGGCCCCTTCACACCAAGGACACAAAGAAACTGAAGCAGCCAGACCCAAAAGAAAAATTAAATTTAAAAAGCAGCATGGGAAGAGAGATGACAAATCCGTGCTGGGACCACTTGGATTCTCAGTCTATTTAGGGTCTCACACTGAAAAGTAAAAATAAAATTTAAAAGGGGGATGACAGAGATAAGAGTCCAATCAGGTCTGTTCTGGGTCCACTTGTCTCGGTCTACTTAGACTCTCAGACTCAAAAATAAAAATTTTAAAATGAAAGGGGGAGATGACAGTTCAGTGTGCGCGCGTGATGACCACTTGGGATTCAGGGCACTTGCTGGGAGGTGAGGGGACAGGTACCTCTGCGCCCGGCCTCCAGGTCCCTCGGGAGGGCAGGCGCCCAGCGAGAGTCGGGGGTAAGTTTAACTCGAGGGCGACAGAGCAGTGCCCGAGGGCCAGGCTGCGGCTTTCCGGGAAACAAAGCCCCCGGGGTCCAAACCGAGACCGAGGGAAGCGGGTCGGACGCCCACCCATCCCCCTCCGCAGCCTCCCAGCCACCGACCCCCGCACAGACGGGCGCCCTCCCGGCAGGCACCCCTAACCCAGCGCCCTGGCCCCCGCGCCCGGCGCGCGCCTCACCCAGCAGCGCCCGCAGGTGCTTCAGGCGGGTCAGCACGTCCTTCTTCGGGTCCAGCACCTTCTGGGTGGACTTCTTCACATCGCCGTGGCTCCTTCGGGAAAACATCCCGCGGCAGGAAGCCCGGGCCCCGCCGGCGGGGCAGGAGGCGCCGGCGCCACGCGAATCAAAGCATAGGGTCGAGGCCGGCGCGTGTCGCGCGGGCCACTCGCTGCCCCCAGCCCGGCTGCCGCCACCGCCGCCGCTTCAGCTGCGGCTCCAGGAAGGAGGGGCGGGCCGGTCACGGTGAGAGGCGGGGCAGGAAGGCGGTGTCGACGCGGAACCGAAGGCCCCGCCCCGCGGGAGGTGCCGGCCGGCCCCCTGGGCGATACGCACGCGCGCACAGCCAGGACTCGCCTCGCGGGACACTAGCCTGTCCGCGCCAAAGCCTAGCGAGGACGCGCCCGGAGCGCCGGGAAGGCGCCTCGAATCACAAAGGAGCTTTCCTCCTGCACGCATTGTACTACAAGTCCCGAGACGCACCGCGAGAGAGTCCTCCAATCAGGCTGGCGGCCTTTGGCACGATGGGAGTCAATGGGCCGTCATTGGGCACGTCGCCCCGCCCTGCCGCGGGCCGCAGGCGCTCCTGGGAAATGAAGTTCTCCAGCAGGCGACCTGCTGCGACCTCCTTTTTTGGGTCGCAAAGGCTCAGGGCGGCATCCGCCGGTCCCCTGCCCTGGCAGCCTAGAGCGCCTGTAGCTTCATTCTCCCTCTTGCGTGCCCACCACGTTTCTTCTAGTGCAACATGAAACACACACATCTCAGAAAGAAAAGTGTCAAGTCTTTTCGAATGCAAACTATTTTTAGGTTTAGCTTCTGGATTCACACCAGGGAGCGAGTTGAAGCCCCTCTGACCGTGCCAAAATCGCAGCTCTAATTTCACACTAAAATGAGTGGCTTTGGCACTAGGGAAGAGCGTTTCCCGGTGAAGAGTCCAGCCGACCCCTTGGTTCCTGGAATCCAGCCTCACTTCGGGTATGGAGGTCGCTCCCTCCGAAGGCTCCTTGGGATCCTGCCTCTTTGTAGGAAGGGCGCACTCTGTGTTGTGCAAGGCCACATGGCGATACAGTAGCAGAACCAGAAATAGAACCTGAGGGATCTGACTCAGGCCTGTATACTTTTTAAAGCCAGGCGCCTATTCCCTGGGGCAAGACTTTAAGCTGGAAGATGGTCAGGAATTGCACTGCAGGATTGTACGATTGTACAGTGGCATCCGGATCTTGCAAGGTTTGACATCGTTTCAGCTTTTACAGTAAGTATTTGAGGTAGAATCACAACTGTCTTTTTCTCCTCTGGCTGAACTGTAACTTGAGGGAAGTGTCAAGGATTTATATGCTTTTGTATCCCCATCCCTAAGCACAGTATTTGGCCTGTAGAGGAACTCAATAAAAGTTAATTAAATGACATGGAATAAAAAGCTAAAATAGTCCTACATATTTCAACCAGGCAGGCAAAAAAAAACAACTTCACGGCTGTAGAGCATCTCTCTATTTTCAGACTTGTGTAATATTCCTTTGTATGAACACATTCATACAAAGGAATATTACTCAGCAATACAAAAGAACAGACTACTGATAAACCCTATAACACGGATCACTCTCAGACCCAGAGATGAAAGCCCCATGCTCAAGATGACGGCAGAGCTGCCCTACCAGCCTGAGTCCCCAGATAACAACACACATCAGGACCACAAACCTCCAAAAGTGTTACAAGAGAGTGAAGTAATGTTTTATCTTAACTCAAGCCATTTTGAGAGTCATTGTTACAGCAGCTGAGCTTGTACCTGATTACAGAGAGTAAATCACAATGTTCACTACCCATTCCTTTAGGAGAAGATACCTTTCTTTACACTGACTGAAAAAACAGAATATACTTGTCTTAGGGAATTCCATTTTTTATTGCAAAGGAAGCTGTCATCATCATCAAACATTTATTGAGCACCTGCAATATGTAAGGTATGACTCTAAACCTTAGAGATAAAAGATGTATAAGGTGGATCCTCCTGACCTCCAGTGCTTCCAATCCAGTTCAGCCGGCTGAACGATTAGATACATGTGGGAATAAATGATAGTGTACAGTGAACATGTGACACTGTCAAGCTTGATAATACCAGAAACAGGTATCTGTGCGTATAGAATCATCTCACCCATCATATCTAGCCTTTACCCAGTAGTGAAAATGTAGAACTCCGAATCTTCTCTTAAAAGGGAAGAAACATGTAGTATGATTATCTTGGTGCTTTTTCACCCACAGGCATATACCATATGGCTCTTGTTATTTCCTGTTGTTCTTTCTAAACTCGTTCCTGCTGGACTGTGAACTCCGTGAGGGCTTTACTTGCTTTGTACTAAATTTGCGATCCCTGGAGTTACAGAGTGCCGAGTGTTTTGCAGACGTTAAGTGCTGTTGAATAAATGTCCTACAGTAATCAGTAAATAAGGATAATGAGATCAAAAGTTTAAAACTTGCAATGCAAATTAAAACTACTCTAAGATACCATTTGAATCAGAAAAAAAAAAACAAAACAAAACTTCCACACAGACAAGGTTTGACAGCACACCCTGGTCTGGGCTCAAAGCTAGAGAAAACATGGCTGGTAGAAATGTTAGATGATACAACTCCTATGGAAGTAAATTTGGCAAAAATAAATATTTGTCCTTTGACCCAGAATTTATCGTTTCTTATTTTTATTTACTTTGTTTTTTGAGATGAAATCTGGCTGCGTCACCTAAGCTGGAATGTGGTGGTGCCGTCTCGGCTCACTGCAACCTCTGCCTCCCAGGTTCAAGCGATTCTCCTGCCTCAGCCTCCTGAGTAGCCGAGATTACAGGTGTGTGACACCATGCCCGGCTAATTTTTTTGTATTTTTAGTAGAGACGCAGTTTCATCATGCTGGCCAGGCTGGTCTTGAACACCTGACCTCAGGTGATCCGTGGGCCTTGGCCTCCCAAAGTTTTTTGTTGTTGTCGTTTGTTTGTTTTTTGAGACAGTCTTGCTCTGTCCCCCATGCTGGAGTGCAGTGGTATGATTCCAGCTCACTGCAACTTCTGCCTCCCAGGTTCAAGCAAATCTACCTCAGTCTTCCAAGTAGCTGAGATTGCAGGTGCCCACCAACATGACTGGCTAATTTTTCTATTTTTAGTAGAGACAGGGTTTCACCATGTTGACCAGGCTGTTCTCAAACGCCTGACCTCAAGTGATCCACAGGCCTTGGCCTCCCAAAATGCTAGGATTACAGGCGTGAGCCACCACTCAGCCAGAATTTCTACTTCTAAGAATCTACCCTGCAGATATTCAGCTATATAACACTGGTAGGATTAAAAAAATAAAAGAAACCCTAACATTAATGCCTACTCAAGTGGGATGGAGGATGAGGTGGAAAGGAATCAGTGTCTTCACTGAGTATACTGTTTTATATTTTTTCACTTTTGAATCATATAAATGTTTTGCATATTCAAAAATTAAAGCAGAAAAAGACAAACCTGAAAATCAAAACTATGTGAAAAGAAAACAACCCAACAATATATATAATTGGTAGCATAACTCCATGGAGAAATAAATATAAAGCCATGCATGGAAGTTTATTCCTTTCAGCACTATTTGTAACAGCCAGTGTAGTGGGTTGAACAGTGCCCACCCTTCCCCCAAAATGATATGTCTGTGTCTTAATTCCCGAAGACTGGGACTGAGACTTTATTTGGCAAAAGGGTCTTTGCAGATAAAATAATATCCTGGGTTATGTGGGTAGACCCTAAATCCAACGACAAATGTCCGTGTAAGAAACAAAAGAAGCGAAAACATAGAAACAAAGGAGAAGACCACATGACAACCAAGGCAGAGATTGAGGTTACAGAGCCACAGACAAAAAGACCCTTAAAGCCAAGAGACACTGGAAGAGGCGAGAAAGGATTCTCCCCTGGAGTCTTCCAGAGGAAACCCAACACCTTCATTTCAGACTTCAGGATTCCAGAACTGTGGGAAAATCAATTTCTGTTGTATTAAGTTACCCAATTTTTGGTACTCTGTTGTAGCCACCTTAGAAAAGGAGCACTACCAGATACTAGAGAGAACGCTGTGATCGTCAGCATGTGACTGGACGCGGTACTTATATGCACACACTTCTGTAAGTGGCTAATTTAATCCAGTTCATCCACACAGTATAGCGCTATGGAGTTCTATGCTGCTGTTTAAAAATAATGAGAAAATTTCCTGTGTACTGATTTGACGTAATCTTCCAGATACGTTGTTAAATATAAAAGGAACAAAATATTAAATTTTTTTTTTTGAGACGGAGTTTCGTTCTTGTTACCCAGGCTGGAGTGCAATGGCGCGATCTCGGCTCACCGCAACCTCCGCCTCCTGGGTTCAGGCAATTCTCCTGCCTCAGCCTCCTGAGTAGCTGGGATTACAGGCACGCGCCACCATGCCCAGCTCATTTTTGGTATATTTAGTAGAGACGTGGTTTCACCATGCTGACCAGGATGGTCTCGATCTCTTGACCACGTGATCCACCCGCCTCGGCCTCCCAAAGTGCTGGGATTACAGGCGTGAGCCACCGAGCCCAGCGAATTTTTTTTCAAAAAGAAACACTGGAAGGATAAATGCAAAGCTAACATGAATGCCTCAGTGGATGGAGGATGAAGAGGAAAGAAATGAAACAGGGTCCTCTCTGAGCACACCTTTTTGTATATTTCTTCACTTTTGAACCATATAAATGTTTTACATATTCAAAATCAAAACAGAAAAAGACAAACCTGAAAATCAAAAATAAATGAAAAATAAACTCAACCGTATATATAATCGGTAGCATAACTATACAGAGAAAACAATTATTTCAAGTGATTTTTGGTAACAGTGTTCTGATTGTACCACCTTAGAGGAATATATTTTAAGGGCAAAAATATCTAAAAAGAAATAATAATGGCTATTAAAAACCAAGATTTTCAGTGTAAGAGAAAGGAAATGCAAAAATATCAAATCAAAGAAAAAGTGAAAACTCTGAAATATTAGATTTTACTTCAAATATCTGGAAAAGGAAGGAAGGAAGAAAGGAAGGAAGGAAGGAAGAAAGAAAGAGAGAGAAAAAAACTAGGCAGAAAAGAGAAAAAAAAATGTCCCAGAGGAGTTCAGCAGGCTTACACATATTCTCCAAGTAGACACTGATGTCTTCATAAACGACGTTCAAGGACAGCAACTGTGATGGCGCCCAGTGATACGTGCTGGGTGCAGTGGTTCAGGCCTGTAATCTCAGCACTTCAGGAGGCCAAAGCAGAGGACTGCTTGAGGCCAGGAGTCGGAGAGCAGCCTGGGCAACATGGCAAGACCCTACAAAAAGTTAAGAGAATTAGCTGGGCACGGTGGCACACTCCTGTAGTCCCAGCTACCAGGAGGCTGAAGTGAGAGGATCACCAGAACCCAGGAGTTCAAGGCTGCAGTGAGCAATGATGGTGCCATTGCACTCCAGCCTAGTCACCCTGTCTCAAAAATGAAAGAAAAAAGAGGGAGAGGGGAAAAGAAAGAAAGAAAGAAAACGCAATGTCAGGTAAAAGATGAAAGCGATAACACGAAAATGGAAGCTAATATTAAGAGAAACAAAACAACTTCTAGACCAGAATGGACACTGCCCAATATGGATTAACCAAAGACAAAGGCAAAGGCCAAAGGCAAAGCGGGATAAAAGAAAAGGGAAACTCGGCCAGACGCGGTGGCTCACACCTGTAATCCCAGCACTTTGGGAGGCCGAGGCGGGTGGATCACGAGGTCAAGAGATCGAGACCATCCTGGTCAACATGGTGAAACCCCGTCTCTAGTAAAAATACAAAAATTAGCTGGGCATGGTGGCGTGCGCCTGTAGTCCCAGCTACTTGGGTGGCTGAGGCAGGAGAATTGCTTGAACCCGGGAGGCGGAGGTTTCAGTGAGCCGAGATTGTGCCACTGTACTCCAGCCTGGTGACAGAGCGAGACCCCATCTCAAAAAAAAAAAAAGAAGAAAAAAGAAAGGGTAAACTCAAACCAAATGCAGTGAAGGCAGAGAAGGGTTTGGCCTGGTAGACTCTTAAAAACTTGGGGCCAAGGCCGGGCGCTGTGGCTCACGCCTGTAATCCCAACTCTTTGGGAGGCTGAGGTGGACACTTTGAGCTCAGGAGTTTGAGACCAGCCTGAGCAACATACTGAAACCCCATCTCTACAAAAAAAAAAGAAAGAAAGAAATTAGCCAGGCTTGGTGGTGCATGCCTGTAGTCTCAGCTACTTGGGAGGCTGAGGCAGGAGAACCACTTGAACCCCGGAGGTAGAGGTTGCATTGAGTTGAGATCATGCCGCTACACTCCAGCCTGGGAAACAGCAAGATCCTATCCCAAACAAATAGACAAAAACTTGGAAAATGCCACTAGACACATGATTGAGTATAATGTATACAAATTTGATTTCAGCTCCCACCAAATGAAACTATTTGTTTTCATATTTTAAGTTGACCTTTGTTATTGAATCCAAACCCAACGTAACTCCTTAAGTTTGTTTTGGGAACTTGAATAAAACATTTCCTTTTGCGCATGAAAGCCACACTGATATTTTAACTGGATGTAATTAATATACAGGTGTCATTGAGCATCAGAATTCTGTCAAGTATTAATGTGGTTCTAATTGTTCTTACAACTTAGTAATTATAATCAGGAAAGATAAAACAATGATATACTGACAAATTTTCTTAACTCAGATTTAAAGAAAGATGTTATGTAAGCAAATCATTTAAAAAATAACATTTTGGGAGGCCAAGGCAGGCAAATCACTTGAGGTCAAGAGTTCGAGACCAACCTGGTCAACATGGTGAAACCCTATCTCTACTAAAAACACAAAAATTAGCCAGGCATGGTGGTGTGTGCCTGTAATCCCAGCTACTCAGGAGGCAAGGCAGGAGAGTCATTTGAACCTGGAAGGTGGAGGTTGCAGTGAACTGAGATTGCACTACTGCACTCCAGCCTGGGTGACAGTGCAAGACTCTGTCTCAAAAATAATAATAATAATAATAATAATAATATAACAATAGTGGATCTTATAAACAATGTTTGTGCAGCATTTTTGATTTGTATAATTCAGAATAAAAGATATTTTGTGTATAAAAACATATTTAAAATACATTAAAAGTTACTGTGGTTTTTTTATTCCAATTTTTCTTTCATCAGAGAGTTTTTAGCTTGGGAGGATTTACTTTTTCAGACTGACAAAAATATCTTGTGCTTGCATGTTAATCCCAATTATCATGAATATTATGTTAATTTGAATGTGTGGGAAAATTCCATTTTTAGCCACAAATTTTCCTATTGGATAAGCTCATTGTGTCTGTCCTTAGGAGCAAGATCTTTTAGGATGTCATGCATGCTGTGTGTCCTCATTTGGATGCCGCTTTGCAATCTGATTTTTTTTCTTTTCTTTTTTAAACAAGACCTCTCTCTGTCACCCACGCTGGAGTACAGTGGCATGATTGTAGCTCACTGCAGCCTCGGATTCCTGGGCTCCAGTGAGCCTCCCACCTCAGCCTCCCAAAGCACTGGAATTACAGGTGTGAGTCACTGCATTTGGTCTTTATTTTCTGTAAAACAGAAACTATAGTCCAATAGATTCAGGGTTTTCTTCTTGTATCAGCTTTCACCCAGAAATTTTGACCTAACGTCTCTTCAATATCTACGTTGTGTCAGAGAATCTATACCTACCTGAAACTCCTAAGACAGAAAGGCCTGTGGCACTACATAAGAATGAGACCATTGGCTGGGCGTGGTGGCTCATGCCTGTAATTCCAGCACTTTGGGAAGCTGAGGCAGGTGGATCACCTGAGGTTGAAGTTTGAGACCAGCCTGACCAACATGGAGAAACTCCATCTCTAATAAAAACACAAAATTATCCGGGTGTAGGGTGCATGCCTGTAATTCCAGCTACCTGGGAGGCTGAGTCAGGAGAATTGCTTGAATCTGGGAGTCGGAGGTTGCGGTGAGCCGAGATCACACCATTGCACTGGGCAACAAAGGCAAACCTCCATCTCAAAAAAAAAAAAGAAAAGGAAAAAGAAAAAATAAGAGTAAGACCATAATGTCTCTGTTTTTCAGATTGTGATATAACTTTATACTCTGAAAATATATATTATCTCCAAAAATATCTCCTATTAGTTTATTTTATAATAGGAAACTACTGGTTTCTTTTCTTCCCAAATAAGTGCCAAGCAAAAAAATTTAATACTTTAAAGTTGACTATAAATCATTTTATATGAGAATATCACTTAAGGCAGACTTTTAAAAGTTTTTGAAAATGTACCAGTCATTTTGATATGACTGATGAATGCCTGATAATAGACTAATGCCTGAAGGGAAAGAAAACTAATCATTTTTCTAAATTTATTCAAGCAGATGTGTTCACAGCTGTACATTTCAACCACAATGTCATCTGCCTTGTATATATTTTCCTTTTTTAATCATCAGAGCAGTATCAATATATCAGCATTGAATCATGGATATACGTTAACATTAGAAAAATATAAACCCCAGGGTACATACCATGAGAACATTTATAAGTAAAAACATATTTGAATGATAACGTTGGGAAAATCAGGAATCATGGAAACTGTCTAAGCAATAAATAGGACTGAATAGAAGTTGATACACAAAGTCTAGAGAGAGACGAAGCTATACAAGGCAAGGAGTCTGCAAGTTTGTTCATTACCTCACATTGTCCCTGGTAGACAAAGTGCAATCATTAGGTTTAATATTAGATAAAATGCTATCCTTGATTTAGAACTGGCTGTTAGAGTTTCTTTTTTTTTTTTTCTGAGACGGAGTTTCGCTCTTGTTACCCAGGCTGGAGGGCAATGGCACGATCTGGGCTCACCGCAGCCTCCGCCTCCTGGGTTCAGGCAATTCTCCTGCCTCAGCCTCCTGAGTAGCTGGGATTACAGGCACGCGCCACCATGCCCAGCTCATTTTTTGTATTTTTAGTAGAGACAGGGTTTCACCATGTTGACCAGGATGGTCTCAATCTCTTGACCTTGTGATCCACCCGCCTCAGGCTCCCAAAGTTACAGGATTACAAGCTTGAGCCACCGCACCCAGCCTAAAACAAAAACAAATAATGGAATGTCAACTAAAACTATTGATTCAAACTGGAGACATTCATCACACAGTTTGTTTTATTTGGTAATGCCTATAATTTTCCAGAAAAAAAAATCTCAAAGTAATTCTTGGGAAACATAGTAATTGTTGGGAAACATAATACAAGAATACAAATGTTTTATTAATACACATTATGTATCCACATATATGTCTTAAATTGAGGCCTTTTTTACCTGGTGTTTCAAACAGAATCCTTAGTTGTATGCAACAGAAATTGGCTTTTTAAGTGAAAGACAATTCACTGGAAGAATGTCAGGCTCACAAAGTCACTAGGAGATTGGAGAATCAATAATTGGAAAAGTAGAAACTCAGCAAGCTCCCAGTGGCCCGCACAGGTCACAGAATATGCTGTGTAGTACCAGCATAACACAACTTTCATAACAACGAAGGACCCCTAACCATCCCTCACATCCTAATTCAAAGCCTCAACAGAGAATGACCAGTTGGCTAAACCTTGGTCTGACACCCAGTTTATACATTCACCCTGCTGGCTGCCATGGAACAGAAAATCTGAGGTTCTAGACCCCTTTGTAGTAGGAGGTGGGCACTACCTCCAAGCAAAACTATACAGAATAGGAAATCCCCCCTCCAAAAAAAATGGGGCGTTTTGTTGGAGGAAGGGATTTTGGATGCTGAATAGCTAAAATAACAACAATTACAAATCAATACATCTTCCATGATTCCACGAAGCAATAAAGAGAATAGAATCCTCATTGTTTACCATTCACTTGGCATAAATTAATGTCTTTCCTGGAATATGGAAATTGACCACTTAAGCTGATTTATAATTAAGATCTTGTAGTTTAGTAACATGATTGAAATACATAGTTTACTCCTTTCAGTAAATCCTTGAGTACAAATTATATTTGATCTATTTTTTTCCTGAATTTTAACTGGGAAACCCCTGGTGTTACTTATACTTAGAGTATGTATGAATTATGCAAATATTAGACTCATTATAGTAAATAATTAGAAAGACATGGATCATATTTTTAAGAATTTAAGAATTCATATGTCACAGAGCATCACTAAGACATTCCCTGCCATCTTCAAAACACTGGCCTTCAGGAAACCTCTTTATATTATTCTTCCTTGTTCTTATTTTTTTTCTTGTCTCTGAATTGAGCTGTCCCTTTATAAGCCACCCTAATATTTACCACTTTTTATTGTCCTTCTGGGCAATCTTTTGGATCCAGTCAATAGTCTTGAGTCCCTACTGTGCTAGTTTCATGTATGGCAATGACGTTATAAAGATATGAGAACACGGCCCCAAGCCCCAGAGACACTGCAGTCTAATAGAGAAGACAGTCGCAGCCTTGACCTCAGAGAACTCATGGGCCAGTGTAGGAGACAGACACCTAAGTGGATGATAGTAATTAACAACAGTGACATGTACTTGGCAGTATAGGAGAGACCAGGGAGAACCGGGCAGTGGGAATAAAAGGAGGGCTCAGAGAAGGCTTCCTGGTAGAGTTGACATCTGAATTGGGGAAAGGGGCTGAATGCACCCCAGGCCAAGGCAAGGAGGTGAGTTGCAACAGGCCGTGTGAAGCTCACCAGACGCAGACTGGTTTTGTGTGGTTATCACCCAGGTTTGTGCTTGTGGCTGTATTCTGCATACAGAAAAAATAGCCAGGTATGCTGGTTCACACCTGTAATCCCAGCTACTCAGGCAGCTGAGGCATGAGAATTGCTTGAACCTTGGGGCAGAAGTTGCAGTGAGTGGAGATCACACCAAGTGCACTCCAGCCTGGGCGACACAGTGAGACCCTGTCTTAAAAAAAATTTTAAAAAGCTCAGTTGGGACTGGACACTAATTATGGCTCACACTTTTAATCCCAGCACTTTGGGAGGCCAAGGCAGGAAGATCACTTGATATCAGGAATTTGAGACCAGACTGGGCTACAAAGAGAGATCCTATGAGGCATGATTGCACCACTGCACTCCAGCTTCAATGACACAGCAAGATTCTGTCTCAAAAAACTTGAGTTATTTATGATAACTCAAGTTATTACTAGTTACTTGCAGCTGGCAGAAAGGCAGGAACACGGATGGAGTCTCCAGAACAGTTGAAGAGGGCATGTCCACTCTCTGTGCCACTACAGTGCAGCCACAGAACTTCATCAGCACACACCAACACACATTTATTCAGCTCATGAGTCTATGGGGTTCATCTGATCTGGGTTGGGCTTGGCTGGTGTTGACTGAGATCACTTATCTGTCTAGGAGTTCGGTCGCTACTGGCTGATCTAGAGTGGCCTTAGCTGGGCATAGTGATGCATGCCTATAGTCCCAGCCAGGAAGGAGGCTGAGGTGAAAGATCACTTGGGTTCAGGAGTTTGAGTCTGCAGTGAGCTATGAATCCCCTCGCCCCTCTGCCACTGCACTCCCGCCTGGAATGATGAAGCAAGATCTTGTCTCTATAAAAAAAGAAGACCATTAATTAATCAATCTACCATAGAAATTATCTGGTAAAAATCAACTTTGAAAATGAACTTATTGAGTAAGTTTTTTTTTCTTTTCTCTTTTCTTTTTTTTTTTGACAGAGTCTTGCTCTGTTGTCCAGGCTCACTGCAACCTCTGCCTTGCAGGTTCAAGCAATTCTCTTGCCTCAGCCTCCCAAGTAGCTGGGATTACAGGTGTGTGCCACCATGCCCGGCTAATTTTTGTATTTTTTAGTAGAGACAGGTTTCACTATGCTGGCCAAGCTGATCTCAAACTCCTGACCTCAAGTAATCCACCACCTTGGCCTCTCAAAGTGCTGGGATTACAGGCATGAGCCGCCACTCCCAGTCAGGTTATTCTAATATCTCACGACTGTAGTTCATGCTGTCTGTGCCTAGCCCCAGGACACATATGCAGAGGGATGGAGGAGTGGGCTTCCTGAGTGGAAAACACCAAATCCACCACAGTGATCACCTCTGGTGGTGAGGAAGGCCATAGGGGGTCCTTGGAAGGAGTGTAATTGTTTGATGGGTGTTGATTTGATCATTTCTGTACTTCTTTGTAAGTCCAAAATGAGTTGTTCATAATTTAAAAATGCCTAAATACACTCTGGCTTTGAATCGGCCCGGATACAAGTCTTTTCTGGCTCTGCTTTATTGCTTTTACTTGTTAAAAATTTATCTTAATCATGCCGGAATGACTGATGCCGCCAAGAAGCACATACTAAAGAAACATAGAATGCATTTTGTGCAAAGGTAGCAAACCATCAATTTTTTAAAGTGTTTAATCTGGCCAACAGAAAGTTTTTCTCTGACTTTAGGTTTTTTTCTTCCTCCCCAGCTTAAAAAAAAATCCATTTTCAGAATAGTGACTTATATAAACAGTCCCCACCTCGGGGAATTCCAGCGTATGCTTTATCCACTAGGCACTGAAACCAAGAAAAGTGATCTGGGTCATTTCAGTCTTCCGTCTTTTCTGATTTCAAGTCAATAAAAATAGTTGGGAGGAAGGTGACTCAGGATCTGGCTTGCTCTGCCTTCTTGATTAAAATAATGGCAGATTAATTTGTCTTATTTGATTCCTTTTTCTCTCTTTATTATTCTTTCTAGAAATTAGATAAAATGATTATTCTTCCTTTCTCACCTCCAATCAGTTGACTTAGAGCAAAAAAATTACTTTCACCAGATTGACGTGATTGCACACAAGATTTCTGAATTAGATAGACCTAGTTTCCCCTCACTTCCTCACCAAAAATTCCATCCATGAAGGTATATTTCAAAAATAGAAAGTGAACACAATGGCCATGTGAGTTTCCATTAAGAGGTATGAGGGCTATGATTCAGCGCTTTTGCGGGCACTGATGACCTAATCAAGGCCATGACAACCGCTGCTATATAGAGGTGATGCCCTGAATAATAAAACCATTTCTCTTTTTGATGGTCCCTCTACATTAGAAATCTCAAAGTGTTTTAAAATATGCATGAGAACCTCAGGTACTTCTATCAATAGTAATCAACAGTCTGCCTTAACTACTCAATAGAAATAATATGTTAAAAATACTAATAGCTAAAATTCATAAAGCCCATCACATGTGTCAGTTACTGTTTTCATGGATTTATATGTAGAGAGGTTCTGCTCCTCAAGCAGAGATAAAGAACATCAAAAGATCAAATAAGTTAAAAGGAGGTAAAATTCACCCATATTCTTACAGAAAAAAGACAAAAATTATCAGCTATTTTTGAGTGGCTTGGAATTAGAAATAAGCCTGTTTCTTCTGCTTCAGAGTAAACCAATAAGAAAAGATAGGTGAGGAGCCACCAGTGTGGATGCTTTCAGAACCTAAATTCTAATGATACCTTTTCTCAGCAAAAGCACTAAGTTCTGACATGACTGAGTATGATTCTTAGCAGAAGATCAAACCCTTCGCTATGAAACCCCAGTGAGAGGTAAGATCCCAGAGCCAAATCCCAGTGTGGGGCTACAAAAAGGAAATTGGTTCCCCTCCGAGAGGGCCAGGATCTGGCTTTGAGCAAGGCAAGCCAGCCGCCTAGGGTACAAGATTTAAAGGGAAGTAGGAGACTCACTCTCCTGGCTGTGCAAGGGCCAGCCTGCAGAATTTTCCCACTCTGAGTGCAGGCAAAGGGAAGTGTCCCTAAAGTATCAAACCTGGAGATCCCGGGGGTAGACAGAACACAGCTGGAGATGAAGCTGAGCCTGGGTCTGGAGAGTGCTTGGTGGCAGGGGCATCTGTACAAGGGCACTTCTGTCATCTCCTGTTCACCCCCAATGGGCCTATGCAGAGAAAGTTACTAAAAGGTCCATTTTGGCCAGGTGCGGGGGCTGATGCCTGTAATTCCAGCACTTTAGGAGGCCAAGGCAGGAGGATTGCCTGAGCCAAGGAATTTGAGACCAGCCTGGGCAGCATACTGAAATCTTGTCCCTACAAAAAGTAAAAGAAGTAGCCAGACATGGTGGTGCACGCCTCTAGTCCCAGCTCCTCAGGAGGCTGAGGCCATAGAATTGCTTGAGACTGCAAGGTCAAGGCTGCAGTGAGCTGTGTTGCTGCAGTGAGCTGTGTTGCCCCACTGCACTCCGGCTTTGGCAACAAAGCAAGACCCTGTGTCAAGACAAAACAAAATGTCTATTATCAGTAATCCAAGGGTAAAACAATGAGATAAAGCAATACCTTTCATTGCAAGGAGGAAGTAAAATTGCTAGCATGTGTGTGGAGTAAAACACAGTAACTCCATCAGTTAAGACTTTTATAGCTCTGGCACGGTGGCTCACACTTGTAATCCCAGTGCTTTGGGAGGCCGAGGCAGGCAGATCACCTGAGGTCAGGAGTTCAAGACCAGCCTGGTCAACATGGCAAAACCCCATTTTACTAAAAAAAATACAAAACAATTATCTGGGCATGGTGGTGTGCTCCTGTAATCCCACATGCTCTGGAGGCTGAATCAGGAGAACCACTTGAACCCAGGAGGCGAAGGGTGCAGTGAGCCGAGATCATACCACTGCACTCCAGCCGGAGTGACAGAGACTATGTCTCAAAACAAAACAAAAAAGACTTAAAAAAAATGTAACCCGAAGGAAGCCCAACTCAAGTTTCTCTAAGAAAGAATAGGGAATGTATTAATTCATGCAACTGAGATGTTCAGGAATGGCGTTGGCTGTAGGGTGAAAGACTGAGCTCCAACTGGGCCTTCCAGTGGCTGGCTCACCCCTGGGCTCTTCCTATGGCAGATAGCCAGGCAGTTCAGGGGCTCAAACAAGAAAACCGGGTTGACCTTTACTGGGCCCCTGCCAATCACTACGGCAGGTGATGGAGAAAGACCAAGACACGTGTGAGTGGATGAGGGACAAGAGCCCCTAAAGGAGAATTAGGGACTGTCTTGCAATGTACAGTGAATAATTGTGGTGGGGAGCAAAAAGCCACAAAAGGCCTCTGCAGTAGGAGAACAATTGACAGGTCACTTCTGGCTCCTCTCAAACTATTTAAATGCTGCCATTGGCTATACTGCATGCCAAGAACACACATTTTCTGAAACCAGGTACCTCCAAGTTGGTGGGCTGGGGAGATTTTCCTGTGATAAATGTTTTTAATTGTATCTTCTTGTTGAAACACCTAAAGCCTGCCAGAGTGAGTGACAAACATTCAGTTATCCTGCCTGCTGCTTCCTCTTTTACACAAATATATCATCACTTCATTCCAGGAAGGGGAAATACTCCTGTGTTAGAAAATTGTCTGATAAAGGAGCTTCCTCCAGTCACTAACTTCTCAGCAGAATTGTAACCACAGACCTATGGAAAAGATACAGAGGAAGAACCACCATGTCTGGCTACTTTTTTTACTTGTTTGTAGAAAGATCTCAGTATGCTGCCCAGCCTGGTCTCAAACTCCTGGGTTCAAGCAATCCTCCTGCCTCGGCCTCCTAAAGTACTGGAATGACAGGCATCAGCCCCTGCACCTGGTGTTTGAATGCTACCCTGCTTGGGGTTTCTATGTGCTCACAGAAAATCCCCAGACCAAAGCCTAAGTCATCTCTGCTTACCCAGAGACACAAACAGGCCTTTCCGCTCTCCTTGATGCTAGTGTCCTGGAAACACTGAAGCTTCCTAAAACACTTTTTGATCATTCACTTTCCAAAATTCGAATCAACACTTCTAAGAAAGCAACAGGCATCTGCAGGTTCTTTTTGGCTTTGGATAAAGTGCAACTTCAGCTACTAGTTTCAGAAAGAAAAGTTCTAGTGCTTTTTGCCTGAAATATGTAACTACATGGTTGTTAAACCTGCAGTAATTTATTAGAAAAATAGAAGTAAATCATTTATATCAAAATAAATTCTGGAGATGGCAAGGAATTAAATGTAAAAACAAACTTTTTTTTTTAAACTAGAAATACATGTGGGCAACTTTCTTTAAAAGCATGGTAAATTAAAGTCTGATGACAAACTAGAAAAATATTTGCAATAGATGTGATAGACTGCATGTGCCTACTTCCAGTATATGCCAACCTCAAACGCCTTGATAAGAAAATCACCAAATTCCCACTAGAACAGTGGTCAGCGTTTTTAGTGATCTATTGTACTACATGGTGACCACCGTTAACTAAAATGATAGTTTAAAGTTTCGAATAGATTTTTAATGATCTCTCCATGCACAAAAAAGTGCTAAGTTGGTGAGGTAATAGATATATTAATTAGCTAGAGTGAGAGTGAATCTTTCCAACAGTGTACACGTAGACCAAAACATCACATTACCCCAAAATATACACAATTATTTGTCAATTAAAAACAGGTAAATAATTTTAAAATACGCAAAGGTTATAAACAAAAAAATTGATGGAAGAAATACAGACTAAATCTCACCAGCAATGAATTACAAATTAAACAAAATTGGGATACTATTTTTTCCCATCAAATTAGCAAAGGGATTAAAAATGAATAGTTAAATGAGATGTTGATACAACAGTAATCCAAATATCAATTGGCACAGCCTTTCTAATAAGCAATTCAAATATATCTGTATTCTTTGTCCCTATAATTCTCTATGTAGGAACTATCCTAAGGAAGTATTTTTAAATCTTTTAAAATTTGAAAAAATTGAAATATATGCATAGATATTATCACAACATTATTTATGTGCAGATATCACAGCACTGCTTAATAATATAAAAATTATAACTAAAGTATGCAATGAGAAAATAAGATTCTAGAATATTCATTCTTTGGAATATCATGCATGCAGCTACTAAGATTATTTGTAACTCTATCAAGATAAGGGAAATGTTAATATTAAGATGTTAGAATTAAAAAGAAGGAAGAGAAAATTGTATGTACAATATGATACAGATTTTATAACTCTATCAGCACATGAATGCATCTATAATTGTGCATAATGCAGAAGAAAGAAAACACAACCCCAAAATGTGTACCTGGATTTTATGCAGGCAATGATTTTTATTTATTTTCAAGGCTGTGGATTCATTACATGAGCATGTATTACTTTTGATAACCAGAAAAAAAATAATTTAAAATAAAACATATGAGAACTTAAATAGAATTCTCTTTTAAAAAACAAAATAAATATAAGGGTAAAACTTGGTAACTTACTACAGTCCTAGATCTTTGAGTTTCTTTGTTAAAATATCTTACTTTTCAAGCCTGCACAGGTCCATGAAGAAAACGAAACTTAACTTCCAACCAGCTTAATAGAGAATTAGGTGGACACTAAGATTCATATTAACACCTGCTGACAGGATGTGTCATGACTAACTTCCAAGAAGGTAATTAGTGTCTCCACCTCCTTGGTAAGTGCCCTTGTAGTTTAGGCTGATCAAGCATAACCAGATCATCTTAAACTACAGGAGCACCGTATGATTATGCTACATTCACTCTTTTTTGAGGGGAGTTAAGGAGTTCACCAGCACTAAGGCTGTCTCCGGTGGCTCTACAGTTCTCCCTCAAGTGGGTTCACTAGTGTGAGTGCCTATCATGGATCTAGGCTGTGTGTCCCTGTGACAGCTTAGCTAGGCTGGACCAGGATCACAGAGAGGATCAAACTCCTGTTTCTAAACTTTAGGAAGTAGGGAGGTAGGCAAGATCAAGTTTCATGATCTGTCCGCAAAGGGCTATGAAATGTGAGATTAGAAGTGGCCCATTCCATTGGAGACAGAGAGAGCCTAAGGTATTTGTTTATGTGCAATTGGACAACCCCCCTTTTTCCAGTGTGCCTTATTTGGGGTTCTTCCTAAAGGCAGACCCTGATCCATAGATTCAGATGCAAGTAATTGATTTGGAAAGTGATTGCAGGAAGCACAGTGAGGAATGGGAACGTGACCAGGGAAGCCCTACATAAGATGTGTCAATGAGCAGGTTGTCCCATGGGCAACAGGAGCTCCATCCCACTGGAGACCCTCGAGGAACTGTGTGGAGCACAGCTAATTATTGCCCTCTCCAGGGGCAGGGAAGCTGGGATATTTATCCACCAATTCCCTCCCTCAGTGGTTGAAATTTGTGCCTTGTTAATTAAACCCAACTTCCAGACACTTAGAAACTGCCCTGTACTGGGTAATCACCCTCCAGGCCAGAAAACGCCATTGGGCATAAAGATGCAGGAAGCTAATGCAGGAATCTGTGAGTGGCACTGTAGGGGACTGTCTGCAGTGGATGCTGGGGGAGGCATGTAGCATCTGTTATGTCAGGCCTGTCCCCCGGTTTTCTCCCTTGGGCATATCATGTATTATGTACTCTTGGAGAGTGGTTCTGTGGCTTTATTAATCCCCTCATTGACTAACCCATCCAACTATTTTGATTGAGAAGGATGTATAGGGAGATGGTATTTTGTGAAAAAGTCAGTTTATTTATTTCTATTTTTATTGTTTTTGAGACAGCATCTCACTTTGTCACTCAGGCAGGAGTGTAGTGGCATAGTCATGGCTCAATATAGCCTTGACCTCCCAGGCTCATGTGATCCCCTTATCTCAGCCTCCCAAGTAGCTGGGACCACAAGTGTGTGCCACTACACCTGGTTAATTTTTTATTTTTTGTAGAGATGTCTTGCTATGTTGTCCCAGCTGGCCTTGAATTCCTGGGCTAAAGCATTCCCCCCTACCTCAGCGTACTGGGATTCCAGGTGTGAGCCACTGCACCCAGCTTTGCCATGGATGTTTCTGGTCTAGAACAGTTACTACTATGCGTCTTGCCAAATGTTAGTTTTCCAGTTGGATCATTCCTTCTACATTTATTAATTGGGATTCTGTTGCCTTCTCTCTCCCGTTTATTTATGTATTCAATTATTTATTTGTATCAGTATGGGCTCATAGGAATGTATTGTATTTTATGGGTTTTGATCCATTATTGTCATTATTTATGTTGTCATTCAAAATGTTCCACATTGAAGAGCCCAGTTTTGTCTTTTTTTTTTTTAAAGAGGCAGGATCTCTCTAAGTTGCCCAGGCTGGAGTGCTGTGGTTATTCACAGGTGCAATCCCACTCTTGATCAGCACATGAGTTTTGACCTGCTCCAATCTGACCTGGGCCAGTTCACCCCTCCTTAGGCAACCTGATGGTCCCCCACTCCCAAGAGGTCACCATATTGATGCCGAACTTACTGCGGACACCTGAATGGCATATTGCACCATAGCCCAGTACTCCTTGGGTTCAAGTGAGCCTCTTGCCTCAGCCTCTTGAGTAGCTGGGACTATAGGCATGCACCAGTGCACTTAGCAGAGTTAGGTTTCAAAAGTGTATTTGCCAAGAAGCCTCCTTATTAGACCCAAGAAACTGCCTGCTTTCCTGGCCCTGTTCCTCAAAAGGCTCCACCTTGAAGCCAGTAATCCAAGTAAGAATCTGGCAGATGAAAAATCTTACAACTACTGGATCTTCTGTCTGTCTGACTGTGTATTTACGTGTTTTGTGTGTGATGTATATATATATAAAAGAGCTCTGACTAATTGGCTTAGAAAAAAGGGCTCAAATAATATTTTGTCAGAAAAAATAGAAACTTTAATGTCTTTTATTTACATGACTTTAGTAATCTGGAAATAGAGACAGTTTTAAAGATTATTTGTAAAATTTCAATGTCTTCAAAATGGGCTGCGTGTGGTGGTTCACGCCTATAATCCCAACACTTTGGGAGGCCAAGGTGGGTGGATCACGAGGTCAAGAGATCGAGACCATCCTGGCCAACATGGTAAAACCCCATCTCTACTAAAAATACAAACCAGCCGGGCATTTGGCATGCACCTGTAGTACCAGCTACTTGGGAGGCTGAGGTGGAAGAATCACTTGAACCTGGGAGGCGGACGTTGCAGTGAGCCGAGACTGCACCACTGTGCTCCAGCCTGGCAACAGAGCAAGACTCCGTCTCAAAAAAAAAAAAGTCTTCAAAATGTAGACATTTGGTCTAAAGTCAAATATCAGATTTGCCTCATCTTTCATCTTATACAAAACTCAAGACAGAGAAAAGAGGGCTTAAATCTAAGACCTGAAACTATACAAATTCTAGAAGATAACATCAGAAAAACCCTTCTAGACATTGGCTTAGGCAAAGAGTTCATGACCAAGATCCCAAAGCAAACGCAATGAAAACAAATATAAATACATGGGATTTAATTAAACCAAAAGCTTCTACAGAGCAAAGGAAAGAATCAGCAGAGTTAACAGACAACCCATAGAGTGGGAGGAAATCTTCACAGTCTATACATCCAACAAAGGACTACTACCCAGAACCTACAAAGAACTCAAACAAATCAGCAAGAAAAAAACAATCTCATCCAAAAGTGGGTTAAGAACATGAATAGACAATCCTTAAAAGAAGACACAAATGTCCAACAAGCATATAGGAAAATGCTCGCCGGGCGCGGTGGCTCACGCCTGTAATCCCAGCACTTTGGGAGGCTGAGGCGGGTGGATCACGAGGTCAAGAGATTGAGACCATCCTGGTCAACATGGTGAAAGCCCGTCTCTACTAAAAATACAAAAAATTAGCTGGGCATGGTGGCGCGTGCCTGTAATCCCAGCTACTTGGGAGGCTGAGGCAGGAGAATTGCCTGATCCCAGGAGGTGGAGGTTGCAGTGAGCCGAGATCGAGCCATTGCATTCCAGCCTGGGTAACAAGAGCAAAACTCCGGCTCGGGGGAAAAAAAAAAGAAAAATGCTCAACATTACTAATGATCAGGTAATGCAAATCAAAACCACAATGTGATACCACCTTACTCTTGCAAGAATGGCCATAATAAAAAAAAATAGATATTGGTGTAGATGTGGTGAAAAGGGCACACTTTTACACTGTTGCTGGGAACATAAATTAGTACAAGCCCTATGGGAAACAGTGTGGTGGAGATTCCCTTAAAGAACTAAAAGTAGAACTACCATTTGATCCAGCAATTCCACTACTGGGTATCTACCCAGAGGAAAAGAAGTCATTATATGAAAAAGATACTTGCACATGCGTGTTTACAGCAGCACAATTTGCAACTGCAAAAATGTGGAACCAGCCCAAATGCCCATCAATGAATGAGTGGATAAAGAAAATACTACTCAGCCACAAAAAGGAAGGAAATAATGGCATTCACAGCGACCTAGTGGAATTGGAGACCATTACTCTAAGTGAAGTAACTCAGGAATGGAGAAATCAAACATCATATGTTCTCACTCATAAGTTGGAGCTAAGCTATGAGGACTCAAAGGCATCAGAATTATACAATGGACTTTGGGGACTCAGGGTAAAAGGTGGGAGGGGATGAGGGATAAAAGACTACACATTGGGCACAGTGTACACTGCTCGAGTGACAGGTGCACCAAAATCTCAGAAATCACCTCTAAACAACTTATTCATGTAACCGAACAGCACCTGCTCCCCAAAAACCTATTGAAAATTGTTTAAAAAGTGTATTTACCATAAAAAAGCTGCTACTCAATGTACAGTGCTTTGGGTATTGAGAGGCCATTGTGGTATGTTACCTAGCGAGAGGCAGTGCCCAGTCCCACACTCACCAAAGTCCAGCAGTGTGAGCTGGACTGGGAGAGGGAATTTTATGCACGGTGTCCTCTGGGAAGACAGCAGTTAAGTGCAGCATGTTACACTGTGTTGGATGAAACCCAAATCCAGTCTGTGGTTTGACAGTTTCAGAGTAACCTACAATGTGTGGCAATAGGCTAACATTGCTTTCTTAGGGCAGAAAGCTGGCCTGAGAAAGAGACTCTGGGCTCCAAACTGCTTGTCACAGGAAAATAATAAATTTGGACAACATGCAAAGTTCAAATCACCTGGGTCTGATGTGGGGGACGGGGCAGGACCAGGAAGATCACATTGCAGAGTGCCTTCAACAACGGGTTCTGGAGTCATAAAGCCTCGATCTGAATCTTGAGCTTTGCCACTTAGGAACTTGGGCAGATTACTGAAACCCTGTGTGCTCAGCTGCTCATCTTTTACATGGGCATTTTACATGGCGAGGAAAAAAGAGAAGCTATTTTATGCTGGAATTTCTCCACTTGCTTTCCCTGAGTCCACTTTCTGCCTTTCTCTGTTCTGTCCTGTGCCCAGGAGACTGACTCTCTGGGCAGAATTCCCCAGGCTCCCTGCCTGCAAGTTGGGTGAGGCCAGCGAGAGCTGCTCTAGTGAGACTGGATGGTGGCACAAGAGCGAGCTCAGGGATATGCATGCCTTTCTCCCCCACACCCCTCTCTGTACACAGCCCAGGCTCTGCATGTAGCTGTGTTCCTTTCTGGCTGTGTTCTTGGCATATTGCTCCTCTTCTTTGAATCCAGCTCTCTCTAGAGTATCTCTTCCCTTGCTCCTCAGGCTGTTGCTATTTCCTGGGAGCTTCACTGTCCCATATCAGTTTCTTAGCCCTACTCTCATGTCTGTGAATGTCCTTCACTGGCCTCTTTGAGTGCCGCTTGTTACTTGCTGGATGGAGGCTGACATATGCAGCACAGAGCTGCTGGGAGAATCAAGTCAATATTCCTTTGAAGCACTTGGGTGCTTGTGACATTGCTTGGCATGTGACCCAGAACTTCAGAGGTGCTTTGGAAATGTTAGTTGTGGGTGCTATTATCAAAGCATCTCCCATTGCCCTTGGAGGCCTCACTGGTGGATGACAAATGCAGGGTGGGTTTAGAAGGAAGCGAGGGAGGGTAATGATCTCGGAGCGTCCTCGTATGAATGCGGCCAAGGCACAGGATCTCAAAAGCCTGTGGGATTAGAGGCAACATTGTCGGAGCTGAATCCCGGCACTCTGGGCACTGTGTCAAAAGCAATTAGTGCAAATACAGTTTGGCATGGACCAGGGAGACTTAAAGGTAACAGGGCACAATGCATAACTTGATTTATGAAGAAAAGCCCAACCAAGATGTTAAGAATTTAAAATTCACCTTCTAACGCATACCTTACAGTCATTTTGTCTCTATTCTTACCCTGGGACAGTGGAAAATCCAGCAGAAACCATCAAGTAGAGGCTAAATACACACTTTTAGTAGTCCCTTGCTAGATCAATTCAGTTTTCCAGAACCACTTTTTGGGAGATGATCTTACGGCTGTGGTAATAATGGGCACATAGAAATAAGATGTGTGGCCGGGCGTGGTGGTTCACACCTGTAATCCCAGCACTTTAGGAGGCCAGGGCGGGCGGATCACTTGAAGTTGGGAGTTCAAGACCAGCCTGACCAACATGGAGAAACCCTGTCTCTACTAAAAATACAAAAAATTAGCTGAGTGTGGTGGTGTATGCCTGTAATCCCAGCTACTCGGAGGTTGAGGCGGGAGACTTGCTTGAGCCTGGGAGGTGGAGGTTGCAGTGAGCTGAGATGGCGCCATTGCACTCCAGCCTGGGCAACAAGAGTAAAACTCCATCTCAAAAAAAAAAGAAAGAAAGAAGATGTGTGAAATGGCCACCCCTCAGAAAGCCTTAGTGAATACTGGGAAACAGAAAACAAATTTACATCAGTCACCTGCTGCTATTTTATTTCAGTGCTTGGTATGGAATGTTCGTATATTTGCAGTATGAATGCCATGTAAAATACGATGGGATTGAAACCAAACTGTAGGGTCTGAAGTATCACTCAAATTCACTAGTTTTAAAAGGAAGTTGGGCACGGTGGCTCACGTCTGTAATCCCGGCACTTTGGGAGGCCAAGGTGGGTGGATCACTTGAGACCAGGAGTTTGAGACCAGCCTGGGCGACATGGTAAAACCCTATCTCTACTAAAAATAAAAATTAGCCAGGCCTGGTGGTGGGCACCTGTAATTTCAGCTACTTGGGAGGCTGAGGCAGGAGAATCTCTTGAACCTGGGAGGTAGAGGTTGCAGTGAGCTGAAATGGCACCACTGCACTCCAGCTCCGGTAACAGGGTGAGACACTCCATCTCAAATTAAAAAAAAAAAAGGAAACAATTTGGCATTCATTAACCTTGTCTTGGATTTTGCGGGGGAAAATGCACTCAAGGGACCCTCTGAAGAGCTGGTTGGGAGTAGGGGCATGACGGCTGAAGCTCTCTTTTCTACTTTGTCCTTGTTTCTCTCAGCTGTATTTCCGGAACTGAAGCAAGAATCCGGGTTGAGAGGTAAGGGGAGAAGCTCCGTGAAGATAGATTCAGCATCTCAGAGATTTCAAAGGAAGGTCACCTGCTTGTTTGCCAAGGAGGGGGAAGTAGGACTGCACAAAGGTTCTACTGAAAAAAATTATTTAAATAAAGGTGAAAAATTACCACCCACTCACTCTGCTCACCTTGTGTCAGAAAAGAAACCAGGTTCGTGGCCGATGACAAACACCCAGTTTTCTGAGTCAGTATTCTGGAGTATTCTTTTATTTTTAAATTAAAATCATGAATAGTCATGAATGAAGGGACTTGATTTTAGGCCTTTAGGGGGGAAAACAGTCAACCATATGTCTGAGTTTTAAAAATTGTAACATCAGAGGTTTTGAAGAAAGTTTCTGAGACAGGAGAGAAAATATAGATGGAAAAGTTTCCTGGGTAGACGTGGGTTTTAATTTTGGCTTCCTGGCTCAGTCTCTGAGCACTTACACGATTAGGATTTGGGGCAAATTCTTTCTCTTTGCCCAAGTTTCCTGAAAGGCATCTTGGGGACAATGGTGAAGGCTTGCTCTGGGTGCAGGAAGAATGTGGCCCGGTATAGAAAAGGCTGAATGCGTAATCCCGACTATCACTGCTCCTGTTGCTGCTATGGTTACAGTCTCCTCCCCCCATGTTAGCTGCAGACCCTCTGGCCCTTACATTTTGAGCTTATCCGTATGAAAAGTCACCATGCTGCCAGTAGAGGAAATGGCCTGAAACCCTGTTGTCCAATATTGTTCAGGACACAGTAGCCTGTACTCACTGTCTGTTTACTCGGGCGAAAGGGCTCAGACTGCTTCCTCTAATGGTTGCAGAGAAGGGCTGAAGCTTTGTCAGTGAGCCTTTGAGATCTGGCTGGCTGTGAATGAATAATTAAACCCCTGCCAACGCAAAGGTACCATGTAAATTCCTTAAAGGGGCCTCCTGTTTTCTCTGTCATGCTTTCCGCTCACCCTGGTCATTGGATGTGCTGTTATTTAGCCAGAAGCCTTAGTTTCGAGGCTCAAACGCCACCCTTTCCCTTGTGGGCTGTTTCTCAATAGTAGTCGTGGGTTAGCCTTGTCAGGGAGGCCCTGGCCACCACAGACCCGGCTGAGAGGAGCTGGATGGGGGCCCACTCGAGCTAAGTGCAGCCAGTTCCTGTGTTAGCAGATTGCAGGAAGAGCCACTCCAGCAGAACACAAAGCAGGAGACAACAAGGGCCTTTTCTGCATATTGATACCCACATGGAGGGAGGGAAGGAGAGTCACAGTCCTGTGGAAAACTTGGCCTATTTGTATATCATCCTGCTACTGGAGGGCCAGAATTCATGGATGGAGAGGTACTTTAAAACAGACAAAGAGCCACTGCTGAGAGGACGCTGGGATTGAACAGAGGCCAACTCAAATCCCAGCATGTTCAGAAGACATTAAGTGTTTCCTGTTTCTACCCATCAGCGGTGGCAAAGAATATTTCTCCAGGATTTTTTAATCTTAGGACAACTGGTTCTCAGCATAGATTCCCATAAGCTCAGCTCATAGGCAATCAGGTGGAATCACACACAACAGCTCAGCTGTGCAGAGAAAAGAGCACCCTTTTCATGGTTTGACCCTGATCCTGAGCCGCCTCCTACCTGTGAGCAAGAGGAAACAATGAACTTCCAATTCTGCCATCTAATCATTTAATCATCCTGTGAGGCAATGCTCAGTCTCTCAGATTTTTGTCTTCTGCGTCTTTCCCAGAATGCTTTGCAAGATGGCTTTTGGCTGGATGGGAGGAGATCAATGGCTAATATGGCGAAGAAGAGATGGGGTCTGCTAAGGCTTGGACATTTGACTCCTCCAAATCTCATGTTGAAATTTGATACCCAGTGTTGGAGGTGGGGCCTAATGGGAGACGTTTGGGTCACAGGGTGGATCTTGTGAGCGGCGTGGTGCCATCTTTGAGGTAATGAGTAAATTTTTGCTCTGTTAGTTCCCATGAGAGCTGGTTGTTAGTTAACAAGAGCCCAGCACCACCTTCTCTCTTGCTCCCTTTCTCCCCATGTGATCACTGCACACACTGGCTCCCCTTCCCCTCCCTCCATAAGTGGAAGCTTCCTGAAGCCCTCACCAGATGCTGATGCCAGCACTGTGCTTCTTTTCCAGCCTGCAGAACTGTGAGATAAATAAACCTCTTTTCCTTTATAATTACCCCGTCTCAGGTATTCCTTTATAGCAATACAAATGGAGTAAGACAGGATCCTTGGGGATGGTGTCCTTCAGCTCCCTCCTGGGATGATGACCCTCATGCCTCTGGTTCCTAGCTACCTGGATGGCCTTTTGGCCAGCAGTCTGTGGCTAGAGAACTCAGGGTCTGTCTCATGCTCACAGGGATCAGCAGCTGACCTTCTGTGACTGACCAGCTCCCATCAGCTCTGCCTGACCGCAGACCCTCCAGCCCTGACAAATCCTCCAGCAGCCCATTGGCCTGAGCATCCACTCCTGCCTCTGCTGAGGTATCACCCCTTCCCACTCAGCAGGCCCTGAGGCAGTTCTCGACTCAACTGGAGAGGCAGAGAACCTATGAGGAACCTGGGAAAACTATACCTCAGGGCTTCCCCTCCCTAGCCACAGTGATGCAGCTGAGACCCTGACACAGGGTGTGAGTGCAAGTGGTTTATTTGGGAGATGATGCTGGGAAATGTGGTAGGGAATGAGGAAGTGAACAGGGAAAGGAGAAGCCATTCGAGCTTACGTTATCAAGCAAATTGCTACTGTGAGCACCCGGAACTTAATTCCATCCCCACTCCTCCCCGAGAGGACCCTGGGAAACCATGTCCTACATGCCTCGGAACTGTGGGCATGTTAATAACTCATAATGTTAACTATGAAGGTTAAATGGAGTGTGCATGCAAAGCAATTACCACAGAGTCTAGCACATAAGGGCTCAGTAATCATACACTGCTCCTTGCTCTCCCGCAAACTGCCCCAAAACTCCTTCTTGCCAGTTCTTTTCATGGCTTCTTTGGTTCTTAATTTTTCTTAGGTTTTCTCTAATAGCTTTGAACACTTTTTTCTGTCCTTCACCCATTTTTATTTTTACTCTCTGAACTGAAGGCAGGTATTCCCCAAGATCTAGCCTTAAGCTTCTGGCTTTTCCCTGCTAAGTGAATTCTTCCACATATAGAGTTAATAGGAAAAAATACTCAAGCCTCTTTGAATGCAAATCCATAGAAGAATACTTGGAAGATACGTTCCATCTCAGCCCCAGGCAAGGGACAGACACTGTCCATGTTAAAATAAAACTCTGCCATGTGAAACATTTTAGAAAGCGTAGTAGAAACAGATGGGTGAACATTGCTAAGTTTGGTAGTATGAAAGGTTGTAGGAATTGCTGTAGGTGAGTAGTCTCATACCACTTCGGTGATGCGTGCCTGTAGTCCCAGCCAGTCAGGAGGCTGAAGTCACAGGACTGCTTAAGACCAGGAGGTTGAGGCTGCAGCGGGCTGTGATCGTGCCACTGTCAGCCTGGGCAGTGGAGTAAGAACTGGAGAGAAAGAAACAGAGGGGGAGGAAACAGAAAAATGCTGGTATCAGCTAAGGAGAAAAGCAGAGAACCTTCTACTTGATTAAAAGCTTGAGGTTGATGGAGGTTTTCTAGATGCTTCCTGCTAATTGATAGAAGTGGAACTGAGAGAGGCGACTCCAAATCCCACTACGCGGGAAAAAAGATGAACTGGGAGCAGTATCTACATCCGAGTCAGAAGAAGAGGAGAGAGGAGGAGGGGAGGGCTTCGTCCCTCCTGAGACAACCTTGTGGGAATGGGAAAGCAGCAGGAGTGTGACTCAGTCTGAACGGCCGCTTCGGGGCTCAGGGTCTAGCAGGTCACCAAAAGAGGTGTGCGTAAGGGATTGCTGGGGCTTTCGACTATCTCTCCACCTGGGTCAGATGTTCGGGATCCACAGCTTCAAATCGATTTGAGCTGGGGAGACACCTCGGTGATGCAACCATGCTCCCTCAGACCTAGCGAGCGGCACAGTAAATGCTGGGTGGTGCAGATTGGGTATGCATGAGGAAGCTCACTAAAGAACTCAGAAGAATAAGGGCAGGAGGCGGATCTCAGGGCTCCCTGTGCCATTCTTATATAAGGCGCCTTCCTATCCTGCCATCTCACTCTTCAGGTGGCAAAGAGCAAACCCAACGTGGACCGGGGACAGAGGCAGCCACCACATCTGCACTGGCACAGGACTTCAACTCTGAATGAGGAACTTATACTTTGATGTTGCCTTGCCGAACTTCTCACCCACCCCCCAGGCCCTTTCAGATATTCCCACCAGAGTGCCCTATGTCACCTTAGATTCAGTCTGTGTGATGACATTCAGCTTCTTTCCCAAGCCAGCTTTCCTCACCATGTCACTCTTTCTGTTGTTGGCTCCCCCATTTGTCAAAATTCAGATGAGTCCCTTCTACTCTAGCCTCTTTTTCTTCTTGATGGAAACTTTCATTAAAGCCCATCTCTTCTGCCTTTGCATTTTTCTCTAAGCCATTCCTTCTTCATGTCAGCATCCGCCAGCTTAGAAGAGGAAACCTGCACTGTTTAACAGGCCTTTCCTCCCCTCCAGTCTTACCCTGTCCATTGCTTTCTGCACACTACTGTCCCTCATCCCAGCCCCTCCCTTCCCCAGAGCCTACAGCAGCCTCCCATTGGCCGTCTCATCAGTCATCTTTAGTTGGATTTTCACTATTGGAGACATCACTGCCCTATAGATTTCTTTCCTTCAGATGGTTTCATATTCATCTTTTCCACTGTAGCCCCTTAATCCCAGCTCTCATCACCTGTGCCCCCAGTTAGCATTGGCCTCCTTAGTTTCAGTTTCTCCACTCTGCCCTACATTCCACTCCCGCCCGAATCTTGCTTCAATATCATTTCACCAAGCCACACCTCAGCTCAAGAGTGCACAGTGGCGTACAGCTTCATATCACATCAAATCTAAACTGCCTGATGGTTATCACCTGGCCCTGAACCCTAATTTTCCCAGCCATCCTCACCTTTTCCCTCACCCACACTGAGTCCCTCACCCCGCTCTGCTCGGCAAACTCCTGTTCTTGGTCTTAGTTGTATGACTTTGCTCAGCCCTCTGCTCAATCAAAGACTGTTTAACTTTTTAAGGTCTATGGGTGTGAGGAGCTGGAGGGGGAAAAAAAGGTTTATGGGATCTTTTATGACTATCTGTTCACTCCCATCCATGCTCTATAAAGGTTAAAATTAGGGTGCTGAAAACTAGGGAGAAACAGGTCGGATTCTATGGGGACAGGCTGAGAGTAGGAGTCCGTGAAGCTCCGCAGAGGAAATTGGACATCAGAGTCCTAAACGCAGGGCTGAGAGAGAACTCACTACACCAAGGATGTCCTGTGGGACTCAGAGTGCAGGAGATAAGAGGCTAGCCTGGGAAGCAAGACCATGGCAAAAGGCTTTCAGTTCTAGGAGAGATGCAGGCATCTTCGGTTTGGAAAATGTTCAGAAGTTAGAAGTTCACTTTACACAAAGGAAGACCAGATAGAAAGAAGACAAAGGCAAGCTGACCAACACAAAGGTCTTGACTTTTCATGTGTGTCTTCTGCATTTACTCAAGCTCTATGGGCAGATAGTCTCCAAAGACAGCCACCCTCAGTTCTTGCTCTCACCTTACATCTGTCACTCTGCCATAGAAAGGTGGCATTTATTTCTCCTCTCCTAGCATCTGGGCTAGCTATGTGACTGTTTTGTCCAATGGAATATAATGGAAAATGATGATCTGGAACTTCTGACCCCAAGCCTCTTTAAAAGCCCCAGCCTTCTGCTTCTGAAACTGACCCACTTGTCCCATAGAACTGATGTTTATAGTTTCTCTTGAATAAACAGAAATTAGCCCTCCCAGTCTTAAAACTTGAGGAAGTTGCATTTGTCTTATCTGAGTTCCTATTCCAGGAAACCAACCACCAGGACACCCAGATAGTATCAAGAAACTGAAACTCACCAGATCACTGCCTCTGAACCATGAGATGTCAGACTTCTCACCTGTCATGATTACCTAACTGACCACCTGCTTCCTGTTGACCAGCTCCTCATTCCTATCCTCCTTATTTCTTGTTTTCTTACACATGGTTACATTTCTTCCCTGCTCTATAAAGCTCTAATTCCAGTCCGTTGGAGAGATGGATTTAAGACTGAGCTCCCATCTCTGTGGCTGCAGCACCTGATTAAAACCGTCATCCTGGCAATATCATTGTCTCGGTGATTGGCTTTCTGTGTGGTGAGCAGCAGGATCTAGGCTGAGTCCCTGGTATTTCAGTAACATTTCCTTCTTGGAACACAGTCCTGTATTGTGAGAGCCCAGCTTACACGGAGAGACCTTGTGGAAGAGAATGGAGACACTTAGTCTGTGGTCCCAGCTTAGCTCCCAGCTAACAGCCAGCATCAACCACTAGTCATGTAAGTCCTCCCCTGTGGACATTTAGCTCAGTCAAGTTCCCACCCAGTTGACTGGAGTCCCAGCTGACATCACATGCAAAAGAGCCACCCAGGTGAGCCAAGTCAGCCCGTAGATCTAGAAAGAGAATAAAATGGTGGTTGTTTCTAAGCTGCTAAGTTTTGGGGTGGTTTGTTTTTCTGCAACATATGATTGAAACAGACATTTGATAAATGTCTTGGCTTCTAGTGAAGACTTTCTTTTGTCATCATTTATGACCTAATGTATTAGGAATCCAGAAGGCAAGATGCCTGACATCCTCTTGTGGGGCACTTATTCCTCAAGGATTTGGGTTGCTACTGATAATTCTCTTTTCACTAGGTGCAACACGAATGAGCTCACCTCTGGTCTAGCTATGTGACTGTTTTGTCCAGTGGAATATAATGGAAAATGATGATTTGGAACTTCTGAGCCCAAGCCTTAAAAGCCCAAGCCTTTTGGTTATATTCCATTTAGCACTTTATTTTAAATTACCAAATTTCTCTATTATATGGGCAAATCTCATAGTAAGCACACATTTATATATTTTTCTCTCCTATCTCTTAACGCAAAGTAAAAGTACGACACGTATTGCACTTGGAATAATTTGGAAATGAACATTCATTTCCAAATATTCCTGCATGCATGTGGGACCATCTTAAATATAGCTCATGTGACCAAATAACATCCATTGTCATTCAGCCTTATGTGTAATATACTAACAATTTAAAGCTTCCTTGGAAAATAAACAGAAAACCACAAATATACCCTCAAAGTGTTAAAAATGTGCTAAGATAAATTTGAAAGAAAGCAAGATCTTTTAAAGATTTTTTTTTTATAAATAAATAAGAAAAGGCTGGATGCGGTGGCTCACGCCAGTAATCCCAGCACTTTGGGAGGCTAAGGCAGGTGGATCATGAGGTCAAGAGATCGAGACCATCCTGGTCAACATTTTTAGTAGACCATCCCTATTAAAAATACAAAAAATTAGCTGGGCATGGTGGCACGTGCCTGTAATCCCAGCTACTCAGGAGGCTGAGGCAGGAGAATTGCCTGAACCCAGGAGGAGGAGGTTGCGGTGAGCCGAGATCACGCCATTGCACTCCAGCCTGGGTAACAAGAGCGAAACTCCATCTCAAAAATAAATAAATAAATAAATAAATAGATTTAATTTTGGCCAAGCGCAGTGGCTCACACCTGTAATCCCAACACTTTGGGAGGCTGAGGTGGGTGGATCGCTTGAGGCCAGGAGTTTCAGACCAGCCTGGCCAACATGGCAAAACCCTGTCTCTACTAAGAATCCAGAAAAAAAAAGGCAGGCGTGGTGGCACACACCTGTAGTCCAGCTACTTGGGAGGTTGAGGCCTGAGAATCGCTTGAACCTGGGAGGGGGAGGTTGCAGTGAGCCGAGATTGCACCACTGCACTCCAGCTCACATGACAGAATGAGACTGCCTCAAAAAATATATATAGATATAGATATAGATATAGATATAGATATAGATATATATAAAATATATATTTTAAATTTTGTAGAGACAGGCAATATGTTGCCCAAGCTGGTTTTGAACTCACGGCCTCAAGTGATCCTCCCGCCTCCTTCTCCCAAAGCATGGTATTATAGACACGAGCTACCTCACCCACCCAGACTAGATTATTTTTATTTAGAGAGATTCAGAGGAGTGAAAATGGATAACAGCCAGTGACTTTCAAGTCAAAATCTGGTCCAGGAAGGAAAGGAATCTTGATTTGTTTCTAACACCAACATACATATTACTAAAAGCTTCAAACATCAAATGTGTTTTTCAGTGTTGTGTTTGTTTCCTGTGCTCGTGTGCCCGAGACGGGGTTCAGCTTTGAAATGTAGACACATGCAACACGAATGAGGTCATCAAAATACCACAGATTTGCCTGAGGGCGTTTAAATGCCTTCAAATATTGTCTGTTCTGGAATCAAAATATAGTTAGAAGGCTGTTACATTGCCAGTATGGGAGTGTTAGAATTTTTGGCTTATGGAGACTTAATATGGAAGCTGGGCAGGATAAGGATTGAGACACAAGGAGCAATGATCACCTTAATCTAAATGCACTGCAACCGTTCATGAGATAAGGGACAAGCAGTTTCTGTTACAATAAATATCAGCATACTCTTGAACTTACGAATCAGAATTAGAGATGACTGAACCTGTTTGGTCAAGAATATGCTCTTCTTTAAGACAAAACCTAATTCTTTGCTGAAGACATCTGCTTGCCTTGAGGATCAAGGTATTGCTCCTGATGGCTGCAAGTCACCAGAAAATAAAAATCAGTATCTCTGGTTCCTCAGCATTTAAGGAAATCTCAGATTAAAGAAAACTGGGGCTTATGCAGTATTAAAGCTGCTTTAAAAAGGCTCTATGGTGTAGTCTGGAAAAAGTGACTAGAGTACAAAGAGACTCACTTCTGAGGCTCTGCAGTCAGGGAATTTCACAGTTAGAATTAGGGTTGCACACAGCATAAGAGGGAATAGATGAGGGTAGGAGGCAGCTAGTGGAGGTCAGGGGTGTGCTTTGGGTCACGATGGCCTGGTTTCCAGAAACCAGTGTTGTGACCTTGGGTACGTGAAGTCTTTACTCTACCGAGCCTGCTTTCACATTTATAAAGGTAGAAAATGATGGCAATATCTGACCTGCTTACCTCACAGGATGTTATAAGGCTCCACTGAGATAATGTAAGCTAAAACATGGGAGAAACAAAGTATGAACACTACAAAAATAGAAGATTTCTGCCACGATATCAACCTGGAGAAGCATAAACAAGAAGAGAAATGTTGGGCTAGTGTGTAAATCAAATAATTGGATGAATAAATGAATGTGTGATTGATGCCATGGTGTGTATCCATTAAAGTGAGTCGTGGAAATTTACAAACGATTTCAAGGTAAACTCGGTGTGTAAACTGTGTCTTCGGAATAGATGCGTAAGCTTTACCGGGCAGCTGGGATTTTGGAGGGTGGAAGGAAAGAAAGAAAGGAGGAGCAGTGGATGAAAGGGAGAGAAGGAAGTCACATCAAATCAGTCAGAGTGCAGGAGACGTTGCAGACAGTATATACAAAGATTAGGAAGATATGGGGCAAGAATCGAGGAACAGGCTGAAGAACAGAAGGCAACCGGACACAGGCCAATTGTAAGCAACCAGGTGCCGTTCATATTTATTTAAGCCTCACAAACCACCTCATGAGGTAAGTATCATCATCCCCATTTTACAGAATGGGGAGGAGGAAATAGACTCAGAGATGCTTATCTGGCTTAAGGATATACATTAGTAGATGGAACTTATATAAAAACTCAGCTCTTTCTGAAGTCCAAGCTTCTATTCTTTCTTCTATGTCAGAGGTCAGGATTTATGAAGTAATGAGAGATGACAGATATTCCGATAAGGGTGGAATGGTGGGATGGGGTGGGGTGGGAATAATACAGTCCAAACAATGAGTACAGAAAATGTCACCTTCTTCACAATCTAATTTTGGTTTTAAATGACCCAATTTCATCACATTATTTTAATATGCTCATCTCCTAAATAATCAAACTTACATACGTTTATTCCCCCTTCTGTCTTTAGCAAAGAGAAAAAAGAAGGTAATTATGTTCAGGCTAAACTGCCTTTTTAAACACACAAGTAACAACCTCTTAGCTCTCCCTTCCTTCCCCACCCAAATCACCTCCTCTGGAAATAAACACATTACCAATGTTGGAGTTGCTGCACGACCAGAATTACAGGACGATCAACAGTAGGAAATGATATTGCAAGTACAACTGAGGGCATGATACATAAACAGCCTTGTAAAATTTGTCTTACAAAACTTCCTCTTACAGACATCCTCCCATAATTGGCCTGTGATGCCACTGGCCAAAGTATCAGGGCAGAAATACAGAGCCTCCTGGTTCTCATTATAATTAATTGGCTGTAATAGAAACTTTAAACAATTGGGTTCATGATGTAATTGTGGCATGTACTTCCTTGGATGAGATCTTCCATGGGCTGCAGGAAATGGGTCAGTAGGGAAATACACATACACCGGGTACGCAAGATCCATGGAAACTTCAGTTCTCGTTTTCCTACCCGTAAGCCAACTCTTTGCCTACGTTCCTTTTCTAGGGAGAACTCAAAGAATTAAAAACTGGATTCTAAAAAAAATAACCACGAATTTTCCAGAAAGCATACGCCATAATGTTACTCAGGAGGTAAAACCAAGCTCTCACATCATGAGAGACCTCTCGCAGAGATTCTCCAGATCTGTTTTTCAGAGCTCTTGGTGACTGTCAATACCAATGCTTTTTTTTCTCTTTCTTTCTGCCCAAAAGTTGAGCTGTGAAGAGGTCTTCTCACTATTACAGGAGCTGGGCAGCATAGGTTTGAATCCCTGGTGACTTTACTTGAAAGCTACTTCACCCTCTGGGAGCTGGAGCTCTTCATCCTCAAAATGGAACTAATCAAAGTACACGAGCTTGAGCAATCCTTCACCTCTGCTGGGTGCTACAATCCGTACGTTCCCCACATCTTCCCACTCCTCTTAGCACAGCTTAAATCCTTTGCCTAAGCTCTCAACTCCCTTACCCCTTTCTCTTGCCAGTTTTCTCTTGACAATTCCCTGACCCTGGTGAAGTCCACGGCCCCGCCTACTTTGTGCTTGCACCTGGGCCACTGAATGTGGCTGGACAACAGCATCACCACACTCATTGCTCCCCCTTTAACTTTATGATTATGGACTTCAAGTGGGACCCTAATGCTGGTTGGTAAAGCCCATATATTGCCCTAGCCCACTTACTTTCCCAATGAAATAATGGAAGCAAGCAAACAAGAACTTAACCTTCCTTCCACCACAGTGTTTACCTCTCACCTGCTTCTCTTCTCATAGACTCTGCCTTTACTTCTGTAACCATGAATAAACTTGCTGAGCTCCAGCTAAGGCCATTCCTTTCACCTGTTATGAAGTCATGGACCCCATATCCTCTCATCTGTCACGGAATTGGCTCTAGCAATTCCCTCCTCTCTCTTTTGCATCATCCGTTGCCCACCCTGCACTGCATCATTCCCATCCACATTCATACGGTTGTCTTCAATCTCAGACAAAGGCTCTCTCCTGGACCCACTCTCCTTTCCAGATAGTGCTTCATTTCTCAAATCTGTTTTTTAGCAAACTCCTAGAAAGAGTAGTCATTACTGGCTGTTTCCAATCCGATTTCCATTCTTCCTTAAACTCATGACTTCAGTGCCTTCTGTTATTGATCCAGCAGTCTGTTCGAACATCTCCATTTACCTACAGCCGCCTTTGACACGTGGAGAACGTGCTTCTCTGAGAAACGTCATCTTTACTTGGTGTACCAGCTACAAGGACTGCGGAATAAATTACCCTAAAACGTAATGGCTTAAAACAATCAACTCATTCATTTTGCTCATGAATCTGCCGTCTGGACAGGGCTTCACGGGGACCGCTCATTTCTGCCCCACTCCGTGTCAGCTGGATGGCTCAAAGGTGAGGGTGTGGGATGATCTGAAGTTCTTTCACTCATATGGCTGGTGCTTGGGCCAGGAAGACTCAAACACCTAGAGGCCGAAACGCTCAGCCTCCTTGTGCCTCTCTGTCTCTCTTTGTCTACCGTGGTCTCCCCAGCATGCCAGTAACCATAGCAGAGTGGCCAGACTTCTCACAGGTGAGCTCGGGCCTCCCAAGTCATGTGTCCCAAGAGAAAGAAGCCAGACAAAAGCTACGTTGTGGTGCCTTTTGCCATCTAGCTTTGGAAATCATCCAGTTTCAGTATTAGCATAGTCACAGGCCTATCACATTCCCAGGGAGAAAACATGGTCCCCTACCTCTTTTTTTTTTTTAAGAGACAGGGTCTCGCTATGTTGCCCAGGCTGGAGTGCAGTGGCTATTCACAGGCGTGATCCCACTACTGATCAGCATGGGAGTTTTGACCTGCTCCATTTCCGACCTGGGCTGGTTCATCCCTCCTTAGGCAACCTGGTGGTCCCCCGCTCCCTGGAGGTCACCACACTGATGCTGAACTTAGTGCGGACACCCGATTGGCATATCACACTACAGCCCAGAACTCCTGGGCTCAAGCGATCATCCCACCTCAGCCTCCCAAGTAGCTGGGACTACTCGGTAGCTGTGCCACTGTGCCTGGCAGTCCCCTACCTGTTGATGGAGCAGTGTTAACCTCACATGGCAAGGGAGACAGTGGTGAGACTATCTTTAAAAAATCCGGCCGGGCGCGGTGGCTCAAGCCTGTAATCCCAGCACTTTGGGAGGCCGAGGCGGGTGGATCACGAGGTCAACAGATCGAGACCATCCTGGTCAACATAGTGAAACCCCGTCTCTACTAAAGATACAAAAAATTAGCTGGGCCCGG
>CM052652.1:145952752-146002217 GCA_028533165.1 Leontopithecus rosalia
TGTTTCTTTTTTGCTAAATTCTTTTTTATTTTTTTTAAGTTATAACCTATATACAGCAAAGGGCAAAAATGGCAAATATACAGCTCAATAAATTTTAGACATGTCTATAGCCATGAAACCAAGACATAGAATGTTTCAAGCACCTGAAAGGCTGTCTTGTGCCCTCTCCATGACCCCCCAGAAGTAGCCACAATCCCAGCTGTGGCTGTTAATCTGACTGTGATTAACATAGATGTTTTGTAGTTTGTGAATTTCATACACGTGGAATCCTATAGTATTTTTGTGTTTCACTTTTTTGACCAACTTTATGTCTGAAATTCATGCCTGTTGCTGCATTTCTTACTTCTTTAACTACATAATTTTCCCTAAAATACTCAAAAAACCTTGAAAATTAACGCTTATCTTTTGTATTAGACAGATTTGGAGGATTGAAACTAAGCTAAAATTCTTTGCTTGATTGACTTGCTCTAAAAAAAGCCCACAGTCTCAAATTGTCAAAGGAAATGTAATGTTTTGTAATGCCATAATAATGTTGAACAATTCTACTTGCGATTTCAGTAGTGCTCTATATTTATTGAGTATTAAATCAGGCTGCATTTCCACTTCCAAACTAGAAGACAGATGAAAAAGCTACACGGCTAAATAAAATTTTCATCACATAAATTCATTGACTTGCCTGAGGCTGTAAGTGCAATTTAACTTCAGCCTCATTTAACAACCTCCATGGGCTGATGTCTGAACAGTTATTTCTTTTTTTTTGTTGTTATCATTTCCTCAAATCTTTTTTCAAATCTTTTTTCAAGGTTCTGAACAGCTATTTCTTTTACCCAACAACTAAAATGCAGGGATAAGACATTCACCTTAGATGGCTGCAAAGGTATTCATCCATTGTGAGGTAGAGAAAGTCTTAAGACCCTCCTGAGGTTCTTTATAAATGAAAGTGACCTCAAGATCTGGGGCAAAGAGCTGCAAGCACAGATAGCAGACACAGGGCAGTGAGCAAGGTTACCCCAGGGCAGTCAGCAATCTGCAGAGGGGTTGTCTGGTGTGGTTGGCCCTCTGGGTTTCCCTTTGACCCTCTGTCTATTAGGCAACACTTCCTGGCATTGAATTCCTCTGGATGGCATGATGCTTAACAAAAACACTCCAATAAGCTGCAAAAATCAAGCCTGTCACTGAAGCTCAGAGAACAAGTTCTGCTAATACAGTATTAAAATAAATCATCAATCAATGAATGCACTCTGATCAGACGGAATGGGTAGTAAGTGGTAGAATCCCAGTTCAAGTTTGCTTAAGTAAAACATGCATACCCGCATGAGGGCTTCCTTAGGGAAGCATCTGGAAGTGAAATTACTGAATTCTAGGGTGTGTGCCTTAGGCGTTAATAGCTAGAGTCACATTTCCCAGTGGTGTTTTTGATACTCTGGCTCCCCTGCCTCCACGTTTGGTTAGCACATAGGGCCACTCCTTTGCCCTGTGCTCTGTGCCTCAGTGCCACCCTGTGCTTTATGCATGTCGATCTTGCCCAAGGAGCCTGCCCCACATTTGGTCTGCCTTTTGCTGCAAAAGGATAAAACTTTTGAAATCCAGAGTAGCTACATTATTTATTTCAGATGGAGATGCATCTTCAATGAAGCAGGAAGTATTTACAAGTAGCAGGAAAAGTTTTCAACTGAGATCTTATGCTACATAGAAACCTTATGCCATGGTTTGTAAACCCGAATGCCTATGTGGGGCTGTATAGCACAATAGGAGGTGGTGGAGACCTCTGGGGACCTGCCTAGCCCATCCTCATGAAGATGGCAGCAGCTACTCAGCGAGTCACTATATAATTCTCACAAAACAACGTGTGAGAAAAACACTAAGAACTAACAGAAACCTACCAGACTCTTCAGGCAAAGCCTCCCTTTATAGATAAGGATAGTGAGCATTGAAAAGTTTATTTTTCATGGTCTAAGACAGAGCTAGTGAGTGACAGAGCCCTGAACTCCTGGAGCTGCATCCTTCCCACCACCATACTGCAGTACCTGCTTGTGCTGGTGAATCTCTCTTCCCCTCCCTTCATCCCCTTGTGGGTCAATTCTGCTCTCCCCTCTCTCACTGTATGCCTTGGATTGACTTATTGGGACTCCCTTATTCCCTGGACTCTGGATGGATTTGGCCAATGGCAGGCACCAGCAGGAGAGTGAAGACGAGGGAAGAAAAAGGCTGGGGTGCTTCTTCCTCATTTCCTCTGTTCTCTGGGCAATGTTTTCCAGCAGTGGCTGCATCCATCCATCACTTCAGCTTATAGGAGTTTTCTCTCCCAGGAGCTGTTTCAGCTCCTGGGACACTCCTCTTACCCTTTGCCTCTTTAGATCTGGGAGAACCATGGCCCACTTCTGTTGGCCCCTGGGTGATTCTCCATCCACTGTTTACCCTACCTGTCAAAGTCTATCCATTAAACTCTCTGGAACCATCTAAGTTCAATTGTTTCCCACTGGAAAACTGATGTACACCTGTTTGTACACTGGATGAGACATGAACTGAGAGTGAAAAGTTAGGTTTGTATTTTTATTTCTTTAATGAAAAATGTTTCTTCTACTTCATTTTATATCACACAAAAAAACTCCTTGAAAGTATTAAAACTCTATCTCCCAAGGTACATCCAATGGCCAACGAACATATGAAATGTGCTTAATTTAATTAGTCATCAGGAACATGGAAATTATAGCTGTCAGAATGGCTAAAATGAAAAAGATAGATAATACCAAGTGCTGGAGAGAAGGCAGAACAACTGAAACTCTCAAGCACTGCTGGCAAAGGTGTAAATTGACACAACATCACTCTGGAAAACAGCTTGACAGTATCAAACATGACTCTATGCTCTGGAAATTCCATTCCAGGTAATCTATTAGAAATGCCTACATATGTGTACTAAAAGACACATGCCAGAATGTTCATAGTAGAAGTACTTGCAGCAGCAAAAACAGAAAACAGACAAATCCCCAGCAATAGTAGAATGAATTGTGGTTTGATCACATCATAGAAATGCAAGTCTTCACAGAAATATAAATGAATGATTTACAAATACCTGCAATCATGTAAATAAATATCACAAATATAATGTTGAGTGAAGGAAGCCATACTCAAAAAGTATAAATATAGAAAAAATTATTCTATACTGTTAGAAGTCAGATATAGATTCCCTAGCCGAAGGGCAGTGTGCAGGTGGGAGTTTCAGGAGGCTTTGTGGGTCTGAGTGCTGGTTACAAGTGTGTGTTCAGTTTTTTGAGAAATTCATGTGTGTGTGTGTGTGTGTGTGTGTGTGTGTGTGTGTGTTTGTGTGTGGAGAGAGAGAGAGAGAGAGAGAGAGAGAGCGCCTTACTCTGTCACCCAGGCTGGAATACAGTGGTCTGATCACGGCTGGCTGCAGCCTGAAATTCCTCGCCTCCTTGGGAGAGCTGGACTCTGCCTCAGCCACCCGAGTAGCTGGGACTACAGGTGTGCACTGCCATGCCTGGCCAATTTTTTATTTTTATTATTTGTAGAGATGGGAGTCTCTCTATATTGACCAGGCTGGTCTCGAACTCCTGGCCTTAAGTGATCCTCTGCCTCTATCTCCCAAAACTACATAGTCTTGATATGTATACTCTTCTGTATGTTTATTACACAGTAATAAAACCTTCTTTTCATGTTCAAATCTACACTCTGGCAACTGCCTGAATTAATATAACATAATAGTTCTAACTGGCAAATTACTCAAAAACAGAGGCACCAAGTTGTTTCCCTCACCAACATCTAAATATTTTCAAATCTTGCAGCTAGTGTTGCAAGCAAATAGCTAGACTAGGCCCAGTGTGTAATTGGGAACCAATCTATTTATCGCATGTTCGCCCCATTCATAAATTCTAGATGTCTATGAAATGAAATGATTTTCACATTGGGTGTGACTGTACACTGTCCCCCTTTTTCTCATACACAAAGTGATAAACATGTGGGCCTAGATGTCTATTTTTAGAAGAAGTATTAAGAGATTTTTATCTTACGTCTAAAATATCTAATGTCTTATATTTAGAACTATCTAAAATATTTCTGCCACACAGTTGAGTCATAGCTTGGGCAGACGAAAGTCTGACAGAGGTTGTGTTGGGTCTTAGAGTGAGGGGTGGGCAGTCAGACAGAATGTACAATAGTGCAATGGTTAGGGCCCCACAGTGGCTAGGAAGTCAAGGGGTGGGGGTAGCCATGGGGACAGCTAACCTTGTCAAAAAAACTCTTAGAAACATTTAATCTGGATCACAGTTAACTATATGCCAGCCACGTCCAACCTCAGAACAAGGAAAGGAAGAAAAGAAAAACATGCCAACTTGGCGCAGTGCAGAGCAGAAACTACACAGCCTCTACTGTAAGGCCAGGAGGCTATTGTGACCACACGTATATGCCAGCTTACATTGGGGCCTACTTTTCGTAAGTCATGTTGGGAGCAGAGTCATACAGCAGCGACATCAAAGAGTGTGGTGGAAGCTGTGGGAGTGGGATGCAACAGTTTGTTAGGCGAATGCTTCCAACAGCTGCTTTAATTAGAGCATTAATTAGTGAGGGAGCCCCATGATAGTTCCCCAAAATCTTAGTGTAGCTTTCCCACATTTCCAATTGCCAGAGAACAAAGGCAAAGTAAGAAAGACAAGGCAGGAGAGGGAGGACAAGAGGAAATGCATTGGCGAGTGTAACCAGCTGCGCTTTCGCCTACTGAAAATTAAGAAAAAAGTTTCCCTGTACAAGACTCTCAATAAGTGTTACGAGAAATGTAGCAGCATGAGCCCAGGTGACTAATGACCATTTTAATCTGTAGTCAAGAAAAACGGAAGGAAGAGGAAAGAGAAACAGCCACAAAGATCTACAATTGTTACACAAGATGTATATCTAGAAAATCAAAATTTCATATGTCCAATCTTTCTTTTGAGACAGTGGCAACTTTTCTAGTAGATAAGAAATAAATTGGATTTATAAAATGCTCACCAGCTATCACTGCAGTCTTTTGGACAGCAAGTTTAAAAAAAAGTTATCTTAGAAGGAAAAATTAAGATCCTGAGTGATTATACAAATTGTTTCACCAAAGAATATACATTGGATTGTTGGAAGTAAAAAGCAGCTTTCGCATAGGCAGAAGCATGTGGACTTAAGTATCCTAAACCTTTTGCTCAGTATGTTAACTCAGACCTCTTACAAATCATATTTTTTACCCCCCTTTCTAGATGAAACACAAAATTTCACTGTTCTCCCCTGACATTTATCTAACAGGGATTGTTCATCTATCAAATTTGCAGAAAAGTGTCTGAGGTTGTCAGAAGGGTATTGAAATCACATGGCAAGAAAGAACCTTTGAAATTCCTGTTGGACTAAATTTCTGAAGAGAAAGGAGAAGGAAGGAGGAAAGACAGTCTCATATATCTTTGTTGGCTTAATTCACTGATGACTAGTGATTATGCCAGGAAATTGTTATACTGTTTGCAGGGAAGTTGAAAGGGATAGGGTGTTTCAAACATTGGCCTCCCACACGGGACACAGTAGCTTTGAAATAGGAATCGAGTCACAGCTTCCAGAAACTGGAGAAGAAGGCGGTACCCACTCAGAACCTTCAAGTCTCCACTAGTCAGACTCTCTGACTGTCAGTTCTCAGAAACCAGCCTTCCCTTTGCAGCAAAGTGAACATCAAAAAGCTAGAAGTTCAAAACAATTTAGAAACAAACTATGGATACTCGGTGATGTCAGCTGAATATGATCACTGTTAAACTTTGGCCATTTTCTTGCTCTTCTTGCTGTTCTTTTTCTTGCCTATTTTTAAAAAATTGTATATATGTAACCATAGGAGGTATTCCATTTTTCTAAAATGTTTTTTTTTTTTCAAAAGCATTTCTTGTGCTGCTGTCTCATCGCCACAGCCAGATTTTAATTGGCTGCAGAAAATTCCATCGAGTGGATTACCAGAATTTGTTGAACAGGTGCTCCATTTAGGGGCATTTAGGACATTTTTTTTTTATCTGCCCCGGCCTCCATCAGAGAACATCACTGTAGTCGCTGGCCAGGAAGAGCCAAGCTCAGGGAATAAAGTCCAAAAAATGTTCCCATTGGGACCAACCAGATCTGCCCCCTTTCCTGCCAGCCAAGGACGAGTGAGGACTGGGTGGGTGGATGGAAAAGGAGTCAAAGAGTGTCGCTGACTTAATCCCCAACCCTTGGCGGGCTTTGGTGACAATGCAACATAGACAGCCCAGCCTAGAGCAGTTGATCAAATGCCAGTTCCCCCTCAGGCTGACTAATGAGAATATTTTATATGCAAATCAGCCTGCCTTTTAACGTTAGCATCTCACTTTTCTGGGGAATGCACCTAGACTGGAATCACTAAATGCAAAAAGGCATTCCTGTGTGAAGGTATCCCTGACTCTCCAAATTGCTCCTCTGTCCAGCTGTCGGAAGTTCCTTCCATTATGACTGCTCCTAAAATGAACACACTCGGATAATCTGACTGAGGATGGGGATGAAGATTAAGTAATTTCTGCCTTTCCCCTGCCCTCTCCTTTCCCCAGACCCCTACAGCCTATCCTCAACGCAGCTGCCCAATTGATTATGTGAACCCAAAAGTATCTGAGATAGTTCTCAATCAACTTAGAAAGTTTATTTTGCCAAGGTGAGGAATACATCCATGACACAGCCTCAGGAGGTCCTGACAACAGGTGTCCAAGGTGGTCAGGGTACAGCTTGCTTTCATACGTATTAGGAAGACATGAGACATCACTCAATACATGTAAGATTTACGTTGGTTCCATCTGTAACCAGTGTAAGGGTGGGACAACTTGAAGTGAGTCTGGGGAGGCTTCCAGGTCACAGGTAGATTTAAAAATTTTCTGATTGGCAATTGGTTGAAAGAATTATTATCAATAGAAAGGAATGGCTGGGTTATGATGAGGGGTTGAGAAGACCAAGGTTTTTTTTTTTTTTTTTTTTTTTTGGGGAACCAAAGTATTTTACTGTAAATCTTTAAAGTTACACAATTCCGTGCTCTTTCATCATTTGTTAGTGCTGTCCAGATTTTTCTCACAGTTATACTCAGTTAATACTGATTTTCAACGTTAGGCCAAGGCTGTTTCAAGTTTTCCATTGAATATATGCTTATGGTTAAAAGAAAAACAAATGAATGGTTTTATAATTCTGTATATTTTGTCATATGCCTTAGCAGAGTAAGTCATTTTTCAATCTTACTTAGGAATAAGCTTTTTCGAACTGAAAAGTCATGGTAAAATAGGATTTCTTCTTTTTTTTTTTAATTTTTATTGCATTTAGGTTTTATCACACAGATAAAGCCTCTCGGTAGCAGGCTTCAGAGAGAATAGATTATAAACGTTTCTTATCGGATTTAAGATCTGTGTTAGTGTTAATGCTGATTGACTTTTCTTTAAAAAAAAAACAAAAAACTTTTTTTTTTTTCGATACAGAGTCTCCCTCTGTCACCCAGGCTGGAGTGTACAATCTCAGTTCCCAGGTTCAAGTAATTCTCCTGCCTCAACCTCCCAAGTAGCTGGGATTACAAGCACGTCCCACCGTGCCAGGCTAATCTTTGTATTTCTAGTAGAGACAGAGTTTCACCATGTTGACCAGACTCATCTTAAACTCCTGGCCTCAAGTGATCTGCCCACCTCGGCCTCCCAAAGTGCTGGGGTTACAGGCATGAGCCACTGTGCCGGACGTGGTTGGTTTTTCCTGAATTTAAAAAGGGAGGAGAGTATAATGAGGCATGCCCAACCCCCACTTGCATCATGGCCTGAACTAGTTTTTCAGGTTAACTTTGGAATTCCCTTGGCCAACGGGAGGGATTCATTCAGTTGACAGTGGGGCAGGGCCTTAGAATTTTATTTTTGGTTTACATTTACATTGAAACTGCACTGAATTCAGATTGCACCCTAGCTTCTTCAAAGCCCCGCCCAGCCTCTTGCTCTAACAAATGGGCACACTCCCACTTCAGGCTTACACAATGGCTGTTCCCACTGCTTAGAAGGCTCTTCCACAGGTGTGAATGGCATCCTCCCCAGCCTCCTTCCACATTCCGCTCAAGCATTCCCTGCCCTGTCCACACTGTCAAAAGTGTAGCCCCAAACTTATTCTGCCCCATTCTTAGCCCTGCTTTGTCCTTCTCCATGGTACTTACCACCATCCGGCATTCTCTATATTTTGCTTATCTGCTTCTGATCTGTCATACACAACCAAATGACCAGCTTGCTAAGGCAGGAATCCTTGTGGGTGTGGTTTGCTGCTGTATTCCCAACATTGAGAATGGAGTCCAGCTATCACAGGATTCTCAACAAGGATTCATTAAATGAATGTTTTAAACCTGTGAGTTAGTAATTGCTTCGAGACTGCCATTGTGTCATATCCCTTTTAGAGCCATATTAAACTTGCCCTTGAAATTCATGTCATTGAACCACCTTTTCTCTTCCTTCCTTCCCTCCCTCCCTTCTTTCCTTCCCCTTCTTTCCTTCCTTTTTTCCTTCCTTCCTTCCCTTGTTCCTTCCTTCTTTTCTTCCTTCTTTCTTTCAGATGGGGTCTTGCTCTATCACACAGGCTGGAGTACAGTGGTGTGATCTTGGCTCACTGCAACCTCCACCTCCTGGGCTCAAGGGATCCTCCCGTCTCAACCTCCCAACTAGCTAGGACTAAAGGCACATACCACCATGTCCAGCTAATTTTCGTAGAGTCGGGGTTTTGTCGTGTTGCCCAGGCTGGTCTTGAACTTCTGGCCTCAAGCAATTTGTGCACCTCAACCTCCCAAAGTGCTGAAATTACAAGTGTGAGTCACCACGCCTGGCCTGAAACACCTTTTAAGTAAGACCACCATATTAAGATGCTTTTTAATTTCAATAATGGAACTTTTTGACAATTAACACAAAATACAATCACTTTAACAAACAGCCTATTCTGAGTCAGAATTTTTAAAACTCCCTTTCTTTACTCTTCTTTGCTTAGGACCACTGTATCTGCCTGCAAAAATCATCTCAAACAGTGAGAACCTTTTTCTGGAAAGCCCTCAGATGAATACACACAGCAACTTTTCCTTTCTCTAGGAGAAATGACCCAGGCCAGTTTACTAGAGCGTGGAAAGCAACTCCCTGGCTTTGTCCCCAGAGGAGTCTGTCTGGGTTCTGCTCTCTCAACAAAAGTATAACTCCCCAGTGAGAAAATGTATCAGGTCACCTTGGTCTGAGATGTAACAAAGCTTCGGAATCAAACTCAAGTCAAACGGAGATGGTTATCGCGGTTTTCCTTTGAAATAACAAGAATAGAGACTTACAAGTGGAGAAGGTTGAAAATGAAATTGTGCAAATACCCGTGGGCTGCCCTGGGTGCCCTGCCACTTCACTTCCCTACTTCACACCCGATGTCCTCATTGCTGATGGCCACTCACTGCATTTCCAATTAGCACTTCCCTGTGACAGGCTAGAGGCACAGGGGGGTTGGAATCTCTCTGAAGTGACCCTGAAACAATGATTACTCTAAGTTGATGCATGAATATGTAACTCTCTTGGCCTCAGGTGGGATAACTTGGCTGGCAGATCACACTAGAGCCGAGCCCATCCAGGCATTGACTGGACCACAGCCATGGATTGCTGTCCTCCATTCATTGTGTCCTTAGCATCACTCCTCACGTCAACTCTGCATGCCAATCCATATCCTAGGATCGCTTTTTGAGAGACTCCAGACTGAGACAATGTCCATTGGGGCACCTACATGTGCCAAGGCCCCGATCAAATGACACTTTCATGTAAAACCTCTTTCTTATTGCTTGTATCCTTCTTTCTGTTATTCTCTCCTATTTCTTTCTTTTCTCCTGCTTTTCCACCCCCCACATTCTTACCTTTTGTTCCTTCTCTGTCTCTTTTTGTTGCCTAAATACCAGAGGTCTCTGTCTAGGTCCCATTGCTAGAGGCACAGAAAGCCAATCACTGAAACAACAAGTTATTACCAGGGAAGAAGGCTTTCTTGGATGCTACAATTAAGGAGAATGAGAGAGAAGACTCAAATCTGTCTCCACTATGGACTAAAATTGAGGTTTATATAGCAGAGGAAGAGATGTAACTACCTACAGGAAGAAGTTAGGGAGGAGTAGGAAAGCAGAGCTGCTGAGTGAGGGGTCTAGGATTCCATCCTCTGGAGGAGGTGACCTGGTGAGTTTCAGTCCCTTGCCTGAAGGTGTGTTTCCTGAGGAAGGAACTCAGATGAGAAAAATGTAAGTTTCAGATTTTAAGACCAGGAAGGTTGATTTCTACTTTTATTAAAAACCTTGTAAATTTCATCTCTGTGGGGAAATTGAGCTGGTTTCATTTTCTTTCATGCTCTGAAATGCCAGCTCACCCAGGTGATTGCAAACCCTTTACAGCCACTAAAACCAAGCAGTTATTCTCATAGAACTGCACCTCAGGCTGCTGGGAGGGCTAAGTGGGACTGGGGCATTATTAGTGGGTTCAGACAAGGTAAGATGAGATCTCTCTGGCTGCAGAAGCCTCAGCTTGCTGACATCTATGCCAACGCAGCCTCCAGAAACTTGGCACAGCCAGGGAGAAAGTCAATACACCAAGGGCAAGACTGCTGGGATGTAGTACCTTACTATGCTATCAGGTGAACTTGACAATGAGCCCAGGCGGGGGGCTTCAATTTGCATTGTCACTGAGGCTTCCAAGAAGTTAGGATTGCCAAACTAGAATGTTCTGTGGAAGTTTGACAGTATAAGGAGGGGTCATAAGCCAACTGCTACACTGAACTCTGCAGTGAACAAGAATTCGGTAATTTCAGCCTAGGGCAAAACACTACTTATCCCCTCCCTGTGTCACCGCACTGCGCTGTAGGGCCTGTGCTTTTAAAGCTGCTCTTCAGTGATTTGTGTTTGTTGAGACTCAAAGTTGGGAAAGATGGAAACATATGGAAAGAAATTATTGGAAGTCACCGTCACAAGTCAAAAGCCAGGATGGGATCTTTTATATGCTGATCTCATAAAGTCTATTTTCCCAATAAGAATAGACAATACACCTGATCTTAGCCAAAAGGCTGAGAATCAATAGGTGTGTGTTTCTGTTCACTAGAGCTCACATTTCTGGTATCTCCCCTCCCCTCCCCCACACCCCTTATCCCCTCAGCACCCAGCATCTCTCAGTATCCCAATCCAAAATCTTCCTGGGGCCTCTGGGGCCCCTCTGTCCTTGGGAGCAGCCTTCTACCCACGGCTGATGGGAATGGATTAATAAATACTCCCACAGCCTTCCCCACCCTGAGACGCGTTCTACTCAGTCTCCCAGCTTTCCGCAGTAGGACTATGCCTCAGTTGATTTTAGCGGTCACCTATTTGGTCACAGGACTTTTTGTGGCGGTTTTCCTGCCATCTCTCATCCCCATGCCCTGGTATTGCTTCCTAATGTCACCTCAAACATAAACCTTTACACTCTTATCCTTGACTGAGGGGCTATTCTGGCAGAACACAGAGTGAAACTGTCACAAAACCCAGAAGTCTGCTTAACATTAAAATTATCTAAACACTAAAAGGCTACACCGGGCTCAGTGACTCAAGCCTGTAATCCCAGCACTTTGGGAGGCCAAGGCGGGCAGATCACGAGGTCAAGAGATCGAGACCGTCCTGGCCAACATGGCGAAACCCTGTCTCTATTAAAAATACAAAAATTAGCTGGGCATAGTGGCATTCGCCTGTAGTCCCAGCTACTTGGGAGGCTGAGGCAGGAGAATTGCTTAAACCCAGGAGACAGAGGTTGCAGTGAGCCAAGATTGTGCCACTGCACTCCAGCCTGGCACCTGGCGACAGAGTGAGACTCTGTCTCAAAACAAACAAAAAAACAAACAACTAAAAGGCTAATGATGGTATGAATTTCTTATAAAGAATGTTTTGACTGATACTTTGGTTTGAGCTCAGATGTGTATCTCCGTTGGGGTTGTACCAGGCAAAAATGGGAGCCAGCAGGCAAACTTTGTTGTAGGGGTCTGGCCCTCCCTCACTGGGCCACACATCCGAGGCCCTCGTCACACTATCTGGCAACTCTCAGGTTGTCCTGAATGCCCAACCAGGAATCCTCCTTGTTTCCCTGACCCCTGTCTCCATTTCATAAGCATACTACTCAGTTGCCCTCAATGCACTTCTGACTCTGAACATCTACATACTGCCCCCCTGAATCCTGTGGATGAACCCAACATGTGTATCTCCTCAGACACCTATCACCACCTGCTGCCTTGGAGACATGTCAAGTCCAGCCACAGCTGCCTTTCTCTCATCTCCTGACACTGCCGAGTGTTTATGTCCTTGCTGGTGCGTCAGTCCTCACCGGAGCCTCCACTGCACCCTCCAGGACAGGAACAACAGCAGACTAGCACCCAGGTGCAGGCTGCCCTGGCTCTGCCTGCCAGTACTGGACAGAAGTCCCACATCATGTAGACAGAGATTCACTGAACTTCCTCCAATCAAGAGTTATGATGAGCTTCCCCTCTCCTTGATTCTGAGGTGGCCTTGTGATTTGCTTTGACCATAGAATGTTGCAGAAGTGACACAGATACATGATTTACTAAAACCTGCCCACACAATCCTCCTTTCCCTCTTTCTAGTTTCTTGTGTGTTTCTGGCAATCTGGTTTTCCATGGCATCTGCATGCGTCCCTTCAATCTGTCTTCAGACAGTGTTTTCCCTGTCTCTTCACATCGTCTTGCCTCCATGCACATCTGTCCACGTGACGAAATGTCTCCTTTTTATAGGGACACCAGTTATATTGGATTACAGCCCACCCTAATGACCTCATCTTAACCTCTGTGAGGACCCTATTTCCAAGTAAATACACATTCTGAGGTACGAAAGATTCGGATTTTAACACATCCTAGCTTAAAACATTTGAAAATAAGAACCTATCTTACATATCTTTAATAAAAACGAAATTAGCATAATTGCTTTTAATTTTCTTTTAAAAAAAACTCCCAGCCTGGGCAACATGGTGCAACTCTGTCTCTACAAAAAAATACAAAAATTATCTGGACATGGTTACGTGTGCCTGTAGTCCCAGCTACTTGAGAGGATGAGGTGGTGGATCACCTGAGCCTGGGGAGGTCGAGGCTGCAGTGAACCATGAATGACAGAGTGAGACTCCATCTCAAACAACACACAAAAAAACAAAAACAAAAACAAAAATAAACTCCAATTAAGCTGTGAAACACAATTGAGGGCTGGGCGTGGTGGCTTATGCCTGTAATCCCAGCACTTTGGGAGGCCAAGGCAGGCGGATCACAAGGTCAAGAGATCGAGACCACCTTGGCCAACATGGTGAAACCCCGCCTATACTGAAAATACAAAAATTATCTGGGTGTGGTGGTGCTTGCCTGTAGTCCCACCTACTTGGGAGGCTGAGGCAGGAGAATCGCTTGAACCCAGGAGGCGGAGGTTGCAGTTAGCTGAGATGATACCAGTGTACTCCAGCCTGGGCGACGGAGTGAGACTTCACCTCAAAAAAAAACAAAAAAAAAACCAATTGAATTATCTTTCAACAAATTTCACTTCAAGTGTAATGGTCAATAAACACTCATGACAGAGCCACACGATCTTGATTACCATCATTTTTTGTTTCTTTGTTCAGTTTCACTCTTGTTGCCCAGGCTGGAGGGCCATGGCACAACCACTGCAACCTCTGCCTCCCGGGTTCAAGTCATTCTCCTGAGCTGGGATTACAGAAGCCCACCACCACGTCTGGCTTTTTTTTTTTTTTTGTACTTTTGGTAGAGATGGGGTTTCACCATGTTGGCCAAGCTGGTCTCAACCTCTTGACCTCAGGTGATCCACCTGCTTTGGCCTTCCCAAGTGCTGGGATTGCAGGTGTGAGCCACCATGTTCGACCGGATTGCTAGCGTATTGTAGTTTTGAAACCAGGAGGTGTGTGTCCTCCAGCTTTCTTCTTTTTTTGTTGTTTTGGCTATTTTGGGACCTTTGCATTTTCATATGAAATTTAGGATCAGCTTACTCATTAGTATAAAAAAGCCAACTGGAATTTTGATAGGGACAGCATAAAATTCGTAAATCAGTTTGAAGAATGTTGCCATCTCAATAATACTAAAGTTTTCAGTCCAAACATTTTTTGAACTATGTTTTATAGTTTCCAGGGTATAAGTTCTATGCTTTTTTGTTAAATTTATTACGAAATATTTTATCCTTGTTGGTGCTATTGTAAATGGAATTGTTTTCTTAATTACATTTTTGGACTATTCATATTAGTATATGGAAATAGAGCTGGGTTTTCTATAATGACCTTGTATCCTACAATTTTGCTGAACTTGTTTATTAGTTCTAGTAGTTTTTTGGGTTTATCTGTGGATTCTTTAGGAGTTTCAATTGTCAAATCATGCCATCTACACACAGAAATAGTTTTATTCTTCCTTTCCAATATGAATGCCTTTTATTTCTTTTTCTTGACTAATTACTATGGCTAAAATCTCCACTACACTGTTGAATAGAGGTGACAAGTGCAGACATCCTTGATTTTTTTCTGAAGTTAGAAGGAAAGCTTTCAGTGTTTTACCATTAAGTATGATGTTAGCTATTGATTTTTTCCTTTTGCCAAGTTAAGAACATTCCCAGGATTTTTTTCTTTTCTTTTCTTTTTTTTTGAGACAGAGTTTCACTCTTGTCTTCCAGGCTGGAGTGCAATGGTGTGAACTCAGCTCACTGCAACCTTTGCCTCCCAGGTTCAAGCAATTCTCCTAACTCAGTCTCCTGTGTAGCTGGGATTACAGGTGCCTACGACCATGCCTGGCTAATTTTTAAATTTTTAGTAGAGATGGGGTTTTGCCTTGTTGGCCAGGCTAGTACAAACTCCTGACCTCAGATGATCCACTTGCCTCAGCCTCCCAAAGTGCTGGGATTACAGGCCTGAGCCAGCGTGCTCAGCCCCCAGGATGTATTTTTAATGTATTTGCAAAATACACTTTGTAAGTAACTGATGCGTCAGTTACCTATAACTGGAAGCTAGCTTCCTATAGATGGAAAGTCAGACATTCGCTGAAGAGCCCAAGGCCTGTAATCCTTGAATTTTTTTTTTTTTTGAGACAGAGTCTCACTCTGTTACCAGGTGCCAGGCTAAAGTGCAGTGGCATGAGCTCGGCTCGCTGCAACCTCCGCCTCCCGGGTTCAAGCAATTCTCCTGCCTCAGCCTCCCAAGCAGCTGGAACTACAGGAATGCGCCACCACGCCCAGCTAAATTTTTGTATTTCTTAGTAGAGATGGGGTTTTGCCATGTTGGCCTGGATGGTCTCTCTTGACCTCATGATCTGCCTGCCTCGGCTTCCCAAAGTGCCGGGATTACAGATGTGAGCCACCGCGCCCAGCCTAATCCTTGAATTTTTTCAGAAACTCCTGAACTACTGAGGATTATCTACTTTAACTTAAAGGAAAGGAAGTATTCTTCAGGGCTGACTGGTAGATCCTGGGGAAAAGAGGCTGGAGGCTTTGACCCCTGAGGGTTCTTACCACATCAGGATAGATAGACAAGTCCATATTTCTGAGTAAGCTCTGAAGAGAATGTCAGTGGTTGTGCTTGTCCAGTGGAACCCATAGTTACAAATGGGCTTCATTTATGAGTTTATTATGAAAACGTTTTGTTCTAAGTATGGAAAAATATCTCTTTAGCAGCCAAAAAGGAATAGAAATTTTGCCTAACATTTGGATGCATTCAAATGAAGGCTTTGGAGTTAGATAAGAGGCATGACACTCATATCTTAAGACCTCAGGAAATCCCAATTAAGAGCAAGCATGCTGAGAGTTTGTTCATTCATTTTGCCAACACAGAGAAGACCAGCTGTAACACGCCAACCTTGAGTAACCATATAAAAGAATTCAAGATGTCAAAAGGATACTATTCATGGACAGTATTTACGAAAGCTGTGTTAGTTGGTACTGGTAGCGGGCAAGATAATTCTAGAAACTTCAAGAGCAAACTGAACAAAACCAGTGGCTCGCTGCTGGGTTGTTCAGCTGAACAACTGTTCAAAAACTTCTCTGGAAGGGTGGGCCTCTTCCCAGTCACCACTTACTGACACTTGGCCACTGGTAGGTCGCAAGTAATTTTCTTTTGAATTGGCTGAGTTTTTGTTACTATTTCAGTTCTTTTTAGGGTGCCTCTGCAGCTTCCAGGAACAGAACAAAACCTTGAGTTTAAATACAATATGTATGACTTATTTGTATAAGGAAACATGGAGCAAACAGCACACACTGACAACTAATTAATGGCTTCCATCGCAATGCATTGCTCTGCCCACAGTCTGAAATGGTAAACTCAGTAATTTACAGTACATTGCTAAAAACACCAAAGACATTGATTTGCCTCCACATCTGAGAGTCAAATATGGTTAGTTCCACCGACATAGACTTTTTATTTGGGCAGAATTCCACTGCCCAAATGGCTGCACCAGTTTCCATTCCTACTGCCACACACATCACAGTATTGTACATGTTGAGTCTTGTTCAATATTGTTCAGCGGAGTCGTAGGCTTAATTACATTTGGAGGTCTCCTGATATGAAGTAAACCATTGATTGTCTGAGGCTGGAAAACATTTTTATATATTTAATTCTACAGAAATAAAATTTTCCAGGTGTGGTGGCTCATGCCTGTAATCCAAGTGCTTTGGGAGGCCAAGGCAGGAGGATGACTTGAGGCCAGGGGTTCAAGACCAGCCTGGGCAACATAGCAAGACCTCCTGAGTAGCTGGGACTACAGGCACATACCACTATGCCTGGTAATAAATAAATAAGCCAGGCATGGTGGTGTGTGCCTGTAGTCCCAGCTACTCAGGAGGATAAGGTAGGATTGCTGGAGCCCAAAAGGTTGAGGCTGCAGTGAGCCATGATCATATTGCTACACTCCAGCCTCGGTGACAGAGCAAGACCCTGTGTCTTAAAAAAAATAATAAAAATAAATAGTAAATAAAAAAGAAACAAATTTTGCCTAATATTCAGAAAATATTTATGATGATGATTCCTTCCCAGCTTATCAATTTTTTTCTCAAATAATTTCTGACCCAAAATGGCTATAATAAAAAAGATACAAAAACTAATGTTAGCAAGGAGAAGAAACAGCAGAAATGCTTACACACAAGCATTTCTGCTACAGCCATTTTAGACAATTATTTGTTGGAAAACTAAACATCTGAGCCAAGCATTCAACTTCTAGTTACATATTCGGCAGAATTCTGGACGTATATCCATCTATAGAAATGTACTAAAATGTTCATAGCAGCATTGTTCATATTAACCCGTCTGGGGCTCAGCACACAATACCCCGAAGTATGGCCCCTTGGCGTGCTGAGTACTTTGAACTGAAGGAGACTGGAGGGACCTCAGAAGCAAAGGCTCTGACCTCCTCCTGCCCTCTGTTCTCCTGCTCCCTTTTCTCCCGCAAGCCATGTCATAGAAACCAGGATTCCTTTTTCCTGAAGTGGGTCATAGAAACTAGAACTCCTTTCCCCCAAAGCAAGCCAGGAAAGCTAGAAAGGTCATTCTCTGATCTGCCTCTTCTGAAGGTAGGCCGTAAGACCCTCTTCTGAGAGGAATCCTGCCTGGATCCAGGAGGAAGAAATGCTGTATACATAGAGGGAAAGAATCTGAACAAACATTAAAAAATCTTAAATAACTATAAAACATTAAAATATAATAAATGATAAATCTAGGAAAAAAATTATAGGCCAGTTGCATTGTAATCCCAGCACTTTGGGAGGCCAAGGTGAGAGGATTGCTTGAGACCAAGAGTTCAATACCAGCCTGGCCAGCATGGCAAAACCTGTCTCTACCAAAAATACAAAAATTAGCCCGGCGTGGTGGTGTGCTCCTGTAATTCCAGCTTCTTGGGAGCTGGAATTGAGGCACAAGAATCACTTGAATCTGGGAGGTGGAGGTTGCAGTGAACCTAGACTGCATCACTACACTCCAGCCTGGGTGACAGAGCTACACTCTGTCTCAAAAAAAAGAAAAAAAAATGGAAAGAATCTGAACAAGCAAAGGGTCTCTCCTGGGTTCTCCCACTCCACCATTGGACTTTTTATCCAATCATGCTTATTCACAACTATTCCCTTCTCTCATCAGACTTAGCATACAAAACAGGGCAAAGCAAAAAGTTTTCCCTGGGTTTTGGTTCTTCACTTCTGAAGCCTCCCACATCATATAAAACTTGGTTAAACACATGTGTTATACTTTTTCTCTTGCTGGCCTGTTTTTCAGTAGAAGAGTGTCAGCCACAACCCTTTCAATGAGTGAGGAAAAGGTATTACCTTGTCACCCCTGCACCCAAACTGAGAAGGATCCAGATACCCAGCAAGAGGAGAATGCATCAATAAATTGTGGTGCTGTCACAGGGTGGAACGCTGTGTTCTACGGCAGTAAAGTTGTTCCTCTACAATTGGTGCCCATTTCTGTATTATGCTGTACCTCAATAAAAGGTTTATCACAAAGGAGCATCTGATAAATATCTTTGTTTCTGTTTTCAAAACATTTAAAAAGTGGTTGTGCCTTTAAACTCTATGTTTTTGAATTATAGCAATATAATGGGTCCATCTATCCTTACCCAACTCAGCATGCACCAAAACCAGCAAGAGCCAAGCCAGGCCTTGGCATGGTCTGGGCACGTCCCTTCTAGATGCTAGCAGGATTCCTTCCAGTTATGCTGCAAACAACATTGCCTCATTGAATGCTTGTACCGACGGGGATATCAAAGCTTGCACTCCAAAATGGAAACACCTACAGTTGCTTTCAACGTTTGAGAAAATGAAGTTTTTGAACAAAGTGGGGATGAACAAGAGGGGCTCAGATCAGAGGGTATTTTCTTATACTCTCTGAAAGGGAGGTGTCAGCTCACCGAGATAGCAATCACTGCCATAATTAGCTGAGATTTCCTCTTTAGTGGTTGCTCAACACATTCATTTGACTCCAGCTGCCAGGGAGCTGGTGCAGGCATTTCCCAACAGAGCCAGTCCTTGCCCACGGACTCCACTGTCTGCCCAGCCAAGGAGGTGGAGAAACCACAGGTTCATGTCACAGGCTAAGCCAGGGGAGGTTTCTGAGCCTTCTCTAGCACTTGGCCTAAGCCTCCAGACTTCTCTGTCATACCCGGAGGGAGCCAAATATCCAGAAACCAGCTTCTCAAAGTGGCTTTTACAAAAATCAACTATATTGAGGTTTCATTTAATGCAATAAGCAGCATTCATGTTGCAATGGGTATGATTTCAAGAGTTTTGGAAGATAAACACGTCCATAAATCCATGGCCATAGTCAAAATCATAGCCGTAAACGAATCACATTGTATGTCTTTCCTCCTAAAGTTTCCTCAACCCCCACTGAACCCCAACTTCATCATCACTGTAGACTCGTTTGCATTTTCTAGAATAAACTGGTTTTGAATAAATGAAGATGGTGACTTGTCAACCTAAGCATGTGTCACATACACACACACGAGCGTGTACATGGATGTCTTTTCTGGGAGGGAATCCCTTCCTACAGCTCATGCCAAGGCAGACAGCCCCAGGTGGCATCAGAGCATATCCTGTGACCTCCTGGCCACAGGGTTGCAACAGGATGGGGCACCTGACCCAGCAGCTTCCAAGGAGGGTTGGTTGGAGTGCTCTGCCTGGGCAGAAGTGCTGAGTCAGAGCAGGTGGGGATCCAGAGATATTCAGGGGGCTAGGACGGTGGGTGGCGGCAGTAGCTGCAGAGCATCGGGGGCAAAAGTGGCTGAGCCCCCACGTGGGAGTCAGCTAAGGCCGCCATAACAAAGTACCACACTCTGGGTGGCTTCAGCCACAGAAATGGAGCTCTCGCCGTGCTGGAGGCCAGAGCTGGAGACAAGGTGTCGTCGCTGGGTTGGCTTCTCATCGGGCAGGGTGGCTTCCTCTCAGGTCTCTCTCCTTGGCTTGTAGGTGGCCGTCGGCTCCCTGTGTCTTCACATGCTCTTCCTTCTGTAAGTGTCTGTGTCCTCATCTCCTTTTCTTCTAAGGATACTGGTCGTAGTGGAGGAGGGACTGCCTGTGTGACCACATTTTACCTTTATTACCTGTTTAAAGGCCTTAATTCCTAAGACGGTCACATTCTGAGTTTCTGGGGGTTAGGACATCAAAATACAAATCTGTGGGGCACACAGTCCAGTCCAGCATCCCTAAGGGTGGGGGATGGGTGAACTCCTGTGGCCTGGGGGTTGAATGTCGCCTCAATGGAACTGAGCCCCTGGCATCAGGAACCATTCTTGGGACAGGACTCCTGACTTTCAGTCCCTATGAGGCCTTCCTCAGCACAACTGTCTGTGAGTTCCTGCATTTTCCTGCTGTCCTCGTTCCTCATCTTTTCTTGGAGTAAATCCCTGTTACCCGACTGAGTAGCTGTTCCCAGAAGGTAAAAATATAAAGCCCTTTGATTACAGCATCTGTGGCCTAATTACAAGCAGAAAGCAGGGAGAAGGGGTGGGACACGAACTCTCCGCCTAGTGGGAGAGGAAGGAAGTGGCTAGCCCCTTTTTCCTTTTACTAGTCATAAAAACCTTTCGTTGTTGTTCTGGCAATAAAGGTAACAATAAAATAAGACAGTTATTACCAAGAGGTATCCCTATGCCTGTTTAAATCATAAACCTGTCTTGGGCATACAGGCCAGAAGGGCCTCATGATGTGTTTTTAGATAAGATATCCCCACAAGGGCAGGTAGAAATAGCCGAGCGCAGGCTCCGCTCCGTGGGGTCATGGGTTCCGGAGCAGCTGATAGGGGAATTTGCTAGGCTCTGCACTTTTCTAAATATAACCTTCTGCCAAGTTTCCTCAGCAAAGTAGGCTTCTGGCCCAAAGCAATGAGATAAAGGGAAGTTCTTAAAGAAAAAGGATTCAAAAATCATTGACTCCGATTATGAAAGAGGAAAGGTGTTTCTTTGTACCGTGTGGAGGAGGTAGAGGTTCACATGGCAGGAAGTGCTTTTTCTTTATGCCTTGTAAGTCAAACAGAACACAAAAAAGATTTGGGAAAGTGTTGTTGCGGAAGAGCTGCACTTTTATGAGGAAAGAAAGTTCAAGGGTTAACTTTTTCCCCAGTAGTTTATGCAGAAGCTGCAAACTCATGGTCTGAGGGCCAGAGTTCACCCACAGACGGGTTGTGTTACCTTGTTCCGCAATATATTTAAAAATAAGTGTAGATTTGAATAAGTTACCAAACTTTAAAAATCAGATTTTTTGCAAGTATCTACATTTCTGATTTTCCTTCAGCAACAGGAAGACCTGGCAATGCTGGGTTCCATGGGTACTAACCCTGGTGAGCCGAGCAGCGGCCACACCTTCCAGCCTGCCTGACGCCCACCCCATTCTACGCCTTCCTGTGACTGGGCTGAGTGTAAGTTGCCAATTATCAGCCCACTTGCTATGTTATTTCACCTACAGGGAAAAGGGAAATGAAATAAAGTTGACACCCACATGCACCCACCAGGAGGGAAAATGACAGATACGGAGATATGGAAATCCAAGTATTTCCAAGACCATGCCTGCTTGGTAGGACATGTATTGCTCTGTCCAGTTTGCACTGAGGCAAGACCTGGCTGCATCCTGAAGACAGCTGTGTCTGTATTCCCGGAGTCTTAACTCCAGTACGTCAAGCCGTTGCTGAAGACATACACAGCTAAGCCATCTGGACAAAAGTAAGATTATAGGCTTAAAAGCTACCTATGGTCCCTCCCCATACCTTTCAGCCTCCACTTGATGTGATCCTCCACTTACAGACTGGGCTCCATGTGAGACCATCCTCAGCTTTTAGCCTCTGATTTCTCATCTCCTGCAAAGCCGAACTCATGTGTCTGCCAGGAAAAAGCTTTTGTCAGAAACCTCATGTAGGCAAAGGGGTGATCTTGCAGGACAGGGCCGTTTGTCCTTTCCTGCATCACTACGTCTGTGGGATCTGCAGGTTGGACAGAACTGATGTTCTGGAACGTTCATATCAAAGTCCCTGAAGGGAATGGAAGCATTAAGACTGTCAACATGAGTTACCATGCAGTATCAGCCTGGGGCTTTGTTCATTCTAGAGCTGGGCTGCTACTGCCTGCTTATTCTTATTACATCCAATTCCAGCTAATATTTATTTTTTCAAGCTAAGAACATGATGACCACCTGGGCAGCTAAAAGACTAGGTTGTATCAGTATGCGAGACTTTCTTGATGAAAGTCAGAAAACCATTAGCATTTTTTGAACACGAAATGGTCTATGCATTTAAGCTTCAGATAATAACTTGTAAAGAAGTCCTTGTATCCCTGGGGAGCTGTTTGTGGAGTTATGTGTGGGCTTTTTTAAAATTTTATTTTATTATTATTTTTTTTGAGACGGAGTTTCACTCTTGTTACCCAGGCTGGAGGGCAATGGCGCGATCTCGGCTCACCGCAGCCTCCGCCTCCTGGGTTCAGGCAATTCTCCTGCCTCAGCCTCCCGAGTAGCTGGGATTACAGGCACGCGCCACCGGGCCCTGCTAATTTTTTGTATCTTTAGTAGAGACGGGGTTTCACCATGTTGACCAGGATGGTCTCGATCTCTTGACCTCGTGATCCACCCGCCTCGGCCTCCCAAAGTGCTGGGATTACAGGCTTGAGCCACCGCGCCCAGCCGGGCTTTTTTTTTAACTTCATATTTTTTTCATGTTTGCAAGAGCCAGTGGCTCTCCATCACTAAGAGATAATACAGAACAGTCATCAGGATTCCTGACAAGATCATGATTGGCAGGAATTGGTGCATAAGGGCGGGGACCACCCAAGGGGACCCTAGAGATAAGGGGGATGAACCAGCTTCGTAGTTCTTATGGGGCCAGAAGGGATCCAGGGGCACAGATCACTTTTGTACAGATGGAATCATTGGCTATCAGGCCAATAAGAGAGAAAATACAATAACAGCAAAGCACCAAACCAGTGCACAATGTTGGTTACATGTGGACTGAACTGTAAGTGTGTGTGTGGTGTGTGTTTGTGTGTGTGTATGTGCGTGTGTGTGTGTGTGTATGTGTGTGTGATGGGGGGGTTACTGGAAATCATCAGAATCAGCCAGGATATTCCTGTCAATCTTTCTGAGTTTATTTATTTAACTTTCTATTGTGGAAAATTTGAAACATAGACAGAAGTCAATAGAGCAGGGTATAGGACCCCATGTGCTTATCATTAGCCCCAACAACCATCAACCCATGGCCAGCTCTGCCCCAACCACACCCACTTCCATATTATTTTGATGCAAATTTTAAATATTATATCATGTCATTCACAAAAATTTAGGTATATTGTTCTACAATAAGCACTATTTTATTTTTTTGAGACAGAGTATTGCTCTGTTGCCCAGGCTGGAATACAGTGGCATGATCTTAGCTCACTGCAGCCTCCACCTCCCAGGTTCAAGCAATTCTTGTGCCTTAGCCTCCTGAGTAGCTGGGATTACAGATGCCCACCACCATACACAGCTACTTTGCATTTTTAGTAGAGATGGGGTTTCTCCATTTTAGCCATGTTGGCTAATCTTGAACTCCCAGACTCAAGGGATCTGCCTGCCTCAGGCCTCCCAAAGTGTTGGGATTACCAGCGTCAGCCACCATGTCTGGCCAGCACTGTTTTAAATATAACTATGTTACTATATTATTAGCCTGAAAAAATTAACAGTAATTTCTTAATATCAACATTTATGTTTCCAATTGCCTTATAACCAACATAATTTTTTTTCAGTTTGTTTGAATTCCGGTAAGATCCACACTATGGTGAGGTCGCTGTGCCATGTATCTCTTAAGTCTCTTTTAAACCATAGTTTTCCCCCATCCCTTTTTATTTTCTTTTACTCTATCTGTTGAAGAAACTGGAGTTCATTTTTCAATTGCATTTTGAAGTAGAAGAACAAATACATGAATGAATTAAAGATTTCACCACTGTATCTCCCAGCCACGGCCATGCTTTGCTTTTCTGTTTCCCTTGCTGTGCTGCATTGAAGCTGCAGGCTGTGCTATTGCTCCAACCAGTCAGGAGCCCTTGGGGCCAGTGACTATCTCTTCCTCACTTGTGGCTGCCCGGAACTAGCAGTGTCCAACAGCGTTTTCCTTGTTAAATACGGTTAAACATTTTGCACAAATGGAAGTCCATGACCCAGCATGGAATCTGAGTGGGCTTGGGAGGACAGTTTGTTCGTGTAGGGCCTGTGAGGAAGTGGTTTTCCCACAGCAAGGTGCAATGTCGGGGGGCCAGAGTGTATCAAAGTCTCTATGGCATGGATGTGTGTGAGGAGTTAGAAAACATTCCCAAGGTAGCTCGGACACCTACCCCATGAGAGATGGTGTGAGTGGCTTCAATGTTCCACCCCTCCCTGTATGCAGGCCACCTGTGGTGTGACTTCTCAGTTCTTTCAGTAAAGAGGTGAGTCTCTTTCCTCAGCCTTTGATTTGACTTGGGCCAAGGGATGGCAGAGATGTGATGTGCCCGGAGGCGAGCGGTGGCACTTATCCATTTGCCCCCTCTCTCTCTCTCTCTCTCTCTCTCTCACTCCTCTGCCTTCACCATGAGAGGAGGCCAGAGCTGGCCTGATGTAGGAGGAGGCCTGGAAAGCCGAGTCCAGCTGCCCTAGGCATCCCAGCCAAGTCCATGCCCATCCTGATCAGCCAACAGCCAGCTGCATCCCATGTGTTCGTGGGCCTGCTGACAGTAGAGCTGCCCAGCCTACCAGAGCCTGAATCAATGACACATAGACACGTGAGCTAAATAAGGACTTCTTGTTTTAAGGCATGAAGTTTTATGATAGTTTGTCATGCAGCATTATCACAATAGTAGAAAGCAGATACAACCGCTTCCTTCTTCTATGTCCCACACACAAACACACACACACACAAACACACGCTCTTCAAATTGAGAGCCACTGATTTCGGTCTACAGAAGAAAGACTAAAAATGATGGAGATAAGCTATGAGGCTAGCAGGTGATTAAACAATGCTGGTGTGGCTTGGAGTTCTTGTGAAAACATTGTTCTGTAGTCCACCTCTTGATATGAAAGGGAGATTCTAAAGCTATAATAACCACATCTGAAGTGAGGAAGGGATAAGACTGAATGTGTGTGACATATCCCTCAGTGATTTTGTTGGTGTGAATAGTCATTCTCCAGACATGAAGAGCGTACCAGATAGTCAGATACAAGGCCTGTTTTGTTTGTCTTCCTCGAAATTCTGCCTCCAGAAGTAACTAGGAGAGGGGTGACAGATATGATGTTTGCTTTCTTATGAAAGAAAATCTTTTTTTTCTGAATAAATGATTGTGGCAAATAGCTTATCTCTGATTTTAACAACACAACGGCAATAGCGACTGATGGTTCCTGGTGCTTTCCTAGGCCAGGCCCTGTGCCAGCCCCTGCTGTGCATTACTTCATGTGCTACTCAGCACAGACTTCTGCAGGAGGAACTAGTGTTATCTCATTTTATAATAGAGGAAATGGTCTCAAAAAGGTTAAAAAATATGTCTTAAGTTTGTCTAGGAAGAAAGTGGCGGACTTAAACCACACACGTAAACACACACAAACTCACTTAAATCACACGCACACACACACACATGCACACACGCACGAGCCCCCTGGAAGGTAGCGATCACACTGTCATGGTAACTTATACCTTCTAAGTCCTCAGATACTTGATGGCAACTTTTTTCTGTAGCCAGACTACTAGTAAAAATGATTTTGCTACTCAAGGCCCCCACTTGACAGAATCTGACAGAGACTCCCTGGGCATGGAAAAATTGCTTCATATTTTTGAATCGAAATCAAATTAGTGCAATCCAGGGACAAAAATGAAGACTGTGACAAGAGAGTCTACCTGTATTTTTAAATGTATGAAATAACGTCACTGAAGGAGGTAGGGAGTAGGCGTTGGCCTGAGTGCCTTGGGAAGTGAATGGAATGTGTGGGACTAAAGGCAAAGCAACCACACGTAAGTCCTGTGCTCGGAGGAACCTGTTTCTCATAGAGGATGGGCTGACAAGCCGGATACCAGACGTGTGCTTGAAACTAAGCAGTTAAGAATAGTGTCGACGGAGACCAGCTTTTTTTATTGTTGGAGCAGGAATTTACACTGAGCAAGGAGAGAAGACTCGAATGACCCACGTGGTAGTGAATTAGAGTTGGAGATATCAGTAACGACTCATGTTGAACTCGGTACAAATACCGACAATTCCACATGAGCATATTTGTGAATATGCATATACATACAGTCAGGCATCACTTAACAACCGGGACATGTCCCAGTGAATCACTGTTAGACAACTGTGTAGTGTGAACAGCATAGCTTGTGCTTACACAATCCTTGATGATACGGCCTGCCACACACCTGCGCTGCATGGTATAGTCTATTGTTCCTAGGCTACACACCTGTACAGCACCTGTAATGCAGGAGAAATATTCATGTATTCAAATGCATCTAAATATAAGTAAATTTCAGTAAAAATACGGTATTTTAATTTTACGACACCACTGTTGCTTATGCAGTCTGCAGTTGACTGAGACGTTATGTAACCCATGACTATAGATTTCTTTGTTCTGTCAGCTGAGAGGCCCGAAAATCAATGACATGTCAGTGACCACAAGCAACAAGTTCAGATCTTGGCTCTAAATACATTCCCCAGGCCGGGCATAGTGTGGCTCACGCCTGTAACCCAAGCACTTTGGAGGCCAGGCGGGCGGATCACCTGAGGATGGGAGTTCAAGACCTGCCTGACCAACATGGTGAAACCCCGTTTGAAAAAGAAAAGTAAATACCATTCTTAAAAAAAAAAAGAAACCATTTGCCTTGGAAAAATGTCTCATTCCAGAACTGGGGCAGGGAATATATGAGATGACCTTGAAACATCCTGTACTACCAGAAAATAAGGAAGTGATAAAAAAATGAACACACATTCATGGGGGTGTGTCCAGGGAGCACAGAAGCCAGCTCAAAGAGCTCCCAATGGTCACAGCCGGAACACTTTGGGCAACAAAATAAATACAGTAGTATCAAATAAAGTCAAAGTTGCAAAGGTAAAGTTGAAAATAAACGTCTATGAATCCACACTGATATAAATAAATGATGCATCCGTTAACTAATGGGGGAGAAGAGACAAATCTCAGTGCAGAATTTCAAGTAAACTATGGAGGGTCCAGCCAAAAGGAGGTAGAGCACAACTTCCCGCTCCTTCAGTGTGGATGACACATGGCGGCTTCCTTCCAAAGAGTACAGCATGAGGCAGGGCAATAAAAGAGTAACGTACAGTGGAGAAACCTGGGAACTCTACCTTTCCAGGTAATCGAGGTTAACATCAACAGCCGTGGTCACGTTGATCGTGTGTACGCTTGATATGAAGTGACGTAACCCTTTACCTCTTGTGGTCTTCCTCCCCAAAATCCATGATCCCAATTAGTCAGAAGAATACCAGAGACATCCCAACAGAGGGACATCCTGTAATACACCTGGCCCGTACTTCTCCAGACTGTCAAAGCCATCAAAAACGAAGAAAGTCTGAAAAACTGGCAGTCCAGAGGAGCGTAAAGAGACATGACGGTCAAACGTGATGCAGAAATCTGGCAACACCCCAATGCAGAGAAAAAGACATTAGGTAGAAAACCAAGAAAATCTGAATAAGCTACGGGCTCCACTTAACACTAGGGTGTCAATATTGGTTCATTAAATGCAGTCTCTGTGCCACACTAATGTAAGATGTTCTCAATAGGAGGATCTGTGTGTGGGAGGCTATATGGGAACTCTATAGTATCTTCTCAATTGTTCTGTAAATTAAAAAGTGTTCTTAAAAAAACAAAAACCAGGCTGGACGCAGTGGCTCATGCCTGTAATCCCAGCACTTTGGGAGGCTGAGCCGGGCGGATCACCTGAGGTCAGGAGTTCAAGATCAGCTTGGCTAGCAATGACAAAACCTCATCTCTACCAAAAACACAAAAATTAGCTAGGTGTGGTGGCACGTGCCTGTAATCTCAGCTACTTGGGAGGCTGAGGCAGGAGAATTGCTTGAACGTGGAAGGCAAAGGTTCCAGTAAGCTGAGACGGCACCACTGCACTTCAGCCTGGGTGACAGAGCAAGGCTCCAACTCAAAAAACAAACACAAAAAAGCAAATAAGCAAATAAAATAAGCAAAAGAAAAGGCGAATTAAGTGAGTTATACAGTACATGCTTACCTACCACCCCGTAGAAGTTTGACGATTTCTGGCTCACCTACCCTAAACTGTCCACACGGATAACTCAAACGTGAAGGGCAGCAGTATTGAGTGACCTGGTTCTGTTACTTACTGACAATGGTAAAATTAATTGTGAGAATTCCAAATGAGCTTTAGTTTGTGGTGAGGAGACACCTTTAACCCATCTACCACCCCTACAAGAACCTGGGAAATAAGAATCCTGAGGTTTCTTTTGGAAAACTTCCCTGTAGAGACCCGCAGAGAAAATACTGAAAGAACGGAAAGTAAGTCTGCCAGCAAACTTCTGCGATGCAAGTATGGGGGAAAGCACGTTGAGAACTTCTGATTTACCTGAGCTACACCCTTCGGTGCTCAGTGAAGGTGTAGACAGAGTCGCTTTTTTATGCCCCAAAGGCTTTATTGAGGCTGTGGGAAACACATCACACTTGTTCATGAAGCAAATGGTTTCACATCGGGAAACACATCACACTCTTCGTGAAGCAAATGGTTTCACATCGGGAAACACATCACACTTGATCAGTGAAGCAAATGGTTTCACATCGGGAAACACATCACACTCTTCGTGAAGCAAATGGTTTCACATCTCCTTTGCGTTGCTCTCGGTACCGATTCCTCTGCTAACTGACACTGGGTCTCAATGGGCCCCTCAAACATCTTGGACAAGGAGCTGGAGCCTCACTGGCTCTGGAGAGAGGGAAGCAGAATGAGGAGCTCACCTCCTGCGCTCACAGCAAGTGCAAAGCTTCATCATACTGGGCCTTTTTTTTTTTTTTTTAAAGAAACAGATTCGTGTTGACTTTTAAATTAATACTTTAACAAACTTTTAACAGTAATTGATTCTTAGGTTGGGTGTGATGGCTCATGCCTATAATGCCAGCACTTTGGGAGGCTGAGGTGGGCAGATGGTTTAAAGACATGAGTTTGAGGCCAGCCTGGGCAACAGAGCCGTATGTCGTCTCTACAAAAATTTTAATTAAAAAAGCCAGGCGTGGGGGTGGGGAGTGTGCCCCTTTAGGCTCACCAACCTGTGAGGTTGAGGCAGCGGGGAGATCCTGTGAGCCCAGGAGGTCGAGACTGCAGTGAGCTGTGATCACCCCATTATACTCCAACCCGGGCAAAAGAGTGAGACCCTGTCTTAAAGTGTAATAATAATGATAATAGATTCCATTTCCAATTTTCCCTCTCTGCACTGCTAATGAGTGAGTTTCTACCTACATTGGCTGCTGCCAGAACTCCACTCAGCTGGCCTCAGGCTCTTGGCCATGTTCAGGCACAACTGTGACTGGGTGTCTTCACTGCCAACAGCCAGCACCTGAGTCTCTTTGCGCACTCTCTAGAAGCTACCGGAACTCACTTTGCCTGTGGGGGCAGGGAACAAGCATCGCCTGGGAATTCACTACCCCTTGGGGGCAGCCCTGACCTGTGATTCACATGGCAGGTGGGTTAGAGGCTGCGGCTGGCCAACAGCCCTGACTGGTCAAGGGTGTGCCTTCACTGAGGCTAAGCCAGGGTTTCTTTCTGTGGGACTTTGCCTATTCTCTCACCTGGCTTGGGCTATGTTGGAAACAGATGCTTGGTGCCACAAAGAAAGTTGAGCATTGAGACAAAGGATCTTTCAACAATGCAATTTTTACTTCCTGGACTGCAGGAAGGCTACTGTCACTGGCCATCTTGCCAGAGAGTACAATGAACAAAGAACAAGTTTATCCCTTACACATTTGGGGTTATCCTTACTGCTGCGATCTCCGCTGGCTGGAGCCAGACCTCACAATCTAAACTAAAACCTGATTGACTAACAACGGAAAACTTTTCTAAACAGGTCAAAGCAATGGAGAGCTGGGACATGCCTGTGAGCACGTCCAGCACAGAATCCTGGTTAAAGTACAGGGACATAGAATGCACTACATACCTGTAAGCATGGCATGTTTAACAGCTCCGTAGGATAGGGCTTCACAGAGAGTTATTAGCACTCTTATGATTTATTCTTTAACACGAAAGGAAACTGAAAAGGAACTTTTTTACGTCCCACAGGCTCCCTCCCTTCTCTGGGCCGTTACCCCACTCCCAGGTTTTCCTTTGGAATAATTTCTCATAAATCGCTTTCACAAAAACCCCTGTCTCAGTGTCTCCTTCTGAGGAGCCCAACCTGAGGCATGACTCAGTTTCCCTTTCAGGGAGGTGCTGCCCAGGAGTGTGGCTGGCTGATGACATGCTGTTCTAGCCGGGGCCAGCCAAAGACTGAGCAAGGTGGGGAGGGGGGTCTGGTCAATTCCTGGCACTTTGCCATGGCTGCACCACAGTTTGGATTGCACCCTGTATCCCCGTATTGCACCCACCCGTTTTTGTTAGAAGATGCCACTACCCAATAAATCCTCTGCACTCCTAACTCCATCTCAGTGTCTGCCTCTTGGAGGTCCCAGCCTGGGACTGTCCTGTGAATGTCACGTGTCTTCTCACAAGCATGCTGACCTGTCCTGGGCTGCAGAGGAAATACCTGCGTTGTTCTTTTGTTGCCCATGTGGTATTTGCTTGTTTCGCCTTTATTTTTTAAATTGCACATTTTACTTTCCCTACTTCAGAGAGAGGGTCCCAGAAAAATCTTTCTGGAAAGTTCTTGTTTCCCATTGTTTTCTCCACATTTTGCTGGGCTTTTTCTCAGGACCTCCCCTTTCTCTAAGGAGGGGTAAAGAAGGCCCAGCCTCACTGAAGGTTGTCAAGGAGCCGCAGGGCGGAGCGGAGAGCACACATGTTTTGTGTTGGGATTCGCTTTTCATTCTTTCTTTTTTTTAAGGTGGAGTTTTGCTCTTTTGCCCAGGCTGGAGTGAAGTGATGTGATCTCAGCTCACTACAACCTCCCTCCCCCTTCAACCAAATTCCATCAATTCTCCTGCCTTAGCCTCCCAAGTAGCTGAGATTACCGGCACCCACCACCACACCTGGCTAATTGTTGTATTTTTAGTAGAGATGAGGGTTTTGTCATGTTGGCCAGGCTGGTCTTGAACTCCTGGCCCCAGATGATCCAACCGCCTCAGCCTTCCCAAAGTTCTAGGATTATAGGTAAGAGCCACCGCGCCTAGCCGAGACTTGCTTTTCTTTTTCTTCCAGATTTAGGCGTGGGGAACAAAGAGTCCACATTTCTGAATCCCTGTTCATTTGTTGGCGGAGAGAAAAGCAGGGACAGATAAAAATGAGAGATGCTTTTCTCAAAGCTGATGATGACTTGTAGTTTTTACCCAAATATCCTGTGCTTGACCTGGGCTCGTGAAGCTCCATGTTCATCCCATAGAATATAGTTTCTCACCCTCAGCACCACTGACATTTTGGGGTAGATAATCCTTTGTTGCAAATGTCCTGTGCGCTGTACGGTGCTCAACAGCAACCCAGGCCTCTGCCCAGTAGAGGCCAGTAGCTCTCCTCCCCCCCAGTTATGACCTGAATATTTCTAGACACAGACAAAAATCCCTGGTCGGTAAAAAACTGTCCTCTTATTAGAAGCACTGACATAGAGCTAAGGCATCCCAGAAAGAGGAGGCAGAGGAAGTGGCCGAAGGCTTCCCCCTCCTCCACCCATCCCTTCCTGGTCATTTTGTTACACACTCTTTTTGCCTTTTGGCAAGGCGGCACTTTTTCCATCTTCTTTTTGCCAAGGGAACCAAAGTCTCCCTTCTCCCTGGAAAACCTCTGCCCCCAGTGGCTCTACTCAGCATGCTGACGGACCCTTAGGTCACTTGGTTCTCCAGGGGTAGCCTAGAGGGAGGGCCACCTCATTCTCCACAGACTTATAGAACGGTGTGGGGATGTTGCTGAGTAACTCCCAGGGACTGTGAGAAGGAAGTGACACCTTTGCTGCTGTAGGATCGGGGCGCCCAATTTATAAGGAGAATCTTTTTTTTTTTTTTTGAGACGGAGTTTCGCTCTTGTTACCCAGGCTGGAGTGCAATGGCGCGATCTCTGCTCACCGCAACCTCCGCCTCCTGGTTCAGGCAATTCTCCTGCCTCAGCCTCCTGAGTAGCTGGGATTACAGGCACGCGCCACCATGCCCAGCTAACTTTTTGTATTTTTAGTAGAGACGGCGTTTCACCATGTTGACCAGGATGGTCTCGATCTCTTGACCTCGTGTTCCACCCGCCTCGGCCTCCCAAAGTGCTGGGATTACAGGCATGAGCCACCGCGCCCGGCCAAGGAGAATCTTAATGACAGCGTCATTGATCCAGGGGATGACAGGCCAGCCTAGTGAGTAGGAAACAGGCTTGAGTTCTGGTTCTGCCACTGGCCAGCTGTGTGACTCTGGGCAAGTTACTTCCTGAAGATTATTTAACCTTGTTTAAGATAGGCATATAAACTGTGCCTAGCACTCAGCGCCTAGCCTTCAGGAAATGTGTCCATAAATGGTTGATATATATGAGGACTGGTGTTGGCTTACACTCTTACCAGGTATGCTTCATCTAAAGAAATTATATCTGTGCCAGTAAAATACTTATGTGAAATTATTTGAGTATATACACTTCAGTGTCTCTCCACAAAGGTTGATGAATGGCTGCATTTACTGCGCACGGTGTTTGATTGTCTTTTGTAAAATACATAGATGGTTGCAGGGTGGGTTAGGGTTGCAAGGCAGGGTGGTGAGAAAGGGGCTCTTAGCTGTGCGGCTGGTGAGACACTCAAAGAAAGCGGGATTTGGGGGAATCACGATGCTAAAGTTTCATACCTTTTCCTCAAGTGTGATTCAGCTTTTCTTCTAGAAGAATGGGATTCTGGCCAGAATACTGAGCCACTTGGTGGCTCATATTTATAATCCTAGTGATTTGGGAGACAGAGGCAGACCGCTTGAGGCCAGGAGTTTGGGATTACAGTGAGCTACAATCATGCCTCTGCACTCCAGCTTGGGCAACATAACAAGACGTTGTACCTACGAAAAAAGCTTTAAAGAAATTAGCTGACAGCCAGGTGCGGTGGCTCATGCCTGTAATCCAAGCACTTTGGGAGGCTAAGCTGGGTGGATCACTTGAGTTCAGAAGTTTGAGACCAGCCTGAACAACATGGTGAACCCCATCTCTACTAAAAAGACCAAATCAGCCAAGTGTGGTGGCACACGCCTGTAATCCCAGCTACTTGGGATGCAGAGACAGGAGAATCGCTTCAACCCAGGAGGCAGAGGTTGCAGAGAACTGAGTTGGCACCATTGCTCTCCAGCCTGGGCCACAAGAGTGAAACTCCATCTCAAAAACAAAACAAAAAAGGAAAGGAAAGAAATTAGCTGGCCATGGTGGTGCGCACCTGTAGTCTTAGCTACTTGGAGGGCTGAGACAGAAGGGTGTCTTGAGCCCAGGAGTTCAGGGTGACCATAAGTTTTGATCATGTCTGTGCACTCCCGAGTGACAGAGTGAGACCCTGTCTCTTAAAAAAGAAAAAAAATGGGACTTCTCAGATCTGCCACAATCAGTTGACATTGTATTTTGTTCCTCAAACACTAAGAACAGAAGTCACGACCACCTTCTTCCCTTTTACAAGCCAGATTGCCAGACTCAGGCTGTTTCTCTCTTTTCCTCCAGCACCCATAGACCAGGAGGATTCAGTCTTTGTCCTGCCCACTTTTAAGCTACGGCTGCAGAACAGACTCTCAGGAAACGGCACACCGTCCCGCAGAGACACCTTCAACTTCCTAACCACTGGGCTTTCCCAGAACGAACCCTGGTTCTTTTCCCTCTTACTCTTTTTTTTTTTAATTTACTTTTTATTTTGAGATGGAGTCTCGCTCTGTTCAGGCTGGAGTGCAGTGGTGCAATCTTGGGTCACTGCTAACTTCGCCTCCTGGGTTCAAGAGATTCTCCTGCCTCAGTCTCCTGAGTAGCTGGGATTACAGGCACGCACCACCGCGCCCGGCTAATTTTCGTATTTTTAGTAGAGACAAGGGTTCACCATGTTGGCCAGGTTGGTCTTTAACTCCTGACCTCGTGATCCGCCCACCTCAGCCTCCCAAAGTGCTGTCTGACAGGTGTGAGCCATTGGGCCAGGCCCTCCCTCTTACTGCTCATGCTCCACCTGTGCCTGGGATCGGTGCCTGGAGCAAAGCAGTGTTTGTAAAAAGCATGTTTTCCTGAGAAGAGCAGGCCTTGCTCATGGCCTATGGCTCCTGGGAGCCTGACTGTGGTGCAGAGACCTGTCACCCCCAGTTTCTTGGCAGGTATTTAGTTATTAAAATCGTGTTGGGGTTAAGAAGATGGGTTCTGGATACATGCGCTTGGGTGCAAACCCTGGCTTCACCCCTTACCTCAGGCAAAGTGTTCCCCTCTGGGTCTCAGTTGCCCTTATCTGTCGAATGGGATGATAATAAGAGTAGCTTCTAAGGCTCCAAGCCTCCAAGTTTGTTGTGAGGTGTAAATGGGATGCTGGAAAGTGCATAGAAAGCTCCCAGAGCAATGTCTGGAATAGATGAAGCATTCAGTAAATGTGGCAGGTGACTGCTGGTAAATCCATGTGTGCTCCCAAAGGAGAGAGGCACACGACTGTGTGTGGGCAGCAGCTCGAGGGAATTCACTGTGGGATCAATGTGGTTCAAGCAGGAGCCGTCCAGAGCAGGATTGTTCAGCCTTAGTGCTTTTGACCTTTTGGGCTGGGTCATTCCTTGTGGTGGGGAAGTTCTGTGCCGTGTAGCACATTCAGCAGTGTCACTGGCCAATACCTACTTGGTGCTGGTACCACCTCTTTACCCTCTACTTTGAAACCTCAAATGTCCCCAAACATTGCCGAATGTCCCCTGGGAGACAAGATCTCCCCCAGTTGAAAACCACTGATCTAGAGGAAACTGATGAAGCCAGTGCAGCCCATCAAATGAGAAAACTCCAGGGTCGTGACGTGAACTTGACTTGTCTTGGAGAGTAATTAACTAGGCAGAGACAATGTCATATGAATGCAAATGTTTCCCTTCTATTATATTCTGGTAGCCCAAGTGGAAGTATATGTGTGTGTCATGGAAAAACAAGTCTCAAAAGAGAAGGAACAAAAATACCGCTAAGATAGAGAATTATCTTTTTTTTTTTTTTTTTTTTTTGAGACGGAGTTTCGCTCTTGTTACCCAGGCTGGAGTGCAATGGCCCGATCTCGGCTCACCGCAACCTCCGCCTCCTGGGTTCAGGCAATTCTCCTGCCTCAGCCTCCCGAGTAGCTGGGATTATAGGCACGCGCCACTGTGCCCAGCTAATTTTTTGTATCTTTAGTAGAGACGGGGTTTCACTATGTTGACCAGGATGGTCTCGATCTGTTGACCTCGTGATCCACCCGCCTCGGCCTCCCAAAGTGCTGGGATTACAGGCTTGAGCCACCGCGCCCAGCCAGAGAATTATCTTAAATAGAAATGTTTTTATGGCATGTGATTGAGGGTTATCAGGATTGGTAATGGGAGCTATCACCTCTGGGGTTGTGTGAGTTTGTGATCCTGGGGGTGCTTTTATTGAGGTCGTGGAGGGCTGATGTCTCTTGTAGCTTTCCCTCTACCCTCCACCCCCAGCCCCAAGAATATGCCGAGCCCAGTCCTCATGTCCCAACCTAGACTATGTTCTTCCCACCGAGGCCACTGGGGAATCAACTCTCTCTCTTTTTTTTTTTTTTTGAGACAGAGTGCAGTGGTGCAATCTCGGCTCACTGCCACCTCTGCCTCCTGACTTCAAGTGATTCTCGTGCCCCAGCCTCCCGAGTAGCTCGGATTACAGGCATGTGCCACCATGCCTGGCTAATTTTTGTATTTTTAGTAGAGACGGGGTTTCATCATGTTGGCCAGGCTGGCTTTGAACTCTTAACCTCACCCACCTCAGCCTCCCAAAGTGCTGGGATTACAGGCATGAGCCACCGCGTCCATCAGGGAATCAAATCTTTGAGGGAATTCTGGAATGCTGAAAACTGCCTGAAAGGCCTGGGAAACAATAGCCTCTTCCCCATTTTCAAGGTGGTCTGTTCAAGGCGGCTGATTAGCTTTCTTGCTTTAGAACATTCAACAGTGATTTTTTTTTTTAAGGATAACTTCTTGGACTGTGATCACCTGGGGACCTTGTTAAACTACAGAATCTGATTTGGAAAAGCAGGGTGGGAACCTAAGACTCTGCATTTCTCACAGGCTCCCAAGTGATACCAGCGTTGCTGGTCCATGGGCCGCTCTGCACGCCACGGGGCTGGTGCACAATTCTGCAAGTGTCTTCTTTCTCAGTGCCTAAAACTGGGGATCTTCTGCAACAATTCATAAGCAGTGAAGGGGCATTTTTAACCACTGGAAAAATAAACAGTAAGGTGGGTTTTTTTTATCTGCACCAGACAGGCATCTCCTCTTACTCTCCTGCAGGGTATGTCGAGGCAGGATGGACCGTGGTCAACACTTGCAAGTGTTTAATTCCGCCGGTGGCTTCACTTTTTGATGCCCTCCTATGTTTCGGTTAAGTGTGCAGCAGAGTACAAACTCCTTTCAAGAGAAAGAGAGAGACAGAAAGTGGGTAGGGAGGGGGCCTGCGGGGAAAGGGAGAAGGGAGAGCCTCCCCCAGCACTGAGTTGAGCCCCTGAGTTGGTTCTGGCACGTGGGCGTGCGCCGGCGCTGGGGGCGGCCACCCTGTGTGCGGTGCGTGGGGCCGTTTGGAAATCCCCCATGAATGGCTAGGAGGGGCTGGGGAGACGAGTGGCCCAAGACATCGCTGTAAACTACACTGGTTTCCCAAAGGATTTTGCAAGTGCTCACAAAAGTAGTGAGGATAACCTGAGCCCTGTGGGTCCTTTATGAACGAGGAGATTACGGGCAGGCTTTGCCACAGCCTAAGTGTGCAGTACAACCAGGCCATTGTACAGCTCGGGCATTCACATTGAAAATAAAATATTAGCTGGGTGGTCTGGAATAATGAAGGCATTTATGACTCCGGCTAAGCATATGTGTGTCGGACTGATCCACAGATTACCCTTACAGAGCCTGGGCTCATGTGGGCTCCGGAGAGCTGAGGCCACCGGTATAGATCTGGGATGAAAGGACCAATGATCAAAGCAACTCAGGAGGACTAAAGAGCTGTTTATCTGTGACCTCGGGATACAATGGAAGGAGGATACGATTTTATTGAAAACCAGGACTGGTTTCTAAGAGCTTCCTTAAAAACTCCGAACTTCAGAGAAAATGGTCTCAATCCAGCACTCAGAGGGGAAAACACACAACGCCAGAAAAACACCAGGCGGCTGTGAAGGGCTTGGGAAGCCGTGTGACCCGGTGCCCTGAGCTCAGGTCCACAGTCGGGATATGGGAGCACAAATCACTGGCTGGGCCGTGACTCCGTGAGTGATCGTGGGTCAGTCACATAACCTTTTGTCTTCCTCATCTCCTGAGGACAGAGGTTGACCCTGGGCTCTGACGTTTCCAGGCCCCCAGCAGAATGCAGCACAAAGACCATGCTTGCTCCATTCCATGTTGCCTACAAAAGACAATTTGGAGGCAGAAAACCTTGCTATAAATGCGGCGGGGGGGCCTGAGTTTTCCAGAACAGGAACATCAGGTACCACGCCTTCTTTCCTCCGAGGAGAAATGTTTTTTCAGTACGCAACTCAGTGATTTCTGATATGAGTGTACACCCTCGAAAACTTCACCCTGAAAAAATTATGATAATAAACATGGACATCATTCTCAAATGTCCCTTGTACCCCTGACAATCTTCCACCCCCAACCGTCTCATCCCCAGATCTGCTTTCTGTCACGTTGGATTAGTATTTCATCCCCTCGAATTTTATATATGGGGAAACAAGTGCACAGCACGGCTGCCTTCACCCACCGTCATGAGTTGAAGACTCGTGTCTGTTGTGGACATCAGCAGCTGGTTCCTTTTCACTGTCAAGTCATATGATCTGTTGAATAACATGTGGATTGTTTCTAGTTCACAGCTTTTCCAAATAAAGGTTTCAGGATCGGCCGGGCACGGTGGCTCAAGCCTGTAATCCCAGCACTTTGGGAGGGCAAGGCGGGTGGATCACGAGGTCAACAGATCGAGACCATCCTGGTCAACATGGTGAAACCCCATCTCTACTAAAAACATACACAAAAAATTAGCTGGGCATGGTGGCGCGTGCCTGTAATCCCAGCTACTCAGGAGGCTGAGGCAGGAGAATTGCCTGAACCCAGGAGGCGGAGGTAGCGGTGAGCAGAGATCGAGCCATTGCACTCCAGCCTGGGTAACAAGAGCGAAACTCCGTCTCAAAAAAAAAAAAGGCTCCAGGAACACTCATGTTCACCTCTTTGTATGGACATGCGCTTCCATTTCTCTTAGGTCAATACCTGGACGTGAAAGGGCTGGATCATACGGAAAGTACGTCTAACTTTTTAGAAAACCGCCAAATTATTTTCCAAAGAGTTGGTACCATTTTACATTTCTACCAGCAGACTGGGGAGCTCCAGTTGCCTTGCATCTTTGCCAACACTTGTGGATTTTTAGAGCTATCTCAGTATGATTTTAATTTGCATTTCCCAAATGATTAATAATGCAGGACATTTTTTTCATGTATATATAAGCCATTTCAAAATTTTCTTTCAAGCTGAACACAGTGGCTCATGCCCGTAATCCCAGCACTTTAAGAGGCTAAGTGGGAGGATCCCTTGAAGCCAGGAGTTTGAGACCTGCCTGGGCAACATAGAGAGACCCGTCTCCACAAAAAATTTAAAAATTAGCCAGGTAGGCTGCTGCACACCTGTAGTCCCAGCTACTAGGGAGGCTGAGGGGAGAGAATTGCTTGGCCCCAAGAGTTTGAGGCTGCAGTGAGCTATGACGGTACCACTGCACTCCAGCCTGGGAGTGCAGTGTGGGACTTTGTCTTCAGAAAAAAAAAATTTTTTTGGTGAAGCTCCAGTTCAAATATTTGCCCAGTTTTTAAAAATTGGATTGTGTTTTTATGATTGAGTTGCGAGAGTTATTTATATATTCTAGGTACAAATCCTTTCTGGTCATGTGTCTTACAAATATTTTCTTTCATTCTGTGCTTCAGGGAACACTTTGAGAGCTGAAGGAGGCCGGTGGTCCTCCCAGGCCGGTGTCTTGCATTCTGGAGTCCAGATCATCCTGTGGTTCTTATCACAGTGAGATGGAAACACAGGTCACCTTGAATCCTACCTCAAGGCTTCTAGGGCCTTGGTGAGCCACACGGTGCAGTACAATGTATAGCCTGAACACTAGACACACTTTCTCACCCTCGGCCTGAAAGCACATGACTTTGTTATTTGAATAGCTCAGGGCCCCAGCAGCAATATTTGGAGTGGATGATAGAGAAGGCACTGCCTCGTACCTGCAGTTGGGCCTGTCCCAGTACAAGGAACAACAATGTTAAAAAGCAAGGAAGTAGGGGCCGGGTGCGGTGGCTCACCCCTATAATCCCAGCACTTTGGGAGGCTGAGGCAGGTGGATCATGAGGTCAGGAGTTCGAGACCAACATGGTGAAACCTCGTCTCTACTAAGAATACAAAAATTAACTGGGCGTGGTGGCAATATGCCTGTAATCCTAGCTACTCAGGAGGCTGAGGCAGGAGAATTGCCTGAACCTGGGCGGCGGAGGTTGCAGTGAGTGAAGATCGTGCCACTGGGTGACAGAGTGAGACTTCATCTCAAAAAAAAAAAAAAGGAAGTGTTTGGAGCCCTTTCATGGCTCTAGCTAAAAGCTGCAGGCCAACTGCCATCTCGAATCTCCACTCTCTTTCTCATTTGAGGCAATGGTGCTATCCTTTCATAATTTTCTTGCCATGTTTGTTAACACTTAGGGGCATTTTTTCCCTGTTATTGAATAGAAACATGAAAACGCAAGCACCTTGTAGCAGTTATTGATTGCTGCATAACAAATGATCCCAAATTTCATGGGTCTCAACAACCACCCTTTGTTATTGCTCAGGAGTCTGCAGTTCTGTTGAGCTGCGTCAGGCTCAGCAGGTCTCAGCTGGGCTCACTCCTGCACCTGCAGTCAGTCATGTGGAATATCACTCTATCTATCTGGACTCAACAGAATGCAGCCACCATATTGCCCCTTGGCCTTGTGGTTTCTGTCTGCATGATTCTGGCTCAATTCCTTGCAGTACTGACACTGCTTCTAGCACAACTCTCTAGTAAGACAGTCTGGATTCCCTCTCATGAGCTGCTGGGCTCAGAGGGGTTTGTAGATATCTGGGACTGTTTTAATTCGGGTTCTGAGTATCAGACCCTGAGAAAGACGTTGTAAGCAGTTTATTCCAGGAAGCAGTTACGACACAGGGAAATGAGATCTGGAAGGGAAGGCAGCCAATGCAGGGTGTATGAGAGAGGCAGCTGCCATTGTTGGAACTAGGGCACAGTTGTGCCCTCCGACGCGGGGATATGACTCGGGGTGTTTCGTCCAGGGGCAAAGAAATGGAACCTTTGCTGAGACTAGGGAGATGACCATGAGAGCCACTCTCTTTTGCTGAGTTTTTGCCTCTGTGGCCTCTCCCTCCAAGCTTCCCTGCAAAGGAATTACCAATCCCTGTGGCTGGGGTTGTGGAGTCCGCCAGGCTCCTACCGACCTATTTAAGTTCAGCACAATTGATAATGCTTGCAATGTCTAGGGACCCAGTGGGTAATCACAGAATACAAATGAATTTAAATAGTGCCAGAAGCAAGCCTGACCTGTTTTTTTCTTGGAGTATAATCATCTAAAGCCACATGTGGGGGACACAGGGGACTGGATTTTTGTATTTATGTGCATTGGCTGTACCTATTATTATTTATTTATTTTTGAGACAGGGCCTCACTCTGTCGCCCAAGCTGCAGTGCAGCAATATGCTCTCGGCTCACTGCAACCTCCTCCCCTGCAGGCTCAAGCCATGCTGCCGTCTCAGCCTCTCAGGTAGCTGAGACTACAGGCACATGCCACCATGCCTGGCTAAGTTTTGTATTTTTTGTAGAGATGAGGGTCTCAAACTCCTGGGCTCAAGTAATCCACCTGCCTCAGCCTCCCAAAGTGTTGGGACTGTTAGAGGTGTGAGCCACGGTGCCTGGCCCAGTTGCAGCTTTGCTACGGATAAGCAGGATGGGATGTCCATCATAAGCTGCTACTCCTTCATCTTGAGATGCATCATCAAATAAAGGTCTTCTCTTAATGAAACAGCAGATATTTCTAATGATTAATCATGAAATACTTTGTTACATGGAGTGATGGATTACCACATAACATTAGATTAGTCCCTTGCAGCCTCATGATGTGAAAGCCCACAATTTGAGCAGTTGGATGCAAAGTACTTTAAAATGGCCCAGTTTCTCAGATGAGGTGGGGCCAAAGCTTCCATGATGTGAATTTCTGAGCTTGTTCTGTTCCAAAAATGAAGCATGGGTTTTGACAAGTCCTGGCTCAAATCCTTAGATTCTTTCTCACACCTTGACTGAATGTCCCTGGATGGACACATTTTTCTGCCCTGTAGATTTCCACTGTCTCACAAGGCTGCTGGGGTTACTGTTTTTCTTGCCTTGTCCCATTTCCTGACTATAGCAGGATGCTTTCCATCTATAGTATAGATTTATAGCAATCTGAGTAGTTTGTCATTGTTCCAAGCTGAGTAACTTTCGCAGTATCGGCCTCTCTATGTAGGTTAATTGACTGACACATTCAGTTAATCAGGAAATGTTATTGAGCATGTCTGTGTGACCAACCTCAAACAGTGCAGCAACCACAAGGCCCCACATTTGCTCGCACTGTCCCAATGTCAAACATTCTGTCCCATTGGTTCCGCACAGCTTCACGTTATCCTAGAAAATGCAAAATTTTGTCTTGTTTCAAGATGACCTCTTTCAGTTGGGTGACCTCTTTCAGTCAGGGTGGGGGGTCCCAGACATACTTCATCAGGCCAGCTTTCCTAATTTTAATCTAGGAAAGTATAATATAATAAATACTTCATTTGCTTTTGTTTTATAATCATTTAAGAATATTTATTTGGGCTGGGCACAGTGTCTTATGCCTTTGGGAGGCTGAGGCAGGAGGACTGCTTGAGCCCAGGAGTTTAAGACCAGCCTGGGCAACATAGGGAGACCAGCCTGGGCAACCCTAACTCTAACTCTACAAAAAAAAATTATCTGGGCATAGTGGTGAGCAACTGTAGTCCCATCTACCTAGGAGGCTGAGGTGGGAGGATTGCTTGAGCCTGGAAGGTCGAGGCTGTACTGATGTGTGTGTGTGTCACTGTACTTCAGCCTGGGTGACAGAAGGAAACTCTATCTGGGGTGTGTGTGTGTGTGTGTTTGTGTGTGTGTGTGTGTGTGTGTGATTCCAAAGCCAAATCTCTCATTCCTTCACTTTCTTCTTCCTTGACTCCTATTTTTTCTTATTTACCTTTCCATTTAAAAAAATACAAGTAAAATGTACATATGTTAACAAATCACATACAGCTCTCTCTGTCTTGTTTCTGTCATTTAATGAAGTATACTGGCGACTACTCCACAGCGGTAAATGTAGATTTTTGTATTGGTCAAGGTTCAAGGTTGTTTCTCCAGAGAAACAGAATCAATCGGATATGTGTTGGGCAAGGGATATGGCTGCATATATTTGTGTCAATGTGCACATATGTATATATGGAAAGATGTTTATTACAAGGAATTGGCTCACACGGTTATGGAGGCTGACAAGTCCCAAGGTCTGCAGGGTGAGTCAGCAAGCTGGAGACCCAGGAGAGATCATGGTGTAGTTTCAGTCCAAGGCTGGCAGGCTCAACACAGGAAGAGCCAGTGCTTCAGTTCAAAGACAGGAAAAAGCGAACATCCCAGCTCAAAGGACGCCAGACAGAATTATCTTACGCAGGGGAGGGCCAGCCTTTTTGTTCAGTTTGGTCCTTCGACTGATGGGCTGAGGCTCACCCACATTAGCACTAGTAATCTGCTTTACCCCGCCTACCTAGTTACATGCTAATCTCATTCAAAACACCCAGAAGAATGTCTGACCAAGTATCTAGACCCCCCGGGTCCCATCAAGTTGACATATAAAATTAACCGTCACACTATTCTTCACTCCTTTTAGCATTACATCATATGAATGTGCCACAGTTGATTAAACCAGCCTCTTGTTGATGAGCATTTGATTATTTCCAATCTTTCGTTACTATGAAGTTCTGTGATGAATCGCCTTATGCATACATATGCTGTTTGTTGCACGGTATTCGTAGGACAATCCTGGAGGTGGGATTGCTGGATCAGTGGATGCACGTATATGGAATCGTCCTTTGCTAGGAGCTGTGTCATTTTGCATTTCACCAACAGCATCCGAAAGCACTGGTTCCAGGGGGACACAGGCACTCATGGTCAGTCAAGGAGAGGGCCACCACCCTTGGCCAAGGAGATTGGGTCAGGGCCAAACTGGCCAATGAGAGGACTTGGTGGGAGCTTTGTGAAAATTTCAGGACACAGAAGCTATCTCTTCCTGGGAATTGCTCAGCTAACTGCTGTAAGCTTTGTGTCTCTCAGGGCTACCACATGGAGAAAGCCAGCCAAGAATGAGACCAAGAAAGGAGCAAAATGGAACAAAGGGACACAGAGAAAGCCACAAGACAGAGCCTGATGGACTGGTGCAGCCCCTGAGTCCATCCGGGCCTGAATCAAGGGCGAATTCTGCACTTTTCAATTACAAAAGCAAAAATTTAGATTTTTTTTTTTTTGAGACAGTCTCACTCTGTCGCCCAGGCTGGAGTGCAGTGGTGATCTCTGCTCACTGCAACCTTTACCTCCCAGATTCAAGCAATCTTCTAGCCTCAGCCTCCCAGGGAGCAGGGACTACAGGTGCATGCCACCACACCTGGCTAATTTTTGTATTTTTTTCTAGCATCGGGGTTTCACCATGTTGCCCAGGCTGGTCTCGAACTCCTGGACTCAAGTGATCCACCCACTATGGCCTCCCAGAGTGCTGGGATTACAGGCATGAACTGCTGCGCCCTGACAAAAAGTTCAGCTTTTAGAACACTGGTTTGAATTTGTTTTTCACACAACCCAAACTTCTGTCCAATGCAACATCCTACATAAAACGTGATTTCTACCTTCAGTGATTTATACAACTGAAACAGAAGGCAGAACGAATGCGTGAAAAACCACGAGAAAATAGAGAGAGTTACTACACTGGTAGTGCTGTATTTTATGGTATAGACAATGCGCCCCATGAGTCCCTCAGAATTCAGAGAAGAGGTCATGAAAGAGGAGGGGCATGAAGTGTGACTTGGGGTCATATGATCTGAATGAACAGGACATCAGACAGCTCCATAATCCCTTGTCTACAATTTGAAATTTGAAAGCTTCTGAGAACCAACATTTTTGGAGAGTTGGGGCAAACTCCTTATGTTCAACATGCAGAAGCAGAAATTTTATTTCACTTTATTTTAAAATTTTTTAAAATTTTAACTTTTGTACACTGGGTCTCATTATGTTGCCCAGACTGGTCTTGAACTATTGGGCTCAAATGATCCTCCTGCCTTGGCCTCCCAAAGTGCTGGGATCACAGGCATGAGCCACAATGCCTGTCCATGAAATTTTAAACCGATTGATTAGGGAGTGTGGTCTCAGACTCTTCCAGGGATGATATGTCAAATATGGAATATGAACTGTTCAAATTCTGATACTCATCTGGCCTAAGGAGTTTGCATAGGAGACCATGTATCTGTGCTTCATATCTCAAGGAAATAAGGAATGTGTTTGCTGAGGCCTGGCTATCAGGAAGTGTCAGAGAAGCTCACAGGCACTACTTGAAAGGTTCCTTTCGCAGGTAGCTGGAGAAAGGTGATTACATGCAGGCTGGGTCACTCTTGGCTGGATGCACTCTGACCTGGGCTCCCTCCTCCAGGGGCAGGGGGAAGGGAACATCTAATTTGCACAAAAGTGCCACGTGATACCTCAGATTTCTCTTAGCCTGGGCTCTCCCTCAAGGTAAACCTGAGACAAGGGTTTTAGCCAAGTGGTTTACTTGGGAGGTGACCCAGAAAGCCCTGTGAAGAGTGGGGAAGGGAGGCAGGGAAGTCAGTAGAGGGTGTGCCCATGAGTTACTGCAGTGGGCCGCTGGGGCTCACTCCTGCAAGGGACCTCTGGGAGACAGTGGACCCCTCAGAATTGTCCCAGAGAGCAGGGAGGAAGCCACGGTGTATACTCAGCAACTGGTTGAATGTTGTTTTGGGGGCCTTAAGTGCTCAACACTTCCTGGCCTCCCTGCAGTCCTCCTGTAGAGAAGAAGGGAGAGGCCGGCAGGTTCTTGAAGTAGGAAGATCCCAGTGTGCGTAGAAACTGCCCACCTACTGCAGGTGAGCAGCAGGTGGGCTGAGTGGATGTGGCCCACAGTGTCTTCTTGGAGAGGCCCTGCACAGCATCCCACCGAGGCTTTGCCTGTCTTGGTTGACCACACCATCCAGTTGCTTCCCTTCCCTTTCCACCCTTGAGCTCAGGAACTGTTTCCATTCATAGCTGTATCTCACGTGCCTGGCATGATGGCTGGGTCAGCTTGTTACCTACCACGGGTTCTTGGGCTCTCAATGCAATAGAAATTGTCATGAGGCCAGTAGAGTTTTGCCAGACAAGGCTTTATGGGGCTGTGCCCAGGCATAAGGGAGGAAGTGCAGGGAGAAGATTTCCCAGCTGGCTCCCTGGAGGGCATTAGAAAGGCAGTTTTAGAGGGGCCACAGGGGGAAAGGAGTGACATCAGGCATGTAGAGGCAGGAACTCTCAGCACCTGTGCGGATGAGAATATGCTTCTTCATGTGTCACGTCTCATTAGGATGTTAAATCTCCACCCAGATGTGATTTTTGGTGTTATAATGGAGCTAGGATCAGTTTTTCTTCTGGCCTTGTGCACATGCCGGCAATGGGGTTAACTTCCCTGGGTAAGATTTAAGGTGGTAACTGCTTTTTTAGCTTCTTCAAGGTCCCTCCATCAGTAGGTATGGCATCTTGAGTAAGATCTCCCTTATGCCTGGGAGATCAGGGGCAAGGTCCCCTGATAGGGCAAGGTCTGGATGGCCTCGGTGGGATCCCCTCCAGCCCTGGGCCCTCCCCCCCACCAGCTTATGGTAGAGATCCTCAGTAAGAGACAAGGGGGTGGGGCCCAAGCCCTGTCCCTACCCTGACTCAGGCAGCGCCCCGGCAGCACGTGCGAAGTCTGGAGTTCTCCCTGCTTATTTTCCTCCAGTTGTTCTCCAAAGTGTGCTCTGCAGGTAGGACAACCAGATCTCCTGTCATCACTCACTGCGGCAAGGGTTGGCCAGGGATTCCACTCGGTGCCTGCTTCTGGAGGCTGAGGCTGGAGGCTGTGTGGCTGGGCTGTCTGTGGCTCTGCCCAGTACCTACTTCTGGCCAGAGACAAATCTTTCCTTTAGGCGTTTTGGCAGAGTTAGGCAGGGTTGCTCCTCAGACTCCACACGACAGCTCCCACCTTCACAAAGCTCTTAAAGGCTGGATGGTTCTCTGTGGGTTTCCAAAGAGGAGCAGACTTCCTGCTGCCCAGATGTCTGGTGGGGGCCTGGTCCTTGTGCAGATTCACTCTCCAGCTTGGAGGTGATTTAGGGAGAAGCCTCTCTGTCAGTTTGGGATAAACTTAATCCTCTAAACAGTAACTGATCCAAAATGTCCATATAGGCCGGGCCTAGGGGCAGCCATCTGGTTGGAAGGAAGATTAGGGGACTTGTATTAGAGCTATGTCTCTCTAATGTACGGTGAGCACCCTGTTATCCCTTTGGGGTGTCTTTATGGAGGGGTCAGTTGATATTACAAGAGAGCTAAAGGATGCAGCCTGTGAACCTGAATTCCTTAAGAACAAGACATCCTGCAGAGAGAATTTACAGAAATGTGCCGGGAAAGGGGCAGAGCAAAGCCGGAGGAGACCTTGACAGTCAGCTGCCAAATATTCACTCAACCTCTGCCGGATTTGTTTTTCACAATGCTCGTTTTTGCAGGCAAATCGGGTTATCACTCTGTTAGGAAGAATAACCGTCACTGTCAAACTCCAGTGAAGATCCATTGTCTTTATTGCTGTGATTTCTGGTAAGACCAGGCCCTGCAGTCCAGACCCTCGCCTCCCCGGCGGCTTGTGCCGTGGAACTGCCTCCATGGGCCTCGCTGTGAAACCGTGGCTGGCACATCATTAACCCGTCTGCGGAGATTTCAGAATTTATAATCCTCAATAGTTCACAGAATGAAAAGAGACGCTTTGCCAGAAATTCACTATCAAAGAGAAACATTTAATATTGGTAATTAGCAAATTAAAAAGAGGCCAAAGTGCCCACTCAAACCAAAATTCTTCCCCACAGAGGAAATGTGGTATAATTTGAAGTAATGAACTGAAATCATCTCTACTTTCTAACTTCCTACTTTTCTGTGTGGATTAAGAAAAGTTCCCGCTTACGATTTTGTACAAAGGAGATGAGCTCTGTCAAGAATATTTTTAAAACACACTGCTGTGGCCAGGTGCTATGGCTCACGCCTGTAATCCCAGCACTTTCGGAGGCCGAGGTGGGCAGATCACGAAGTCAAGAGATGGAGACCATCCTGGCCAACACGGTGAAACCCCGTCTCTACTAAAAATACAAAAAGTTGCTGAGCATGGTGGTGTGTGCCTGTAGTCCCAGCTACTAGGCAGGTGAGGCAGAATTGCTTGAACCCAGGAGGCGGAGGTTGCAGTGAGTGGAGATCACGCCACTACACTCCAGCCTGGCACCTGGCAACAGAGCAAGACTCTGTCTCAAAAAACAAACAAACAAAAAACATATTGCTGAAGAGGTGACCCAAATGGCTGGGGCATGTACTGGTGGAACAACAGATACCATTATGGGATGTTGCAGGCACTCACCGCTAGACTCCATCAGAGAGGTGGGCTGCATGGCTGGTGTGAGTTCAGACGCCAGAAAGAGTTGCTTTGACAGCAGGAAATTTGGTATCTTTCGGAGGGTAAATTCTTGATTGAGGGACAGAAAATTAAGGGGATACAGCTTTGTGTAGCACATTTAGAGAGAGAACTTGCCAAGTGATTCCTAAAACACAGGTGCTTACGGAATCGCTCTCCAGTCACACGGAATCATATGGCTATGCGATGCTTTCCTTCCTCTGCAAGTAGTGCAGACTTTGGGATGGGAAGTTCTGTTTTAAAATGGAACTCTTCTATGAAAAGAGACACTAGCCGCCCTGACCACATCAGCTTTTAGCATCTGCATTTTAGAAGTAGAATCCCCTTTTTTTTTTTAAATAAGAGAACTAGTTTTTTCTGTTCTGTTCCGTTCTGTTCTGTTTTGAGACAGGGTCTTGTTTTGTGACCCAGGCTGGAGTGCAGTGGTGTGATCACGGCTCACTGTAGCCCCTGCCTCCTGGGCTCAAGTGATCTTCACACCATAGCCTCTGAAGTAGCTGAGATGACAGTTGCACATCATTGTACCCTGGTAATTTTTGTATTTTCTGTAGACATGGGGGGCTTGCTATATTGCCCAGGTTGGTCTTGAACTCCTGGACTTGAGAGATCCTGCTACCTCAGGATTACAGGTGTGAGCCACTGTGCCCAGCTGAAAAGCAGTTTTAAACCACAAAAGATAACATATATTTATGGTCTTTAAAGCAAGTATGTCTTACTAAGGTAAGACAATGAGTCCGTGGTAAACAGGAGGTATCTCATGGACCATGGATGTACATACTTTTTAACATTCTCTAAGCCGCTGACATAGAGTGCCTGTTTTTCTGTAGCTCAGTCCCCGGAAGTCTCCAGAGGGTTTGGTGGCCTGGAAACTGGCCATTTCAAGCCATTCCTTGCAATAGCGCCAGTTGAAAGTTTGTTTTGTTTTGTTTCGTTCTGTTCTGAGATGGGGTCTTGATTGTCTCCTGTGTAGCGCTGCGATCGTGTCTCATTGTAGCCATGCACCTCGGAATTACGGGTGTGAGCCAACAAACGAAACAAAACTTCCAACTTACAGTGACAACGACGACATAGATTACACCACTTCAGTGTCCCTTTTCTTTTTGAGACGGAGTTTCGCTCTTGTTACCCAGGCTGGAGTGCAATGGCGCGATCTCGGCTCAACGCAACCTCCGCCTCCTGGGTTCAGGCAATTCTCCTGCCTCAGCCTCCCGAGTAGCTGGGATTACAGGCACGCGCCACCATGCCCAGCTAATTTTTTGTATTTTTAGTAGAGACGGGGTTTCACCATGTTGACCAGGATGGTCTCGATCTCTTGACCTCGTGATCCACCCGCCTCGGCCTCCCAAAGTGCTGGGATTAC
>CM052652.1:146002317-146039101 GCA_028533165.1 Leontopithecus rosalia
AGCCCCAGTGTCCCTTTTTAAAAGAAAATGCTTGTAGTTCAAACATAAACCCTATGATTTTTAATATTCATAGTGTGGATAACCAAGGCAAGAAGTCAATGACATTTACAGAACACTTCTAATTTCAAATAGTCTATCCCCTTGTCTCCATAAACCGCTGGAATATCTTAGAAATCCCAATATTCCCAATCCAGATAGCTGGCCATTAAAATAAGTGCATAATCATTACAATGACTTTATTCAGAAGTCATATCAGATCAACAATAATTTTACCATGATTATTATATACTGTGTGCATACTGGCTCATATTCCTTATTTATTATTGCTGAGTTTATTTTGTGTATTTGGGCTTTGTTTTTTGAGTCATAACGTTCATGAACATCTCTTTGATAGAAATGCCTATTTGAGGCTGGGAGTGGTGGTTCACGCCTGTAATCCTAGCACTTTGGGAGGCCGAGGCAGGTGGATCATGAGGTTAGGAGATCCAGACAAGCCTGGCCAACATGGTGAAACCCTGTCTTTACTACAAATACAAAAGTTTAGCCAGGCGTGGTGGTGCATGCCTGTAGTCCCAGCTACTTGGGAGGCTGAGGCAGGAGAATCGCTTGAACCCAGAAGGCGGAGGTTGGAGTGAGTGGAGATTGTGCCACTGTACTCCACTCTGGGTGACAGAGCAAGACTTGGTCTCGAAAATAAAAAATAAATGTAATTCGATTGTGACTATAAATTCAATATAAGTTGGGTCTAACTTCCTAAGGATGACAAAATTTCCAAGCCCACTTTTACACAGTTCAAATTTAAGAGATTTTGAAATACTATTCAATTATAAAATGTTATAACAGTGTTAAAATGAGTGCAAAGGACAGAAGACAAAATGCTTTAGAGTAGCTTTCTGGAAGGAATAGCATTTGAAAAAGCTGCTAATCACATGAAAGCACACATCGGTTTTCATACTGAGTCTAAAAAGATTCAGTTCGTTTTCAGGCCTGCAGCTTCAAGGGCTGTCAAGAAGGTGTTTCTTTCTTTTTAATAAATTTTATTTTAGAGAAGCAGTCTCGCTCTGTTGCCCAGGCTGGAGTACAGTGGCAAAAGCATAACTCACTGTAGCCTTCAACCCCTGGGCTCAAGTGATCCTCCTGCCCCAGCCTCCCGTGTAGCTGGGACAACAGGTGCATGCCATCACACCTGGATAATTTTTAATTTTAATTTTTAGTAGAGATGGGCATCTTGCTGTGTTGCTCAGGTTGTCCTTGAACTCCTGAGCTCAAGTGATTTTCCTGCCTCCTGAGTTGCTGGGATTACGTGCATGAGCCACTGCACCTGTCTTGGGGAAGGCATTTCTCGAAGCTGGGCCATCCAAATGCCTGTTTCCCAGATGGTTGTGAGCAGGTTGGATTCTTCACCCACTTTCCATGCACATCCATGAGCATCATCCTCTGCTTGATCTACTTGCTTTCACGCACTTCTGCCAATTTCACCTTCTTGACTCCATCACCTCTATCTTCAAAATCCTCCAATGACTTCCCATGGCCTAAGAAAATATCTACCCTCTTAGGTTAGAGAGGTTGGCATTGCCTATCCAACAATCTTTCTTCATTTCTGTCTCAGAACACTAATTTTGTTCTAGGAAGCAATGTTCAGTTAAAAGATGACATATTCCAGTCTCCCTTGCAGCCAGCGGTGACCTATGAGATGTAAAATGTTAAAGCAAACCAAATACGGCCTGAGAAGAGCTCCATTCTTTGAGCCCTTGTGGATGAACTGCAACCTAACCCACTAGGTAGACCAATTTGAAACCCTACTTAGGAGTATGTACTGTAACAATCAATGCGTCCTGGCCAATCCCAGGGGCAGTACCTCAGCCAGTTACACACTACGGAGTGTTCAGACTGTGTTCAAATAAGGAAAACACCATGTTGTAACCAATCCAGCTACTTCCGTACCTCACTTCCGATTTCTGTACATCACTTTACTTTTTTGTGTGTATAAATTTGTTCTGACCACAAGGCATCCCTGGAGTCTCTCTGTATCTGCTGTGACTCTGAGGGCTGCCCAACTGATGAATCATTCAATGCTCAAACTCCTTTAAATTTAATTCGGCTGAAGTTTCTCTTTTTAACTATATGAAGTCACTGGGACTCCCAGATAAGCTATTTTAGCAGAGCTGACTCAGCTGGAAGGATATGACCTGGCACCCTTTCTCTCTTCCCTTCTCTGAATTGGATCCAGAACATAGACAAGACGTGAGTGTCCCAGGGTTCTCCCTGCCCACTGCACAGACAAAACCAGTTCTCTGAGACCACAGCATTGCAAGAAAGAACGACATGAAGCCAGCCACGCCATGTGGGAGATGGAGTTATTACTCAAATCAATCTCCCTGAAAGTTTGGTGGGCAAGTGAATGGGGGTGTGAAATGTGGTCCTCTTCTGAGTGAGGCCACAGAATGTTTAGCAGGTTCAGGTGAAGCCGTCATCCTCAGAAATGCAAAAAACTAAAAAGACATCTCAAAAGGCCAGTCTTAGGTTCTACAGTAGCGACATTATCCACAGGAATAATCGGGGAAGTTGAAAATCTCATGACCTCCAGATAAATGGCTGGTAATTATTTAGCGGGATCCAGGCTCCTCTTTCTCCTAATCTGGTTCTTTCATTAGCTTTCATTAGGCAGTTTAGTTTCACAAGGGCCACTATCACTTAAAGCATAAACTAAATGTCTTCCGAAGTTGTTTTGGCCCAGGCACAGGAGTGATTAAGGGCAGTTTGGAGATTAAAGGCAAGCTGAGGGTTGGTTAGTCAGATTTTTCAAGGCTATAATTTTTTCACTGTTACAATTTTTGTAAAGGCAGTTTCAAAGAAGCCTGGAGCTTCTGACGATGGAGAAGCAGCAAGAGTCTGGGTCTCTGAAGCCCTGGAGAGCTGACGTCCTGGCTTCTTTTCTGTGAGAGAATAACCCCCTAACACATTTAGTCTGCCGTATTGGGATCTCTGTGAAAGCTGCTAACCCACTTGTGAATGAATACGATTCTCACTGAAGGATCTCCAGACTTGACTCCAGTCTTCCCTTTTGTCAATCGCATTACGCATTTCTTGGTCCTAGTTTGAGTTACTCTCAAATCCAGACTCCTTCCAAATTCCCATCCAGGTTTACCACCTTGCAAATTCCAATGACCCATCTTCTACTTCCTCCCCAAGAAAGTGTACCATCCAGAACTATTGCTTCTTTGGCGAAGCACTTTTGCATAGGTTTAAGGATGTAAATTCTGATGTCAGACTGTCTGGTTCTACTTCTGACTGCCCGTGAGATCTAGAGTCAGTGTTGAGTGTAACTACCCAGCAGGTTCTCCTTGCCCACTGCCTGGACAGGCAATTTATCAAGACAGAGGAAGGGGAAAGGCAAGAGGCAGGGTCTGGAAGCAGCTCCCGTGGGATGCCACGCAAGCCACTCCACTGCTCTGAGTCACAGTGATGGAGGACTTGGATGAGATGAACTTGTCAAGTTCCTTCCAGACAAATGAATTTTAAAGACATGATAATTTGAAGATATAACAAGTCCCCAGGAAGAAAAAGCGCTTTCATAAACAATGTAATGATGGGTGTAATTCCTCCAGGGATCACAAGGTTCCAACGCTCTTCCGCTTCAGCGTTCATTCACGCATCTCCACCGATTGCAAAACCTACACCACTACCTCACCGACGCTCTTATGTCTGAACCATGCCTTTTACTTAAAGAACTCCAGGAACTGACCTTGGGAGATCACCAAGGTTGCGGAGTGTCCCAGCTTGGGACAGAATGCCAAACACTTGATTTACAGGCCTGTTGCCTTCTGCCAGACCAGCGGGGGGCCCATTACTCAGGATAAGCACAGCAACCAGATAACGACTCCTGTATACTCCACTCCTGCTGTCAACACCCGGGCTTTGCCTAATAAAAAAGCCCTAAGCTACAGGCTCTGGGCAGAGAGTCACCAGGAAATTCTCTCTCCATCTCTCTCAGTCTCTCTCCCTATCTTCTTGCCTCCCTTATGTCCAGGTACAAGCTCCAATGAGTCCTTGTCTGGAAAAACTCTTCCATCCTCATGTCAATTTCTAACATATTGAAAGCCCCAGAACCTGTGCTCAGTAACACCTCTAACACAAAGATAAGGTCAGAGCTTAAAAACAGGAGACAATTAACTTTTAGTGATGTCTTCATGGTATTTTCTTTAAAATTTCACCAATTTTCCATTTTATTGTTATCCTTTGTAATATGTACCAATTAACATAAGCTCACTTTACTCAAAATAAGTGTATTTTATAGACAGAAGTTCAGTGTCTTTTTTTGTCTTTTTAATCTGCCACGTCCTAATACAGGTGTAAAACAAAAAGCATCTGAGGCAAGTGTTAAGCAATTCAAATGTCTGTTTTGCCGAGATGGAGGATGTGCCCACGACAGAGCCCCAGGACGTCCTGACAACACATGCCCAAGGTGCTTGGGTTACTGCTTGATTTTATACATTTTAGGGGGGATGGAAATTATACGCAGACACCAATCAGTATGTATAAGGTGTACGCTGGTTCCATTGGAAAGGTGGGACAACTTGAGGGGTGGGGAGCTTTCAGGTTATAGGTGGATTCAAAGATTTTCTGATTGGTAATTGGTTGATGGGGTTAAGTTATTATCTAAATACCTAGAATCAACAGAAAGGAATGTCTGGGTTAAGATAAGGAGTTTTGGAGACCAGGGTTTTTATTACGAAGATGAAGTCTCTAAGTAGCAGGCTTCAGAGAGAAGACATGGCGAGTATTTCTTATCAGAACTCCAGGTGCCAGACTCCTAGTTAATCTCTCCTGCATCAGGAAAAGGCCAGGAAAGGGAAGGAGGATTCTCTACAAGACGCAGATTTTTCCCAAAAGAGACAGCTTTGTCAAGGCCATTTTAAAAGACGTCAAAGAAATATATTTCAGGGTGAAATACTTTTATTTCTTTCAGGGCCTGCTGTCATTTCGTGATGTATTGAATTGCTACAGAGTCTGTCTGGTCAGCCTTAAGATGTCTGTTTTAATGGCAAAGCTGGTCAGTTGTGCCTGAATTCCAAAAGAGGGCGGGTATAATGAGGCATGTCTGACCCCCTCTTCCCACGTGGCCTAAACTTGCTTTTCAGGTTTACCTTGGAATGCCCTTAGCTGACGGTGGGGAAGTCCCTTCAATTGACTAGGGGGCTTAGAACTTTATTTTTGGTTTACCCAGGGCTTCGTATACAATAAATGCTCAATAAATCCTCGGGAACAAATGAGTTGTTAAATTTCACTCCTGAATTAATACCTTTCATACAACAGACTTTAAAGTGTTAACAATGCAAATGAATCTCATGTCACTTTCATAAGCACCCTCAACCTGATTGACAGGTAGATAGTATAAACATCAAGTTGGGATACATGTTGGATACATGTCACCAAAACATGACCGTAGAGAGTTTCCTTAGGCCAGAAATCAAGTCGTGTTTGAGATTTAAGTGTACTGAGATGATTTCATTTACTTAAGTTTTTCATAATGCAATCTACGAGAAACAGGTGATCATTTGGGAGTCCAAGGTTGTCACTAATTTTCCACTTACTTTTAACTCCCTTTTAAGTAGTGATGTAAATAAGTCGTCACATTCATGGAAACTCATTCCTGTGCTTTACTTAATCACACAAAGTCTTTGCTGACTTTTAAAAAATAAAACCAATGGACACAGGGATGGGAGTACCACACACTGAGGTCTATTGGGGGAAATAGGGGAGGGACAGCGGGGGGGGGAGCAGGGGAGGGATGGCAGGGGGGAGAAATGCCAAATATGGGAGAAGGGGCAGAAGGCAGCAAAACACACTGCCACGTGTGTACCTATGCAACTATCTTGCATGTTCTGTACGTGTATCCCAAAACCTAAAATGCAATAAAAATAAAAAATAAATAAAAAAAAATAAAACCAAATGACCTGCTATTACGTGCTTACCCCTGTGGCTTCTAACATACTGTTAAACAAAAATTATGGGAGCCCATCACTTCAGACTGAGCTCCCTACACAAGGCCCCAGCCGAGCAGACAAAATCAAAACGAGTAACTCACACCAATGCCACAGAGCCGAACTGGAGCTTTAAGGAAGCAGATAGGTGCCCCAGACAGACTAGTTTTTCACTGAAAACAGGAGATTCTAGTCTACCTGAGTGAGTGTAATAAAAATGGTCCCTTTGCTTTAACCTTTACAGAAAAAAGTAATCCAAAATAGCCTGAAGTAACCTGACAAGAACCAGTCAGCATTTTTTCCTGTCGCTCTGTCTCCCTATTCCACCTTACAAAACCCACGGCTGGGCCAGTGCTCCGTGGGAATTCTCATTCTATTCTGTAGGATGAAGGCCACCCCAATTCATGAATTGCAAATAAAAGCCAATTAAATCTGTAAAGAAATTTGTCATTATTTCTGCCTTTTGACAATCCAATGGGAAAAAAGTTTAATAGTGCAAAAAGAAGTAAACCCATAAAGATAAAGAGACCTGAGGATTATGGCTGAATAGAAGAGCGATCCCAACAAATTTCCGGGAAAAGGCGAGTATGGGAAACCTGTTGACTGAGAAACAGAGAGAACAAAGCAGCTCGGATGATGCCTCCAAGTCTGACTCCAGGCCTGGAGCTGGCAGGCGTTGGAGGGAGTGGGGAATGGGCTGAAAACGGTGGGAATGACAGAATGTTTGCACAACTGCTCCCAGGGGTCTTATCTTGCATGTGCAGAATTCCCATCAGAAGCTGAGAAGCCTCTAAAGAAGCTGAATGTACAGGGAAGGGTATGTTCTCTTGAGTGGAGGTTGGTACCTCTCAAAGAAAACCTTCCTGACTGGTGCCTTCAGAGTGCTGGGGCTCAGGACACACCACCCCAAAATATGACTGGAGGAGGCCAGAACATGCTACCCCAAAATATACATGTTTGGCATATTTTGAGCTGGTTATTTCAGGAAACTGTAGACACAGGAGCCGGTTTGAAAAGCGGCCCTTTTGCAAAGAAAATCCACATCTACAAGGGAAATGTACATTATAAAACTACTGTGTCAGTAAGAAAACTGCTCTGAGTCAACGTTTATTACCTGAGAGATGTTTCATCTGCATTAGACAAGCTTCATTCACCATACATTTCCTCTCCTCACCCTCCTGTGATCTGCCTTTACTACACCCCAGAAGACCCAAGCCACCATTTCTTTCTGCAGCTCAGGATGCCAGATAAGCTGCAATCACCTGGCCCTTCCTGGATCCTCATATTTTTGTTGGACTCTGGTGTACGTATGTAATTAAACATGTTTTTTCTCCTGTTAATCTGTCTCATGTCAATTTAATTAATAGCCTGGCTAAAGGACCAAGGGTGGAGGGAAGCCATATTTTCCTTCCCTGCAAGAGTGTGTAGCAAGGGTCCCACACTTGCTCAACTGTATCATGAGGGTCCTGAGACTCCAGTTAGAAAAATGTAAGGAGGGTGCATTTACAAGGTATGCTACCAGACTCCTCGGAGGCACCAGTTACAATCCTTTCGGCCTCACCTGTCTTGTGGTCCAGCCACTGCTGCAGTGATCAACTGCCTTTTTTGCTGGTGCAATCCAGCAATGTGTGGAGCCAGGCCTTATCAGCTTGTAAGAGTTAAACACAGCCATTATTAAAAATTAAGTGATATAAACTTATAATTAAATAAATTACATTAAAAAGGAAGATAAACACTAAAAACTCATCATTCTCTATTTTATGACATTTTACTATTATTTTTGATCTTGAGCTATTTATTTGTTTATTTTTGTTTTGTTTTGTTTTTGTTTTGAGACAGGGTCTCGCTCTGTCGCCCAGGATGGAGTGCAGTGACACAATCTCAGCTCACCAGAACATCCGCCTCCAGGTTCAAGCAATCCTCCTGCCTCAGCCTCCCAAGTAGCTGGGATTACAGGCGGGTGCCACCATGCCCAGTTAATTTTTTATTTGTATTAGAGATGGGGTTTCACCACGTTGGCCAGGCTGGTCTCGAACTCCTAACCTCAGGTGATCTGCCTGCCTCAGCCTCCCCAAGTGCTGGGATTACAGGCATGAGCCACTACGCCCTGCCATTCTCTTGAGCTATTTATATCTATTGGATCTGTATGGTGAAAGCATCATCAAATGCACCTCTTTTCAAGTCATCCAGTGTCAGTATGTTGGTAGCTTGAAATCAGCTATGGTGAATATTTTTACTATAGAAATGTGAAACTAAGTAATTCAGCTTAAAGCTGTTGGAACTTTAGTCTGAGCCTTGAGAGGAATGAGGGAGGCTATGTGACCTGAATCTGCAACTTCCGCAACTTCTGCTTTTTTTCCTGTAAATAATTAAGACCAAATGGTGCCAGAGATAGGCCTCTTTAGATCCTTGTCGCTGTTCATGTGTTAATAAAGTAATCTTCTGGCCTGGCACGGTGGCTCACACCTGTAATCCCAGCACTTTGGGAGGCCAAGGCAGGTGGATCATGAGGTCAGGAGATCAAGACCATCCTGGCCAACATGGTGAAACCCTGTCTCTACTAAAAATACAAAAAAATTAGCTGGGCGTGGTGGCACACACCTGGTAGTCCCAACTACTCATGAGGCTGAGGCAGGAGAATTGCTTGAAGCCAGGAGGCGGAGATTGCAGTGAACCGAGATTGCACCACTGCCCTACAGCCTGGGCGAGAGTGTGAGACTCCGTGGCAAAAAATAAAAATAAATATATAAATAAATAATCTTCCTCGGAACGTAGCAATCTGTAACCAATCAAAGTGCTGTAAAGGCAAGTGTGGTGGCTCACACCTGCAATCTCAACACTTTGGGAGGCTGAGATGGGTGGATCACTTGAGCCCAGGAGTTTGAGACCAGCCTGGGAAACAGAAACAAAAATAAAAATTAGCGGATGTGCTGCCGCAGGTCTGTAGTCCAGCTACTTGGGAGGGTGAGGTGGGAAGAAGGCATGAGCCCGGAAGGCAGAGGCTGCAGTGAGCCAAGACTGCACCACTGCACGACGTCCTGAGCAACTCAGTGAGACCCTCTTGCATAGGAGAAAAAAGAAATCGCTGTAACATATGCAGTGGTCTCACGTGAAGTGTTGTGATCTTGCTAAAATATATCTGTCTCTGCTCTGTAGATAAAACTGTAACGTCTTCACTTCGGAATGCTGACCCCGTTTGTTGGCAGTCAGCATCCCCTGGGTGTCTATCCTCAAGCCTTGCACCCAAATAAACTCTAGACTTAATCGTATTTTCTGAACTTCGTTGTTTAAGGTAGATGCATAGGCATAGGAGAGCCAGTGGTCAAACGTTTACCAGCACTACACTGGTGCCATCCGTCAGCAGCTCCCCTCCTCCCTGGAAGCACAACTTTTCCACCCTGTTCTGAGGATCGATACTGAGTTACGGCACACCATGCAGTGCCGGAGTTAATACTTCGTGGAGCTAATTTTTGACAAGAAATGAGAGCTGGTGGATTAATTCTTGCTTCTTCCCCACCCCCCACCGCAGACCGTCCTACTTACAGCACAGCTCAGAGGACAGTCTTGTTGCATGGAGCTATTCCCCGCACTTAGCAGCAGCTGGCCCTCCTGCCTCCTGGGGTGGCTCTCCCTCCTCTTCCCGTTCTCTTACTCCTCTGCTCCGAGATGGAACGCGCTTTAACAATAGCACGTGCAGGCTTTGTGTTCTAAGGAAGTCAGGGTAAGACAGGAGCTACTGTGGAAAGTGACTGAGGTTGGGAAGAGCAGGGGATTGTATGGGAACCCGAAGCCAGCAACACCGGGGCTGTCACAAGCCCTGGCTTGAAGAGACAACAGCAGGAAGCATTTAGCAAAAACCGGATGGGGAGAAAGTCACCTCAAAAAGATCCGAGACCTTCCCTTGTGGGGCCCAGACAGGAAGGAAGCTGGGAAGGTAGGAAATAGCTGGTCCACACTCTGTCCCCTCCCTCACCTCTCTCACAGGGTGCCTCATTCACTGGACATAATTTGGAGCCAGGGGACAGAGATGGGCTGGGGTGGGGCAGGAACGGGAGAAGGGTGGCCGGAAGGGCAAATGGAAAATGTTCCTCACATTGTCCTCCAGCAAAATCTACTCATTAGCATTCCCGCTGCCAGTCACGCCTTTCCCTCAGGAGAGAGGCTGCTCAGGAGGGTACGCAATGGCACCCCGGAGACCGGAGCTGTGCGAAGAATGACAGGCGCCAAAACAAACGAAGGAAAAACGGATTCCGAAAGAAACAAAGGTAATTTAGAGAACAGAAGAGAGCTTGCAAACGATTCTATTACATCACTTCAACAAGGACAGCTTAGACAAATAAGAAAGAGTTCTCAGAAATTAAAAAAAAATGACTAGAGAAACATGAAATTCAATAGCGGGTCTAGAAGCTAACGCAGAAAAAGTTCTCCAGTGCCTCGGGCAAAACCGCAGAAAATATGAGACCATAGAGATGCATCATAGACGTTTAATTCAAAATATTAGCCCAGAAAGAGAGACCAAAAAATACTTAAGGAATAATTCTGGGGGGGGGGAGTATGTATAGAACAAAATGCCCGAGGGCTAAAAATCTGAATCTTGCAGAGGGCTAGACTTCGTCTCCCTTTATCGACAAATGGACGCTGCCTCCAGGGACTGGGTGCCACCCTGGGTGAAGCAGCTCCCTTTAGCCAAAGACCATTCCTGGAGAGGGACCTAGGGCTTCACCATCAGCAACAAGTACTTTGGGTAGCCAGGAAAGAGGCTTGGGTCCTGAAATGGGTGCATCGCAGCATCCACCACATCCGCCGCTTGAGGACCACTAGAATCCAGTTGCTGTGGATAGACGTTCATCTCTGTGGGAACAGCTCGGCCAGGACAGCGGCTGGGCATTTTTCTTGGAGAAACAGAGAACAGAAAGGATATTGACATACATTGCAATCCGAGCGACTGCATTCAGCCCTGAGGCTGTAGCTGATTCTCATCATCCCCTCTTCTATTTTACTCCATCTTCACACCCTCGCCTCGTGCCTCTGCTGGTCTAGGTGGCTTATCTGGGAGAGTGATCCAGACCTTCATCCCCACGGAGCCAGAGCCCTGACCACAGTCTTTCTCAGGCGTGGCTGCTACATTTGTTCATTTTCCATCAAAACTGGATGCCCTGGCCGATCACCTGGGGGCTGATGTATTGTTCTGCAGCAGCAGCCCTGCCTCCTCCTGGGGAACATGGATCATTTACCTGCCAGCAGGGTGACTCCTTTTCTTGCCTGCTCGTCTCTTGGCAAGAAGAACCCAAAGTGACAAGGCAGCAGCAATAGCTTACATAGGAGGACTCTTTTGGTTTCTTCCGGAAGAAACAAAGGTAATTTAGAGAACCGAAGAGAGCTTGAAAACAATTCTATTACATCAGTTCAACAAGGGCAGCATCTGGTGAATAAAAGAAACGCTTAGACAAATAGGAAAGAGTTCTTAGAAATTAAAAAACAATGACTAGAGAAACATGAAATTCAATAGCGGGTCTAAGAGCTAAAGCAGAAAAAGTCCTCCAGCTCCTTGGGCAAAACCGCAGAAAATACGAGACCATAGAGATGAGCCATAGACGTTTAATTCAAAATATTCTCCTGGAAGAAGTGTTCCCCCTCTAGGAACCGGTACCTTTTAGACTTTCGCTGTCTAATAGAACTTTCTGTGATGATGGAAATGTTCTATATCTGATCTGTCCAACATAGTAGCTAATAACTATATGTGGCTACTGAGCCCTTGAAATCTGGCTAGTGTGACACAATGAGTGAATTTTAAGGCCAGGTGTGGTGGCTCATGCCTGTAATCTCAGCACTTTGGGAGGCCAAGGCAGGAGCACTGCTTGAGCCCAGGAGTTTGAGATCAGCCTGGGCGACATAGTGACATTTTGTCTGTACAAAAACTAAAAAGAAAATAAGCCAGGCATGGCTGAGGTGGGAGGATTGCCTGAGCCTGGGAGGCTGAGGCTGCAGTGAGCTGTGATCATACCACTGCACTCCAGCCTGAGTGGCAGAGTGGGAGCCTGTCTCCATAAATAAATAAATACACACATAAAGTGAATTTTAAACTTTATTTTGATTAATTTAAATAGCTACATTGGGATAGTGGCCACTGTGTTGGCCAGTGTAGCTGTGTACCATCAGAACCTGAAGCTACAGGGTACTCTGCCCGAAATCCTCACATGGGCCACGCCTACATCCATTACTTGACTCTACCGCTATGGGATATGGCGCCATGCCATGGTCTTTGATTCAGGGCATATACCACATCCTAAAGAATGCCACCCTATTCCAGAAGGGCATCATCTCCAAGCTGGGACCTCAGCTATGCCTTCAGAAGGCTCTGGCATCACTTTCTCAGGCATCAGCCTCTGGGAGGTCCAGAGAGGACTACTCCAAGCATCCCTCCTCCGCTGCAAAGTGGGTCGCTTGGTCTGAGGTGGTGGTAAGTAAGCAGTGCTCCGTGTTGGTGGATCAAATATGTAAGATGGACTGTGGTGCTGGCCAAGGCTCTCCAGGCAGGGACGCAGAATGTGTGTTGCCTACAGGTAAGATGAATTGCTCCCCCTTCTAGAGTAAAGGAAACCAGTGTCATCCACTCGCCACCAACTCTTTCATCGGTCACTTGGAAAGGTTAGGGGCGCGGCTTTGGTTTCTGTGACTCGCAAATTGGCCAATCGGCTGTGGCAGTGGCCCGGCCTTGGTGAGTTTTGGAGTCCTTGCTGTCTGGCACATGCAGAGCCTCCACCCCTGCCACCATGTCCTTTCCCTTCATGAGCCTGTTGTGCCAGCACTGAGACAGCCGATGACAGAGGCTGGAACAGACAGCAGCTGACCGAGCCGCTCTCTCCTTGGCTGTGTCACGCTTTTTCCGGGTTGCTTGCTCTCTGGTGGATATTAACATCTGTGCCAGGATCTTCACTGGGTGCCACTTCCCTTAGACACAGCCCCATGTCTCTTCGTCAGATCTCTGCGTTCTCAACTTTCCCCCTTCCAGGCCCTGACCAACCCATCAAACCACACAAGACTGCCCAGGAGCCAGTGTGGAGTCTGATCTCAGCATACTTCTCTTTCCACACTGCCCCCTGGGAGAGCTTCCCCTCACCGCCGTCTTTCACGACCACCCTGAATGAGGAGGCAGAACATCTGCAGCCAGCATTCATTTTGCACCCACATTTCAGGCTCACTTACCCCTGCACCAAGCTCAACCTTTCCCCTCCGCTGTCAGGTGATCACAAGGGACTCTCCCATGTGCCTCTGAGTGTGACCTGAGGGAGGGGTGCTGATGTGGGGGTGACGGCCACATGGGAGTGTGGGCCACAGCTCCATCATCAAAGCATCTGTCTCCTCATGCAGCTGCCCCCCAAGTCTATGTTGTGACTCGATCCTGGTTCTTGCTCTGGAATCCAGGAGGAGGTGGGGACACAGCCTAGGGCAGGGATGCATGCGTTGTCTGGCAAGATAGAGGCTCAGCTGATCCCAGAGGGAGCTCTGGAGCTAGGACATCCGTCTGGCATCACCCTGAGTTGAGGCGAGAGGACTGGCCGTTTTACCTCCACCTGGTCCAGCATCGGCTGCAAGCTGCCTCGGAGAGGTCTGCAGCAACCTTGGCCTGGGCAGCTCCTTTTGGTTGAGCTCAGTGCCCAGAAGCTCTCAGCTGTGAGCTGTGAGCAGTGGCTCTCCCAGCGCTGGGGGTGTGAGTGCCTTGCTCCGGAAGGGGGATCTCATGCTAGAAGGCACCCAGCGCTCCCTTCACCCTCCAGGGATAGAGGCAAGATTCTATAGGCCTCCAGAAGGAAAAAAGAGGAGTTAGAAAAAAAAAATAAAATTAGAAAACAACATTTTACTTTAAAAATCCCTTCCTTTTGTAAATGTTTGCTAAAAGCATCCCTCAATCAGTTAAGGGATCAATTCGAAGACTACTGGTTGAGATAGTACAGACACTAACCCTAACCACCGCATCAAAACAAGGCGCTTTTCTAAGGGAAGCTTCCTAGGGTAGGATTTGGGTTGTCCTGTGTAACCAACTGCTCCCTGGAGTCCTCTATTCCCCCTCAAAGGAGAAAAAATAAGAAAATAAGAACAAGAAAAAGAGCAGAGCCGGTACAGAGGGAGGTTCCCTCTGAAGTGTGCAGAGCCCGCGTGGCCCACGCGAAATTGTGGGGCTCCCCGTGGATAGCCCCGAAGTGCTCTGAACACCAAGCAACGCTTCAAAGTCTTATCACAAGACAGTGACCATCATGTATAGTCAGCTTCCATTTGCTGAGTAGGAAAACGTTCCCGGGCCTGCTCTCTGCCCTGCCACACATCGGGGCGCCGGGCTGGGACTGTGGTCTGTGGGAGAAATCCGAGGGGTCCGGCTGGTGGGGAGGGGTGCGGCCGGTGGGGAAGATTCCGGCTGGTGGGGAGGGGTCCGGCCGGTGGGGAGGATTCCGGCTGCTGGGGAGGGGTCCGGCCGGTGGGGAGGGGTGCGGCCGGCGGGGAGGATTCCGGCTGGTGGGGAGAAGCCCGCAGCCTAAGGCCGCTGGTTTACTTCATGTGACTCTGGGCAACGCTCTGCAGATTTGGCCGGCTCTTCTCTTGCGCCCTCTGCTGGAGAACATCAGGAACTCTCTGTTGATGATATGTAGTGAATATTTTCGATTTGGGGGCTTTTCCAGTGAGGAATTCCAGGTGCTCTCTCCAAAGCCCAGAGCCTCCCCAAGAGGAGCAGCTGTCAGGGGACATTCTACAAGGCAGAGAGGAGAATTCTGCCTCAGTCTGTTCTCAGAGGTACCTGGGAGTCTCTCTGGTGGGTAAGAACCTGACTCTGGCATCCTCCCCCGTTGACACTGTGAGGGGTGAGGGAGGCCAGGGGGTGCAGTCCGCCTCCAACAACAGCTTGTAGTCCCAGCTACTTGGGAGGCTGAGGCAGGAGAATTGCTTGAACCCAGAAGGCGGAGGTTGCGGTGAGCCGAGATCGTGCCATTGCATTCCAGTCTGGGTAACAACAGCGAAACTCCATCTCAAAAAAAAAGAAGAAGAAAAGAAAATCTATTAATTGTCTCAGGGATTAGCTGTCTCAGGGGACAAATTCATCACCAAGTACACCACCAGGGGATTCCGCCTCTCTTCCCATCTTGTTTGAGGGCAGTAATGAGATTTTTTTCTTGAAATTGAAGGTGCTAAATATTTTATATCAAATCGAGAATGTATTATATTTCATTATTTTTTTTGAGACAGGGCCTCACTCTGCTCCCCAGGCTAAAGTGCGGTGCTCACTGCATGCCCAGTCGTGATCACCACAGCCTCGACCTTCTAGGCTCAGGTGAGGGAGGGAGGGGGGAGGAAGGAGGGCACCAGAGGAGACTGGCAGACCCTTCAGCCAACATGCAGGTCTGACCCTGCAGAGGGGCAAGGGAGAAAAGGAAGGAAGGAGAGAAACAGGAGAGGAGGGAAGGGGAGGGGAGTGGAGGGGAGGAGAGGGGAGGTGAAGAGGGAGGAAGATTTGATAGGAAAGGTTTTTGCAATGCAATCCTCAAAGAGCTGTGGCAAGTCTGATGGGGGTCAAACTTAGCCAAAATTAGGTGGGTCTCAAAGAATACACCTGCCTTAATATCCCTGCTGTTTTCAGTCATGGGCTGGGAACAGTCCATGGAAGTGTAGCCTTCGGGCATGAAGTCAGGGGCAGTGTCTGGAGCCTTTGGTCAATTACACTCGCTGCAGCAGGACACCTGAGAAGCATGTTTCATAGCTGTCACACCGCCTCAGTTAACACACCTGCACCAGCTGATACAGTTCCTTTACCTCTATGGCTGTTTCTAATTTGTATATACATTGACTAATTGCCTTTCTAACAGATTTGTTTGGACAATTAAAAGTATAACATCTACTTATCACACCCTGCTTGTCACATTGAACTAATTACTAATTACACTGTTAGAGTTTCATTTTGTTGTCTGAAACTCTAGCCATATGTATCGTTTTTAAAATGCAAATGCTCCTAAGTAGTGTTAAGTCCTCAGTTGTTTACACTTTGACAGAACCAATGTTATCTAACTGGCTCAGTCCCACTTTCCAGCTGTGGGACCTTAGGCAAGTGTGTGAACCTCTCTGAACCTCAGTTTTCTCATGGGGTGATATGGTTTGTAACTGTGTCCCCATCCAAAAATCATCTCAAATTGTAATCCCTACATGTTACAGGAGGGACCTGGTGAGAGATTGGATCATGGGGCAGTTTCCCCCATGCTGTTCTTGTGATAGTGAGTGCATTCTCATGAGATCTGATAGTTTAAAAGTTTAAAAATGTTCCCCTTCACAGGCTCTCTCTCACTCTCCTACTGTCATGTAAGACATGCCTTGCTTCCTCTTCACCTTCTGCCAGTATTGTAAGTTTCCCGAGGCCTTCCCAGCCATGCAGAACTGTGAATCAATTAAACCTTTTTTCTTTATAAATTACCCAGTCTTGGGTAGTTCTTTATAACAGTGTGAAAATGGACTAATGGAGAAAACTGGTACCAGGATAGTGGGGAACTACTATAGAAATAACCTGAAACGTGGAAGCAACTTTGGAACTGGGTAATGGGCACAGGTTGGAACAGTTTGAAGGGCTCAGAAGAAGACAGGAAAACGTTGAAAAGTCTGAAAATTCCTAGAGACTTGTGAATGGTTTTGTCCAAAATGCTGATAGTGATATGGACATTAAAGTCTGGTCCGAAATGGTCTCAGATGGAAATGAGGACTTACTGGGAAATGGAGCAAAGGTCACTCTTGGTATGCTTTGGTGAAGAGACTGGCAGCGTTTTTCCCCTGCCCTAGAGATTTGTGGAACTTTGAACTCGAGAGAGATGAGTTGGGGTATCTGGCAGAAGAAATTCCAGAAACTTTTCTGAAAGCATACAGTCATATGCATTCACAAAGATGATCTGAAATTGGAACTTATGTTTAAATGGGAAGCAGAGCATAAAAGTTTGGAAAATTTGCATCCTGACCATGTGGTAGTAAAGAAAAACCCATTTTCTATGGAGAAATTCAAAAGGCTGCAGAAATTTGCATAAGTAATCAGGAGCCAAATGTTAATCACCGAAAAAATGGGAAAAATATCTCTAGGGCATTTCAGAGGTCTTCAAGGCAGCCCCTCCCATCACAGGCCCAGGGGCCTAGGAGGGAAAAATTGTTTCATGGGCTGGGCTTAGGGTCCCTGCTCCTCTATGCATCCTTGGGACATGGCACCCTGTATCCCAGCTGCTCCAGCTCTAGCCATGGCTAAAAGGGGCCAAGGTATAGCTCAGGCTTTTGCTTCAGAGGGTGCAAGTTCCAAGCACTGGCAGCCTGCATGTGGTGTTGGGCCTATGGTTGTGCAGAAGATAAGAGTTGAGGTTTGGGAACTTCTACCTAGATTTCAGAAGATGTAAGAAAATGCTTAGATATCCAGGCAGAAGTCTGCTGCAGGGGCAGAGCCCTCATAGAGAACCTCTGCTAGGGCAATGCAAAGGGGAAATAGTTGGAACCCCCATACAGAGTCCCCACTGGGGCACTGCCTAGTGGAGCTGTGAGAAGTGGTTCACCATATTCCAGAACCCAGAATGGTAGATCCACTGGCAGCTTGCACCAAGCACTCGGAAAAGCCATAGACACTCAATGCCAGCGTGTGAAAGCAGCCACGCAGGCTGAACCTGCAGAGCCACAGGGATGGAACTGCTCACGGCTGTGGGAGCCCACTCCTCATGTTAGCATGACCTGGGTTTGAGACATTGATTCAAAGGAGATTATTTTAGAACTTTAAGATTTAATGATTGGCCTCCTGGGTTTCCGACTTGCATGGGGCTTGTAGCCCCTTAGTTTTAGCCAAGTTCTCCCCTTTGGAACAAGATAATTTATCCAATGCCTGTACCCCCATTATATCCTGGAAATAGCTGTTTTGTTTTTGGTTTTACAGGCTCATGGACAGAAGGGACTTGCCTTGTCTCAGATGAGACTTTGGACTTGGAATGAGTTGAGACTTTGGGATACTGTTTGGAAGGGATGATGGGTTTTGCAAAGTGAAAAGGACATGAAATTTGGGAGGGGCTAGGGACAGAATGATATTTGGTTCTGTGTCCCCACCCAAATCTCATCTCAAATCATAATCCTCACATGTCACGGGAGGGACCAGATGGGAGGTGACTGGATCATGGGGGAAGATTTCCCCCATACTGTTCTTGTGATAATTAGTGCATTCTTATGAGATCTGATGGTTTAAAGAGTGTGGCGGTTCCCCCTTCATGCTGTCTCTGCTGCCACCATGTAAAATGTGCCTTACTTCCCCAACTCCTTTCACAATGATTATAAGTTTCCTGATGCCTCTCCAGCCATGTGTAACTGAGTCAATTAAACCTCTTTTCTTTATAAATTACCCAGTCTTAGGCAGTTCTTTATAGCAGTGTGAAAACGGACTAATACCCAGGGTCATGGAGAGCATTAAGGAAGATAATACATGACAAAATCATTCAGGACATAGGAGTAGGCAAGGACTTCATGACTAAAACACCAAAAGCATTGGCAACAAAAGCCAAAATAGACAAATGGGATCTAACTAAACTCCAGAGCTTCAGTACAGCAAAAGAAACAGTCATTAGAGTGAACCAGCCACCAATAGAATGGGAAAAATTTTTTGCAATCTACCCATCTGACAAATGGCTAAAATCCAGAATCTACAAAGAACTAAAACAGATTTACAAGAAAAAAAAAACCATTCAAAAGTGGATGAAGGACATGAACAGACACGTTTCAAAAGAAGACATTTATGAGGCCAACAAACATATGAAAAAATGCTCATCATCACTGGTCATTAGAGAAATGCAAATCAAAACCACATTGAGACACTACCTCATGCCAGGTAGAATGGCAATCATTTAAAAATCTGGAGACAACAGATGCTGGAGAGGATGTGGAGAAATAGGAACACTTTTCTACTGTTGGTGGGAGTACAAATTAGTTCAACCATTGTGGAAGACAGTGTGGCGATTCCTCAAGGATCTAGAAATAGAAATTCCATTTGACCCAGCAATCCCATTACTGGATATATATCCAAAGAATTATAAATCGTTCTATTATAAAGGCACATGCACACATATGTTCATTGCGGCACTGTTTACAATAGCAAAGACCTGGAACCAACTCAAATGCCCATCATTGATAGACTGGACAAGAAAAATGTGGCACATATACACCGTGGAATACTATGCAGCCATAAAAAATGATGAGTTTGTGTCCTTTGTAGGGACATGAATGAATCTGGAAACCATCATTCTCAGCAAATTGACACAAGAACAAAAAATCAAACACCGCAAGTTCTCACTCATAGGTGGTTGTTGAACAATGAAAACACATGGACGCAGGGAGGGGAGCATCACACACTGGGGTCTGTTGTGGGGGAATAGGGGAGGGACAGCAGGGGTTAGGGGGTTGGGGAGGGATAGCATGGGGAGAAATGCCAGATATAGGTGATGGGGGGATGGAGGCAGCAAACCACATTGCCATGTATGTACCTATGCAACAATCCTGCATGTTCTGCACATGTACTCCAGAACCTAAAGTATAATTATATATATGTATGAGAAGTTCTGGTCATGTAGTCAATCCTGAGTACCCTGTCTTCCTTCCTTCCTTTCTCCCTCCTTCCTTCTTTCCTTCCCTTCTTTCCTTCCTTTCTGCCTTCCTTCCCTCCCTGCCTTCCCTCCCTCCCTTCCCTCTCTCTCTTTCCTTCCTTCCTGCTTGCTTGCTTTTCTTACTTTCTTGCTTTCTTTCTCCCTTCCCTTCCCTTCCTTCCTTCCTCTCTCTCTCTTCCTTCCTTCCTTTTTTTTTTTTTCAGAGTCTCACTCTATTACTCAGGCTGGAGTGCAGTGGTACAATCTTGGCTCTCTGCAGTTTCAGCCTCCGAGGCTTAGGGGATCCTCCCACCTCAGCTGCTCAAGTAGCTGGGACTACAGGCACATACCACTACATCTGCTAATTTTGGTATTTTTTGCAGAGATGGGGTTTTGCCAGTTTTTCCAGGCTGGTTTCGAACTCCTGGGCTCAAGCAATCTGCCTGCCTCGGCCTCTCAAAGTGCTGGGATTAGGAGCAGGAGCCACCACACCCAGCCCCCAGTTCATGGTTTTCTCTTCTCTTTTCTTTGCTTCCCATCTCTGCATCCTATAGCCTGCTCCTTGCCGACATTGCTTTCCTCCCGACACTGAGATACACTGAAGCAGGGGAATCCGTTACGATTCAAAGAGAAACGAAAATGGGAAAGGACATTTTAGTAGATGAGACATTGTTCTATTCCTGTGAATAGAACACTCAGAGTTTACTGAGGCAAGGGCCTACTATGAAAAGCATTTTACAGGTTATCTCGTTATGAACAAATGTTGACTATCATTATGAGATAAGCTGGTTTTTAGGTTGGGGAGGGTTCTGCAGAGAACTTGAAACTCGTCCCCTGGAGAGCAGTGGTGGAGTCGGGGGGTGGACGGAGCCTTAGAAAACATCCTGTACGTGGGCGCTCAGTTCATATGTGGTGACCGAGAAGAGGCAGGAGAGGGGTAAATAAAACAGAGACGGAGGCCCCTGAAAGTGAACGCATGAGTCACAGTGCTGCCTGGTGTCTGGACGGCATTTATCCCGACTGGAGACGCAGGCTCCTTATTAAGTGGAGGACCACGCGCTGCACCCTCCTGGCCCCCTCTCAGTGCCCGGTCCGCTGAGCCTTGAGTGCCCGGAGAACCACATGCTGCACCCTCCTGGCCCCCTCTCAGTGCCTGCTCCGCTGAGCCTTGAGTGCCCGGAGGACCACGCGCTGCACCCTCCTGGCCCCCTCTCAGTGCCCGCTCCACTGAACCTTGAGTGCCTGGAGGACCATGCGCTGCACCCATCATTCTTTGAAGATAATGGACTTTGGCTAAAGAGCCTGCCTGTGTGTGCCTCTCGGAGAAATCCAAATGCCCCTCAGAACATTTTCAAAATGTCACAAGAGAGTCCTTTCAAGAACCTCTGGGTGGCCAGGCATGGTGGCTCGCACCTGTAATTCCAGCACTTTGAGAAGCCAAGACAGGTGGATCATTTGAGGTCAGAAGTTTGAGACCAGCCTGGCCAACATGGTGAAACCCTGTCTCTACTAAAACTACCAAAAAAATGGCAGGGTTTTGGGGTGGGTGCCTGTAATCCTAGCTACTTGGGAGGCTGAGGCAGGAGAATTGCTTGAGCCTGGGAGGTGGAGGTTGCAGTGAGCCGAGATCGCGCCACTGCACTCCAGCCTGGGCAACAAAGTAAAACTCCTTCTCAATAAATAAATAAATAAAGGCACACACAGAAAAAAACAAACCAAAAACAGCCCTGGATTATTAAAAGGGTTGGGTTTGCAAGATTTTGCTTACAGAGAAAAACTGCAGGAAGCTAGGTTGTATGCAGGAAGGTCTACCTAACTGATCTGTGGAAAAAGTGGCATTTCATTGCTGATCTGTTTTTCTATGGGGTGGGTGGTGGCTTTGCCTGAAGCCAGCCATCCTCCTCCGTCTTGTCCCTCTTGTGGCTAGTGACCAGCATTTTCAAGAAAGCTTGCCTGGATTGGGAGCCAAAGAGCCACAAGGAGCGGGAGGCAGGTTGTAGAGCCACAGCAGGGCCAGCGGTCCTCATCCCACGGGTGTGCCGCCTCAGCGCTGGAGGACTTTTGTTAGTCTCAGAAGACCTCCCTGTGCACATCCCAAAGGTTGTAAATGCCGGAGAATTAGGGCCCCAGCTCCCTGCTCCTCAGGTGGGCTCATTCTGGGGAGACTGTCCCAAGCTACTCCCCAGAACATTCCCCCAGGACTGTGCCCAGTGGTCCACAGTGAGGTGGCTTCATGACCATACCTTTTGGTGGCCAAGTTCTCGCCTCGGCCTCACTTCTTCACCCACCTCACTCTGTATCCCCCCATATTCTCTACACCCCCAAATGAACCATTTGCACCCAAATGCTTGTAGCTAGGGAATACAAGCTAAGACACACACTGACGCAGTCATGGAGACCTGTGTGAAGATTCAGTTCTGGGTCTGACACCCTGGGACGTGACAGGTGCAGGGTGTGTGCAGTGAGGCGCGCCAGGCACTGCAGGGGAGCCACGCCACAGTCCCAGCTTTCCTGCGCTTGAGTGTGTAGCCCTGACTACGTCCTTTACAATCCCCTGCTGGGACCTGAGCTCACTGACCACAGACAAATGATGATGACAAAGTGAGGGAGAGCTGTGGGGATCGCTCCCATGTGAGGCCCCTAGGAAATGGGCCTCGCCATACGGTGAGCTTGAGCCCGGACACAGATCCCCGGTTGGGGGAGTTGAGCTGAGGGAAAGCAGGAACCGAGAGAGGGACTATGCTATTCAAAATAATTAACAGACATTACTTTATGGATATGAGGACTTGGGAGGCATTGTGTCCACTTTCGGCTCCTTATGGTTTATTGCTTCATTGTGTTCATTTTGGATCCTTGCTACACTTGTAAAATATTAACTTTAGTATTTACAATTGTTAAGTACTTACTGGGCGTAACTTACTGGGCATAACTTACTTACTGGGTGTAACTTAGTGGGCTTAACTTGCTTACCTTGTGACCTAAGTATTTTGATCCGATGTAAACAACATTAAGCAGAAAAGTATATAATGGAACGTATTGCAAAAATAAAATTGCTGCATGGACATAGCTCAGGTGGCCCTCCAGACCTCGCTCTTTTCTTTCTCCTTTTTTCTGGTGCACGCTCTCTTCCAGGTTTGGGACCCTCTCCCTGGACGAGATTCCCGGGCTCGTGTTCAGTTCACAACAACAAAGGCCCTGGTGGGGGGCCAGACACCTTTGCAGCTGTCCATCACTATATCTGACTGAGATGGGAATAAGAGAGGAAGCCTAGGACAGGCAGAGTCTGGGCAGGCATGAAAAACTGCCGAAGCCTTTGAGCAAGTCGAGGGGTGATTGGATCTGAACGTTGAAAAGATATCATGGACAATGGAGTAGATGGGTGGAAGGGCCAGCGGGAAGAGGGGAGAGGCATCACCCATCGAGAAGGCCTCCTGGAGCTTAGACCAGGGAGCCAGGAGTAGAGGAAAACAATGGGTGGGTCCAAGACACCCTGAAGCAGTCAAATCAATGAAAGTTGCTGGTGACTTGAAGCTGGGGGTGGGCAGAGGGAGATATCTACACAAGATGACATCAAGTTTCTGTGTTACAACACATAAAGACCATTAGAAGAAATCGGGCTGGGAGAGATGATCGTGAATTCCATTTTGTCATTTTGAATTTGAGATGCCTTTAAAACTTTCCAGTGGAGAATCAAATGCACTGCTGGTTCCACTGATGTGGATGGGCCAGAGTAGAGACACACATTTTGCATTTGTGACTGAGGATGGTGACTTGAGCTGAAGATGGTGAGGAGACTCCCCAAGTGGGTCTCTGGACCACCAGCCAAGGCAGCATTACCTGGAAAGTTGTTTGAAGTGTAGAATCTCTGGCTCCATCCTGTCTGAGACCTACTGAATCAGACACTCTGGGGATGGGGCCTGCAGACCCTGTTAACACACCCTCCAGGGCGTTTGCACGCACAGGAAAGCTTGAAACTCACTGACCTCAGGCAGTGAGTCTCAAGCCTTGCTTCATACTAGAATTACCTGGGGAACTTCTAAAATCCCAATGACAAATTCAGCTAGGTGTGGTGGCACATGCCTATAGTCCCAGCAACTTGGCAGGCTAAAGTGAGGAGAATCTCTTGAGCTCCAGGCTGCAGTGACCTGTGATCACACCACTGTACTCCAGCTTGAGTGACAGAGCAAGATCTTGTCTCTAAATAAATAAACATAAAAATAAAAATAAGGCCGGGTGCGGTGGCTCACACCTGTAATCCCAACACTTTGGGAGGCTGAGTTGGGTGGATCACCTGAGGTCAGGAGTTCAAGACCAGCCTGGCTAACAAGGTGAAACCCTGTCTTTATAAAAATACAAAAATTAGCTGGGTATGATGCCAGGTGCCTGTAATCTCAGCTACTCAGGAGGCTGAGGTAGGAAAATCGCTTGAACCCAGGAGGTGGAGGTTGCAGTGAGCCGAGATCGCACCATTGCACTCCAGCCTGGGCGACAGAGTGAGACTCAGTCTCAAAATAAAAAATAATAATAATCAAATCAAATCAAATTAAAAATAAAATAAATTCCCAATGCCCATCCAGTACCACTACATCAAAATCTCCAGGGAGGGCAACAAACTCATCCTCATTTGTCCAGGCCAGGCTGGTACCTGCCTAGTCTAGCACTGAAAGTTCCTCATCCCAGGACACCCCTCGGACCTGGACACTCTGGATCCAGCCATCAGAAGCTTTTGGAAATTCCCAGGGGTTCCACCTGTTCAGCAGCATTTGAGAAACTGTTCCTTCAGGGTTAGTTCATCCTGCCTGAATGTAAGAGCTGCCTGGAGAGCTTTAAAAAGATACTGCATGTTACCTAGACAAAATATTTTTTTTTTTGAGATGGAGTTGTGCAGGCTGGAGTGCAATGGCAAGATCTAGGCTCACAATAACCTCCGCCTCCCAGGTTCAAGCGATTCTCCTGCCTCAGCCTCCCAAGTAGCTGGGATTACAGGCATGTGTCACCACACCCAGCTAACTTTGTAATTTTAGGAGAGACAAGGTTTCTCCGTGTTGGTCAGGCTGGTGTCAAACTCTGGACCTCAGGTGATCTGCCCACCTTGGCCTCCCATAGTGTTGGGATTACAGGCGTGAGCGGCCGTGCTGGGCATTGTCTTGCAGTTCTATATTAGTGTGCTTTTTTAGTGTAATTTCTTAACATCAGTTTATTGTGTCTATTGGTTTTACTTATGCGTTATAATTTTAGATTATTTAGAATTGTTTGTATACTTTAAGTTAATGTGGGGTTTAACTAAAAGATAAATTAGCCATATGTATATCACAAATAAATAAATAAATAAATAAATAAATAAATAAATTAAAAAGATACTGCTTTTCCCTGGATCCCTTTTTCAGAGATTCTGACTTGCCTGGCCTGGGATGGGGCCCAGGTACCACAAGATGATAAAAGGCCCCGGGCGATTCTCATCACAGACCCTCGGACATAGGGAGAGAGTAACAAGTGTAAAGAAAAACGCCCACCAGATTATGGCCAGGGAGAGAAGGAGGAGACTTCCAAAGGATGGAGAAGTGGCCAGAGGAGCAGGAGGAGAGCAGGGGCCGGGGCCCTCGGCAGCCGAGGGGAGATACTGCTGGAAAGTCTCGATTGAGGCTTGTAAAATGTGCATTGGATTGAGCTGTACCAACGCAGGGCACGGAAGACAAATAGGAGGGCTGAAGTGTGAAGGGAAGGTGAGTAAACCAAGAGCCGGAGGCCGCTGTTTCCAAAAGCCACGTGGTGAGGAGGGAAACGGATGAGGCCGTCCCTGGAGGAGTCATCTTATGTCCGTTTGTTTTTTCCCCCACTTCTTTTCCTTTCTGTTTGCTTCTTTCTTTTTCGATGGCCACACATTTCTTGTATTTTCAGGGGAAGAAAAAGTGTTAAAAATGACCCTCTTGTTACGCTCCAAACATTTAAAATGTGGTGAATCTACTTATGCAACTGCATTATTTTTGTTTAAGAGCAGAGAGCAGAGGATTAATTCCAACCGATTGGCACACATGACTGGTCGTAAGTCACATGTTACTCAGAGCCAAAGCCAGGAGTGAAATCTGGAGCCACACGGCTCTCCTGCACACCCTGCCTGCTCCCCAAAGGGGCTCTGAGGTTTGGACTGCAGGAGGTGGCCACTGCTGATGTCACGCTTATTTCAGAAACCAAGAGTGGCCTATCTTAGTGCCAGTGGGGAAGGCTCCGGGTTCATTTGGCTGGGTTGCATAGGCATTGTTCCATTAGCAATCAATCACCGGGGCCCAGAGAGTTAGGAGAGGCTGGTGAAGAACCAGCTGTCTCTCTTAAGGTCTGATTGCCGATCATTCGAGAACCTGCTCATTCTGTTAAACCTTTCATCCCCTTCATGCTACTTGTTTACTAGAGAATATGGGAAGCTATCAGTTCACTGATAATATTTCTTGGGTTTTTTTTTTCTTTTTCTTAGAAGAGCAAATACAGGGTTCTCCAAGCTGCCCTGTTTGTCTGAGAATAGGTTATTAAGCTGGTTAGGGGTTTCACCTAAATGCATGCAACTGTGTAAGTTACCTGCAGGGACTTTAAGTGTGCTTTTCTCATTTTCCTTTTCTCTCCTCTTCCACCTCGCCATCTCTCTTTATTTTCCTTTCCTTTATTTATGACAAAAGAGGATAATTGAGTTTAAAAGGGGAGGATGAGAATGATTAACCTTTGAAGGGCTTTGCAAACTATGTGTATAGTAGCTAAGTGAGCCACCCAGGTCTGCAGGCCTCTGGAATGGCTTTTCAAACACACGTTGACAGTTCCCTGACTACCTGTATTCACCAATGTCCCTGAAGCAGTCCTTGCTAATGATAAATCGCTGCTTCTCATGAACCTGTTGTCTGTCATCTGGGGACATTTCCATGTTAAATATTTATTTGCATATGTAAAAACCCCGTAAGAGCCCATTAATTACCGTGGCGCTCCTGAAGGGTGACGTCGGGAGGTTTCATCAGCGGGGCTGTTAACCCTGTCCGCAAACACACACGTACCCATCACGTTTACCTGTTTAGCTTAAACTATAATTACTGGACAGTCAGATGGCTGACAAGTATAGGTACCAATTATTCGAACGAGACCCCGCTGCTCAGAGGTACCCAGTTATTTTTAGCTCCTTGGCTGTTACTTCATTTCATATTCACAATCAACGCAAGCAACTTGTGTCCGATGAACTGGTTTATCAAGTGCTTTTCTTGATAATATTGGAAATCTTGAGAAGTGCTACTTCCACACGTGAAGCAACATTTCAAATACATGGATTTTCGAATGAAGTCTAAGTGACCTACTGGATCTCCTGGAAGACAATATAGCCAATGCTTCACTTGGAGATGGCGAGGCCGGCAGATGGCAGTGTGGGCCAGAAAATAAAAATCTCCGCTTCACAGTAACAGATCCTGCTTTTGGGTAAGACAGGCCAGGTTTACTTACTACCACCCTTGAAGAGCTTTCGAATTTAAAGGCCTTTCAGTTGTCCGTGCAGAAGGACTTCTGAAAAGGGACTCAGGAGAGCCATGTGGTGTGCTGGGCTGTCAGGTTTGGCTCATGAGGACTCAACCAGCTCATTTAGTTTCTGGTTCTCTCACTCCCTTCCTGACAACTTTGCTGTTGTTTTTTGCTTTAACCCAGAGATGTATGGCACGTTTATTTTAACGCAGTGGAAAAAAAAATCTTCAATTTAAAGACAGTTTACATTAATTTTTTTATGCTCTTCTTTAAATCTTGCTTTCCAGGTGGTTTAAATTAAAATTAGGGTCATATGATTTTAAAAAATATATTCATCTTTGACTCCCTGTCCTTGGTAACAGGGCTACTTAGATGTAAGTAAAAGGCGGGGCTTGATGGTTCATGCCTGTAATCCCAGCACTTTGTGGGACTGACATGGGCAGAGCACCTGAGGTCAGGAGTTTGAGACAGGTCTGGCCAACATGGCGAAACCCATTTTTACAAAAATTAGCTGGGCGCGGTGGTGCATGCCTGTAATCCCAGCTACTGGGGAGGCTGAGGCAGGAGAATCACTTGAACCCGGGAGGCAGAGGTTGCAGTGAGCTGAGATGGTGCCACTGCACTCCAGCCTGGGCAACAGAGCAAGACTCCATCTAAAAAAAAAAAGAGAGAGAGATGTAAGTAAAAGACTATTGAGTCCTTTCAGGAAACATCATAAGAATCCCATTTTAACAGCAATTCTGGTAGAAAGCATAAACATATAATGGAAATAAAAGTGAAATGATAAGTTGAACATATCATCCTGATTATCAACGTTAATTACTGTCCCTTAGCTTCAACTCACTTTATTCAACTGAGAATAATATACATGAAAATGCAAAGTACAAACGCTCTCCTCTTTTCTTCCTCTCTTGGGTGCATTTTCGTTTCTTTGTCCCATTAATCTACTGAAAAAAAAAAGTAGTATTTAACCCACGGTACTATAAGTGTTACAGTTTCAGATACTGTTGTTAAACTTGTTTAACTCAGAATCTTGAGTAAATGATAGTAAATGACAGAGCTGGCTTTTATACAGAATGTCTCCATCCCTGGATTAGTCAGATTCTCAAGAAAAAAAACCCAGAACAAATAGGATGTATATAGACAGAGAGATTTATTTTTTTATTTTTCATTTATTTTTATTTTTATTTATTTATTTTTTTAAAGACGGGGTTTCACCATGTTGGCCAGGCTGGTCTTGAACTCCTGACCTCAGGTGATCCCCCCGCCTCGGCCTCCCAAAGTGCTGCGATTACAGGCATGAGCCACCGCGCCTGGCCCGAGAGATTTCTTTTAATGAATTGGCTTAAAATCTTCAGGCTAGGCCACCGAGCTGGAGACCCAGGGAAGAGTCAAAGACTGTGCTGGCTGAATCCTTCCTGGTTGGAGAATCAGTCTTTCTCCCTTAAGGCCTTCGACTGACTGGATGAGGCCCACCCACATTTTGGAGGGTAATCTGTGTTACTCAAAGTCCACTGATTTAAATGTTAATCTAGTTTAAAAATACTTTCACGGAAATGTCTAGAATAATGTTTGACCAATTACCTGGACACCATGGCCCTGCCGAATTCACACATAAAATCAGCCATCACAACTCCTAGCGTTTCTCTTGAAAATATTTCCTGAATGCATGGATAGAGCTTGGGATGGGCAGGCCCTTTCCATAGTCTCTCACTCGCAGCCAAGAAACGTTGAGAGCACAGGACTCTGGGCTGGGAGGTGGGGCCCCGAGCTGTGGTCCTGTCGGCTGCTGACGCTAGTGTGGCTTTGGGGGACAAGGCCTCCAGGCAGTGGTTTCCTCGATCCAGACGTGAGATCTGGAGAGGGCTGGATGTCCTCCTACACAGGGCCATGACCTACTGAATGTCATGACCATAGGACAGAGATGACTCAGGAAGTGTATTAGTTGGGCCAGAAGGTTTCAATCCTAAGTCAGCTCCAGGAGGACAGTGGGGGATGGAAGAGGGGGTGTGGCGATTGAGGCAGAGCTCCTCATTGTGGGTTGGGAGTTGCTATCGTTTGGATGCTCACTCCCCCCAAACCTCATGTTGACATTTGATCCAATGTTGGAGGTGGAGCTTAGTGGGAGGCCTTTGGGTCATGGTGGCCGATCCCTCATGAATGGATTAATGTCCTATCTGGAGCCAAGCGAGTGAATTCTCACTCTAATAGTTCCCATGGGAGCTGGTTGTTAGAAGGAGCCTGGCACCACCTCCTCTGCCTCTTGCTTCATCTCTGCCATGTGATTGCTGGATACTGACGCCCCTCACCTTTCAGCACAGGGGGAAGCAGCCTGAGGCTCTCACCAGAAGCAGATGTTGGCTCCATGCGTCTTGCACAGCGTGCAGAACCATGAGCCAAATAAATCTCTTTTCTTTATAAATTACTCATCCTGTCTCAGGTATTCCTTTACAGGAATACAGAGGAGCAAAGGCCAGAGTCTGACCCAGAATTTGGGTTAGGTTCTATCCTATCTTTTTTATTTTGAAATAGGGTCTCACTCTGTCACCCAGACTGGAGTGCAGTGGCACAATTTCAGTTCAGTGAAATGTCTTACCCCAGGTTCAACTGATTCTCCCGCCTCAGCCTTCTGAGTAGCTGGGACCACAGCCACCTGCCACCACGCCCAGCTAATTTTTTATTTTTTGGTAGAGACGAAGTTTCACCACGTTAGGCAGGCTGGCCTCCAACTCCTGAACTCAAGTGATTCACCAGGCTTGGCCTCCCAAAGTGCTGGGATTACAGGCATGAGCCGCCATACCTGGCCTATCCTATCTTTTAAAGGACAAAGATTGCTATGGGTTGAGGCTCTGGTAAATTACTTGCAAAAATGGGTGCCGTGATTCCTCTCCCTGTATCCCTGCCTGTTTCAGTGTAACTTTGCTGCTCCTCCCTTTGAAAGGTGGAATCTACTTTCCTGTCCTTGAATTTGCCTGATCATGTGATTTGCTGTGGTCGAGAGAATGTGGAGGGAGCAACGGCATGCTGAGCTTACATCTCATGCCTGTTCTGTCCCTCTCAAAACCCTATGCAACTATCATGTGAATAAGCCTGGGTAGCTGCTGGAAGGCAAGGGACATGTGGCCCAGGTACCCCTGTTGTTCTGGTCACCAGTGCCACCCAGCTGATGGGCACCTGACTCCAGATGACTGAGCGAGACTAGCTAAGACCCTGAGAACTACCCAGTTGAGTTAAATTGCCAGCCTGGAGAATAGTAGGCTAAATGAATGGCTATTGTTTTAAGCCATGAACTAAGATGTGATTTGTTGAGCAGCAAAAGCAAAAACAAAAACGGCTAAACTACAGTTCTAGTGGGAGGTTTCTTCATCCAGAGCCTTGCTGCTGGGAATAGCTCCAGTGACTGGATAGGCTGCCCCTACCACTAGCTACGGCTGAATGTAATTGGCACAATTACATTCATATTCAAATGAGATAATGAAAATATTTTTCTTGCCCTTAATAGCATCTTTAATTATCTAGGAGCTCCCAGGATCAAAGAGTGCACACCGTAAGGCCACAGGTCTGTTTTTGTGGTCTAGTGATGCTTAAATCATTGCATCCTCTTGGGAAATGCACCCTTGCTTGGAAATTTCACTTAGACAACTCCTTGTTAACATCCCTTGTTAGAAGCCCTGTCTTAAGTTTCTTAAATGAATCTACTTCTTGACCCACCCCAAGCCCAAAGTCTCCAGTCCTGGTTTAGGTCCCAGACCATCCCCTATGGGAGGTGGATGGAATAACCTGCCTTAATAACCCAACTTCTGTTTTAAGTCACCCCCGTCAGACCTCGGCTCTAAAGCTGCTTCAGTACCAGTTAGAGTCAAGAGCAAGAGTCCCTATGTCAGGGGTCCTCAGTCTATGGTACCAGGGATACTGGTCCGTGGTCTGTTAGGAACCAGGCTGCACAGCAGGAGGTGAGTGGCAGGTGAGCAAGGGAAGCTCCATCTGTATTTGCAGCCACTCCCCGTCCTCACATTACCACCTGCCCCACCTCCCATCAGATCAGCAGTGGCATTCGATTCTCATAAGAGCGTGAACCCTATTGTGAACTGCACATGCAAGGGTTGTAGGTTGAGCTCCTTATGAGAATCTAATGCTTGATGATTGGTCACGGTTTCCCTTCACCCCCAGATGGAACCACCTAATTGCAGGAAAACTAGTTCTACATTATGGGGAGTTGTATAATTAATTCATTACATATTACAATGTAATAATAGAAATAAAGTGCACAATACATGTAATGCACTTGAATCATTCCCAAACCATTCCCCTCCCACCCGGTTGGTGGAAAAATTATCTTCTATGAAGCTGTCCCTGGTGCCAAAAAGGCTGAGTACTGCTGATCTAAGTGATACATTCGAGGCACCTGTATTTCCACAGCACGGGTCTCCTGTCTCACTGTCAATCCAGCCATGAGACTAGACCTTCATTCCAGCTTCATATTCAAGTCCCATGGGGCCTGGAGTCCAGTTCTGCCCACTTCCCATGTGCCTGGATTCCTGACCGTGAACCCCACCCTCCAGGTGGCATCCTGTGCTCTCTTCCCTCCTCCTTCAGTAATTAGTGTTCTGGACATTAAATCACTTCACCACACTGAGGTCTGTGACTCTGGAAGTGGAGAACAGCTCATTCAAATCACTCGCTGAGGCTCTCAAAGCTCAGGGAACTTTTATTTCCTCTCAGTAAATAAAAAGTGGATGGTGGTTTGGGCACATTTTCCTGAACAAACTCTGCCCCCAGGATAACATGCCACTTTCTGGTATTTCCACTGGAACAGTTTTGTAATACACAGAAAACTGTTCACATGAGATTATCTGAGTTTTATGATCATCCTATGAGATATATAGGGTATAGGATAGTTATCAATTTTCTCCTTTTACAGGTGGGGAAACTGAGGGTTGAGATCACATGACTTGTAACTGATAGCTCTGGGAACTGAACTCCGCTCTCCTGATTCCAAACCCCATCTTTCTTTGAGTGAGAGAAGAATGTGAGCTCCTGGCGGAGTCCACAACCTCAAACACCCGTTTATTCTCCCTTCAAACCGGCTGCCGAGATGTCATGGTGAGAGAGGGGACTCATCAGAGCGCTGTTACCTCTGGATCAAATAAGTCTTAGAAGAAACATATGACTGTTGACAAGAATGTATCACAAGAAATGGAAAACAATGACTGGTCCTGCTAAAGGTGTGGAAAGAGACAAGAGAGCGTCCTGTCGGAGGAGCTCATGCTGCAGCTGGCGAGGGAAGCATCAGCTCGCTGGAAAGAGCCAGGTAACTAGCTGAGGAGTAAGCGGGTCTTCGCCTCAGTTGCAGGTCAGTATCATATCCCAGGGAAGAGAGGGAAGGGTGAACTTGTCGGGATGTTTCGTGGTGGAGCTGAGGCTTCAGAGGACTGGGGACTGTGCCTGACAACGTCCTTTTCTCGTAAAATTTTACACACTGAAGAAATGATCTGGAAAAACAACCACATCTCATTCCTATTTTCTAAAAAATTTGTTTATTTTACTTTAGGTGCATACTATAGCTGGCATTTCTCCCCATGTTATCCCTCTTCTCCTCCCCTCCCTCCACCTCCCCCGCTGTCTCTCCTACCCACCCCAACTGCCCCCAGTGTGTGATGCTCCTCTCCCTGAGTCCACGTGTTCTCACTGTTCAACAGCCACCTGTGAGTGAGAACGTGCAGTGTTTGGTTTTCTGTTCCTGTGTTAGTTTGCTGAGCATGATGGTTTCCAGATTCATCCAAGTCCCTACAAAGGACACGAACACATTGTTTTTTTATGGCTGCGTAGTATTCCATGGTGTATGTATGCCACATTTTCTTTGTCTAGTCTAGCATTGATGGGCATTTGGGTGGGTTCCAGGTCTTTGCTATTGTACACAGTGCTGCAATGAACATATTGTGTGCATGTGTCTTTATAGCAGAACGATTTATAGTCCTTTGGATATATACCCAGTAATGGGATTGCTGGGCCAAATGGAATTTCTATTTCTAGGTCCTTGAGGAAGAGCCACACTCATTTCTATTTTGTGATGGACAGCAGTGTACTCCCTTCCTCTGCCATTTTCTGGACTTTGCTTTCAAATGCTTTAATGGAGCCTTTTTGCTGTATCTATCTAAATTCACGTCTAGACATAGTACTTTTTTAGCTTCCTCCAACCCCCACCCCAACCACCAAAAGAAACCATCATCCGTAAATATCTGGGTCATTTTGTAAAGTTAGGAGCAAGGTCTGGAGCACAAGGAACCCTCAGACCCCCAGAGTTTGGAAGAGAGGCTACAGGCTTGTGCCCAGAGAGGTCGGACTGACTAGGCGGGGCCAGTCCACATCCTGTTCCTCCTGGTCTCTAAGTGACACCCTGCATGGAGACCCAGGGTGCTGTTCTCTACCTGGCCATGGCACTCCGGCTGCGGACTTCCTCCTTGGCCGTCACTTGATTTTCACCGTCACAGACCTCCAGAGATCCAACAGCACACGATTAAAATCAGACCCTATCAGTATGAATGTTGCAATGTAGCAAGATTTTAGCCTTTGGCGTTCAGACATGTCTCTGAGGTGGTTGAACCAGGAATAATTCACCTTCACCTTTGTAGCTGAATAATTCAACTACAAACATGCTTTTGTACTCCCTGGTCTTGAGATGGAGTGTGGGAGGCCTCTGAGCAAACTTGGCCAAGCTTGGACTCGCCTGTTTGAAAATGCCTGGATGTCCTCCTTTCCCTTGAACTAGGCTGCTGCCCTGGAGATGTCAGAAGGAGGAGCCGCAGGAGGGTCCCCAGCTCAGTCCTGTGGCTGCCGTGAGCTCAGATCTTTCTTCCTTGTCTTCCCAACTTCTCCACGTCCTGTTCTTTAAGCTACAAATGACTCTCAGTGCAGCAGGCCTGCCTAGAGTAGCACTCATCACGTGGCAGACGCACTTAGACATGGATACTTTCCCTGATAACCCCACAGAGCCCCCTGGCCACCCCTTGTTGCCCACAGCCCACAACCTTCCATCTGGGACAGCTGGACGCTGTCCAGGCTCAGATCTCTGATGCGGCCCACGTGAAGCTCAGAGAGGGCCCGGGGAGAGAGAGCAGAAAGTCACGGTTGTTACGTGTTTATGAAAAGCTTGTAAGAGTTTCTCTCACCCCCAAAGAGCGCCCCTTGGACCTTTCTGTGTGCCATTATCTCATCTGATTTTCAGCTCACGTTTACAACATTGTTTGTGTCTTTTTTTCATCTGTTTTCACAACTAAAGCTGCTCAGTTGTTGTGTTGGAAAGGACTTCCCTGCCCAAAACGTTCCAGCAAGGCCATAACGCGACTGGAGTGGGCTGTGCTGCAGACCCTGACATGCAGCGGGGTTGTGTGAGCACAGAAGGGATGTGGGCCAATCCACGTCTTCATTTATAACAAACAGAAAGCAGTGTGCGAGACAGTGAGGCGCTGATGCTTCCCAGGAGGGCTCTGAGAGCTTTCCTCCCTGCCCGAGGTTCCTTCTCAACCAAGTAGCCACCTGTCATCGTGTTTGCAGTTCCCCTCTCAATCCAAGCACCATCTTTGGCCTGGGGAGGTCATCAGCACCAACAGCAAGGGGCAGCACTGCAAGGTGACAGTCCTGTGCCCTCCAAAGGCAGTTCCCCTAGACCAGATTGACAGAGTCACTGCATTTTCCAACAGTCTGACAAAGAGCAGGACTTTACTTCCAGCCCCGGGAGATCCAAGGCTGGGCGTCATGGAGTCCACAGCCTGTGTCCCGCGTATCCCAGGCCCAGTATCCAGGAAGAGGGCCGGGAACTTTGTCAGATTATCATATTGAAGCAGTGACAAATATAAAATGAGGAACACTATGGGGGGGGGTAAGGGAAGACGGGGAGGCAGGAAAGGAGAGGGGGAGAGGGAGGGAAAAGAGGAAGGAAAGCAGAAAGGAAGAGGAAGAAAGAGGAGGAAGAAGGAATCATTTCTATACATGCAGGAAAACCACTGCCAGGGCTGGCATCTTTTGTAAGTTGGTTAAAAAGATAACCTCAAACATCCTTTATCCACACTGGTAGCTTGTACCAGCATGTGGGCTCCCTATAAGCAAGGAGGGTGCTTTCTGGGGAGCTTCTTGAGTGGGAAGTTGGGGTGGGAGTTTCTGTTTAATGACTTGGCACCTTGAGAACATTCTCCGATCTTTGCGGAGGTTCTCGGTCATCCACCCCAGTAAGCTGCACAGAGAGCAGAAAGGGCGTTTAGTTCATGCTTCCGGGAAAAACAGCCGGGGAGAAACAGATGTTCAGTTAGGGTGATGACGGTGGATGAGTTTTGCAGCGGGCAGCCACTCGGGCACTGGGCTGGCTGGTGGGCTCTGGTCAAGGAGAAGGGCAGTGGACTCTGTGCAGATTCCCAGGTGAGGTGCTGGTGCCCTGCAGCGTGGCCTGTTTGCCCATAAGCACTGCCAGGCAGGGACATGGAATTTAGCTGTTTTTTTGTTTAAATGGCCCAAATAATTTTCAGATCATTGGTCTCTAACCATCTAGAAATATTGCAGCATTTCACACCAGAATGTATGTTCATAATTTTTTTTTGACAGTGTCGTACTCTGTCACCCAGGCTGGAGCCCGATAGCACGAACTTGGCTCACTGCGACCTCCTCCTCCTGGGTTCAAGTGATTCTCCCACCTCAGCCTCCCAAGTCCACACCCAGCTCTCTCTCTTTTTTTTTTATATTTTGTAGTAGAGATGAGGTTTCACCATGGTGACCAGGCTAGTCTCAAACTCCTGACCTCAAATGATCCACCTGCCTCAGCCTCCAAAAGTGCTGGGATGCCAGGCCTGAGCCACTGTGCCCGGCCTACAATTGTTTAAAATGCAAATTACCTTGACTGTTTGAGGCCCTGCTCCCTCAGGGTTGCATTCTTGATATGTGGCAGCGGACAGATACTCTCAACCATCTCCCCAGAGCTAGAGGAAGAAATGGCGCAGGGTGGAAAACCCCCTCCTCCTTCAGGGCTGGGCCCTCTCCCTGTTCTCCCTGCTCTCCCTACTCTCCCTGCTCTCCCTGCTCTCCCTGCTCTCCCCTGCTCACCCCTGCTCTCCCTGCTCTCCCCGATCTCCCTGCCCTTCCCTGCTCTCCCTGCTCTCCCCAGCTCTCCCTGCTCTCCCCTGCTCTCCCCGATCTCCCTGCCCTTCCCTGCTCTCCCTGCTCTCCCCAGCTCTCCCTGCTCTCCCCTGCTCTCCCTGTTCTCCCCTGCTCTCCCTCCCCTTCCCTGCTGTCCCTGCTCTCCCCTTCAGGTTTGTCCTCTCTCTTCCATACTGCTGCTATCTATGTATCACCTGGCCGAGAGTTACCTGGCTTTCTTCTTTCTTTCTGGATAGGCCACTGCCTGTTAATAGGGGTGTCCCAATCACCTGTGCGCCTTGCTAGGGACCTGAGCTTGCCATTTTCACAGTAAAAGTTGATGAGGAGATCCAAGCGATTATGTAGAACCTTTGCACAATGAGCTTCAGAGAATAGCTCAGATTCACAGAAACGAATCAGCAAGCCAAATATCTTCTAGAAGAAGCTACTGATAGCTTTGTTTTTTCTATTTCATACATATATAGTAATCCCTCCATATACCTGGGGGATTGGGCAGGACCGCCATGTATACCCAAATCTGCACGTCCCTCCGTATACCTGGGGGATTGG
>CM052652.1:146039601-146135977 GCA_028533165.1 Leontopithecus rosalia
TATACCTGGGGGATTGGGCAGGACCGCCACGTATACCCAAATCTGCACACCTTCAAGTCTCATAGTCAGCTCTGCTGGGTTATACGAAAAATCTGTATTGTATGAAAACTTGACCTTGTATATATAAGTGGGTTTCATATTCCTTGAATACTGTATTTTTAATCCCTGTTTAGTTGAAAAAAAATCTGCACGTAAGTGAAACTTTGTAGTTCACAGCTATGTTATTCAAGGGCCAATGCGTATGTATATACTTTTCTTCAATTAAAGGTTTGTTCTTGGTGGCTAGTTTCTATTTTGTGATGTGATATCATTTTAGTATTTCTTGCTACTTTGAACACTATTAAATTGAATTAAAATATTTTCTTAACTTGCTTAAGAAGTTGGAATTTTAAACGTTTTGTTAGGAATGCCTTGTGTGCCTTTTGTAACATCCAGTTTGTCATGAAGCCAGTTAGCTGTGTTATAGTCAAATGCTGGTAAAAGCCATGCAAAGCTGTAAACGCAGATCAGAAGCACATTTTGTGACCCGTTTCTTGGTAGGAGCATTGCTTGCTTGAAATTATACAGCAGTGTTATTACACATAGCCCAGCGGGTTGTTAGAATGGATTGTCTTTTTTTTTTAATCTAAGAATTTTATCTCCTGACATAGACGGATGCAGGGATGGGAGCTGGAGTAGCCTGGGAGATGCAACCTGGTGGTCCAGGTGTTGAAGGGTCGAGATAGACTCAGGATGACCAATGACAGGAAACCCATCTGGCTGTTTAAATACGGTGCTAGGCAACTAGCAGTCACCCAGGCAACCGACGGGGTTGGGGAAGTCCAGCAAAAGGTGACAGCAGGTCCTGATGACGGGACTGACTTGCCCTCTGAGGCAGGCCACGGAAGCAGGCACTATTCAAAGATCCAGGCAGGTGGTCGGCATTGGGGACGTCTGTCAGCTGCAGGCATGAGATGCCAGGACTTGGGCAGAGCAAGACAGCCTTCCAGGACCAGGGCAACTGGAGCCCAAGGATGTTGTCAAGAAGGAGGTGAGCAGTGGGGACAGAGATGGGGGAGCAAGCAGGTGGGTCAGGGCGCCAGGTGTGGCAGGATTCTGAGAGCAAGCAGAACCCAGGGCAGCTGAAGGGTTAAGAACTGTGGTGCTGGGAAGTGGTTCTCAGGAATTCTTACGTTCCTCTCTCAGGAAGGCCTACCAAGGAGCCCCAGGTGTGAAAACAGCAAACCATGGAAGGGGAACGGGATGGGACATTCTCCAATTGGCAGTCCCTGGCAGAAGTAAACTATGGAGGGTTTTTCCTGGAAGAGATTGTTATTCCACAGTCTGTGTGTGTGCCTGGGGTGTGTGTGCAAGGGCATGTGAGTGGACACGGGCCAATGTGCAGGGTTGTGAGTGTGCAGAGTTGTGTGTCCATGTGTGTGTGTTGTGACAGTGTGCTGGTGTGTGAGTGTACATATGCATGTGAAATACTGGCTGGGACGTCCCTTGTAAGTGGCCAGAAGATGGGTGCTGCCACCCCAGTAATAACCTCATGTGCGACTTCTAAGGGCAGGCTGTGTTTATCCAGGCGGGGACTGGAGTCCCACTTTCACTCTCTGAGACAGCGCCCACCCATGTTTAATTTCCACCTATCAGATGGGCAGACTGATAGATGAGCTTTGACACATAACTCCCCTCGCCCTGAACAGAGAGCTCCAGGAAGGGAAGCCAGAAGAGGCTTCAGGTTGCTTTTGCCCTGCTGGGGCCTCCGCCTGGGCTGTCATCACACTGGGGACTGAGGGTCTCCATTCTTCAGAAAATGTGGCCTGGGCTGGGGAGAGAAATAGGGTCATGGCCGTCAGAGAGACAGGGCTAAAGCAAAGTCAGAACTTTGAGTGACCTCAGACTCAACATTGTCCCTTCCGTGGCCTTTTAAGCAGCGTGGGCTGCACAGAAGACCACAGACACTCACTCTCCTTCTGTTCGGATTTCTCCTGCTGGGACCCATGCAGCAGGGGGCAACAGCCTTCAACAGTCCGGGCGACTTTGGAACAAACAGCTGGGCTGAACGTGGAAGTCAGTGGGTCTTTCCCAATGAATGGAGCCCTCAGTGTCTCTGTCCCCGAACTGTTCTCCTTTTGTCTCTCGCTCTTTGGCTCTCTGTTAGATAAACATCTGGAGGGCTGAGTATCATTTTAGCCATAGTGAACAGTTTCAAGGAAGAATACATCCTATATTTCCCCACAAAGAGGCAAAATGAGGTGTGGGCTGCACTAACACAGGAACTGGAAAAATCTCTGCGTGGAGTGGATCTGAAGGAGAGTTGCTCTTGGTCTATGAATTGCTTTTCTCTTCCTCTTCCAGGCATCTGTGAAGTAATGAAATAATATGTGTGAAGTCTCAAGATCCCTTCCAAATCAATCTGAGTGTATTTTTTTTTCTTTTACATCAGTGGCCGTAAAGAAACAGGTTAAAGCATCACACGGGAATGAAATTGCTTCCATGTAATTTTTCAGCCCCATGTTTTCCCCAATTCATTAAGCACCCTGCCAACTAGCAAGCAGCTTATTTCCATATTTGGAATAGTTTCTGTGGTGGTTATATGTTTGTGTACTTGCGGGGGTTACGGTGTCTGGGAAGGCAATAAAAAGAAAAGCAAAAGAACACCCAACACGTTTATCCAATCAGCGTTCTGTCCTTAAGGCAAAATAAGGGCTGCAATCCTTTCAGACATCTTCGGCCATCTACAGCCTCAAGACTCAAAACGTGTGCAAGGACTGGCATCATCCGCTTGGCATCACCCATGAGCTTATCAGAAAGGCAGAGACTGCGGCACTCCCTCCCCACCCCCGAATCTGAACCCCGTTTTAACAAGATCCCCCAGGGGATTCCTGCACATCGAAGTCTGGGAAGCTCTGGCCTAAAGGCCTGTCTGGATGGGTGGGCTTGTCACTGACTGATTTTGCTTACCGCCCACAGGCTGGCTTGGGTCTTTACACCTCAACTTCCCTCCTATGGGAGGAATATTCTGGCCCATCTCTTTATTTATAACCATTTAGTATTTAATTCAATCGGTTTGCACAGTTCCTTGTGTGAAAGTATCAGGAAAAATGGATGCTTTGTTAATATATCCTTGCTTTGACCACTATCAAGTATCATTCATTGAGACAGGGTCTTGCTCTGCTGCCCAAGCTGGAGCACAGTGGCAACATCATAGCTCACTGCATCTTTGAACTTCTGGGCAGCCTCCTGAGTAGCTGGGACCACAGGTGCATGCCACCATGCCTGGATAATTTGTTTTTTATTTTTAGTAGGTATAATAATAATTATTAAATAATAAAAATAATATATATTTTTAATTTTTAGGGTCTCATGATGTTGCTCAAGCTGATCTCACACTTCTGGGCTCAAGTGATCCTCCTGCCTCAGCCTCCTAAAGTACTAGGATGACAGGCATGAGCCACCATGCCCAGCTCAAAGGTTGAGCACCCTGTGTGCCAGGTGCCAGTCAGGGTGCTGGGGACAGAGCGACAGCCAAGACAAAGTTCCGTTTTTCAGGGAATGTAAATGCCGGAAGATGGAGACAGTTGAATACACAAGCAAGCAAGATTTAACAAGGCTCAGATAATGCCGTGAAGAAAACGAAATAAAGCTTTATGACGTCCTTTTAGATTCAACAAGTCAGAAACAAGACAACTATATGTGGGAGAGTTGCAGTTGGTGACTATGGAGATTTTTTCACAGCTGTCCACAGAGCCACCTGGCAGATGAATTAGGAGCAACCAGGCCCAGAGGCAAGGCATGGACTAAGAGATATCGGAATTTTCATCTTGTCTGAAGAGCTTTAAAATTAATAGAAATCCTAGTTAAGATTTATATTGTAAGAAGACCAGGGAGAAAGAGAGAGACGGGGAGTGAATAAAAACTCATTTTCATGGGTTGGATCTAAATGTCCATCAACCTTCATATGGATGAGGGATGGACTGGGGCAGGGAGCAGGAGGGAAGCTGAGATTATTCAACTGCAAGGGTGGTTTCTACATCAGTGCGCGCTCTTCAACGTGGGTTCTTCACATTCCAGCCCCAGGTGGGTCATTCCAGATGTGCATCCAGGACACGATAGGCTGAAATGGTGGGAGAATTATGGAGAAAGGGTGGCTGTGGAGTCAAGCGCCATATTTAAAACAGGATTCTGTTAAATTCCAGCTAACTGTCCACCAATTGGTGGAAGAATTCCTAGAAATCGGTGTTCACAGCAGCAGGAGGAGGAGAGATTTTTTTTCTGGGCTGCTTATAAGAAATCAATGGAAATAATAAACATGCATCCTAACATATCTCCTATGTTAGGAAATAAGATTTTCTGCTGCAGGAATATCTGTTCTGAATGATCATTTCTGGCTTATTATTATTTTTAAACCAAAGGCTTGAATGAAAGTGAAACAAAAGCAAGTATTTATGTGAAATAAAAGCAGGGAAATGTCTATAAGAGCATTTTGAACAAGCGCTTTCTCAAATAAGGGCGATAATCCTTACATGAGGGTGATCAATACTCCCTTCCCCAGCTCTAAACTTCCTCTTGGCTCTGAGCACGGCCATCTTCAATGCTTCTTCTTTATGAGCTTGGAAAACTACTTGTTCTATCCTTGGCCTTTGTCATTTAGCTTCTTAGATGTGGAAAAACAAGGAAAATGTGTCGTTTCATTACCAAGTAAGGTCATTTTGTTTCATTATTAATTTATTTATTTACTGCAGAGACAAGGTCTCACTCCCTTACCCAGGCTGGAGTGCAGTGGTGTGATTACGGCTGACTGCAGCATCAAACTCCTGAGCTCAAGCGATTCCCCTGCCTCAAACTTGAGTCTGACTAACTTTTAAATTTTTTTGTAGACACAGGGTCTTTCTATGTGGCCCAGACCAGTGTTTCACTCCTGGTCTCAAAAAATTCTCTTGCCTTGGCTTCCCAAAATGTTGAGATTACAGGCATGAGCCACGGTGCCCAGCCAAGACCAAGGTCATTTTCGTTCAGTGTGGAAGGGCACTGTGTTATTCCATTCTCACGTTACTATGGAGAACTACCTGAGACTGGGTAATTTATAAAGAAAAGAGGTTTAATTGGCTCATGGTTCTGCAGGCTGTACAGGAAGTATGACTGGGGAGACCCCAGGAAAGTTAAAATCATGGCAGGAGGTGAAGAGGAAGGAGGCAAGTCCTACGTGGCCGGAGCAGGAGGAAGAGGGTGAAGGAAGAGGTGCTACACAGTTTTAAATAATCAGATCTTGTGAGAACTCACTATCATAAGAACAGCAAGGAGGAAGTCTGGCCCCGTGATCCAGTCACCTCCCTCTAGGCCCCTCCTCCAACATTGGGGATTATAATTCGACTTGAGGTTTGAATAGGGGCACAAATCCAAACCATTTCATTCTGTCCCTGGTTCCTCCCCACTCTCACGTCCTTCTCACACGGCAAAACCAATCATGCTTTCCCAACAGTCCCCCAAGTCTTAACTCATTTCAGCATTAATTCCAAAGTCCACAGTCCAAAATCTCATATGAAACAAGGCAAGTCTCTTCTGCCTATGAGTCAATAAAATAAAGAACAAGTTAGTTACTTCCAAGATACAATGAAGGTGCAGGCACTGGGTAAATACACCCCTTCCAAAAGGGAGAAATCAGCCAAAACAAAGGGGCTACAGGACCTCTGCAAGTCTGAAAGCCAGCAGAGTGGTCATTAAATCTTAAAGCTACAAAATAATCTCCTTTGACTCCATGTCTTATATCCAGGCCACAGTGATGCAAGAGTTGGGCTCCCATGGCCTTGGACATCTCTGCCTCTGTGGCTCTGCAGGGTACAGCCCCCTTGGATGCTTTCTCAGGCTGGCACTGAGGGTCCGCAGCTTTTTCAGGCACATGGTGCAAGCTCTCAGTGGATCCACCATTCGGGAGCCTGTGGGACATTGACCTCTTCTCACAGCTCCACTAGGCAGTGCCCCAGTGGGGACTGTGTGTGGGGGCTCCCAAGCCATTATTTCCCCTCTGTGCTGCCCTAGTAGACTCCATAAGGGCTCTTCCCCTGTAGCAGAATTCTGTCTGGACATCCAGGCGTCTCCATACATCCTCTGAAATCTAGGTGGAAGCTCCCAAACTTTAACTCTTGTCCTCTGCAAACCCACAAGCTTATCATCACATGAAAGCCACCAAGGCTTACAGTTTGCACCCTATGGAGCAGGGCCATTTTAGCCACAGTTGAAACTGTAGCAGCTGCAATTCAGGGAGCAGTGTCCTGAGGTTGCACAGGGCAGCACGGCCCTGCCCACAGAACGATTCTTCCCTCCCAGATTTCCGGACCTATAATGAGAGGGGCTGCCATGAAGGTGTCTCAAACACCTCCAAGGCATTTTCTGTTTGTCTTGGCTGTTAATATTTGGCTCCTTTTTACTTACGTAAATTTCTGCAGCCAGCTTGAATTCCTTCCCAGAAAACGGGTTTTTCTTTTTGATCACATGGCCAACCTACAAATGTTTTCAACTCTTACACTCTTCTTTCTATTATTTCTTTACAAGAGGTGGTACAGACATTGTTTTCTCTTTTCAGAGCAGAGGTTGGCCCTAGGTGACAGCTGTGTCCTTAGCCCCCTTCTTGTCTAAGAGATGCAAATTTAACTTTTGGGGCACATCCATCTCCAGTTGGGGGTGCAAGCAAAGGCCACTACGTAAGGAGGCAAAGTGCTCCCTTACTGTCTGAAAAATCTCCAGCAAGCCATATTCTGGAGAGAGCTTTGACAGTGAGCTTTCCGCGAGGTCCAGCTGGAGCTGAGACTTGAGGTTAGTTCAAGTGTAGGCTTCCCTTTCATCACAGCCTCGGAGCCTTCCTGGGGCAGCAGCCATTGTGTGGGATGGGGGTGTGGTCTGTGACTGAGATTACTTCCAGGCCCCCCATGGTCAGTTCCTGGAGAGCAGGCAGGTGTCCTGGCCTCAGGCCTTTCACCACAACTCAGATGGGGGTCACATGCTTCCCTGTAGCTTTTGCTGCTGCTACTATGCCTGCTGTCTGCTGCAATGCCTGTGCCCTTGACATTCGGAAATTTCTCTGTTCCACAGGAAGTATGGGCAAGGGGTTGATCAGTGGCAGAGATTATCTGGATCTCTGTGTTGTTGTAGGATGCTTTAATGTGTGCAATTGGGATCTCCTAAAATTTCTTTCCTGCCTACCTCAGAGAGCAGTTTCCTTTTAGAATGGGAGGGTAAATGCTGAAGCTGGTGAGGCAGGGAACTACCATCTTCTCTTCAACTTTCTGCTTGGCCTCAATGTCTTGGAGCTTCTGGGTGCCTGTGTGAATGGTCTGCACCAGCATCCTGGCCATGACCCTGTCAGGAAAAAAACCTCAGTGAGGGCCACAGCCTAACCGTCACTGGGGCCTGGATGGCTCATGTGACACAGGCAGTTCTGGAGGTGGTGGTGAGCTCAAGTGGGCAATCATTTTTACCCGCTGGTCCTGGTAAAGTCCAGGACCACAGAAGTGAAAACTCCACATTATTTACAACGTGCATGACTCAAATGGACCCCCCTTCTGCTTTCCTTTTAAATATAAGTCCAGTTTCAAATCATTTCTTTGCTCATACATATGAGAGTTTGCTGTTAGAAGCAGTCAGGTCATCTTGAATGCTTTGCTGCTTATACATTTTTTTCTGTCAGATACCCTAAATCATCTCTTCTTCATTTATTTATTTTTATTCTTTTGGAAAAAATTAATAGAGATGTGTCTTAGTATGTTGCCCAGGCTGGTCTTGAACTCCTGGGCTCAAGTGATCCCCCCACCTCGGCTTACCAAAGTGCTGGGATTATAGGCATTAGCCACCATGCCCAGCCCTAATTTATCTCTCTCAAGTTCAAAGTTCTGCAGATCTCTAGCACAGGGGTACAGTATCTCCAACCTCTTTGCTAAAGGTTAGCAAAAGTGACCTTTATTCCAGGTCCCAATAAATTCCTTGTCTGCATCTGAGACCACTTCAACCTGGATTTCATTGTCCATGTCACTGCCAGCATTTTGGTCACAACAATTCAACAAGCTCTAGAAAGTTCTAAACTTTCCCTCATCTTCCTGTCTTCTTCTGAGCCCTCTAAATGATTGCAACCTCTGATCATTACCTAGTTCCAAAAGTCACTTCCACGTTTTCAGGTATCTTTATAGCAATGCCCTGCTTCTCAATATCAATTTTCTGTATTAGTCCATTTTCACATTGCTGTAAAGAACTACCTTAGATTTGATAATTTATAAAGAAAAGAGGTTTAATTGGCGCATGGTTCTGCAGGCTGTAAAGGTAGTATGACTGGGGACGCCCCAGGAAAGTTAAAATCATGGCAAGAGGTGAAGAGGAAGGAGGCAAGTCCTACGTGGCTGGAGCAGGAGGAAGAGGGTGAAGGAAGAGGTGCTACACAGTTTTAAATAATCAGATCTTAATAGTGAGAACTCACTATTATGAGAACAGCAAGGGGAAAATCTGCCCCTACCGTCGAATCACCTCTCAGTAGGCCCCTCCTCCAACACTGGGGATTACAGTTCGACATGAGATTTGGGCAGGGACACAAATCCAAACCATATCAGGCACTCTTGGCTTTGGATACTCACCCGCCTTTCTGTGGATGGCATTACCATTTAGAGTTACGTCCTTTTGTTTTCTCGTGGGATGAAAGGAAGATGCTCAAATTAGAGCCATCTACAGCCTATTATTCCTCTTAGCAAACAATTATGAAGACAGTAAGTGCCTCCTGAGTAAGATGGTACAGAAGGGGCGCAGGGTACAAAATGTGACTCTTTAGGTTGGAGTCACCTGACCTTGAAGGTGATTCTCCTCTAAGAAGAGATGCTGGTGCACAGAGCATCACAGGGCAATTGAGGAGTCCAGGGGAAGCCAAGGAGAGCATTCTGCACTGGACATCAGGAGGCTGCATGGAGCAATGGGCACTTTAGCCAGAACTTAAAGAACCTTTTGGCCATGAGGCATCTAGAAATATTCAACCATGAATGCTTGCAGTGACAGCGTGGTGTTGACCCTCTGGGGGAGGCAGGACTGGCAGAGGGAAGGGCTTGGCAATGGAAGTGTGGGATTCGTGTGGAGTGTTGATATAAGAAAGACAGGTGTGGCCGGAATGCAGAGGGTCTTGAATGACTGCAAAGACATTGAGTTGACAATGAGGAGCTGTTGAAAGTTTTGACTGAGGGCCTGAGTGAATCATAGGGGAATTGTGCTAAGTTAATCTGGTGGTTTCGTGCAGACAGGTTGCAAGGAAGAAGGACTGAATTTAGAAAGAAGAGGTGGATATGAGAGAGATCTGGAGGAATTTTCCACAGGACCGATGGATGAAGGAGGCAAAAGACAAGTCAAATGTAATATCCAGGCTTCTTACTGGGAGATGGGCCACGTCACTTACTGAACTCAGACGGTGGCAGGTGGCAGGTGCATCTGGAAGGTGAAGGGCGTAATGAGAGTGTTTTGACATGTTGAGCTTAATGTTCAAAGGAATATTTTCAAAGTTATAAACCATTTAATATATGTAGAAATATAAATATTTATACGGAAATGTATAATTACATATGTTTACACATAAAACATTTATGTTTAGAAATTGTTATTATTACTGTTATTTTACAGAGGTGCTTAATAGAAACAATAGCAGTATGACACTTAAGAGTATGAAAACTCTCCTTCTAATTGTTCAGTTTTTGTTTCTCTATTTTTCTCTTAATTAATGTGGTTAGATTGATGCAAGACTTTAGAACCTTGGGGTCGTCTGAACTTTCCTCTTGGTGCAGTTAGAGTTTCCCATGGTTTCCAACCACACTCAATGGTTCATATTTGTCTGAAGTATTATTGAAGTTGGAAGCAGGGGGTGGTGCCTCTGAGCAGGCAGGAGGTGCCACTGAGGCTGTCGTTTTTCAAGGCAAAGACGGAGGCAAAGCGCCAGCAGGCCCTAGTCCCAGTGATTCGCTTAGAAATGCTCTGGGACGAGAGAGATGGTATTTTCTAGTCTGCACTGGTGACAGCTGTAGCAAGCCAGTTGGAGAAAACCAGGTACCCCTCTTTCTGTTGTCTCTGATTGTGTCACGGGGAAATCTTACACGGATCCATTCAAATGTGTTTTTAATGGTTAGGGCTTGAAACCCACTCCTCCTGTGCACTCTTAGGAGATGCAGTGGGGGTGGAAAACTCTCTTGGGAATCTGAACAAGGTTAAGGTGAAGTGACAATGCACATTTGACTCTTACAAAGTAACTAACAACTTTATGTCATTCCTTTCTTATAATAAGTAAAGTAGATCTTTCTTGTAAGTAAAAAGTAATATAAATCTTTCTTGTAATAAGTAATGACATATTGCTGCTGCCATAATATATTTGACATGGACCCAAAGATCCCATCGAAGTTGATGTGACCTTTAAATGACAGAGTCTCTAAGAAAATACATTTAAAAGGCCCTGTCATCTCCCCAAAACATAAGATCTATAAAAAGGGTTAGAAACATTTGAAGCGTGTTTTGAAGTTGTAAGCATGTTTTATGTTCTTAGCACTGGATTAAAAAGAATACAGTCGGATGAGACAGTATCTCAGTGACTCAACGTGGGCCTTGGTGAGATTTTACGGTTCTTGGCTAAAACCCTTGGCACTCATTGAATCTTTTTTGTTCATTCTTTGAACGTCCCCTCTATGTTCGATGATCTATTCTCTTCCATGTTCTGTTACCAGAAAGGTACCTGTTGCTTGCTAATTTTATATGCTTACTCTTAAAACCTTAGCAAGTGATAATGGTAAAAGAAAACATATTTCTCTGAGCTCTATCCCTGGGAGGGAAATTTTTGGAACTCTGGACCTCCCAACGTTTCTCAACAGCTGAGCGGGAGGCATCTCAGCTCTGCTCACTAACAAGTTCTCCCCGTTAAAGCATGGTGCCTGTCATCCTCTGGCCCCCCTTGGAGTTGTCTGTGGTTGATTATTTTGCTGCCAGGAAAGCAGTGTGAGTAGGAAGGCTGGCTCCTGTCACCAATGAGCTCTTTCCCGTTAGCCCTAAAGGGACGGGTGCTCCTCTTTCTTGGCGCCGCCTCCCACTGCTGTTGAAACTCTCCATGCTGCCACCCTAGTTATTCACATATTGATTCAGCAAATAGTTGGAACCACGGATAACCTATTATATACCAGGCTCTGCACTAGGTACTGTGGATTCAGTGACAGGCTCCTGCTCTGTCCTTATAGAGGTTAAAAGACAATGTTGGATGCACACGCAATTCACAATGCAGAGAAGGTTCTCCAGACCTGAGGCTGATTGGAAGGATAGATGAGAGGCTCCACTGGGAATGGGAAGAACAGCGTGTGAGTCTGTCCCATCGTCCCATCAGGTCCTCCATTTAAAAAAATACAAACAGCTGACATTTTCTCAGCCTTCTAAGAGGTGGAATACATACGTGGTTTCTGTAAGCTAAGCTTACTCTGGCCTGGTAAGCTAAACTGGGGATTTTAATGTTTTTTCAACAAGCAAAATAAAATCTTTGACAAGTTTTTTTTTTTTTTGAGGTGGAGTCTTGCTCTGTTGCCCAGGCTGGAGTGCAGTGGTATGATCTCAGTTCACTGCAACCTCCACCTCCCAGATTCAAGCAATTCTCCTGCCTCAGCCTCCCTCATAGCTGTAATTACAGGCATGTGCCACCATATTCAGCTAATTTTTGTACTTTTAGTAGAGATGGGGTCTCACCATGTTGGTCAGACTGGTCTCAAACTCCTGACCTCAAGGGATCCACCCACCTTGACCACCCAAAGTGCTGGGATTACAGGTGTGAGCACCGTGCCTGGCCCTGAAAAGTTTTTGGGAGAATACTCTGACTCAAGGTGGAAGAGCAGGTTGTAAGAAGGACAAATGGAAATGGGAAGAACGGTTAGGAGGCTTCTGTGAGGGCACAGGAGGGACAGTGCAGCATAGACTGGGTCTGGCCTTGGCAGAGATGGGGAAGAGCACCACATCCTGCCAGTGCACAGGGCACTGTGGCTTCAGGGCAGCCTGTGCTGGCCAAGACCACAGCCATGTTTGCTCTGCCCCAATCCAAGGAGATGCTCTCTCTTTTCCTATTTGACACTTTGACTGACACTACCCATTCTAATGTGTGCCTGGGAGGTCAGCCCCCACCACTCCTCAATCATGTCCAGGGATGTTGCAGTCCAGAGATGTACACAGCTTGGGCTTCAGCTGGCCACCTACAGGGGCATGGTAATGCTTAGGGGATTGGCTGGTTGTCAGAGAATGGAAATTCAGCTATGCTTTAGGAGGCACAAGAAAATTTCAGAATCATCATTTGGTAACATTTCCGTTATGTATTAGTGGACAGTTAAACAGATACATTTCAGCACACTGTAAGCCAGGTGGGTGGCCCAGGGTTTCTATGTAGAAACAGTTGTTGGGCTGGAAGCGCTGGTAGTGAGGAGGGGGGCTTGAAGCCACGTGTGTATTCCACCTCTTAGAAGACTGAGAAAATGTCAGTCTCTTGTATTTTTAAAAATGGAGGACCTGATGGAAATGGGACAGTGGGACAAAATCATTCACACACACACACACACACACACACACACACACACACACACGCCACACACACCCCTTCCCCAGGCCCAAGCGTCCTGCCTGGAGCCTCCATTTCCTATAATAAAGGTTAAGACGGTGCTGTGGACAGGTGTTTAGAAAGCACAGGGAACTAACTTCCTGGGATAGTCATGAGAAAAGCAGAACGCTTCTAAAAATATGTACTCTTGCCCATTTGGGTGAGGGTCTAAGCTCCTGAAAACGTGTAGAAGACAATTTAGTCGTCTTCATTCATTTCTGCTGATTTGTACCAAAGTATCCGTCTTCTCTGGAATCCAGCCCCTCAACAGCTGTTACCAAAAACTATGCCAGCAGGGGGCGCACAAGCACAGCGTCATTGCGGAAGTAGAAGCGCCGATTGCAGTTCTGCCATTGGCCGTGATGCTCTAGTGCCTCGGCAAGATACAAAATAAGGAGGGAATGAGTGGACGTCAGGCTGTGCCTGAACTGAGAGAGGCATGCGGAGTCCTGAAAAGCAATGAGTTCTTCTCACTGCAGGAATTGAAGGCAATTATACAGCATCTCTCAATTGCATTACACAGCGTCTCTCTTAATTGAAATCAACCAAAGCTTCCTTAACTACTATTTCTAAAATTCAGTAGGGCGGTTTAAAAACAAGTAATTATAGCTGTCAGCCATAACAACTCACATAGTGCACACTTGGGAGAAATGATTTTTAAAAATCGAAATACTAGATTCCTTTCTGAGAGCTGGAAAAGACAATGAAGGGAACGAAGGCAGAAAGGACACTTAAGCAATAAACACATTCAAGTAAACATCAGTTTCTGAACACACTCCATTTCCTTTGGCATCTGAGCACGGATCTTAATTCAAGAGGTTTAACCTGCTCCAGAGAAAAATGAATAAAAGAGAATGTAGCACAATGCTTGAAGATCTTCACATTTATAGACTGGTGAACTCTCTCGCCCACACACTGTAATTTGGGTGGCGTTCCTTCAAAACTATTAAGACATCTTCATTGGAGCTGTGGTAATTCTAAGCAACACTAATGGTGTGCTCGATGTTACTGTAAGTGAGATAAATGATAGCAAACTTGTATGAGCAGGTGCGTCTAATAACAGAGGCGTGAAGCATAACACAGCAAGAAAGAAATGTTCAAATGCAGAAAGCAAGAGCTCACGGAATCACTCTGAGTGTGTTAGTGTGCATTACCGAGTGAACGTGTATGTGTCTGACCGCTTTGTCCACATCTCTATCTCTGGTGTAGCCAACTTCTTAGAAAAATCAGAGTCAAAACCAGTGAGAGGAAAGCCCTCCTGTGTTTCCGGTCTCCACTTCCAGAAAACCTCAAGACATTTTTATTGGACGAATCTAGAGAAAGCCCTTGAATTACAGAGCACTTAAATGGGTCTAGGAGAACGAGTCTGTAATATCCACTCACATTCAAGGGAAATGACACATTTATCCGTTTTGGGCTCAACACTTTTAGAGTGAAGAAAATCTAAAACACATAGATGTGGCTTGCAGCATTGCCCATCTGATTACTTCTCTTCCCCCACAAAAGGTGGTTGATGTTATGTTTTCTTCATATCTATATTTGTGAGAGAAAGCTCTGGAACACTTAGCTCACTACCTCTAGAGAGAGTTCTTGAAGAGGAGGAAAGAGATGAACGTGGCAAAGTTTGGGCAAATATTCTTAGTTGCTGGCATAGCTACATACTGAGAAACAGTGAAAAGCAGCAGTAAAAAAACACACCATCTTTTGGTCTCTAGTCCTAAACATTTTAAGATTGTGCCTTTTTTTTTTTTTTTTTTGCTCTATTGCCCAGGTTGGAGTCCAGTGGCACAACCTCTGCTCACTGCAACCTCTGCCTCCCAGATTCAAGTTCCCCTGCTTCAACTACCAAGTACCTGGAATTACAGACATGTGCCACCGCGCTGGGCTAATTTTTGTATTTTTAGTAGAGATGGGGTTTCACCATGTTGACCAGGCCGGTCTCAAACTCCTGGCCTCAAGTAATCCACCCACCTCAGCCTCCCAAAGTGCTGGGATTACAGGCGTCAGTTATTGTGCCTGGCCAGATTGTGACTTTAAATGACCCAATAGAAATGAGCTTCAGTAGGACATCATTCTGTGTGGAAAGCGCTTGCCTGGTTCTCTTAGAATCCCAGAATCCTGGCTGTAATGATTGGGCAAAGTTCTTTCAACCCTTGTGGCCACATACAGCCCCTTTGTGCAAGGTTTGTGGATTTGGAGTCTTTAGAAGAAACAAAAGAACTTGTAAATGATTGGGCCCACACCCAGAGAGAGACCTGTATACATCTTTCCATGCAGAAAATAAACTGGAAATCTAACCTACAAAAATATTTTTGAAACCACCTTATTGAGGTATGATCGACTGGTATAAAGCTGTATGTAATTAATGTGTACAACTTGATGAGTTTGGGGATAAGTAGACACCTGTGAAATCATCACCACCATCAAGGTCATAGACATCCGTCCCTTCCCGAGGTTTCTTCTCGGTTCTTTTATCAGTAGTAGCAGTAGTGACAGTGGTAGTGTGTGGTAAGAACACCTTAAACATTTGACACAGACTATTAGTTCCTGCTCAGAGAGGAAGTCACGGGATTTCAGGGGTGGTGTGGCTTGTAGCTGCTCTTCTCTCGGTGTCCCCTGAGGGCCTGCACGTTCTTGGTCCTCTTGCCAGCGCTCTCAGTCCCTATGGATAACTGGCTTTCTGCGCCATTTGAAACCCTGGGCATGGCTGTCCCGCGTGGCGCTTGCTTTCTGTGCCTTCTAACCTGGGTGCTGAGCATTCATCTGTGTTCACTGGCTGGTTCCGCAGCACCTCCCGCCACACCTCCACGGAGGGATGGGCATTTCAAATTCTATAGGAGGGAAAAGAGCTCTTTCTGATCAGAGTTGAAGCCTAAAATGGGTTTCTTCCTTCTGATACCACAAGATTTCCTAACGACATTAGAATTCCCCTCTGCTCAGCCCCCTACTGGACCAGCTCTGGGCTGCAGTGAGGAAGGGATTCCTGTTGGTAATTTCGTGCCCACTGTTGTATAGGCCAGGACTTCCCCGAAGCTAGCCAGAGTACTAGAGTCTGATCACCTAACACTGGAGAGCTTATCAAATACAGACATTTGGGGGACCCGCCTCTGCACATTCTGACCTATCGGGTCTAGGAGGGGCCTGACCTTTTCATGTAAGGCGCTCCCAGGGGATCTCGCACACCAGAAGACTTGGGAAGCCACCGGTGAGTGCTACGCCTGTGGACCCTAGAGAAAAGGTAAGTCAGTGGCTGGCAGAGCTCCGGGAAACCTTTCCGCCTGGAGAGTCGAGGCCCACTGGGGAGCATTCCCATGGAGGGTTTAGCTAGCTTGGTTCTAGTTGGATAACGTAGAAGCCGAGGAAACAGAATGTGGCATTGGAACAAGAGCCTTTAATTGTGGGCCCCAGGAGTCTCCCTGAGATCTCTGGCCACTTTTCTGCTGAAATCGTGTTTTTATTGGTGGGGATGCATTTTGAAAGTATAGAGGTGGAGCAAGATAAATCACAGAAATACCCTAGTCTGTGGAAGCAGAGAGAGGGCGGGAAGAAGCCATTTTGTCACTCTTGCAGCTGGGAGATGCCACCCCAAGCCTTATCCTGGCAAACTCCTGACTCCACCTGTGACTTTGTTGTCTGAGACACTAGCCTCTACTCTGCTGTGGCTATTGAAAATTCATTAAACTCAAAGAAAATGACAAATTACATTTCTCATTTCCACTAGCCACATGTAAGGACTCAGAGCCACATGTTACTAGTGGCTACTGTGTGGGACAGCACAGATAAAGGCCATCTCCATCTGTGTAGGAGGTGCCCCTGCAGGGCACTGGTCTAGAGTAACCCCTGGTGGGTGATATGAGGCCCATCGAGCCAGGTAACCATCACTGGATTGAATTTTTTCTCTGATGTTGCTGGAGCTGATTGACTAGAATGTTGGGATAGAATAGCTCACTGGCTTCAGCTGAGTTCCATAGACCTCCATAAGGGAACAAAGACAGTTCAGAGGAGAAAGCATAGTTGGAATAGCTCGGTGTTGGCTTGAGCTGTTCTGAGATTTTTCCATTGTTAACTTCGTGACTCTCTGAAACTCCAGCCAATACTTCTTATATGGTCAGGGAAATGTGCAGACTCCTTGAATCTCCATTTCGTTCTTTTTTCTCTGGAGCAGTCATTGGAGGTCTCAGGTATTGGGTATCTGCTCCGATATCTGGCAAGGTCCTTGAAAGATGCCTGCTCTTCAGCAGAGGATGGAATATTTATCTTTTTCCTATCATCTTCTCATGCCTGGGGAAGCAGATGGCTTGAGACTGGCCTCCAGAATTAGGGCATTTTTATGGGGAGAGAGTTGGAAGCTTGGGGGTAGGGAAAAAGGAATAAGGAAACCCGAATGAGGTTGCTTTAGGGTTGCTTCAATATCCTCTCTCAAAAAAGGCCTGGGTATGAGGTGAGTTTTGCATGATTTCCTGAAGGTGGGGCTGTTGGACTTGGATGGGCTCTGTGGCTCAGGCACAGGAGAGGCCCAGCCTTTGGTAGGTTCAATTGCTGAGGAAAGACAGCAGGGTGCTGTGTGCTGGCTGGATGGTGAGACAGTAGTGGGTAGCGCTTCAAAAAAAAGCAAAACTCATTCAAATTCTTAGAAAGAAAAAGCTGGACTCCAAAGTGACCACATGGGCATCGTTTTGAGGAGAGGGGACAGGAGAAACTAGTTGGCAAATATATTTTATGAAGGGTTTGCACGTCCTGACATGTTGCATTAGAAAGCCATGAGTGATATATGGCCGGAACTGCCTTTGGCATCAGTTGAAATGACCTAGCCCTCCCAACGTGCCTCATGGACTCTGGTTTAGCCTGCCAATTGATCAACACCTGTTCATTGGTAGTAACAGCCTGCCTGTATCTACAGGGCAGAGCCAATGTTTCTTAGCTCAGCGTGTTTCTTCTTATTATTATTATTTGAGTCAGGGTCTCACTCTGTCGCCCAGACTAGTGGCATGATCATAGCTCATTGCAATTGCCAAGTCCTGGGCTCAAGGGATCCTCCCACTTCAGCGCCCCAAGGAGCTGAAACTATAGGCGTATACCACCACACTCGGCTAATTTTTTAAGTTTTTGTAGAGACAGGGTCTTACTATGATGCCCAGGCTGGTCTCGAACTCCTGAGATCCAGCAATCCTCAAGCGCTGGGATCATAGGCATGAGCCACCATGCCCAGCCTGAATTCCAATTTCTACTAGAACTAAGGAAAGCTAGTCTCTGCTCCTTCTCCTTTTCCCACCGTGTCCTCTGGCTCCTAATTCAAGAACGTGTAGCATGTGAGTATTTGTTAAGTGAGGGAGTGAATTAGAAAATTACACTTAAGGTAGAGTGTCCTAGGTGAAAGGCAGTAGAATTCAGTTGTAGCATGTGGTGGTCAAAAAGTTACAGAGTATCAGCCTTCTTCCTAATAATGCCTTACATTTGGGTAGCTCTGTCTTCTCAAAGCTCTTTCACACCTCTCATTTCATGTGACTCACTGTTAAACCTTAGATAACATTATTAGCCTTTATAGGCCTTCATTTTTCACCCATGGCAAAGAAAAAATACCCAGTGGAAATACTGTCCTCTTTTCATCAAGATGTTGTAAGAGTTATAATTGAGTAATTCCCTAGAATATCATTAGACTATAAAAGGGAATGCCATCCCTTTTTGAAGTTTTTAAAGCCTATTTGTTATGGCCTAAGTGGGAAAAGCTGCCCGATAAATTAGTACAGCTCAAATATGAATGTCAGGTTACCTCTGCCTGGAGCTTGGTAGAATGTGAGAAATCTGGGCTTGGGCATCTTGCCAAGATGATCCAGGAAGGCGAGCCACGTAACAGATTTGCTTGTTGCGTGGTTAACCATTTCCCATTTCCATTCCTCCAGACCTCCCCGTGTCGTGGCTCTCTTGCATGGCTACCGTTCACTCACATTGCCACTGCCAAGGACAAGCAGAGGAACAGACACGGGCGTCTCACTAAGCCCTCATCTTGTGGGTCTGAGTTTGACTGATTCTGCCGCTCGAGCTTCCCACACCCTGCGTGAGGTTTACTAGACAAACACCGTCAGAGACAGTGGAAGCTGATGGGCCATCATTCTTCCAGGGAGTTTGTGGTTTCATTTAAAGAGGAGCTGTGGAAAGATGGCTCATCGTGCTGCATTTTGGTTGCTGATGATGCAAGAATAAACGTTTACGGAATCATGTTTGTCCCACAGACACACCTGAATCAATAACTTTACCTCACCGTCTCCTTTCTGTTCCTTATCAACTGCATCTCCACCAACAGGTTTTCACATCTGTAAAATGGGGTATAACAATAGTATCTGCCTACTAGGATTTTATGAAAGACAAATGTAATTCATGTGACTGGCAAATAGTACACGGTCAAGAAATGGTAGTTGTTGTAATTATTAGTTACTGAAAGATGTTTAATACTGAAATGCAGCTGGAGGAAAAGGGCGTCCCGTCTGGGGGAGGCTGGTTGCCTTTTGTTGCTTGCTTTGTAGGTGATCTTCTTACATTTAAATTTCCACCATTTGACCCACATTTCCTACACAGACCCAGAAGACAGCAAAAGCAATCCACGGCGTAATAAAACACTTTTCTATCTAATCAGCGTCTGTCTTTTAGGCTATATTCTAATCATTGGCTAAACTCTGTACCCAAATCTGAATTAAAACAAATTAAGGGAGCTTAAAATATTGCTTCTGTAGATTTGAGGCAATGTTTAGGAGCATCCATTTTGCCAGACTACAGATGAAAAAGGAACACGTAGCAATTATACTAGTGTCCTTTGTTATTGAATCAGTAGCGCTGCCCCCGTGAAGATCTGAATAATCACCTTTTTGTTTGCTGTTGGAACCCCCGATTTCTCTCTCTGTGATTCCATTATTGGGCCATCAGTGGAATAGCTTTGTTTCTTGGTAATTTCTTGCTCTGATTTCCCCTCTCCCCTTGATTTGGAATTCTTTCTCTGTGCCAGAAACTTGGCATTCATTCCTTGTGGGGAGTTGGCATATAAAATATGCTATAAAAATGTTTATATATTCTGCTATAAAAATATGTTTTTCAGATTAACATGTTCATGAGAAATCTCAAGAGGAGGGCACAGCACTTTTCTGATGAGGAAACTGACATCTGTACCATTCCTAGAAGGACCCACGTAACAAAAAGGGAGGCGACAGGAACGGTTGCAGCTTTCACTGTCTTGGAGCCGAGACCAAGGCACAGTTGCAGGTGTGAGTGCATCTCACCGCTTCACTCAGTCCTCCCACTGCTGTCTGGGACATGTGCTGCTATCTGCATTTTACTTCCGTGGGAACTGAGGCTCAGGGAGATTCAGTACTTACTTGGGATCACAGTTCTTAACTGTCTGACTGGAATTTGAACCCAGTTCTGTCTGGCCTGAAGACACTTCCCCCCCATGTTATGTCGTCTCTCAATAGAGTCTGATTTCCATTTGTCTCCTTATTAATATTAATTAAATCTTTTTTTTTCAAGTGAAAACATCCTTGGGAAAACTATCATTTTCTTTCTTTTTCAGAAACTAAAGAGCCAAGAGGACTTTTCTGTTAGAGCTTCTTACCAAGGATTGGGAAGTTTTGGAATTTCCAAGCTCCACAGTTATTTCAGAAGGGATCATAGATGGGAGCAATGTGCCTTTAACTCTGCTTTCACGTCCTGGGGATTTCCAGTTGGTTGTGGGGGGCGGGGTGCTATGGAGAAGCGTTCTCAAGATTGGGAGCTGGATGTCATTGCCCCCGTGGGATGAACAGTGAGGAGGGTAGAGTTTCCAAAATGGCCTCTATGGGCCTTCACAGGAGGGCGTAGGCTTGTGTGTGCGATACTCTGATAGGAGGTGGCTTCTTTAAAGAAAAGGCAGGCCATTAACACAGTAAATTGTTGGCTTACAAGAACTATATTGGTTCTTCATCTGAGGTGCGTGGAACCCTGAAAGGTCCATGGTTGAAATTCAGAAGTTCTGAAAACTTAAATGAGAAAAAAATTGTCATTATTTTCCCAAACCTCTGAATGAAATTTAGCATTTCCTTTTGTTATGAATCTACAGTATCTGTGATTTTGTCAGCAGTAGAAATCAGGTATTTTCATATTGCATTACCGAAATATCGAGCTATTACCTCTGCTCTCGTCACCTCAAAATTATGAGGGTGGTCAAAGTCACCCCTACATCCTGTTATTTATTGCACTAACAAAGAAGCACACATATTACTGTAATATACATTTATTCTAGTAACATTTTGATAACTGGATTTCCAGCTACTGGTTCCCTTTGTAATTCTGTGTGTTTTACTTTATGCATTTACAACATCATTCTGAGACTGTTTTCAAAAAAAGAAGTCAAGACTCCTGCTTTACAACAGGTAACAAAAACACGTGTTTTTGTAACTCCCTTGATGCAATTTGGCTGGTGATCTACGGACTTCATTAGGGCAGCTCAGCCTAGACGCCTATTCCAGCTAGAATCTGTAACAGATTTCAAGGTCTGTATTCATTAAAATTTTTATTAAATGTTTTTATATTGAGATGATTACATAAACCACATTTTGGAATTCGCATATACCTCACAGAAAAAAAAACTTATATCAAAGTCAATTTTCTCCATCTCCAGGTGTTCCGGGGTTGAGGGGAGGGTGAGGGATGGATTTGAAGGCCGGAATGATCCTGAGACTGAGGCTCCCCGCACTTGCCTTGAAGTGCTTGTTACAGAGTAGACTGCCTTCTTTAGTGGCCTTTAAAGCATAATAGAAAATGCCCTCCTAGCCCAAATACCGTCCCCACCAGCCCGATGCAGTGCCTGAGATCACTGTTAATCATATTTTGAATTAAGGCATTGTGATATTAAAGCCCCTGCTCAAGCATATGATGCAAAAGATTCATTTCTCATGTTCTCGCACGTTAGAAAATGCTTTGTTAATCGTCTCTCTCCTCCTGTGTAACCGCCTTCCCCACTTCACCGCTGAATAATACAGATTCCTGTGGAAGAGGTCCACTGATTATGTTGCAAAAAGCAGAAAAGAGAAAATGTTGTAGCTTCTCGTTCTCGTTAGAGTGAAAATATCATGATAGGCGGATTCCCTTTTGCTGAAAGCTTGATGACGTGGGCCGGTCTGGGCACGGACTGGGAAACCTGTGGTGGTGGCGGTGCTGGTTCCTTTCACGGGTCGATCTAGTTGTGGATTTTCATTTCCTTCCTTGTGTGAGTGTCGGTGTCACTCTGACAATATAAAGTAGGTGTTGGTCTGCTTAATAGCATTTCCCATCCCAGCAAAAACCCTCGAGCTAAAGTGTTATTTCCGGGAAGCCTGTATTATAATAAAAATATCTTTCCCAAGAGGGGCCAATACACCCACAGTCGACGACCACGTGTACCTGTGTGTCTGGTAGAGTCCCAGGCCACCCTGGTGTTCCATGGTACTACGTATGGTGCCATTTTCACTCTTGAAAGTGTCTTAGTTGGGAGATAGATTACATAGTCTTCCTGCTTTTTGGGAACAGCTATCATGTAGGCAGGGTTTATCAGGTGAAGATAGGAATGGAACAGAAGAATTGGAAAAAGTGATGGAAATCCACACTTATTGTTACTTTGTATTTTGAACATCACCTTGTCCACTTACAAGTTGATGTGTGGAGGAAAGGGCCAGCCAAGAGTTGACTATAACCAAGAATAGCCCTAACTAGGAGAAGGAGGTGAAACCCCCAGGTACCCTGCATGGGGCGCAGTGTGGTTGAAAGTGAATGTGCAAAAAAATAAAAAAGAAGGGGCAGGGACCAATTTCATTTTATCCCAGGTCCCTGACTGCTGGCACCATCTCGATGGTTGAAATGTGTAAATTCGGATTTTAAGACCCCCGCTCCGTGCCAAAGCCTGATTGGAAAATGCTCAGCTGTGGCCGGTTTTTGAAGTGACTTTTTAAACCATGGAGGATGGTAGAATCGTCAATTGAAAGTTTTTGTTCTGTCAGCGCCCCCTTGTCTTCAGTTTCCAATCCTGAAATCTGTATTTGTGTAGCTCATGGAAGTCTAGGGGTGCCTCAGTGGCACTTAAAGAAGCCCCAGACCACGCATCACCACGGAGAATGAAACACTGAAGCCATCAGTGGCTCAGTAATCCACACTTATTGTTACTTTGTATTTTGAACATCACCTTGTCCACTTACAAACAGTTATATTATTAAAAAGATATTTTCTGAAGATAGTAACCTTGGCAGTGGTTGTCAAGGCTAATAGTTTGACATTTCAGATCACCCACAACTAATCAACTGAACATGGCAACACATTTGAAAAACCCATTATAGGCCGAAGGCCCTGAAGTAATATGTCAACCTCGCTCTAACAGCTGTTATGTAAACGGGCTGATTTCTGTCTGCTGAATGGTCACATGGTTGGAGGCAGAGTGCCTTTGAAGGACACGTGCGTGTAGCTGGGAAAGGAGATTGTGTTATTGAATGCCATATATTTATGGGGGGAAAGTCCCTATCACTGATGATAAAAACACTCAGTCATCTCTCACAAATGCTTTTAGGGATGTTTTTCTCATCTGAACATAACACTCCCTGAAGGGCAAGGAGAGCTGTTCCACCATTATTGCCTTCCTATTGGGGAAATGATCTTTAGGGCTGAGCATCCCAGAGCTGTTATCCAAGATTTCCCTGAAAGATAAGAGAGAGATAAGCCGGCAGCTCGGCTTTCAAAAACTCCCAGGTCCAGGTGGGCAAGTAAAGAAGGAAACTCATTTTGTTTCTGCAATTTCTATAGATTTTCAAGTTGTTTAAGGTATTTGAAGAACCTGGTTCAGGGGATGGTTCTTTTTAATCTCTTAGCCTAGGCTAGATTTATTACTGAGTGATCTTTGTGACTTTTGAGAAACGAAACAAGTCAAAGAATCCTCACAACTGAGCTTGCTCCAAAATGACACGGAAAGGTTGAAAATAAAGGATTGGGAAAAGATATTCTGGGTCAAAACTAACCCAGAGAATAGCTGGTAGCTGTGTTCATAGCAGGCGAAATGGACTTCAGAGTAAAAAAAGTTAATACCAGAAAATATTGACAAGACAGGCTCCTTAAAAGGAAATGTCTCTAAGTATGACAGAACAATCATAAACCTAACAAATTTCACCTTGAAAGTAAAGTCTGACCAAGAAGCCATGGATAAATAAATCTACAAGCGTAATGGAAGATAGCAACCCAACTCTCAAAAGCAGAGACTAAGGCAAATTCAATATTGTTCAGGATAACACAAATTAGTAAACAAATAAGCTTGAGCAAAGAGATACCTGTAGACACTGCCATCCAATAGAGAATATATTTTCTTTTTTAAGCATACACAAAATAAATTAAAAATTCTCAACAAATCTTGAAGAATTGTTAAAGACCTGTCCTCAAACCAACGCATGTGCCACACTAAACCTGAAATAAAACTCAGTAAGAAAAAAAAACAAATCAAACTTAAAGGCACCGTGCAAATAATAATCACCATAATAATAATCCTATTCTCTGACTAAAACGAACCTCAATTAGAAATTAATAATAAAAAGACGACACTCCCTCCAACTTTTCAGAAACTAAAAGCACTCACCTGAAAATTCGTAGGTTAAAGAAGAAATGGTGGTGAAAATTTCAAAAAAGATTTAGACATTAATCACAGAAGCACCACAGAACAAGATACATGCAGCCGAACTAAGGCTGTACTTGGAAGAAAATGTTTACTTTTCATTGCAGTTATGGGAAAACAAGGAAGATCTCAATATTCACCTTAAATCATAAGGCAAAGAACAGGATAAATTCAAAGGAAGAAGGTAAGAAAGACTCAACATAGAGACAGGAATTAATAAAACAGAGAATGAGTCATTTTATGTTTCTCTATGGAAATTTTGGTTACAGACTGATGGTTTATGATAGTTTATTAAAATAATGTATTCAAACCACTATTGGTGAACCTTTCCAAAACAGGTAGCATTTTGGATCATGTACAGTGGCTCATCCCTGTAATTCTAGCACTTTGGGAAGCTGAGGCTGGAGGATCACTTGAGCCCAGGATTTCAAGACCAGCCTGGGCAACATGGCGAGACCCCATCTCTAAAAAAAAAAATACAAAAATTAGTTAAGTGTGATGGTGTGAACCTGTCATTGCAGCTACTTGGGGGTCTGGGGCAGGAAGATCACTTGAGTGCAGGAGGTAGAGGCTGCAGTGAGCCGTGTTTGTGCCACTGCACTCCACCCTGGGTGACAAAGTGAGACCCTATCTCAAAACAAAATCCAAAACAAAAAAACAGCATTTCAGTTTGTTGAATCAGAAAGACTTTGTACTGTGCAAGAGAATTTCACTGCTCCGCTTGTGTTTGGAGCTACATAAAGGGCCTCCCAGGTAAAGGTGGAGGGAGGAGAGATCCTTGCAGCCCTCATAATTTTTGCTCACCTAGGTTGGGCTAGGAATTAAGTGTTGTTGTTGTTTTTGTTTGTAATGACATGACGTCTGATATTTGTTGTGAACTGTAACACAGAGAACACAAATATGTACCCCTGGGCGAATTATCACAAGAATTTGAAGCAAATTTGTAACCACAACCCAGGTCAAGAGAATGGAACTTGCCGGTGTTCCAGTGGCTTCCTCAGGACTGATCCCTGCTGCCATCCTGTCCTTTTCCCCTCCAGAAGGTACTCACCCTCCTAGCTGTCATGGTAATTACTTTGGTTTATAATTTTATCCCGTAAGTATTTCTCTTTAAACTTGTGTAACTGCACCTATTCTTTGAACTACGTTAAGTTAAATAATAGAGTAGGTTTATTTATTTATTTATTTTTGTAGCGAGCTTCTTTTGCTCAGATTCTGTGAAATTAATGCAGATTGTTGTATGCAGCTATACATTTATTCATCTTAATTAATATGCAGTATTCTGTTCTTTCTCTCTATATAGCTTTCTCTCACACACATGTCCATCCTATTGGTTTTCAATGTAATCCACAATTTATAATCGTATAAGTATATAAAATATAAAGCTATGTTACAATTTATGAATACATTGTGAAGGATTAAATCAAGCTAGTTCACACATTCATCGCCTCGAATATTAATACTTAACATGTGTTTGTGATGAGAACATTTGAAATTTAGTCTCTTAGCAATTTTGAAACACATGATACTCTATTATTAGCGATATTCACCACGCTATACAGTAAAACTTTTAAAAAGAAAAAAGAACATTTACCTCCCACCTAACTGGAATTTTGTACCCTTTAGAGCACATTTGATGGCTTGGAATGTGGCGGCTCTCCCAAGAGTTAGAGTTAGAAAGCTCTTTGTACGTTATTTAACATTCCTCCATGTCAGCAAGGCACTTAGCCCAATCAAGGCAATTTCTCACAATTTTCTGGTCATTAAAAATATACTTTAAAACCATTGACTTCACTCGAGGGCTTTCTTGGTGCTGTTGAATCAAAGTTGGAATTCTCACCACACTCCATTCGTTTTACCGCTGGTTTCATTATTCTGGCCAGCACCTACGCTAAATCTGAGAGCCTGAATTTTGTGCCCAATTAAACACGGAATTAAAAGCTCAGAGAGGCACATCCATTATCAAAATTGGGGCTTTTCACACCATACACTCACTCGGAAAACATTTCCTAGTGAACGAGTACACCTTAGCCGTTGTCATTCCAGCAGTGTTGCTGTGCCTCTGCTCGCAGCAAAAGGTTTTCAAGTCTGAATGGAATCCAAATGAGCTCAGTTGCTGTGATTCGTTGAAAAACAGGTAACTCAGGACTAATTTTCTGACTTAATAGTGTTTGTCACAGCTTTGAAAATCTGCTTTAAGTCAGGTCAAAAGTGGCTCTTGGTTTGGAAGAAGGGACTGAGCCGAAACACAAAGGTGGAGTAGAAGCGTGTCCCAACGCCACTGTTCTGTCTCTGTTGCCATTTTCCCCATTTAAACACGTTGTATTTATGTGGCATAGAGAATAAAGAGAAAAATGCATTGAACTTTCACACCCGACCACTATAAAAATGTGTCTCTTTATTAAACAGGCTGATAAAGTAGTAAAGCTCAAAGACAGGCTGCAGCCAGAAAGCGAGTAGTACAATTGGCTATTATGGGTGCAAACACTATGAAGCAGATCTGATTGCATTACAGGCAGCTTAGGATGAAAGAGACCATTTTATCTGTATTGGAAGAATAAGAGCCATGTATATATTTGGGCGTAGAGACACTGACAAAATTGGCGCAGGAAGTTCTGATTCATTTGGGGTAAACCACTGATGTTTCTATCCCCTGCATTCAAATTCATTTGCACACAAACCTGTATTCAAGATCCATAACTCACATCTGGGATTGTGATAGGGTGGATGGTGAGCAGTAAGAAGTTGCAAAGTATGGAAAAGTCCTGGTCCCTCTGCTGCAAGAGTAGAAAACTGGAAGAACCCCAGGGAAGGGAAGCATTATGTCCCTTGTTTAGCCAACACATCTCTTCCCAAACCTAAGCAAAAGAATCTAAGCTCATTGTCATGTTGGAAAACAGAAGCTCCAGGTCTCATCTGGTTAAATACACATGTAAAAAGGGTGTCTGGGAATTTGAGGCCATTCCACATTATCTTTCTTAGCCGTTCCAGAAGTTTCTTGAAGACAGTTTCTATTAGGATCCAGCATAGAACAATACGAGAAAAGCCAACCCGTTTCATGTCTACGATGGACATGTGTACCTGCTACTCCAAAATGTAGCTCTGAGGATCACTTTGAACAATGCAACTATTGGTTAATCTATAGGTCTCATGACTCCCTTGGACAAGACATGAAGTTTGAAAAGCCTGGGACTCAGAAGCTCCTGGGGCCAGTGTGGCTCTGTCTGCCACTAAACGGAGGTCTCTCTTCTCTGGACATTAATTTTCTCACCTGTAAATTAAGGAGGTTATGTGATATCTCCCCAAAGTTCCTTCACTCTCTAGCAAGTCACATATTGTTGCTCTCTGAAATTCAGTCTGTTTTTTGAGGGTAAATTTTTAAGCAAACACTACATGATAAAGAAAAACCCTGGACTCTGATGTCAGCCAGATGCAAATGTGAATTCCTGCTCCACAATGTGATCTCAGTCAAATTACTTTCCCACTCTGAGCTTCAGTTTTTTTCATCTTCATGGGAGAAATAAGAATATCCACCTTGGCTGGGCAAAGTGGCTCACGCCTGTAATCCCAACACTCTGGGAGGCCAAGGTGGGAGGACTGTTTGAACCCAGGAGTGCAAGACAAGCTTGGGGAACATGGTGAAACCTCATTTCTACAAAAAATACAAAAAATATCTGGGTGTGGTGGCACGCACCTGTAGTCCCAGCTACTCAGGAGGCTAAGGTGGAAGGATAACTTGAGTCCAGAAAGTTGAAGCTGCAGTGAGCCTTGATGGTGCTATTGCACTCCAGCCTGGGAGACAGAGCAAGACCCTGTCTCAAAAAAAAAAAAAAAATCGACCGTGCGGGTCATTCAAGAACAAAAATTGGGCGATGTAGGTAGACACCAGCGCGCTCAGGAAATCACAGTTATTGTTGCTGTTACTTTTCCTTGCTGAGACTTTCAGTGTTGCCTTTTGTCATAAGCAATACAATTCTTGCCTCACTATGCCAGTCTTCTCTTCTGTCCTGCATGTCCCAGCATCCCCTGTGGTTCTGCATGCTCATGTGACTGCATCTGATGGGCTGTGAGTAGGAAACCTCCACTTGTAACAGGTCATCTTCTTTACTCCTTTTCTAACTTAATCAGACAATATTGGAAGCCACATGTAGCAGACAGCAGAGCCAAGAGCTGGAAGGATCTTAGGCCCTAGAATTACTGCTTGAAGGAGAGATACCTGATGGTCAGAACACGCTTTTTAGACTTTGAGCACGAGGCGAAAAAGACTGCTATAGTCTCTGGGTCCTTCTTACACCTCTTCATTTATTTATTTCAGCAGCTAGCTTTGCCTAAGTTTGTTTGTTTCTGTTTTTTTTTTTTTTTGAGGCAGGGTCTCACTCTGTCCCCCAGGCTGGAGTGCAGGTGCAATCTTAGCTCACTCCAGGTGCACACCACCACACCCGGCTAATTTTTGTATTTTTTGTAGACACAGGGATTCCCTGTGTTGGTCTCTAACTCCTGATCTCAAGTGAGCCACCCGCCTCGGCCTCCCAAAGGGCTGAGACTACTGGTGTGAGCCACCACACCCAGACTGTCTAATTAATTTGTCTCTGAGACAAGCCATGATTTAAAGGTATAATATTAAAAAACAAATATGAGGCTGGGCGCGGTGGTTCAAGCCTGTAATTCCAGCACTTTGGGAGGCCAAAGCAGGAGAATCACTTGAGGCCAGGAGTTTAAGTCCAGCCTAGGCAACATAGCAAAATCCCATCTCTAAAAAAAAAAGATTAAAAATATTAAGCAGGCAGACCTATAAAGAGGCTTAGACTCCCTAGACTCCCACACAATAATAGTGGGAGACTTCAACATCAATATTAGACAGATCAACGAGACAGAAAATTAATAAGGATATCCAGGACGTGAACTCAGATCCGGAACAAGTAAACTTAATAAACATTTATAGAGCTCTCCACTTTAAATACACAAAATATACATTCTTATCAGTACCACATCACACCTACTCATAGGTTTAAATGAAATATTGATCGGCCATTATTAAGCACAATTATTGGCATAAAAAACGTTTTCAATACCCATCTTTAGAATAAAGCAGCATTCCCATTCTCTCTCCCTCTTTTTCTTCCTCTCCTTCACTCCTTTTTTTTTCTTTCCTTCTCTCCTTTCTTAAAAAAAGAAAATATTAAGCAGGCATAGTGGTACACACTTGTGGTCCTAGCTGCCTGGGAGGCTGAGGTGGGAAGATCACTTGAGCCCAAAATTAGAGGTTACGATAAGCTGTGATTATGCCATGCACGGAAGCCTGGGCAACAGAGCAACCCCGTCTCAAATTAATTAATTAATTAAAAGTCAATAAATATGAAAGAAACTCGTCCTGCTTTTTATTTACCTAGAATTGAAGGGGTCTTTTCTCTTCAAGTTCAATGTAACTAACATTTACTGATTGCTTCTCTGGTATGCCAGACTACAGGGAGAGCCTCCATGCAGAATAAAGACCAGGGCCTGTCACATATGAAAGGTTAGGATAGACAGCAGGGGAGCCAGCTGGCCCAAAGCCCCATTTGACAAGACTTTGGAGTTGACCTGTTGATGTCATCTTCAAATGAGGCTATATACAGAACCACAGAATAACTCAAGAAGATTAAAGGTATTCACCATGTAATATATAAAAATTTGAAACCTTATATTTTTGAAACCTTATAATGTGTCTTAGATAATATAAAACCTGATATTATTTAAGGTTTTAAATTATTGTTATTTAAATTATTAGATATTATTTAAATATATGTAAACCGAATATATACATTTTTATATATAACTTTATATAATATACCTTATATTTCTTTTTTTTTCATTTTTCAACATACCAGAAATAGCCTGAAATGAAACAGTTCAATTTTCTCATAGTCCCTGCTCCCAAGTGTCCAGTCATGACCACACATAATGACGTTAAGTGCCACAATGAACAGATAGAGTGGCTAGAGGCGGAACGCAGATTGGTGAAGAGAGTGGTTTATTCCACTGGGAGGTGAGTGGAACAGGTTTCTCCAAAGAGGTGAGTCAGAAGCAGCTGACAAAGATGACCAGGAATGTCCAAGTGGAAAAGCTGAGACGGAAGGTATGCTGGGGGAGTGACATTCCTGACAAAGTATGACATCTGGCATAGAACAATGTCCGGGAGCCTCTGAAGGGTTTTGAGTAGGAGAATCATCTAACTAGGTCTCCAGTCGAGAGCCAGCATGTGCACAACAGCGTTAAGGATCATGTGGGAAGGGAGGTCTCATTGGCACAGAGGACTGGGGAGTGATTATACTAGCCGGGAACAAGGTGTGATACGCTGATTGAAGAACGTGGCTGTGGGGAGTCCATGATGGGCAGGATCAAGATTTCTAGGACGTTCAGGTCATGGTGCCCAACAGCCTCTGAGGTGGAGGAAGAAGACATCTTGGATCACTCCAGCTTTAGTGACTGGCTGGCAGGTATCTTCCGTGATGTTTAGGTCAGTCCAACCTGACCACATGCTGGTCAATCAGGGTAAAATGTGGGACTCCTCAGGTCGTCTCCCACTTGCTGTCATTCTGCTACAGTGTTTGCCCAAACCTAGACGCTAGGTTTCTTACTGAGACCTGTTTTGGCCCCATATTCTATTGGACTCACAGAAGCTCCTTAGTTTATAGGAAATGTCTACTTAGACTAAATCATGGACCAGTTGTACTGTATTTGGGTCTGTGTGTGTGTGTGTGTGTGTGTGTGTGTGTGTGTGTGTGTGTGTGTTCCTAGCAGGCTTAATTGCAAAAACATTTATGTCACATAATATAGTGCACTGAGGTTGTAATTTTCCTATCATCTAAATTGCAGGCTGAGAATTGTGTTAAGGAAGGACCGTAGAGAATGAATTACTGCTTTCAAAATGACTATTTTTAACTGACAATGTGACTGGCAAACGAATGCTGGAGACGGAAGGATACTTTGTATTTAATGTTTGTCAGCTGTACCCCAGGACTTTTTAAGTGTAGCTAACCTACACCATTTGCATGTTAAATTTACAAGGAACACCTGGTCTACCTAGAAAATCCTTTTTCCTACTTCGTATTATATCACCTTTGGAAAACACTTAGCAGCTATTTTTGAAAACATGGTGCTGACTGCAACCTGTCGATTTCTTTTAGACTCTCCTGACAGGTAGGCCTGGGTTTGGTTGCAATGACTCAGTGCTGGTGTGCAAACTGGAAGGGGCACCACTGATTGCTTTCAAGGAGTGGAATGAGCAAGTAAACATTCAGCATCATATACGCAGCACATACTGCTTATTAAACATGGTGACAATTAAAAACTGGTTTCTCTGGGGAACAAGCATGATTGTTGTGAAGGTAGGTGCTGGCTTCAAATCCTGCTCTGCCGTCAACTCCAGCATCCACCACACAACCTCAGCCAGTAATGCAGCCTGTCTGAGCTTCTGTTCCCTCATCTGCAAAGTGGGTCTGAGAATAAAGCAAATTGCCCAGGGATGTGGGGCAGTAAAGAAGGCAGTGTCCAGGAAGTGTCTGGCCAGGTGAGTCCTCAGGGAGGGATAGCCTGTCATTACTGTAATTGTCCTGGGAGACAGTTAACCTGGAGGAGAACACTGGATAGGATTCTGACCTGTGGGGGAAATTCAGGTAACAATTCAGATGAATCCAAAGTCATAACATCAGAGGAAGCCTCCAGTGTCAAAGCTTTCACAGACTTCCATGCTTACATGAATTGGAATAATGAGGCACCGGAAAGGTCAGGGAGACCTGGGGCTGCAGAGGCGAAGGCCTCCGTCCGCAGATCTCTCAGTGGGCCCCGGGTCATTGTCCACTGCCTTCGGATCTGCTTACATGTGCCTCTAGCCCAGAGGACTCACGCTCCTTTTACAGACTCTTTTGGTTATATCGTTCAAACTGTTGATTTGCTGAGGCTCCAAAATTAGAAATGCTGGCTGTAACTGACCCAGTGCAACACAGTCTTCAGTAGACTCCGCTTCTCCAGAGCCACTGACCCCAGATCTCCCTTCCCCATGAATAACTGGTCACACGAACTCAACTTTTAGCCAAAAGGCTCCAGTACAAGCCCAGGAGGAAAGGCTGCTCTGTGGTGCAGTCAGAGCCCTGAGAGTCGAGACACCCTCATGGGCATGCTCGCTGCTGGGGTTTGTCTGGGAGGAGAGACAGGCAGATGAAGGATGAGAAGGTTTGATATCTGCCCCTTCCTACTTTCCTTCTCTTTACCCTTCCTTACTCCCAAGAGCCCTTTTGAAAATGGGACTTTTAATCAATGGCAGAGGAACAATGGAATAGTTTTGGAAAAAAATTAGAGCCATACCTCACACCATGCATATAATAAACATAACCAAAAGATTTAGAGGTCTTAATGTAAGAAAGGAAGCTGTACAAGCATTTGGAAAAGACACAGCGAACTCCTCTATAACCTGCTATTGGGGGAAGACACTGTTCTACAGTGGGCAGGTCTGTGCAAATCTGCCCCAAAGTCCAAGGAAGCTGAGAGGCCTGAGAAAGAGGCTGAAAAATCCAGTTTCTTAGAAACAAACACTTAACAGGGAATTGGGAACAGAAGCTGTGTCTGTGTTTTGGGTGGTGGTGAGACGAGATGGTGGATCCCACTCCATCATCCCCAGGCCCAGGCTTCTATGCCATAGGGAAGGGTGGTTCAGAAGGCGCAGTAGGATAATTGAAGCACAATTATATCAAGGTTGTTTGGGATTTATGGTAAGGACCTGCTCCCACAGAAGGAACAATAGATAAAAGGGAAATCTTAGAGGCTACTTGGAACAGGGGTTAATGGAAGCCAAGCAACCTGGCAGATTAGCATCCAGGAAAGGGTTGCTTCAGCTCCACAGGTGCACTAACCGTGCCTCAAAATCCAAAGGCGATGGAGAAAAAGACTGATGACTGTGACTACACAAACCTTTTCCTTTAAGTTTGTGACAAAATACACCATAACCAAAATCAAAAGACAAGTGACAAACTGAGAGGAAATGTTTTCAGCATGTGTCACAGACATAGGACTAGCATCTCTGCTATGGAGAGACTTCTTAACAATTGAAGGAAAAAAGAGCAAACACCGAATAGAAAAACACACAAAGACACAACAGACAATTTGCAACGAAAGGCTATAAAAATGGCCTTTAAACACATGAAAAAATGTTGAAATTTATTCATCTTAAGAGTGGCAAATTAAAATTGTGCTGAGACACGATTTCTCATCTATCTGGTTGGAAAATATTGAAAAGCTCCACAACACGCTCTGCTGATAAGTCCGTTTGGGAAATTGGTACTCTCACTGCTACAACTCTTGAGGAGAGGCTCTTGGAAATAGCCAACAAAACCACATATGCACTTACCTTTGACCCAGACATAACAATTCTAGGAATTAAGTCTCCTTTAACGATGCAAAAATACATATACACAAGGCAATTCATTGCAACCTGGTTTATAATTGATAAATATCAATAACTACCTAGACACCCAATCACAGGAGAGTATCTGAATAAACTATGGTATATCTACACAATGGAATATTGGACGGCTGTGAAAAATACTGAGACAGGTTACTGTAAAGTGCTATAAAGTGATTTCCAGTGTTCAGCAAAGAAAGCAAAGCACAGAAGAGTATCTAAAGGATGCCTCCATATGAGTAAGAAAGAGTCAAAAATAAGCAATTTACTTGCTAATGCTTTGCATAAAGAAATAAAGTGAGGATAAACCAGAAACTAACATGATTAGTTACCTATAGGGAAGGGGTTGGAACAGGACAGAAGACGTAGTGGGGTGTGGACGGGGTGGAAAGGAATAGGCCTGAGAGGAAGAGATGCCAGGGCAGGAAAGGAGGAGACTTGAAGAACCATGTTAAATTTTAGAAACTCAGAAAAAAATGAAATGAACAATGTAGAAAAAATGTTGAAATGTAAACAGAAACAAATAAACTTAACTGTCTTTTAAAGGAATAGCATAACCATCATGAACGGGAGGGAACGGTTGGTCCAAACCTGTTATGGTCTGGAGTGCTTTATTTCCCTACAAGCCTACTTTAGCATGGGAGATGGTACTTTTGTGCAAAAAGAGCCCTGGAGGAGAGGAGAGAAAACATAGTGGAATGGATTTTTGAAACGATCCTTCAAAGCTCTCGTAGCAAATGTTTTCATGGGTTCTTAATGCAGGAGCACTTTGAGGTAGATTTAGTTTTACGGATAATAAACATGAGGGTAAAGGTCACAGCAGACATTTTGTTGCTAAAGGCAGGTGATACTGAGATTATGTAAACACACAGATATGCAATCTACATATTTTTAATGTGAAGAATCCATTAAGGGTGAGTTTGGCACACTAATTGCTTGATGTCGCCCAAAAGTATCATCTTGAAAGAGAAACCGGAAGTATCCAAATAGGCCCCAAATAAGAATTTTAAATGACTTTTCCTTATCTTCCAAGTGGATTTCTACCCACACAGATTTATTGAGTGCTTATTATGTGCCAGGTACTTTTGTCCCAGGACAATAAGGGACAAGACCCTCATGGAGACAGGCAAGGAAAAAGAAGCCAAATATCAGAAAAGACAAATTTGAGGAGTGGGAAATGTCTCAATGACAACAGAGTGGAGGTGGGGCCACTTGTGCTGGACAGGTAAAAAAAAGTCTCATCAACAAGGAGTCATTTGAGCTGAGATCTGAGTGGGAGAGAAGGCAGACTGCAGAGACCTGGGAAAGAGAGAACCAGGCAGAGGGCGCAGCAGAAATAAAGGTCCTGGGGCAGGACCAGCTTTGGCATGTTTAAGAAACAGAAAGCAAGCCAGCATGGCTATAGCAGAACAAACAGAGGAGCCTGGCATGAGATTAAGCAGGATCACATTATAAAATAATAAACCCACCCAGATAACGCTCTATTCTTAAAAGACTGACCCAAATCATATTCCTGTTCCCTGAACCTGAAAATTGTGTTTCTACTTCATGAAAATTCCTGTGCCGGAGATAAAACTTGAAAAGGATTTAATGAAAAACCTTTACTCTTTCCCTTATCTGTTCTGGTTTAGCTGTTTCCTCGGAGGCTGTCAGGAAAGGAGGGGAAGCTAGCTTAATGTTTCAAAAATGCCATTACTCTGTGAAGAGTGAGGCTGCTTTTGCCAAGTCATGGAGGAAAAGCTACTTCTTGGTTGATGAAACTCTCAATATTTATTTATTAAATAATTGCTTAAGGCAAATGGGACTTTCTGCTGGAAGAAGCTTCCTACAACCCCACCTAGAAAAGTGGAGAGCCACCGGTGAAGAGAGCAATTTCATGGTTCATGCTGCCATTGATGCTTCCTCGTGTCCTTTGAGAGCAAGACTCTTTTATTCAAGTTTGGGGAAGGAAAGGTTTAAGTTCTAGGTACTGTCAAATTTGGCCATCCAAGTGAAAACTGGGGGGATTGCTGGGAACCTAAGAGAGCAGCACTGGAAGACTCTTCTTTGGTGACAAGGGAGACAGTTCCGTTAACCACCCATTCAATGCTTAACAGGAAAGGACCCAACTCTTTACTGCTCTCACCAAGTCTGGTCCAGAACAATCAGGTCCCAGGGTCATTTTCTGCATGAGCTCGCCTTCTTATGATCAGAGCTGTGTTCCTAATGGGATGCTTAGAGGGAACATTAAGTGAATGCTTCCTACGCACGGCTGTAAATTTACAGGAGAGCTGAGGAGCACGCAGGGGACCAAGCGCTCCCTCACTTCTGCTTCACTGAGCTCGGAGCCCTCTCGCCTTGACAGAGCAGAAGGCATCCCTCCAGCAGGTGTCACTTTAGCCAGCCTTGGCCCCCAGCCCCTGGGGTGCCCTGAGTCATGCTGAGTCCTGCGCCTGCAAAGTGGGAGCCCTGGAGGGCCATTCCAGATACCTCCTTCTAGAGCCAGGGGTGCCACCCATGCCAGTGCTGGGCCGTCTGTGGTACCCAGGAGGCAGAGCGTTGCTGACACTGCCAGTGTTTGTAAATCTCAAATGCATCTGGCCTCAGGAAAATTATTAATTTTAGGTGAGTTTTGGAGGCCTTTTCATCAGCGGTGAACCTCAGCATACCCAGGATGAGGAGAAAACAGGAAACGTTGAAATGATGTGCTGCCTCCAGCCATGAGGGCCCTCTGTTTTCTGGAAGAGGTTCGGAGTTCCTGTAAATTAGTTCCTAGTGCTACTTCCGGTGAAGTCAACCATTCGGGATCATTTCACCAGAGAGATGAACAATCAGGACCCCGAACACTTGTGCTTAGCCAAGGAAAGGAGAGGCCGCATATAGTGGCTCATCCTTGTCATCTCAGGACTTTGGGAGGCCAAGATGGGCGATTATTTGATGTCAGGAGTTCTAGGCCAGCCTGGCCAACATGGCGAAACCCCATCTCTACTAAAAAATACAAAAATCCGCCAGGCATGGTAGCACACACATGTAGTCTCAGCTACTCAGGAGGCTGACGCATGAGACTTGCTTGAACCCGGGAGGCAGAGGTTGCAGTGAGCTAAGATCGTGCCACTGCACTCCAGCCTGGGAGACAGAATGAGATTCCATCTCTAAAAACAAAAAAAGAAAAGGAGCCCATTCACATTCAGGCAACGCCCGTGGAACCCTGTAAACATGGGGCTGCCTCTTTCAAATTGGTGGAAAAAAAGAAAAGCAATAAATTCAAATAGAAGTTTGACTTTCCTTAAGCATTTTAAATTAACGGTGTTTTCGATAATTTGCTATAAGGAAAACCTAATCCCAGGATCTTGTGGCTGGTCTGGGCTCAGGTACCATGTTTGTAGTGGGGTCATTGATAAGAAAAGCTACCAAGTCCACCTCTACTTTTGCATTCCTATATCTGTGGGTCATTTCCCTCCACCCTCCACCCACCCTTTCTTCTCTTGATTATACAGTTTTCTTGGGTTATCACAGTGTAAGTTCAACGGGGTTTAAAAGCAGCATTAAGCCTCCTGATTGTTGATGGTAGTGGCAATTCCAGTCCGGGGGAATTTATAATTTCTTCAGGAAATCAGGTCTGAGAGGTCCATGAGCATATGTCTCCACTGGTGTGGCTTCAACCGAAATACTTCCTTTTAAAGGAAAGAGGGATCCAAAGCAAACATACCGCAGAGATCCGTTCCTTTAGATTAGAACTGAAACGGGCAGATGCCACGGGAGTCTCTGTGTTCAGAAAGAACAGAACAGAGTTCTGATGTTCTGACTGTAGTTGTATCTTGATATCTGTCATAATAAATAGGTTGTTATAAGCATAATGCAAACGGGTAAATATATTTCTTGTATATCACTTTAAAGATTTCTTTGCCCTGGGGTATTTTATTTTCTCACTATTTCTTTTAAGAGGAAGGAGAGTGGGAAAATATAGCTAAAATAAAATAGATGATCATTAGCCCTTTCAGTCTCTAAGAAGTCTTAACTCCAGCACATCACACTGGGATTGTCAGCCCCAAGTGGGCTGGCAGAATTGCCCCATGTAAACCCTATTATTGTTGAATAACAAATAACCCAACTTTACATGTGTGTGTATATATATGTGTGTGTATATATATACATGAACACAAGCATGCACACAAACACACACGTACACACATAATACAGTCACACGTACACACAGCTGCGCACACATTCACACATACATGCTCCTGCATATACGTGCTACACACTCACACACACACTTTACCTTTTCTTCTGAGGGTGAGCCCAAGTGGCCTTCACATCTCCAGCAAATGAAGAACTCTCACTCTCTGTTTAGGGACAAGAAGATCTGAATAAAACATCACACTATGCCAAGGAGACTCATGGTCACCTTCTTCAAGGTGTCAGTGGCGTCTGAAACAGCAACAGCAAAGTTCTCATCTTTGACGTTACAATCTGGGATGATGCTGGGCCTGGACTTGTGACCAAGGCTCATCCAGCTTGTCTCCGGCCCTGTGGAGAGCTGTGGGAAGGCCGGACAGCATCATCTTAACAGCAGCCTCCTAGGTGGTCCCGGGAAGGAGATGCAGTGTGTCAAGTTAACAGAAGAGCTGGGCTCCAAGTCCTGATTGCTCTGGGCTGGACAGAGGGCAGGCGCCCACCAAGGACGTTGCCCAGGGGTTGAGGCTTGGGGACCGCGAGGCCAGAGCAGGACGTAGAGACCTTTTGATCCTGGGCTTAGCTGCCAGTGCTGGAAGGCAATGCAGTGGGGGTTTGAGAAGATATTGATGTCCCTCATAGGCCCACACGATTCCCCAGAGGGTCATGAGGCCAGGCTTGTATTTAGTTAACGGTAATGATCTCGTTAGGCGTGTGAATGGGCCACCACCCAAGACATTCAGCTCTGCCAGCGGGCCTCCCCCCGAGCCCTGCCTACCCTGTGTGGCCTTACACGGGACGTGAACTGTGATTAACAGACTTCCAGTGCTTAATAATTTGCAAAACAGCATTAAACAAGGGAAGTTGAGGACAATCGGAATGGGACATTGGCCGGGCGGGAGGTGGTTGTCAACAGAGCCGGGACAATCCTGCGAGCAGGGCCTTCACAAAGCTGGCAGGGTACAATGTCACAGCTGGCCGCTGGCTGGGCGCCGGGCCGACAGCGCCTCCCCATCCATCCAGGTGGTGAGGCTGAGCCGGCCTTTTAACTTCGTGAGTTTCTTTAAAAGGGAAGAGAGAGAGGGGTGGGGGTTAAAGCCCCTCCTGTTTCTTCAGTAGGAAAGAAAGTAAGAGGAGGCCCATTGAGCAAGAGAAAGAAAGAGATTAAGTAGCAAAGAAAGTGACAAGCTGATAATAGAGAACACTTTCAATGGTGGTAATCCTTGACATACAAGGACAAATATGAATACTTTTGTTCTTGAATTTGGATTAACTTTGTGTCGGGGGAGAAACCAGAATGCAAGTTGGTTTGCTTGTGCCTCTCGCGAAGCTCCGTGAAGGCGCGTTGACAGCGGATGGGGAAGGCCCCCAGAAAGCCGCCGCGCAGGGGACATTTACTGGAACAACTGTAGCTGGGCAGTCCGTGTATTAAAAGACCACAGTGGTTGAAGACGGAATAGGCGAATTATTAAAGATGTGAGATGTGGCGGCGTTTGACCTGTCTTTCTTTGTCTCACTGTGTTATATACCGTGAGGTCACCTCAGCCCTGTGGACGCTGTTTAACATTCAAAAATCATAAAAGTTTTGTATTTTTAATATCCATCACATGCAGAAAATCTGATTTTTATCAGCGTGTATTCAAACTTCCATGCATTCGGGGCCGCCATCCGTGGTTCTCAGAGCAACAGGAAGTCGGTTTTATGGGAACATCGTAACAAGGAGGCTTGTTTGACTCCCAAGAAACGTAATAACTTATTAAGACCCAAGGAAAACACCAGATAAACCAAGAATGGTGTGGGTGGGCTTTATTTGTAGCTTCTTGTGAGTTCCATTTTTTGAGCCTGCTGGAAGAGTCCAGCCTTCTGCTTAGGGGACACTGAGTTCTCTCCTGCTTACTAATGACAGTGAGTGTCCTCAACACCCCTCTCCCAGCAGTTCCTGTTGTTACACTTATTTCACGTTGAAATAGTCCATCGTGCTGCTTCCAACCCAAACAGCAGGCTGTGTTTCCTCTGGCAAACATCTTTATCACTTTACAAACAGAGCTCCAGCTGCCACACTGGATGTGCTCGTGGAATTTGTCATGGCGCTTTGCAAAATGTGTCCTCAGTATCCTTGAGTGTGGCTGCGGTGACACTTGGGAGAGGAGGGACACACTACGAGAGGAATTATCCAACACTTTGAGGTGTTTTGGGCAGGGTGTCTGCTGGATGATCACTTGAAATCCCAAATTGCTGCTTATGATTAAAGTGATGAGCTAATGCTTCTTTAAAAGAATGGCGACAAGCAGCGGGGACTGAGACGACGAGGGTAGTGTGGGTGACGGAGGTGTCAGCAGAGGTGGTGGGGACTTTGCAGGGGAGCTCCCGTGTATGTCACCAGGCAGTGACGTTGTGACATCTTGCACATGTTGTACTTTTGGGGCCACATTTCATCCAGACAGGATGACTGACAGCCTTATTCTGTGACTTACTTAGCAGCTGGGATTTGTCTTGACAGCCACATGCTTAATATGTCCCTTTCCAGGATTGGCAGGCTCCCGAGAAAAGAATCCAGGGGTCCTCCCACTCTGCTCAGTGCTGGCTGCCAGTACATCTGGGCCTCAGTGCCTCTGCTGCGAACTGGCGCAGGCTGCCCCTGCCTTCTGTGGCTCCTCCACAACCTGTGTCACCACCCAGCAGGGGCCTTGCCTTGGGCCCCTTGCAATCTCCCGATTAAAAAACAGAATGTGCTACCCACCAATTTTTTCTAGGAGTGTTTTCCCAAGGGAACTGTTTTTTTGCAAAGGCTTGAACCAGGCCCATTCTGGCAATTCTGAAAAAATTAAGAATAGTTTAATCTGCTTCCATCAAAAGAACTGTCTCATTGATTTCTTCCTGGACAAATCAGAACTGGATTTGCATAGGGCTTTCATATTTGCATGGGATCTTTAAAGAACTGCTGAAAATAGCAGTTTTTTCAAAAGCATTGGAAGTTCTGTGTGAAACAGTAATGATGGACATGTCATTGTATATTTGTCAAAAGCAGTAGAATGTACAACATAGAGTGAACTTGAACGTAAATGTGGTCTTTGTTAATAATCTTTCAGTAGCAACAAATGTATCACACTGATAATCATCATCATCATAGGGGAAACTGTAGGATGGGCGGGAACCTTCTGATGGATCTTTCTATAAACTTGTTACACTTCTGTTAGGATTCTGTATACCTTTTCTGTAGAACTTCTTTTAAAAAATAGTCTGTTAATTTAAGGCCAGGTGTGGTGGCTCACACCTGTAATCCCAACACTTGGGGAAGCTGAAGCAGGTGGATCGCCTGAGCTCAGGAGTTCAAGACCAGCCTGGCCAACATGGTGAAACCCCATCTCTATTAAAAATACAAAAATCAGCCAGGTGTGGTGGTGGGCACCTGTAATCACCACTACTCAGGAGGCTGAGGCATGAGAATTTCTTGAACCTGGGAGGCCGAGATTGCAGTGAGCCAAGATCATGTCACTGCACTCCAGCCTAGGTGACAGAGAAAGACTCCACCTCAAAAATAAATTAATAAAATAAAATAAATAAAATTTAAAATAGTCTATTAATTTACAAACAAACAAAAGGCCTTGGGTTGACTCGTGCCCAAGGTGAAAGATGTCTGTCTTCATTCATAGACATGGGGGATTTGGCAGGCGCTGCTGATGCTCTGCGCTGCCCCCCACACACCCCGCTACTCACATACTGGCTCGATGGTTTCCATCTACAAGTGCCCGCTCCTCTTTGCTGGGCCATTTTTTGGCCCACAAGGGGATAGGCCTGAAGTGCTCCTTTTCCCTGGGAGCAGGCTTCAAATAGTAGCGGACAGGCACTGCTAGAGAAAATTCAGCTCCCGCTGGGGCAGGGGGCTAACTGCACTGTCGTCCAGGAGCCCCCGAGGGATGGGCCCTGCTGCCCACAGCAGGCACCTGCTCCTTGATACACCTTCACCACCCTTCCTCTCCTCGTTTCACTTCCCAATGCTCCTCCTGATGCCTCCCTAATTCACTGCCCAGTTCCCGTGTCCCATGTACATCAGTGTCTGGGAGAGAAGCAGACCCCACTCTTGGCATAATCCACTACCAGGCCAGATTTGAAAACTGAATGAAATGTGCAAAGCCGTGATAGGAATACGTGTTTTCTGGGTTCAGCCTAGTTGGATGGAATGCCACTAGGGGGATTTAAAATTCAAAAAATAGATTCTAAAAAAAAATAATTGGGCAGTGCAAGGTGGCTCATGCCTGTAATCCCAGCACTTCAGGAGGCCAAGGGTGGATCATTTGAGGCCAGAAGATCGAGACCAGCCTGGCCAATATGGCAAAATCCCATCTCTACTAAAAATACAAAAATTAAAGGGGCGTGGTGGTGCACACCTGTAATCCCAGCTACTCGGGAGGCTGAGGCACAAGAATCACAAACCTGGGAGATGGAAGTTGCAGTGAGCTGAGACAGAGCCACTACACTCTAGCCTGGGCAACAGAGAGTGAATCTGGCTCAAAAAAAATAAATAATTGGACACAAAGACTAGGTGACTAGGAAGACAGTGTCTTTCAAATGTGGCACCTGGTCATCTAAGGCTATTTCCTGGCTGGTTCTGGGGAGCTGATGAATGTGGGTGTGTAAGAAGTTGCTACTTTGCTTTGAATTTAAGGCTCCAGCCATGGAGACTTGGAAGGACTTTCCCAGAGAGGGGTACTGAGCAGTCAAAAGGCTTTCTTCCTTCCTCACTTGCTTGGGGCTGGTGTTCTCCAGACTCAGGCTGGCTCTAGGGCCAGCACCCATCCTGCAGCTACATCTCTGGGCAAGACCCATGCATGCCACGTTTGTGGGCTCCTTAGTGGACAGCTCTTCTTCTCTAGCAAAGCACGAAAGAGTTATTCTTATTCTAGTCAATGATTTCATTTGTATAGGTAATAGGTGAATATGACATAATTATCCCAGCAGGAATAATACACACACACACACACACACACACACACACACACACACACACACGGCATTCCCCTCTTCCATTTTCAGTCTTCCAGTTCTGCGCTCTAGAGACAAACTTGGTTTTAGTTTCTCCTGTGCTCATGCAGATATAGTCTACGTGTAAACAGCAGATCCTGCCCCCTAGATATCTACCCTGTAGAAACACCCTCCGAAGGGTGGGCAGGACCAGGGCGGATGATGAGGTGTTTCTCCCGTGATTGGGTTCTGTTACATAAGACTGTGCCGTAGCTATGGCTTTGAAGAGGTGAGCTGCCACACTGTCAGTGGGCCACACTGTTGGGGCCTGAAGGGGGTCCGTAGGAGTTGACAGTGACCCTGACCCACAGTCAAATAAGGAACTGAATTTTGCCAATTCATAGACATGGGGACCCTGAACCTCAGATGAGACTACAGCCCCAGTTGGCACCATGATCCCAGTCTGCTGACATCCTGAGCAAAGCCTCCAGGCGACCCATACCCAGTGTCCTGACCTCAGGAAACTGGAAAACAATCCGTTTCTGTTGTTTGAAGCTGCTGTATTTGTGGGAATATTTTACACAGCAATGGAACACTAATACAAGTATAATAGAATTTGGAGAACACTTGTTTTCCTATTTGTTTTGATTCGTAGGGTTTTTTTCCGCTTAAAAATCCATGTTGATTCCAGTCAGTGAATCCTCCTTTAACCCTCGTGTAAAGAGCTACTTGTTGTCATCACCAGATTCTTTCCCGAAGAAGCCTAAGTTCATAGCAGCAGTACTTGGTCCTACACTTGGGCTGTCTTGTCATAATACGTAATAAAGTGACAACCAGCTGATGCAAAAGTAATGTGGCCAAAATAACTTTCTGATCTTTCTGTTTTTATCTGTTGCTTTATTGGTTTGAAGTTCAAACGGACGAAGACCTGCAGAGATAAAGATAATTTCCAGTGGCACATACTTGATAAACTGATTTGTCTTGGTACGGTTATCAAAGGCAAATGCACTTTCTTTTATTATGAAAGCCACACATTCGGGCCTTAACAGACTGGCAAGTTTGTCACTGACTCAGTTTCCCTTCCCTCTGGCAACTAGATGACCTGTTCTAGTCTCCCTCCAGGTTTAGTGGCTGTGAATTTCGGCCAATGAAACATGGCTGGAGTGATGCATCTCCCTTACTGGGCTGTCCCACAGAAACCTCCCATGGGATCCTCCCCACTCTCCCTGACTCCCACCCGCCAGTTGGAAACAGGATTCAAGAGAGATCTTCAAGCTCCAAGGGATGGTGGAACCTCACGCTGCAGAGAGACGGGCCTTAGAATCACCCCATGAAAGGCTGCCTCAGAACACTTACGTTGAATCATCATGTGAGCTAGAAATAAAACTCCCATTGTGTTAAGCTGCTAAAATTTGAGGATTGTTTGTTTCAGCAGACAGCTTATTCTAACTGATAGAGGAGTGGGGATTTGCTTTCAGAAAGGATTCTTTACTTTGCAAGAGGAATCATGCCAGGATCTCTTTAAGCTGCAGGCTTGCCTTACACAGGTGATATGAAGCCACTTATTACACATTGATGTCAGGGGCACATCAGTTGTGCAAGCTGCTGGCACAACTGGTGTGTTCAGCAAAAGATATGCTCCATGGTAAAAAAAAATACACAATGCTATTTATAGTAAGTTCTGATTAACATCACAATCTAACATTAATATTTTAGTTGCAAATAAATGCTAAGTTTCTTTTCGTTTTATTATCATTATTACTGAGACACAGGGTCTCGCTCCGTGGCCCAGGCGGGAATGCAGTGGTGTAATCAGGGCTCATGCAGCCTTGGCCTCGCAGGTTCAAGAGGAGCTCCCACCTCAGTCTCCTAAGTAGCCTGGACCACAGGCGTGCACCACCACACCAGGCAAATTTTAGTAATTTTTGTAGAGACGGGGTTTTGCCATGTTGCCCAGCTGGTCTTGAACTCCTGGGCTCAAGAGATCTTCTTGACTTGGCCTCCCAAACAGCTGGGATTACAAGTGTGAGCCACCGTGCCAGGCCTTGTATTCGTTTTCTTACACATGTTGAAGCTACTTTATTTGCTTAGTTGATTTACAGCTGTCCTGTTTTTCACCTTACTGCTTGAATTTCCCCACAAGCAGTGACTGTAACTCAATGCAAAGCAATAGAAGAAGAATTTCTTTCTAGCTCTACCTGTTTTTTTTTTCCCCACTGGAATAAACATGCTTCAGGAAAGTCAGTCTTGAGTAGCTTCTGCTGAGTTCAAAGGAGTTGTCCCTTGGCTGATGAAGTCCTTGTGTTAGTGGGCAGATAGTTTCCATTCAGCAGGATTCTTGAGAGTTACATGCATGTCCGGCTGAACTATGAGCTCTGAGAGGTCAGGAACCATGACCTTCTCTGCTCTCCCCTCGGCTACTGGCTCAGCGCCTCAGGTAATTGATGGCTAACAATTTCCCATTGACTATAAGAATATTTCAGTTAAAGGGTCCTTTGCCTTTTGTGGCCACATAGATGCTAGTTTCATCCACATGCAGAAATGTACCTTTAAGACAAGTACACTGGAGATATTAATAAATATTCAGTTGAGCATCCTGTTTGATAGAGTTGCCATTCTGGTTCATTGATTCATTTTTAGGTCTCAGCTCATGGAATGAGAACTGGATGGACAGAGCCTTGCTTTAGAGCCTGGAAGAATTAATAAGTTCCCCACAGGAATGAGAAGAAATGTGAAGCTGTGGGGAAAATGGGATGCTTCCACGTAGGAACGGGAGAAAAAAATAAAAGACATCACCTGAGGCCACCTTTTCCCAAATGTTGCCATTGGCAGCCCTGGGCATCCACTTGAGTAGTCAATCCTGTGAAAGGGAAAAAGGAATTCCAAGAACAAACCCAAGGACACTGGAGCACAGCCGCTGCCTCCTCTTAAGAAAAGAAGCAGCTGGCACAGTGGCTCACGCCTGTAATCCCAGCACTTTGGGAGCCTGAGGTAAGGCAGTTGGATTACCTGAGTCAGGAGTTCGAAACCATCCTGGCCAACATGGTGAAACCCCCGTCTCTACGGAAAATACAAAATTAGCCAGATGTGGTGGTGCACACCTCGTCCCAGCTACTCGGGAGGATGATGGGGGAGAATCGCTTGAACTCAGGAGGCGGAGTTTGCAGTGAGCTGAGATCAAGCCATTGCACCCCAGCCTGGGTGACACCGCAAGACTCTGTCTCAAAGGGGAGAGGAGAAGAGAGAAGGGGTGGGGAGAGGGAGGGGAGGGGAAAGGCAGGGGCAACAGACTCTATTGGCTTGGCGGGAGAGAAGAGGAAGCAGCAACTGCCGCCTGCCCCTTGGGAGGCCGTTGAAGCAGAGCTGTCAGAGCACCACGCGGCCCTCGCTGCCGTCTCAGCTGCATTAGGGGCTTACATCTGCGGTTGCTGTGAGCTCGGGATGTCCTAGTGGTGTGCAGAGCCACTGGAGAAACCCAAGTGTGATGGGCCTGTGGATTAATTACGAGAAAGGAGAGAAACGTTTTACCTGAGGAATGTGAGCCTCCTCTAAATGATCAGGCCCAGGGCAGGAACGAGGCAGCAATCCCATCTCACTCCCTTCCTGGACTGAAGTCAACCCTTAAAGCCCCTTGCTCTGTGGACTGTACTCACCGCCGCCCAAGCGGCTTTGCTGTAAATTAACCCAAAGTTCTCCGCTGGACACTACCATACTAGACACTCTAGTTCAGTGTCCAGACAATCGCTAATCGATGTTATTTCTGTCAGCCGTAGGCATTCCCGACAAACACCTTTGTGTCTGCCCTTTCCTTGTTCCCTTTTATCCTTTAAAAACCTGCTTGCAACAAAGGCTAAATGGAGCTCACATCCAAGGTGACTTGGGTCTGAGTCTTCCGGGCCGCGGTCCTCACCTTGGCTCCAGTAAACTCTGTGAAGTATATCTGTGCCTCAGCCTCTGCCTTTAGGTCGACATTTCCGTTTTGATGAAGTTACGTTTTACAGACCTCAAGAGGAAAAGAGAAGAAGGGAAGGTGATGTAGTATAAAATCACAGAAAAGATTGGGATGAAGCAAAGAACACAGAACTTGAAAATTGAAGTTGGTCTGTTTTTATTCTCATGAAAGGGCCTCTACACATTTCCACAGTCAGAAAGTCACTCCAGAACTCCAACTGCACTCCCCGACCTTGCTTTGTAAATTTGGCCATGGGCTTGGCTCTAAATCCAGATTAATTTAACTTGAAACAAGATAAATGGTCTTGCTGTATTTCAAGATATTATGGGATGGCAAGGAATTCCACTGGGAATAGGTGTAACCAACAGAGACACAGTACCTAAAAAAACCCATTGAAGCTGAGGAGTGGAAAGGGCATGGAGGGACGGGGGTGAATTTTCCAAACAAATTGAAAAGTCCAGGAAGTCTGTGATTTGTTTCTAGTGCAACTTTTGGCCAACTGCCACTGAGTTTCCAGGGATTTCTTTCTGTTTTCCGTGTATATGGAGAGATCCAATGACTTTTGATGTTTTCAAGATAGGAAAGCAGGGTAAAAAAGTTATTGCAAAAAAAAAAAGCAAAATATAGAAAAGTTCATGTAGAACGTAAGGTCCTCATCTCAGGTGGATTATTAATGCGTGTGCAAGTGCCTGCTCCATTCTAGAGGAGGGTAGGTGTTCATTAGGTGTTTGCTGAAACTTTAGTTCAGTGTATCCATTTATCATGTATTAGGTATCAATGCTTCTAAACATTCTGTAGCAGAAAAAAAGCATTTTCTTTTTGATGGGACAATTATTTTAATGAACTACTGCAGTATCTCTCTCTCTTGAATCTCAGAGTTTAAAAATGTTGAACATCAGATAACAGAGCTCCTAATTTCAATGGGCTTCACATCCTGAATGTAACTACAAATAACAGCAAATAAACTCATCACTAGATTTCAATTTACTTACAAAAGATCCCAGCTGTCACCCAAGGCCAAACTGGGTGGAGACAGTTTGGTTCACAGAAGTGGATCTCTGGCTATTGAAAAAGAATTTACAGACATTATTAACAAGAAGAAACAGCCCAGTGGATAATACAATTATGCATGATCTGTGGTTCAGATATTCAAGTGCAGGTATTCAGAAAGTGCTGCAGCAGCTAATCCGGGAGGATAGTTTTGAAAATAATGACATTTAACCTATCACAGCAATTGTTCTTATAAAAGGCATGAACTGTCGTAATGAATAATAAAATCCAGCATAAAAATTATGTCTTGGTGCTAGAAATCGTGAAGTTGAACAGTCTTACCGTATCAAGTCCCCTATAGAGGGGAAACATCCATACATTTAAAAGTGTTTAAGAAATTTCTGTAAAGAGAAAAAATACCAGCAAACAACCATTTCTTCTGTGAATTTCTAGGCATGTACTTGCCGAGTTCAGTAAGAAGAACTTTAATAATTATTCAAAGCAGAACATGAAGGACAGCAGTTGATCTGATCAGAGTAATGACATTTCTAATGCATTTATTGGGAGTAGTGATTGCTGAATTGCGCTGTTATTAGCAAGCGTGCCCTGTTTACTGGAATGCTGATACATATTCTAAAAGTCTGTCTTTGCGTACTGCAGGCTGAGCATGTGGACAATAGAAGGGGTCTTTAGCTTTCCTATCGTCCTTTATGTTTTATCTGATCTTGTGCCTTGGTTTGGAACGGGTCCTAGGGCTTTGTTATTGTTGATGCCTCTGCTCTCTCCCACCCCTCCCGGGTTTGGCCTCCTCGGCTTCTGATGTCTGATACACTCTTGACACCTCTGAGGAATGCAGCTGAGAATTCATTGTCCCTGGGCTTCTTAAGCATCCCTGTCAACTCTCCTTTCTTTTTCTAGTTAGAAACCGTTTCTCACGCTTGATTAGTTGATTCACCAACCTCAAAATTATTGCATTTGTAATTTGTGAGTAGTATCAATCGCCCAAAACATTCAAGTTCATAGCACTGTTGGCTGCATGTGAGACGAGCTAAAACTAAGACTCCACCCTCCAACCTGAGGATTTTCCAAAATTATGCTCTTCGATGAGGAGAGGGGAAACGAACATTTCTATCAAATCCCCATCTTAGCTCCATTCCTTTCCGAAATTGTAAACACAACTGCATTAGTTTCTTCCATTTTGCATCTCAAGAACCTTCATTGGACCCTGAAAGTTTAAATCCATTAAAATGTAAGAAAGGAATGTTTATTTTTTAAAGAGTGGGGCAAAGGCCCGAAAAGCAAAAGAAAAGTTGCTATGGTCAAGAAGTTTGTGTCTCCTCAAAATTCCTGTGTTGAAACCTACCCACCAATGTGATTATGTAAGCAGGTGGGGCCTTTAGGAAGTGATTAGATCCTTATGAATAGGATTAATGCCCTTATAAAGACCACAGGCTCAGAGAGCCTCCTTATCCCTTCCACCATGTGAGGGCATAGCCGGAAGTCACCATCTATGAACAGGAAAGCTAACCCTCACCAGATACTATGCCTGCCGGCGCCTTGATCTCCAACTTCCCAGCCTCCAGAACTGTGAGAAATAAATTTCTGTTGTTTGTAAGTTACTTAGGTTATGGTGTTTTTTTTACAGCAGCCTGAATGGACAAAGACAGAAGTATGATGCAAATCATTGGATACTGGCAGTCTCTCCTATATGAATGACTTTTGTTTATATCCCCAGAGCTTAGGTAACTTGAGGATTTGGAAAGACCTGTAGCTAAACCATCCTTTTGAAGCCATCAAATTGATAGGATGATAGTTTCATCAACCAGTGGATATCTATTGAGCCCCAGCTACACACCAGGCTTTGAATACCAAAGAAACTAAGACAGATGAGGTTCCTCTATGCTCCCATGTAGCTCTCCAGAGTGTCACAGACTCTTTCTTATTGGGATTTTTAACTGGGGGGATTAAGAGGTCAGTAACTATCTGGAATTATGGTAACATTTGGTCAAGAGTGCAGAGTGCTATCATCCAATAAACAGCATATTAATTACATTGATGGTTACTAATGCTTTTAGTCTGAGTGAACGTAACTAGCCTTGGCCTTGGAGGTGGGTAATAGAACTCCTGAATAGGATCAGTGTGGAAATGGGTGGCCCAGCAGGCTCCATTCCGACCAAGATGGGGAGGGCAGCAGGGTGGCAGGGCATGGGTAATGCTCCTTCTGGCTACAAAAATGACCCAGAAGCCGGAGACCAAATAAGCACTAATTTAATGGGGGAGTTTGATGAGCCTTCCTATGCAAAATCATATATAGATAAAAAGGGCACTGTTTAGCTATTGATGGTTGAGTTAAACAAAAGGTAACACCAACAATTTCCAAAATCAATAAAAAATTATTAGAATAACTTGAGAAGCTATATTACTTGGTAAGCCATTTCATTATAAGATATATATGTTACATAAGATGCACTTTTATTATAATAGATAATGTACATTATGCAAGAAATCAACTTATTTTAAAAAAGGAAGACACATGTGGATTTCTATATTATGTTACTGTGCCAGTTCTTAAACCGTCTTTTGAATGTTATCTTCTGTCTACATCTGGATTTTTCAGGAAAGTGTAACCATGGCGTTCATTAAATTTTCATGTGGTTCTAATATTGGCAAGGCCTAGGGACAGATGCAAGCCCATATCACTTGCCTGAATATTTACAACGTATCAATGAAGCTTTTAATAAAATATGTTTTATCCTTTTACTTTGAAAAATGTTCTTTTACAAAATGACCTGAAAGGCCAAGCTTGCATTTAGCATTCTTGGGTTCCTCTGAGTGCCTGGCCTACATGTGGTGATATAGGGAAGGCTGGCCCCCAGTTCTCAGCATGATGTAGGATTTTTTGCTCCTTAGTTCAGCTAAAATCCTGGTTCTTGTCTCACAATCAGGAAAAATTAGGCATATGGACAAATTAAAAAGTGAGGAGAGTGGAAATTTATTGGATGAAAAGAAGGTTCTCAGTAAAGAAAGAGGGGGTCCTGTCAACAGGCTCCCACCTCACAGACTGAATACCAGGCCACCAGAAAAGAGTGGAAGAGGCCAAGCTCCTCCTCCTGCATAAGGCATGAATTCCCAGTGGCTCCATCCCGTTCTCTCAGTGCACAGGCAGGCCCCCACTCCATTTCAGGCATGCCTAGACAAGACCCTGGACAGGTTTCCTCACCTGCATGGTATTATCTGATATAAACCCTTGTGGGGCAGGTTGGAAATTCTCCAGGGACCCTCCATTCTCTGCTTCTTGCATCTATCAGTATGGCCTAATTACCTTCTCTTTCCACCTCCAGCTCCCTCCTTCACCTCAAAATACCCAGGTGTGGGCATCAAGACTCACCCACATGCAGCAGCAAATGGCCCTCCCAGGCCTGGGGTTATATATTCACAGAAGGATAGACCTGAGCAAGGGCTTATCCACATCCTGGATGTAGGCTCTGGGCTGCATGCATAGTGAATTCAGGGACCCTGGTTACCTGAGCACAGTCCAAGGGAAGAAGGTACCAGTGGGTAGTTGTTCCCGAGACCCCTCTGCTTCCCAGGGGCTGCTCCCCACCAGTGACAGTGTGCCGTGGTGTACCACATAGCAATTCAGGCCCATTCCTGTGAGATGCGGGGCTCTTTACTGGGCAACATCAGCCTGAGTGACATCTAGGAACTTCCCTGCAGTCTGAGACTTTCTTAACCAGTCCTCCTGTCTGTCTCTTCTCCTTCACATAGTCTGCAGGCTCTCGTTTGTCTGGCTGGCTCCTGTTCATCCTTCACAAGTGTTTTCCCTTTGCACAGATAATTTCATGCTGGTATCCATCTCTTGGAGGACCTGAGCTAGCACAGACCCCAATTATTGTGAATCTACATTTTCCAAGATGGCTTAAATTTTAAGTATTTTGTTACGTGATCCCTTTTTAATTCATTTATAGAGAATTTTATACAGCTCCACGGATTTTTAAAAATGTTTTATTTTGAAATAATTGTAAAGTCAAAGGTAGTTGCAAAACAGTGGTACCCTTCACCCAGTTTCCCCAGTGGACACATCTCTCACGTTACTTTAGTGCAATTTCAGCCAATGGAGTCTAAAACCAACATGCTAATCACTGCCCTATTTAATTTCTAGCTCAAACAGACCCTTTCATCTGAGCTCTGGATGCATCTCTTTCTACCTACTCAGCATTTCCACTTGGATATCTAACAATCACTTCAATTTTAACATGTTCAAAATAGACCCCTTGGCCCCTGGCCTCCATCATCTGACTATTCCTCAATCTTCTTCATTTTTATAAACGACACTGTTGGCCACTAAGTTGCTGAAATCAATTACTGTGTGATGCACGTGCTTACCTGTCATGGCTGACCTATCCCCATGGGACTGTGAGGGTAGGAACCTCATCTGTCCTTTTCACTGTGGCATTTCCAGCACCTTATACAACGCCTGGGCTGGAGCAGATGCTCAATAAATAATTTTTGAACAAATAGATGTCTTTGGTAGCATGAATGCGATGATGCTGTGGTCACAGATGACACCAACCATCAGGATTTGGTTTTGTGGGTCATAGTCTACACACATACAAGATGAATGTCTAGAAAGGAATATGACGTGTCATAGAAATACAACGACAGGAAACATACCTGATGGAGAAAGTTTCAACCTGAGAACCAAGTGAAAGGCGCAGATAAAACTTGGAATCAATCTCTTTCCTGCCTCCCTTCCTCCTTCTTTCCTTTTCTTCTTCCTTCCCTCTCTTGGTTCCTCAGGGTACATTTTCAAGTAACATTTATAAGAGCACATTAGCGTCTTTCTTATTCTTGCATGTTTGATTGGCGACATCTTTCTTTGATTTCCTATATGGAAGAAAACGAGGTTGAATCACAGTTTGTTCCCTCGCCATTTTGCACCGAACATTGTCGTCTTGTGGCATTTTGTGTGCTAGAGAAGGGAGGTCAATTTCTATGCCTTCTTTCTTTCGTCCCTGCCTGGATGCTTGAAGAATATGACAAAGTGGCTAACACCACGGGTTCTAGAAATAGGCAGTTCAGATTCTAGTTTTGCTCTATGACTTTGGGCAAGTTATTTTACATCTCTGAGCGTCAGTCTTTTCACCTGAAAATGTGGGCTACAATCCCTCTTCATGTGGTCACTGTGAGAATTAAATGTAATCATATACATAAAGGACTTCAAACCAGTGCTGGCACCTAGCATATGCTCCGTAAATGACAATGCTTCACTTCCACTTGTAATCTGAAATACTTGATAGGAAGAGGCAAAATTGTAGATTTTTGCCTGGCAAACAACATGATTACTCAAGTTTTTGTCTTGTCTTGTTTTTCCTTTTCTTTTCAGTGTATGGAATTCTCAGCCTCAAGCAGTGGGCCCGCATCAGGTCTGTGTCATTCAAGGGGACAAAGTTCCAGCTGCCATGGCCTTCTTCAGGACAGCCTGCTGTTTTGTGTTTCTGTCATTATTTCTTGTTTGCAGAGATAATTATCTGTTTCTTGAACTTAGCCAATCGCTTATATGTGGCACAGTATGCTGTGCACCACTGCCCTGTGTCTGGAGACATGGAGAGTATTAAACTAGGAACTCACTGCCTAATCTGACCAGAAGACCCACCTACTTTGTCAACCTCATTTTATCCCAGTCAGGGCCTTGGTCCATACTCGTCAGCCTGTTTCTTGGCGGCTCTGGGCTCTCCTGGCTTGCACAGACTCTATTCTCCATCTCAGATGTTCTTGCCCACTGCCCCCAGCTCGTCACTTCATCTGGTTGCTTCTTACCACCTTTAGATCTGTTGCTGCAGAGGCCATGTCAGTACTCAGGCCAGATGCCCACCACCCCCCCACCCACCCACCCACAGATTCTATGTGCTTCTCCCTCAGCTTTTTCCATCCAACAGCTCACACCTGTGACTTCTTCGGAAGACAGCCATCATCAGGCTACCAGAGCCATTTTGTCCCCAGAGAGGCAGAAGGGTCTAGAAGAAGTTTACAGCCCCTGGGCTAGCCCCTAGCCAGCAATCGACAGGTGGGGGTGCATGAAAGCTCAGCCTGATTCCTTGGGGCAACACAAACTCTGAGGCACAATTTGTATTCCAGAGTCCCTGGTGGGACTGGCTAAACCCAACTTCTGCGAGACTGCTCCTCCGATGGCCTTCTGCTCAGCTCCCTCTTCTTCACAATCTCCTCTCACTCCTGCATGATTTCCCCCTAGGAGCATCTTCCTAATAAATTACCTATTCATGAATCCTGAACTCAGGGTCTCCTGCTGGGGAATGCAATCTAGAACTTTTCCACAGGGGTTTTTTCCCGATGACTGCTCACATAAACTCAGCTTCCATCGTCATACCCTCTTACAGACGCTATCTTCCCCATCACAGAAATTGTATACTGTGTGATGAATTAACTGACTTCTACACTTGAATATATACCACATAATGGCACATCTTGGGTCACTTTTCTCAACATTTTATCCTTGGGGCCTAGCACAATGGCTGGAAAGTGGTGGGCGAGTTCTAAATGAATATTGTTGGGTGAGTGAGTAGATGGGAGGTGCCATGTTTCTGCTCTTGGAGCCTTGCTCCCTTCTGCTCTTGCACTTTGCAGTCTTCTAGAGATACCAGGAACTTGGAGCTGCCCATGATCACTGCCAGCAAACGCTGTCCCTCTGGCACACTGAGCATGACCATCCTTCTCCAGGTTTCTAGACAGCTTGTAAATGTGCTATAAGGAAAGCAGTGTCTCAGCAGCTGGGCACCACCAGAAGAAGATGGGCTGGATTTGTAGAGAGGGGTGGCTGGAATTGGGTGACTTATACGTGGTTGCACCTTCACATTGCTCCTATAGCTCCTTCCTTGGTGGCCATTGTGCTTTTGGAATGGAATCACCTGATCCAGGACCATTGTGATGACTTACAGTTATTAGAGCTGCCATCTTGCAAACCAAATCAATGCAAGGATGCTGTGTCCCAGTCATGACAATCGGAAATGGCTCTTCAGAGGAAAGTAACAAGGTAGAGAAGAAGGCGAGATAGGAGGAAAGAAACAACAGGATGTGAGAAAACGCCCAGGCAGAGGTGGCAGCCACAAGCCCAGCTCCCCACCCATCAGGAAATGGGCCAAGAAATCACCAGGACTATCCCAAGGGAGTTGGCAAAATCTGGGCATTAGTCCATCTCAACCAGAGTGTAGTAGCTGCAGAGCTCTTGGCAACAGGTGCAAGCTGGGTCAGACATAGGAATAGTGGATGGAGCAAGAGAACAAAGTCATAGACTGAATATTGGGGGTTGCCTCAGAGAAAAGGGGCTCCCAAGCACAGGACTGAGTCGGGGAGCTCTGTCTGGTACCAAGCCCCAGTGATGACCAACAGATACGGCCCAATGTCAGTGAAGGCAGCTGCCCAACAGCCTTCATTGGTGACTGATAATATTAGGTCCATTCCATTAACTAACCAACATTTCATGGAGGTCCCCAGAGGGACCTTTGGAGTATTTTTGGGTGTTTCAGAAAGTAATTCAGAGTGCGCACATAGAAGTTAAATCTAAGGTCAGGCCTTCCTTGGGGAGTTTGTCCACAGGGAACAATGGGCCCATGCTGAAGGTGCCTCCAGGGCCACTAACCTGCATTGCTCTGCAATTATCAGATGCCCTATCTCAGCACAAATTCACAGGCCTCAAGACAAGGATGAAAGGGAAGATCTGGGACCCTGGAGAGAAGTAGGGAACTGTGACGTGGAAGTAAAGACAGTCAATCAGTCAATTACATGGTGCATTACTAAGCCAGCTGCCACTTTGGACAACTCAAGCTTAATCTCATGGGAAAACTGGGAAACAATGCAAAACAAATGCCTCAGAATTACTCAGCTCTATTACGGAGGGAGCTGGGGTATTTATACACCAAATAATAAGTCATTGGCTGAAAGCTGTTTCTTGTGGGGAAGGGGAGTGTTTGTTCCTAGTACTTCCGTCCATGTATTTGCAGGTAGAAGTTGGCCAGAGCACACTGAAGTAGCAGGGTCTGAGGTTTATCAGTTAGTTTCTTCTGCATAACAAACCACATCAAACCTTAGTGGTGGATGACAATATCTATTCTTTTTTAAATTAAAAAAAATTTTTCCTACCCCTTCTTCTTCTGAAAATAACCTTCTATTCCACCCCCAATTCTGTGGGCCAATGGTTGGGCATCTGCAGTCAGCCACCAGGTCAGCTGGTGTCTGCATGACTTAGCATGACTTCATTCACGTCTGGTGTGGACAAGCTGATTGTTGGGATAATGAGCATGACTGGACCAGGCTGGTCTCGGCTTCTTTCCATGTAATTGTCACAAGGTTCCAAGAACAACACAACGTAAGCCCCCATGTGCAAGTTCTTTCTGAGCCTCTGCTGTACTCCACATCTGCTACTTTCCCACAGACCAAAACAAGTTGCATGGCCAACCCAAATCAGGGTAAGGTTGTCAGATAAAATGGGGCATGTCCAGTTAATTTTGAATTTTAGATAAACAAGAAATAATTTTTGTTAGTATTAGTATGTCTTATTGAAAGATGTGGTATTAGTCAGGGTTCTCCAGAGAAATAGAATCAGCAGGAAATGATAGATGATGATGATAGATAGATAGATAGATAGATAGATAGGCAAGAGGAGGCTTTTCGCAGAAATTGGCTTACACTGTTATGGTTATGGAGGCCAAGAAGTCCTACGATCTTCCATCTGCAAGCAGGAGAACCAGAAAGCCAGTGGTATAATTCAGTCCAAGTTAGAAGGCCTGAGAATCACGGGTGGGGGCGGTAATGATGTACCTCCCAGTCTGAATCCAAAAGCCTGCAAACAAAAAGCCTGAGCTCTGAGACTCAAGATCAGTAGAAAAACGGATGGGGCAGCTTAAAAAGAGAGTGAATTAAAAAGAGAGACAATCCTTCAGGTTCTGAAGGATTGGATGGTACCCGCCCACACCAGGAAGGGCCCTGTTCTTTACTCAGCTCACCAATTCAGACTCCAGTCTCTTCCAAAACCCCCTCCCAGGCACAACTGGGAATAGCGCTTTACCAGCCATCTGGGCATCCCCTAGGCCAGTCAGGTCGACACATTAACCATCACAGATGTCTTCTCTGACCACCTTCCTGTCCCATTTTTCTGTATGTCACGAAGAGAATGCAACGCTTTTTCTTCTTTGGACTCTTCACATTTACATAGGTAGTTAGATATTTATGTGCTTGTTTACTAGTTTATTTTTGTCTTCCTTTCCAAACTGTAATCTCCATAATAGGGATCATCAGCATTTGAGCCTGGCACCAAGTGGAAGGCCTGGCATTCAATTGACACACACTGAAGAAATGAATGAACAAAGTAAAGAGCAAGTGGATGAAATAATGAATGCTGTGTGCAGTTGGCCTACATCAGAGTTCAGGGTTCAATCACCCCAGAGCTTTTGTCCCTTATGTCCAATGCACAGGGCGTTGTTTAAAGATATAAATACCCTTCAATGTCAAGGTGACATCACGAATACTCAAGCTTTTCTCTTGCGGTTTATTAAAAGGCTGGCTGAACCCTTCAAAGCATTTAATTCACCATTACTTACTGGTTCTTGATTCCCTCCATATGCATTGTATGAGTTTGTGTATGCATCTTTATATAAATTCTTATGATTCAGGTTCATAAAATATCCTTTATGAGAGGAACTATACGTGGCTGACCCAGATGCACACAAGGAAATGTTTCATTTCTCAAGAAGAGCCTTCTGTGCATCCTGCCACCCCCCTGCCATGTGGCTTACCCAGGAGACCTAATGGTTCTAAAAATTGGAGCAGCTGTTTGGCTCATAAATTACTGACCTACTGTGTGCATAACCAGTGGAGCTTAAATATCACCAGCTGGGTCTATTTTTATTAAAACCGGATTTTGAAATCCTGCATTCATAAAAGCATTTGAGGCGTCTTTCTGATGCAACTGTATGTGGTTGTATATCTATCACTCTGTCTGTCTCTTTGTGTATGACAAGAGAGGGACAGAGAGGAACGTGGAGGGAAAGTCAAGTAAGTGGATTTCATGAGCTTTATTAATCACAGGCAAAACATATTTTCTGCTTTAGCAAAGCCAACCTAGTTTATCTAACATTTGTCTAAAAAAAGTCACAGTTTATATCAAACCCAAATGCAGGGTCAAAAAAGCATGAACCTGTAAAAGATTATGTTTACAAGAGAACAGGCTGCCAGAAACAGGCCAAGGAGGACTGTTTAACTCTGCATAAAACTACCCTCAGCACCTTCTTCTGTCTCCATTTTTAATAGATGTTAAGTGGTTTTTAGAGTATGTAATGATGCTCTTTCCACAGTCCTTGTGAAATGTATAAACAATGAACTGTAAAGAGTGGTACTAACTTTGGTGGGAACGTTTGCACTCCTTCGAAAGCGAATGAAAGCTATGAACCCTTTCCCCAGAAATAAATACACCCAAACATATAATTTCCGAGGCTTCACTCACCATGTGAAAGCCATCCATGAATTCCAGGTTCAGACTCCTTTCGTTAAAGGAAGTATAACATGTAATCCTTTCTTTAAAGGACATGGAGTTCAAATTTGAAATAATTTAATCCATACTCTCACATATGAGGTATGGACAGAGGTTTGGAGAATGTATGACTTGCCCCAGTCACATAACAAATTTGTGACAGAGTTAAAAAACTGGATGCTGTTTTAAGGCAGCTTCTTCAGGAGCAGGCCCTGAAACAATGATTGGTATGCAAATGATTTTTAAAAGAGGTGCTCTCAAGGGACAGAGTTGAGAAGCAGGTGTAGAACAGAGTGAAAGAGGAAGTCAGACAAGGTGCCCTCTCAGGCAAAATTTGCAAACGGGGGTCTTGCAGGGAACAGCAGGGGATGGATGGTGCCAATGGCCACGGGTTGGCCTTTCATACTTGTGCCTCATTTCATTACTGAGTGGAAAATGAATGTCCAGGAACCAGTAGCCTCTGGGCAGAGAAAGAAAGAAGAAAGAAAGAGAGAGAGAGAGAGAGAGAGAGAGAGAGAGAGAAAGGAGAAAGAAAGAAAGAAGGAAGGAAGGAAGGGAGGAAAAGAAAGAAAGAAGGAAGGAAGGGAAAGGAAAGAAAGAAAAAGGAAGAAAGGAGGAAAGAAAGAAGGAGAGAGAGAGAGAAAGAAGGAAGGAAAGAAAGAAAGAAAGAAGCTGCATATGGCAATTGGGGCCAGAACGCAGAAATGGTAAAAAAGACTAATCCAAAGACAGCCATGTGGAAAGCAGCCAGTGTGATGGGCTCCAGCTTCCTTGACCTCGCGTTGCTGCCCCTAGAAAGATGCACATGTAGACTTTTTGGTGAGCAACTCAATGTGCTCTGTCCTAAGATTAAAGATGAATGGATGTTTAATATTTATTCTAAATTTTTATCTTGAACATCATGAGGATTCCCAGACATGTAAATGTGAGTCTTGTACAGCATAGCACAGACTAATACAAGCAATAGCTACGTGAATCTTTCTTTGGGCGGCTTCATGATGCGTGATGTCCTCAGGATCCCATCCTGCTCCACTCTGGAAAGCCTTCATAAACTCTGTCCCAAATAACACACGCACACCACAACCTTACACACTCCACGTACAAAGGAAAAACAGGTTCGCTTTGTTTCTACAGAGCATATTATTTTGTAGGCTTGAAATTCCCTTTTTTATCCTGAGTAACATAACTGCATTGCAGGAGAGACATGAACACACATGCTCCTTAGTCTTAAAAAGTCTCCCCTCGGGAGGCTGAGGCAGGAGAATGGCCTGAACCCAGGAGGCGGAGGTTGCGGTGAGCCGAGATCGGGCCATTGCACTCCAGCCTGGGTAACAAGAGCGAAACTCCATCTCAAAAAAAAAAAAAAAAAAAAAAAAGTCTCCCCTAAGCTAACATAAATGAATTTCCCTTTAATTATAAGACAAAATTCCAAGGACTGAAGCCACAACATTGGTGACGCTGCTCTGAGTTTAAAAACTTACAGGAACAGCCAGGTGAGGTGGCTCATGTCTATAATCCCCCCCCTTTGCGAGGCTGAGGCAGGAAAATAACGTGAGTCCAGGAGTTCAAGATCAGCCTGAGCAACATAGTGAGACCCAATCTCTACAAAAAAATTTTAAAATATTAGCTGAGCATGGTGGCATGTGCCTGCAGTCCCAGTTACTCGGGAGGTGTTGTGGGTAATGGTCATCTGGGCCAAGTGGCACAGGAGGTAAAGGAATTTATCAAGATAGTTGTAAGTAAAGAAAGGCAGACTTATTAGAGAAGGTATGAAAATATCTTGCAAGGTTGCCATGGGCAGCACAGCAGGGAAGAGGATGTTTGCAAACAGGTGGGGGCTGGAGGGATGTTTAATAGGGTTCTGCTCGAGGGGACAATGTGTGGAATGAAGTCATTGTGATTAGCCATGTCTCAGAACAACTATTCATTGTTCTTCCCCACTTGGGCCCCTTTCCCACCTGGGGCCCCTTCCTTATTGTTGCTTACTTATCAGGACTCCGAGGGGATTGCTTGAGCCCAGGTGATTGAGGCTGCAGTGAACTGAGATCGTGCCACACTGCACTCCAGCCTGGTCGACAGAGTAACACCTGGGTGACAAAGTGAGACCCTGCCTCTAAAAAAAAAAAAAGAAAAGAAAACCTAACATGAAGAGAGATCAACACCCCAATGGAAATCCAGGCAAATATAGAAATGAGGAAGCAGTTGAGAGACTGAATATACTAAAGGACAATGGCTAGATCACGCATAGAACTAAAACTCGAATCCAACTGCCAGTCATCAGTCCAGGAAGCCAACAACCTCTGCAGCAATTGACCCCCAACAGTGAGGACTTAATCAATACCTGAGGGAACAGGGGCCCCTCTTAGGGGCCTGCTAGGGCCCTCAAGCCTGGAAATAAAGAAAAATCTTGAGTTCCTTCAAGGGAAATTCCAGGCACCCAGCCAGCCCCGGGCAGTAAATGAGCAACCTGGTAAGAAAAAGGGTAATCCCAGCTTAAAACAATAGCCAGGGAAGATAACACCTTAATATGTGTCCAGACACCCAGACCCACACCTCAGAGAAGGGGGAGCCGAGGACTGAACTCCACCACTGTCCTTTCTTCCAAATCAGAAAATCTTTGAATCCACCTATGACCTGTGATTGTCCCTGCTTCGAGAGGTCCTCCCTTTTTTTAGGTCAAACCAATGGACAGCCTCCATTCGTGACCTTGCCTGTGACCTCTGCCTCCCTGCCTTTAAAAGCTCTTACCTGTAAGTCATCCAGGAGGTCAGGTCTTAGGCATGAGCTGCCCGATTCCCGTTGCTTGGTGCCCGGAAATTGCGTCACATTCTCTCCTGCAATCCTGACGTCACTGTCCGGCTTTGCGTCCAGGAGGGCGGGGCCAAACTCAGGTCGGTGACGTAACCGGCGGTTTCCTTTCTTTCTTTTTTTTTTTTGAGATGGAGTTTTGCTCTTGTTACCCGCCTCCTGGGTTCAGGCAATTCTCCTGCCTCAGCCTCCTGAGTAGCTGGGATTACAGGCACGCGCCACCATGCCCAGCTAGTTTTTTGTATTTTTAGTAGAGACGGGATTTCACCATGTTGACCGGGATGGTCTCGAACTCTTGACCTCGTGATCCACCCGCCAGGACCGGGAGAGGCTGGGCTCCTCCCGGCTGCAAGCGGGGCTGACCTGCCGCACCCCTCCTCCCAGTGCGCAGGTGGGCGCTGCTCGTAAGGAATCAGTGTGGAAAAGGGCAGGCTTCATCCCGGACCTGCAGTCTGCGTTTCAAAGTTCAGGCTGTTTTAGCTTGAAAGCAGGGTTTGGCGAAGGGGTGGACAGAGAGGGAAGGCTGGAGGAGAAGGCGGGCGGGGATCCTTGACTGCCTCCTGTCTCTGTCACTGCTAGTTAGCCGGTCTCCGTGCTCCCTATGCTGAGGACTTCCAGTCAAGGCACATCTGAAGACTTCTCTATCTGCCAACTCCCCTACCTGCCTTTGAGTATCTGCAAATACAGGTGATAGTGGCCGACTGCCTTGCTACGGCTAGCTGTGAATAAATAGCCTTTCCTTGTTCTCGTTCGGGTAATGTATGTTTATTTCCACACAAATCACAGAGAAAATGCAAGTGGCCAATAAACACGAGGGGAAGAAGCCACGAGGCTTTATTTTTCCCTCGAGGGAAAAAACTGTAACTTTTTTTTAATGCAAATAAAATCAACAATGAAACCCCCCCCCTTTTTTTTTTTGCCTGACTTAGAGGGCAGTTTGCAGGTATTAAACAAAAGGAAAAAGAAATGTACATGCCCTTAAACATAGTCATGCCAATTCTAACAATTAATTTTGCAGAAATTGTCTCATAAATGAACAAGGTTAGTGTACAAAGATGTTCACTGTCTAATAATTTATACAGACTAAATGTCCAAAGGAGGAATGAATAAAATATGGGACATGTACACAGTGGAGTTCTGTGAGACTATTCGAAGAATAAGATGGCTGGGATCGATGGTAGTGAAAAATCTCAGTAATATGCACGTGTCCATTCTGTCAACATGCATGTGTGCTTGGTCACACCCCTTGGCTGTTTTACACAATGCAAGAGTGGGTCATCCCAGAAGTGGGCTGGAGAATTGGAGGGAGCTTTCGCTTCTTACTGTTCACGTTTTTATGATGATCATGTACTACCTTGGTAATGAAAAAATGAAAATGAAAAGAATCGGCTGGGAAATGCGGTGGTTCGCGTGAAATGTGGTCCTGAGAAGATGTTATTCACTCTATCACCTATTTTCTCACGTCTCCTGGTATTGGCGCTGAGTCATGCATAATAGGCATGGGCATTGATAACAGCTTTGATTCCTGGAACAATAGCTGAGATAATGAGGAACCCACTTCATTGACAATGCCCAGCCCCGCCTTGTCAGAGGCAAGACAAACATTGGTGCAGGTGTTGGAACAATCAAATCTCATTTATCTGCCATTGTCCCAGAATGAGCTGATCAAGGCTAGTGAATTTTCCAAAATAATAGAAGCTTATCAATCCTTTAAAGGTCCTTTTTATTTTTTAGTTTAACCATTTTTGGAGGAAATTGTTCCTAAATGGATTTCACAGCTCCTGCCTTCTTAAAGAGAGTCCGTTGATATGGACAGGAGTCCTGAAAATACTGGACAGAAGAGGATGGCTCCCTGGCAGTCTCCACCCTCCAAGCCCAAAGACCTGTGGCCCTAAACGAGGACAGGCCTTTCTGCTTTTGCACCCAAAAAGTTGCCTTTTGGCCTGTTACACCCCCTATCCTGCACCCATATGAACCCTGAACCTCAGAACCCAGAAGCAGACCAGCAAGCCAGCCAATCAGCAAATGGATGGCTGAACAAAGCAGCAGGGAAAGGGAGAAGAGGAGGAACATCTGAAAGCTGAGAGGGGGTTGGCTGGGGTTGGTAGGAGAGGAGTCCGGGCTGGGCAACCCAAGCCCAGGGAAAGATCACCTTCCCACTCCATTCCCTCTTCCAGCTCCTCATCCATTCCACTGAGGGCCACCTCCACCACTCAATAAAACTTTGGCACAGCTGAAAGAGCTGTGTAACACTGGGGTTGCAGGCACCCACCCCCAGACACTACCACAGGACTGAAGCTCAAAGGGCTTGCCCTGTCCTCTGTACCTGCTTGTCTGTGAGCTCCCCCTCCCTCAAGGGGTTTGAACAGGAAAGCCACACCCATCTCACGCCCTGTGAGGGGAATCAGGGAACACTCCTGTTTCACAGTGACCACACTAGAACCCATCCCTGATGACTTGGGATTGTGGTGATGACTCTGAAGACCTGAACTCTGACTCCTTTCAGGCCCTATCTGGGAGAGACTGAAGTGGATGGGGAAGCTTGCCGGTACATTGAATCACCACCCATTGCTGTGATTTTGGTTTTATTTCTGATTGGACATTGCTGTTGCTTCTCTTACCATCAGTCAGCCTTCAAAATCATCTATCTGTGGGATCTTATCCTGGCTGAGAGATCTGATATCAAAAAAGTGAATTTATCCCAAAGCTAGCTTGGGGGAAGGGGCACAAAGCATCCTGCCTTTACATGCACCACTTCACCTTGAGAGCAGAAAGTGGGCTTAGTTAGTTAGTTAGTTAGTTAGTTAGTTAGTTAGTCTGTTTTTGAGACAAGGTCTCACTCTGTCACCCAGGCTGAAGTGCAGTGGTGTGAGCTCACTGCCACCTCGACCTCCTGGGCTCAGTTGATCCTCCCACCTCAGCCTTCTGAGAAAGGGGACACTTCTATAAGGCAAGGGAGGAAATGAGCAAGGACAGAGGTCCCCTGCTAACTCAGTGTCTGATCTATTGGACAGGTGAGTTGGTGCCATCCTGGGCAGAAGTAAGTTGTAAAAGTGATCTAGCAGGTATGCTTTCGATAAGCCCTCCTGGTGGATGAAGGTTCCAAGGTCATCCCTGGAGAATGGAAGGTCCACGTCAATGCCCTGGTGATGGAAGTTCCATGAAGGCATGCTTTGGTCTGCAAACTGACTGTCAACTCTCTAGGAAAGGTGTGTCTTGGAGCAAGTATTTGGAAGAACTTGCCCTGTAGGGAATGACTAATGAAGGTGAAATGAAAGAGAGGGGAAAAAATAATTAAACCACCTCTAGAAAAGTGAAGGTACTCGGTTCCAATTTGATGCTCCAGTGGGGCCAGAATAAAGATGTGGGTGAGCAAGGTTCCCTGGGAGGTGGCACTGGGAAGCACAGTGAGAGGTCTGGAAGGAGGAAAAAAGGGAAAGCAGCTGCCAAGGGAGGGCCAACCAGCAGCTGTGGGCAACAGAAACACCACCAGATATCCCCACCGGGGATATCTATGAATCTAAACATTTGAAAAGAATCATCACCCTCTATCCTTTCTAATCAAGTGCCTTTTCCTGCCTGACATGAGACAATACTGGTCAAGACTTCAAAATCTGCGTTACAGGTAAGCTATCTGGCATAAAGAGTTTTTCTTTTATTCTTCTGATTTATTTCTCTAATTCCTGGACACAAGTCATAGCATTGCAATGTCTTTTTTTCTTTTCAATCTTACCCATGGTTCTTTCTCCAAAAATACCAACTCGTGCTTGCAGAATCTCCCTTTCGAAGACAATATCGTGGTGCTGAACACGCCTGACTGTATCAATGACTTTCAATTAGCTCCGCTTCGAGTGTGTCTGAGGACCCATATAATTTTCTCAAAAGCTCCTTTAACTTCTCAGCAGCCCAGGGTTTGTCATAACCCCATTAGCCACGTAGATGTATCTACATGAGACTCTCCCATTTTTAACTGCCTAGTGAGCCACCGTGATGAAGGGAGGACATGCTTGGCTGGCTCTACAACTCACCTTGGCAGTAAGTAATATTTAGTCAAGTTGTTTTTGCCATCACCTTCCAAATTTCAAGCTCTTAAAAAAACATGAGGACTCTCAAGTGGTTGTTGACTTGAATGCAATAATAATGTGGTCCTTGGCGAGGCCACATCAGTGCCCCTTACATTGATCTAATAGGAGATAAGGATTCTCTGTTTGTGAGGCAATGCTCTTGATGTGAGATCTGTAAACCTGCAGTTCCTGCCTTATGAAACCATCATGCAAGTTCTGATGACATGTAGTCCCCCTCTGGATAGATCTTTGGGCTTCATGATGCACCACCCCCTTTTTTAGATGGAGTCTCAGTCTGTCACCCAGGCTGGAGTGCAGTGGCGCTATCTCAGCTCACTACAACCTCCGCCTCCTGGGTTCAAGTGATTCTCCTGCCTCAGCCTCCTGAGTAGCTGGGAATACAGGTGTGTGCCCTCACACCCACTAATTTTTGTATTTTTAGTAAAGATGGAGTTTCACCATGTTGGCGAGGCTGGTCTCAAACTACTGACCTCAAGTGATTTGCCTGCCTAGGCCTCCCAAAGTGCTGGGATTACAGATGTGAACCACTGTGCCCAGCCAAGACCATTAGAACTCAGTCTTGGTCCCAAGTTTTCTCTAAACTTCAGGATGTCTTCCCAACTCATTACCATGCTAGAAGATGGGCAGCACTGTCAAATAGAGTTGTATCTGGCAAAAGAGGTAATTATCGTTTTCCTTTCTCACCCTGGCATCTTACCAAGTGATCACTGTCTTCAGCAACTTTAAGTGAAGGCACTTATCCAAGAGTCTTGTTTTGGTTTCCTCCAAAAGAGAATCCTGAGATGAGAAATTTGGAGCTAGTAATTTATTTGGGAAGTGATTCCAGGAAGTACTGTGCAGAAGCAAAGAGGAAAGGGAAAGAACCGATATGGGGTGCTCTGGGACTAATGCTGTGAGCAACTGGAGTCCAATCCCACGGAGACCTCTGGGAGGTCATCTCAAAAACACACCTTAGAGTTGTCCTACCTGAGGATTCTGGGTCACTCGTTCGTCAACCTCCATGTATTATTGGTTGAGGGATGCTTCTGGGAGCATAAACTTTCCAGCACTTCCAGCCTGACCATCTTGTACGTAAAAATGTCGAAAGATCAGAGAAAGGTCCCTGGAAGAGAGAGACTCAGGTGTTTGTAGTAGAAAATAATCAGCCTAAACAAGAAGAGTTTATTCAAGGAATAGATGACATTTGGGGTGGGACAGCAGGAGGTGGACCAAGCATCAACATCATCTGCTATACAAACCAAGAGTGGAAATCAGAATGAACCATTCACTTTGACTCTCATATAATCCATCTGATAACTAAATGATTTGTCTGTGAAAGATTTGATGAGTCAATAGGTAGTCATAGACCATGGGAAATAGCAGCGGATGTTAGTCTCAGAACAGAAAGTCTAGAAAAACTAGGGCATAATCCAAAGTCAAGAGGAATCAGAAACCAGTCAGAAAGTTGGAAAACATCATTAATCAAAGACCGAGGTAAGAGAGTACAGTGCAAAGCTGGAAGTGAAGGTGTAACCAGCACCGAAGATTAGGACAATACTGGGGCAGAACCATGCAGGCAGATTTGGAAAATGGTGAGCTACATTTTTGATTTCTTTTATACTCTGTCTTTTCCCCTGGAAAGAGAAAATATCTTGGAAAATGAGGAGAGCTTTGCATGCTTGTTTCAGGAGCAGCACTTGGTGGTGGGAGAAGTACTTTTCATTCTTAGCAGCTCTGCAGGGGGAGGACCCAGGCAGAATAAAAGAAAGGAGAAACTACATTCATGAGGCCTGAGAAAAGACACAAAGATGGAAGTGGAAAACTGGTCTATCCTTGTGGGTGGTATTCCTGGAAACAAGTTTCCAGGGAAGACAGGAGAAAATAGGGTTACTGGCACAGAGGGAGAAATTAACAGTGACAAGTCCACACAAGAAATGCTAGGCTATTTGTCTCTCTGTTTTTTGTCTTTTTCTTCCAACACAACTCCTGATGAACACAAGGGGCCAGTTGGCCATGTTTATACCACATGGTCTGCCATCGCGGGTACAGATGACTGGCATAAGGTGAATCTATTGGCTGGGATGACTCAACCAGATTTTCTCTCATAGGAATTTGAACTAAGAAATCCAGGAAGTCTAGTTAGGGAAGGTCCTGCACAAGGACTGGAAGGTCATTTAGCTCTGCTAGTAGTTACATACAACGGGGACATGCACAGATGTAGATACACGAGTAACGTCAGAGAAAATGTCCAGGCAAGGACCTCTGAGAGTTCAGGATTCCATGAAAAGCAATGAAAAAATTGGAGAAATTTGCCAGAATTTACTTTTTCATAACTTGGAAACTAACCAAAAGCTTGTAGCACCCCTGGGAGGATTTAGTCAAGAAATATGGCTGAATCTTGATGAGAACAGATTGTGGCATTTTAATTTACTCTAGTCCCATCCTCTACTTCCCAGCTTAATGGTAGCCTTGAAAAATAGTCTGTATTTCTGGTACCAGAGGGAGCAAAATGGACTTTGTTTCCAAATGAGTGTCTTATTTTAACTGGTAGTTCTCTGAAAGTCTCTCACTCAGATGGCTTCTTTATTTTACTTCACTAGGACTTACCCAGTGATTAAAACCTTTGAAAGGAAAAAGGAGGAGGATGGCATTTGTCAATTGTTTTAACATCACAACTGACTGGGGTGATGGATAACAGTTAGGACAAATGATGGAAGATCAAAAAACTAAAAGACAAACCTCAGGCATGAGATGTCCATAGGAGCTTTGAAAAGTTTCAACCTGTGACTAGGAATCTAAAAGGATACATGCATGCCCAGGGCAGCTTGCAGCTCTGAACATTCTCAACAAAGACCTGAGAAGGCTCTAAGTCCTCACCTCTGACTCTCCTTGAGTTTCTGCACAAATAGGAAGTAAAGACTAAGGCAGAGTTGCTGAGTGATGAAGGCATATACCAATATCAACACACATATGGAAGCCCCAGGAAAAAATGTGGAGACGTTAGCTCCAGGCATTTAAGGAAATCTCTGTCAATCATTAACCTACCACTAAGCTAACTACAACAATCACCAAAAACAAACAAATAAACAAAACCCTGAGGAGGAAGAAGAATCTGATTTCCAGTTTGTATATATCCAGTTTTTATATTTGAAATGTCTAGTTTCAACATCAACAAACATGAGTTGTGCAAAGAGACAAGAAGTATGATCTATACATAGGAAAAAACATCAGTGGAAACTGTCTTATAGGAAGCACAGACCCTTGGTTTATCAGATTAAGACAAAGATTTGAATCAGCTAGTTTAAATATGTTCAAAGAGCCAAAATATGAGGATGATATCTCAACAAACATGGAGTATCAACAAAAGTATAGAAATCACAAAAGAAACCAAATAGAAATTCCCGAGTTAAAAAGTACAACGATTGAAATAATAGATTTATGAAATGGACTCAATGGCATATTTGAACAGGCTGAAGAAGGAATTGGTGAATCTCAGCATAGGTTAATTGAGATTTTCTAGTCTGAGAAGCAGAAAGAAAAAGAATGAAGAAAAACGAACAGAGCCTTAGAGACTTTTGGAATGCCTCCAAGCATGCAAATATAACACTTAATAGAAGCCCCAGAAGGAGTGGAAAGAGAAAAAGGGGAAATGTTGATATTTGAAAAAATAGTGGTGAAAACTTACCAAATTTGATGAAAAACTTCAATCTACACATCCAAAGAGCCTAATAAACTCTAAGCAAGATAAACTCAAAGATAGGACATCTATATACATAAGAATCAAACTGTCAGAAATCAAAAGCAAAGAGAAGCTCTTGAAATTAGCAAGAGAGAAGCAACTCATCATGTACAAATAATCCTCAATAAATATTATCAGCTGATTTCTCATCAAAGATCATCAGTTGATTTCCATCAAAGATCATACAGGGCAGAAGGCTGTGGGAAGATACAATCAAAGTGATGATAGAAAAAAATGTCAACTAAGAATTCTATATTTGGCACATTATCTTTCAAAAATGAAGGAGCAATTAAGACATTCTCACATGAGCAAAACAGAAATTTTGTTGTTAGCACACCTGTCTTATGTAAAATACTAGCAGGAGTTCTTAAGATTGCAACAGAAGGACACCAGACAGAGGCTCAAATGCACATAAAAAAATAAAGAGCACCAGCAAAGGGAATTATATAGGTAACTCTAAAAGATGAGGTTTGTAACTTTTCTCTATCTTGTTTAAAAGACACTGCATAATGCAATAATTATACATTTGAGTTGATGGACGCACATGTGTAAAGATGTGTTTATGACAGTAACAGCCTAAAGGGCGGAGCTACATAGGAACAAAGTTTTTGCATACTATTGAAATTAAGTTGCTATTAATCCAAACTAGATTGATATAAATTAAGATATTAATGGTAATTCATAGGGTGAGCAATAAGAAAATATCTCAGAAGTATATAGTAAAAGAAACAAGGGAATTAAAATGGTACACTAGAAAATACCTATTTACCACGAAGGAAGGCAGTAATAGAAGAATTGAACTGCAACAAAAAACAAAACCATATAAAGCAAATGGAAAACAAATAGCAAATAGGCAGGTGTACATCCTCCTATAGTAGTGAGGATTAAATGTAAATGGATTAATCTCTCCAATCAAAAGTTAGAGATGGATATCATGTATTAAAAACAAACATGACCAAGTATATTGTGTTGTCTACAAGAGACACACTTTATCTTCAAAAACACAAAGAGGTTTGAAGTAAAAGATAGGGAGAATGGAAAAATATGTACAATGTAGACTAAAAGCTTACTCTCAAAGATTAAGAACAAGACAAGGATGTCCACGCTCACTACTTCTATTCAACATTGTACTGGAGTTTCTAGACAGAGCAATTAGGCAACAAAAGTTCTTCCATACTGGAAAGGAAGAAGTAAAACTATATTTGAACATGACATAATCTTATATATAGAAAACCTTAAAGAATCCACACATACAAAATTTATAGCTAATAAATGAGTTCAGCAAGGTTGCAAAATATATGATAAAAATACAAAATTAGTTATATTTCTATACATTAACAATGAATTACTATTTTGCATGAATTAAGACAATTTGATTTAAAATAGCATTGACATGAACAAAATACTTAGGAATAAATTTAACCAAAGAAGTGCAAGATTTGTACACTGAAAACTATAAAACATTGTTTGGAAAAAGTTAAAGAAGACCCAAATAAATCGTAAGACATCCATGTTTATAGATTGGAAGGTCTAATGTTGGTAAGATGAACAGTTGTTCAGATGACAGTACTCTCCTTGATCTACTGATTAAACACAATCTCTACCAAAATTCCAAATGCCTCTTTTAAAGAAATGGATGAGCTCATTCTAAAATTCATACGAAATGGCAAGGGACCCAGAACAGCCAAAACAATCATGAAAAAGAACAAAGTTATAGGACTCATACATCCTGATTTCAAAACCTACTACAAAGCTACAGTAATCAAAATAGTGTAGTACTGGCATAGGATAGACATATAGATCAATGGAATAGAATTGAGTGCCCAGAAATAAACCCATATATCTGTGATCAGTTGCTTTCCTGCAAGATTACCAAGACAAGTCAATGGGGGAAAGAATAGTCTTCAACAAATTTTGCTGGAGCAATTGGATATCCACATGTAAAAAAATGAAGCTGGGCTCCTACCTCTTCTCATATACAGAAATGGATCAGAGATCCAAATATAAGAGCTAAACCTACAAAATTGTTCAAATACCTCATAGATGCAAATTTAACCACTTTGCCTTAGATATTGATTTCTTAAATATGATATCAAAAATACATGCAACAAAAGAAAAAACAAATTTGACTTCAACAAAATTTAAAAACTTTTTTTGTGTCAAAGACGATCAAGAAAGTGAAGAGCAAACCCACAGAATATAAAATATCTGCTAATAATATACCTGATAAGCATCTAAAAGAAAAAACATAAATAAAGAACCATGTGCTAGCAAGTAACTCCACTCATTCTTAAGTCTAGGTTTAAGAACTTAATCAGGCTGAGACCAGTGGATCACAAGGTCAAGAGATTGAGACCATCCTGGTCAACATGGTGAAACCCCGTCTCTACTAAAAATACAAAAAGCTAGCTGGGCGTGGTGGCGCATGCCTGTAATCCCAGCACTCGGGAGGCTGAGACAGGAGAATTGCCTGAACTCAGGAGACGGAGGTTGCGGTGAGCCAAGATCGCGCCATTGCACTCCAGCCTGGGTAACAGGAGTGAAACTCCGTCTCAAAAAAAAAAAGAACTTAATCCACAAAGAAATCTTCCCCCACCTTCCAGGATGGGTTAGTTTCCCCTGTCTCACACACACTACCCCGTTATAAGCTCTCTGGAAAATTTTCCCTTTCTTTACGGCATTTATAATTTAAAATTTATATATGTTTATTTAATCTTTGTTTAACATCTAAGTGTAGCTGAATTAATGTAGAAATAACCACTCTTAACATTTATTTATGAGTAAATATGTGGATGAATTTAAATGAATAAATCTGTATAAAATTTAGGTTGTGTTATATTTCTGTTTCTGTGAACTTCTTTCATGCTCTTTAAACTTTTATGCCAATGATATTTTTGAATGAATTTTGAAACTTTGTGGGCAAGAGGGTTGCTTCCTAATACTTGCCAGTTTCTGTATGACCTGACTACACTACTTCTTCTTTTCAATATCCCACCGCCATTTCTTGACTGAGCTAATTTGAGTGGGATACTTTTCTTCCAGCCAATCATCTATGATTTCTAATTCCACCAATTCAGAAAGTAAGCGAGAAGTGCATGGCAGAGGAAGTGCCTGAGATACTGAGGTGGGGAGGTGAGGAGTCAGGGCTCCTGGACGTTGGTCCTAATTTTCTTCGTCAAGGAGGACAGGATGCATCTACTGAGAATGAACAGAGAAATCTGAGGGACATGAAAAAGCTTTGGAAAAATCCTTGTTCAGAAAGGGATTAAAAATATTCATCTCTCTTGGAGATGAGAAAGATCTGGATGTCTCTCATGGTTTACTCACCACTCAGTGTGCAAACATGCATCAAAGCCCCCTAAGTTGCTATTAATGGTGTTGAGATCCTAGGTACTCTAGTGGAAGCTCCCCACCAGAAGCTTCTGAGGCTTAGAAAGTTCTTTTTTTAAAATTTTATTTTTTTAAATTTAGACGGAGTTTCGCTCTTGTTACCCAGGCTGGAGTGCAATGGCACGATCTCGGCTCACTGCAACCTCCGCCTCCTGGGTTCAGGCAATTCTCTTGCCTCAGCCTCCTGAGTAGCTGGGATGACAGGCACACGCCACCACGCCCAGATAATTCTTTGTATTTTTAGTAGAGACGGGGTTTCACCATGTTGACCAGGATGGTCTCGATCTCTTGATCTCGTGATCCACCCACCTCGGCCTCCCAAAGTGCTGGGATTACAGGCGTGAGCCACCGCGCCGGGCCCTGAAAGTTCTTTTTTTATAATCAGTTAAATGTGCCTCTTCCAACACACTGGTGCACTTCCATTCTTCTGGGGATGCCACAGAATAGGCTACAGAGGAGAGATTTGCCTGGTTGAAGGAAGTCATCAGGAGCACTTTCCTCAAGCTTCTGGTGACTTTTGGTTGGGCCAGTGGTCTATGGATGGAGTACTTACAGCATCTGCTACGCAAACCAAGAGTCAACATTGAGAAAGAACCATTCCTTTTCCTCCCATTGTGATCCTTCTTAACGGGTGGCAATGGGTGAAGGTGCCTCAGAATTACATGGGGGCTACTGCACAGTTCATGTTCTGAACCCACCTTCATGTCCAGAGGACATTGGAATTAGAGAGGGGAGAGCCTCAGACAGCAGCTTCTAATGGCCCCCTGGGTGAGATGGACTGGTGTGGAATGCTAAGGCCTAACAGAAGCAGCTGAGGCGGCAGTCCCAGGCACCAACTGCTGGTGGTAATGGAACATCTTTATCTTCTGAAGGCCTGCTAAACTTCTGACCCAAACCGCCTGATGCCAACATTTTGTTTAAAATCTTGAAACTAGTTAGACCTTTGCCACTCATTCATGGTATCCTCAGCCAAAGTGAAGTTTTGTTTCTCTAGATGCCCACCTTCCCTCCCTGACGCCCCATGCTTCCTAAGCCCATGATCACCTCCTACTGAAAACCCACCTGTTATCAATGTATTCCTGACCTCTTGAGTGTCCATTCAGTTAAGGGAACTTTCCCATATGCTGTGTCTCCCAGAGAAACTTCTCTCCTTCCTCAGGGCTTTACAGAGAAGTTAGTGCTTTTCTCAAAGCTTTGTCTCGTGGAGGCTATGGGTTCTCCCAACACTCACGTGCTGTGATCGGGGTGCTGGCTTGGGCTCTAGTCAGTTCCCTGCTGCTCTTTCCAGATGGCTTCATTTTCATCCTTATGCAAAACTCTTCAGCAGCTGTTATTATTGTTTCCCTAAGAAACATAAGAGAATCACTTGAAAACCGATAACAAACAATACAAAAATTCATCAAAGGAGTGGGATGAAAAATCAGTAAATAGAAACCAATAACTTTCATAAATACGGTTAACAACCAAACCAAAGACCTAAGAGGAGGCTTGTTTTAAAAACATCAGTAAAGGTGAGGCACTTACACAGAAGTGTGCGCCACCTGTGCTAAGAATACTAACATTGCTGTAGGTAAAGAAAAGACTTAAGTGGAAAGACAGACCATGTCATTGGACAGGAAATGACAGCATCACAAATATGTCATTTCTGCCTAATTAATTTAGAAATTTAACACAAAGCCAATATAAATATCAAGGGTTTAAAAACTGGATTATCTAATTAATTCTTAGGTATATATGGAAATACAATTTTAAAGTAGTGAGGAAGAATCTTAAAAAGAGCTGTGTTAGCGGAGGATTGGAGTATTACGGAGGACGAGACACCAAACATCTTATGAAGCCTCAGTAATTAAAATTGTGTGGTACTGGCACATTAATAGACACATCAGCGGAAGAGAATAGCAAATCCAGTAATAGACCCACAAATAGACAAGAAAGTAGTGTAGAGGAAGCGTTTCAAATCTGTAGATGGACTAATAGTTGAGACAACTTAGAAGCCACCTGAAGATAAATAGAGTTTGATTTATTCCTTGCTCTGCACACAACAGAATCAATCCCAAATGGGTCAAAGATTTAAATAAACTTAACCTGAAGTTACTTGAAAAAGACACAAGAGGATATCTTTATAACCTTGGAGGAGATGAGAGTTTTCTAATTGTGACCCAAAATCTAAATGCTATAAAGAAAAAGATTGAAATGAAAATGATGAAAAACATCTTCATGACAAAGTAAGCAAAGTCAAAAAAGAAAAAATATTTCTAGCTCATCTCAGGGCTTAGACTTTAAAAAGAAATGGAGAAAATGTAAACAATGGAGATTAAACTTTAAAATGTATTGTGTCTGTAGCCATTACATATGGCTACAGAATAGCATAACAAATTGAGTAGGTATTCCTCCATCATTAGAGAACCAGTATCTGATTCAACAAAGAAGTCACTCAGGTCTCTGATGCGTGAGTAAAGTTCCAATATACTTCTCCATTGTTTCATTTTTGTCTTAATTTAAGCAAAAATATCAACACTCTTTCATCAATTGCGACCATAGCTTGGCTACAGATCAAAGACTAACAAAAATCGTTGAAAACATCCTATGAAAATCAATTGGCTATATGGAATTTACAATAAAGAATATTGTATATTGTATTGTTACTTAAAAATTGTGTGTGAAAAATCCTTTATGCTAGCAAAATTTATAATAAACTCTGTACATACAAATGCATGCTTTATTTTAGAGAGCTGGTTGTTAGGTATTGGCCAGCCCACCACTGTTTTAAAACAATGAAAAGCCAGCAAGAAGAAATTATCTGAAACAGATGTGCATGTATGACCAAAATATCTTAAATTACTACAACCAACATTTTTGAAATCAGACATGACAAACTAATTAGATTGCATTGTTCCATTACCTTAATTAATTCAATTTAAAAATTTTTAAATTAAATTCTAAAAATGCATAGCTTTCATAAGAAAAATATGTAATAACTGTATCTTTAGGTGTTAGTGGTGTTATATTTTATAAGAACTGTAAGGCACAGAGGGAGGGAGAATTGATTATAATACCAGTGGCATTAGGGTCTTGCATTAAACCCTAAGCCAGAGAGTGAGCTGGGACAGCTGACAGGAGCAGGCTGCAGTTTTTAATGAGCACATATGAGACACCCCTTGGGAAACTCCAGAATCAAGTGACCTTGGCACAGAGCAGTGCAATTAAAGAGATGGGGGCTAATGAGTACTAATTGGTTGCTAATGTCAGTATGACCTCATTTGGTACCTACAGCCCGGTGAGACCTAGGGTCATCCACGTTATAACTAATTATGAATGAGGGTGACATTTTACATCAGAAATACCAAAACTGCTTGGCAACGCATACCACTAAGAGGGTATGAAACCAACCAATTCACATATCCAAAGATCAGTGCTGTCAGCGAGGGATTATGGGACAAGCAGTGTACTGCCACATGAATTCAAAAGCATGAGTGTTACTCCTGACTCTGTACGTTACTAACCTTGTGATGGTGCGGTGGTTAAGCTTTCGATTTGCTCTTCAGTAAAACAGGTGCACATGGTAGATGCTCTCGGTGCCCCCACTGTATTAGTCCATTTTCATACTGCTCTGAAGAAATAGCTGAGACTGGGTAATTTATAAAGAAAAAAAGGTTTAATGGACTCACCGTTCCACATGGCTGGGGAGGCCTCACAATCATGGCAGAAGGTGAAGGAGGAGCAAAGGCACATCTTACATGGCAGCAGGCAAGAGAGTGTGTGCAGGGGAACTGACCTTTATGAAACCATCAGATCTGATGAGACTTATTATTTATCATGAGAACAGCATGGGAAAAACCCACCCCCATGATTCAATTACCTCCCATTGGGTCCCTCCCATGACACATGGGGATTATGGGAGCTACAATTTAAGATGAGATTTGGGTGGGGACACAATCAAACCATATCACCTGAGCGGATCACTGGTATGGGCCAGTGCCTGCCCATGCTGTTGGAAGTATGGCTGCCCACTGCTCACAGCTGCCCACCTCCTCTAGAGAATTGCCCTCAGCTAATGTATCTACCACACCTGAGAAGTTGCAGCCTCTCCTCCCACTGCAGGCAGCCCTTAGCTAATGACTGACTGCCTTGGAGGAACAGAAAGCTGGACCTCTTGCTCTAAGAGGGGTCAATCTGCAATGTAGTATGTGCCCTGAAGCCCCATCCCTGTCCCATGGATCAGGCCGCAGCTGGACTTTTACTGAGACCACCTCTTTGCTTGGTCCCTGTCCTGCTTCACCTCCTTCCTTACTGAGAACCATCCCTCAATGTTTTACATGCACCAGAATCCCTGCCTCAGGCTCTGCTTCTCAAGGACCTGACCTAAAAGAGAGATGTAATTCCTGGTCTGCCTATTTTATAGGATTGCCATTGTCTGACACCACCTCCAAAGACTGGATTGAACTCAGGCCTGCTATGAGCTGTGGGGAGGTCCAGGGAGCTGGGCTGGGTGAGGCAAAGTTTTACAAAGGGAAGTCCAACTCAGTGGTATCACAGGGTAGTGAGCAGACACAAGTCAGCTCCAGATCAGCTATGTCAACAACAGGCCAAAGTTATCCAGAGCCCATCTCAAGGGCAGCAAAAACTCCAGAGCAGTAGCTAAGGCTGAGGCTGAGTCATGCGTAAGGCAGGCCTAGTCCCTAGGCAGGCTGGCCCAGACTATTAAAAACAACAATTGCAGTGGGGTCCAATAAGTCCACACAAAACAATCTGAAAACCAAAAGGCTGTACAAATGAAAGTTCATTTTCACAAATAAAAAATGGCATTGTCATTTATGTTAAGTAAAGGGGATCTTATGGATAAAATGTGCTCTAGATTACATTCCAGCATTCTGAAATCAGGACAGTGAACCCTCCTTTGATGCCTTCCAGACGTAAGCTACAGGACTCTCTGTGGGTAAAATTGCATCCTAGAAAGCTGCGTTGGGAAACCTAAGTTACTCTGGGGGGCACTGAAAACAAAACAAGATACATCAAACGCACAGGGTGTAGCTAAAGCCTTTAGCTGATACATTAGAAAAAAAGAAGAGCTGAAATTCTGTGATTTAAGCTACTATCTCTGAAGCCAGAAAAAGAACCACAAAGTAGAGGAAAAGACAAGGCAAAAATCCATGAAATAGGAAACAAATGCATAGCAGAGAAAATCCATAAAGCCAAAAGCTGGCTATTGGAAAACTAATAAAATTAATAAACCAAGCAAGACAGACCAGAAAAAGAAAGGGAAGAAAAATGCATTTCCACCTTCAGGAAGTTAGACTCGCTGTATGTGAAATGCTCTTGAGAGTGGGTGGATGTTGAGGGGAGCTGCCATCAAGATGCATTTCAGGTACCTCCATGGTTAGGAGTCCAGTGTTGGGCGGATTGTAAGTTCAGCCTCCTGGTGTGTGCAGACTCTCTGCCTTGTAACCTGTATATCATGCTAGGATCAGCTTCTTATAAAAAACGTATGCATTCAAAAGTTAGGATTAAAGACTAGCAAAATAAAATCTAAGACTGAAAACAAAACTAGGCTGCCTTAGGTTGGGTTCCCCAGAAGACAAGCACTCTAGTTTATTTGGGAAGTGGCCCCAGGAAGCATGGGTGGGGGTGGGGGAGTAGCCATTGCTGTCCTCTCATGGCTGCCACACCCCTCCCCTCCCAAGTGAGCATGCTGCCTTGCTGTGCTCTGCGTCCCTCTCACAGCTCTGACCATCTCTGTAACCTCTCTGACCAATGGCATGTAGCAGAGACATTTTTCTGGCACTTCTGAGTTCATGACACAAGTGGGCTAGGAGCTTCGCTTTCTCTCTGCTGGGGAATCTCACCATCGCATCAGAAGGAAGCCTGGACTGACCGCTGACAATGAAACACCATGGGAAAGAGAGCCACATACAGCGGCATCGAAGGGCCAAATGTGAATGGAATCTTCCTGGACCTTCCAGCCCAGCCCTGCAGCCAGCTGAACACAGCTGAGTGATGACTCCGGTCAACGGCATGTGGAGCAGCAGAACCACCTGGCTGAGTCCGACCTGAGCTCCTGATCCACAGAACCGAGACAAGTAATACATAATTGTTGTAAGCCCTGTCATTTGGGGATGGTCACTGATTACAGCAATAGATGACTAAGTCAACGCCAGGCCATTCTTGACCAGGTCACTGCTTGGGCAGCTGGGCTCAGTCTCACTGGGCTTCTGTTGAGGGTGTTCAACACACCTTGAGATGTCTCACTTGAGGATGAAGAAGCTGGGAGATTTTCTCACTAACATCCATTGTCCTGGGTGGAGGGCTGCTCACTGGGGTATTAATTCCATGTGAGCCAGAGCAGAGCCTGCTCCTGCAGCCAGAGGGATGCAGGTGCTTGCTGGAGGAAGTTGCCCCATGCACGGTAACTGTGAGGGTTCAGGGGCTCTGAGCAGGGTGGCAGGTGGCGCAGGCGGTGAGATCCTGGCCCTGCATGCACCTCCTGACTTGCTTCTGCTTCTCACACTCAACATGTCCTCCTGGCATCAACTCTATCAGATTCGAGGTCTTCACCTGTCCCTGCATTCTGGGATGATACAGTACTTTTCTTGGAATGCTCCTTCCCCTTTCATCATTCTAACTCCTATTTTACCATCAAAGGTCAGTGCAAACACCACCTCCTCTCCAAAGTTTTCAGTATCAGTTAAATATCTTTGAGTTACAAATTAAAAAAAAACAGCTACTCAACTCAAACTTCAGCAAAATAGAAAGTATTAACTCATTTAACTGCAAAGTCTCAAAGTAGGGCAGGCTTCAGGCTCAGTTTGACCAAGACTCAGTTGATGCCACCAAAACACATTGTCTCTCTTGGCCTCTGGATTCAGCCCTGTTCATCTCTGTGTAGTGACTACATTGTCAGCCTCCAAATAGTGGCAGGATTGCTGCCACTGCTGTAATCCATAATCTTCTCAGTTTCAAAGAAGAGGCTCTTAAACAATTCCTGCAGTTTTCTAGCATTAGTTTAGGTTACATGCTCATCTCTGAACAAGTCCAAGCAGCTGGAGGAAGAAGTATGCTGACTGCCTTTAGCCTGGCTCATCTCCTGTAGTCCTAGGGCCGAAGGCTGGGGCCTCACCTGGATTGGTCCACACATAAAACTGGGGCTGCTGCCTAAATACGATGATGGGATACTGAGGGACATGAGGCAGCAAATGTCCTCTACTCCTTTTCTGAACATCTCACCTACTTGCCTCCTGCCCTGGTTTAATTTAAATGTCCTTTTTCTGTGACTCTGGCATTTGCTATACTGTATTGTAGTGGTTGCTTTATGTGATTTTCTCTACCAATGCGATGTAAAACTTTAGGGACAGAGGCAATGATTGACAGAGGCCATGACTAATGTGCTTTTATACATTCATACATACATATCCCCACCAGCATTACAAATCAATTAGGTCTCCCAAAATGCTTATGGAATGAATGAACCAATCAATCAATGATCAGACATAAATAATTATGTAATTGCTTTCTTTCTTTTTTTTTGAGACAGAGTCTCGCTCAGTTGCCAGGTGCCAGGCTGGAGTGCAGTGGCACGATCTCGGCTCACTGCAACCTCCACCTCCTGGGTTCAAACAATTATCCTGCCTCAGCCTCCCAAGTAGCTGGGACTTCAGGTGTGCACCATCACAACTGTCTAATTTTTGTATTTTTAGTAGAGACGGGGTTTCACCATGTTGGCCAGGATGGTCTCGATCTCTTGACCTCGTGATCCACCCACCTCGGCCTCCCAAAGTGCTGGGATTACAGGCGTGAGCCATCGCTTTCATTAGAGCAAGCACAGATATACAAGAACAAAGGCAAACCTCTAGCAGATAGACTGAGTTTTATTTTTGCGTGTTTGCAAATTTTATTAAAATATAACATACATAACAAGTACATACATTATAATCAATGGATGACTTTTCACAACCTGGACACACTTACGTAACCAGAACCCAGACGAAGAAACACTACCAGAACTCCCAAAGCTCTTGTTTACTACCTACCTCCAAAGACAACCCCTCTCTGAACTTCTAGCACCGTCGAGTAGTTTTATTGTTTTCTGTTTGTTTGGTTGGTTGTTTGAGATGAAGTCTTGCTCTGTTGCCCAGGCTGGAGTGCAGTGGCTCAATCTCAGCTCACCGCAACCTCTGCCTTCCCAGTTCAAGCAATTCTCCTGCCTCAGCCTCCTGAGTACCTGGGATTACAAGTGCCCACCACCACGCCCAGCTATTTTTTGTATTTTTAGTAGAGACAGGGTTTTGCCATGTTGGTCAGGCTGGTCTCGAACTCCTGACCTCAGGTGATCTCCTGTCTTAGCCTCCCAAAGTGTTGGAATTACAGGCATGAGTCACTGCTTCTGGCCAGTTTTGCATGTTTTGGACTTTCCAGCTTGTTTGCTCTAATTGCTACATAGTTCTATTATGGGATTTTGCCACAATTTATATAACCAGTCTACTGTTGATGGATTTTCAGGCGGTTTCCAGTTTGAGGCTACTACAAATAGTGCCTCAGCGAACAATCGTATGTGTCTTGCCAGTGAACACATGGACGTGTTTCTGTTGTGTATATACCTAGCAGTAGAATTGCCATTGTAAGGTAGGGATGTATTCAGCTTTCCAAAGTGGGGGTACCAATTTACACTTCACCTTGAAATGTAGACCCTTGATTGATTGAATTTTGCAATTTTCATCTGCATACCCCATGAACACATTTTTCATGTATTCACGGCGCTATGTATACAATAGATGCTTGATAAATACTAAGTGGACGAATGAAGGAAGGAATGAATGAAGAACCACACTGGAGAATGCTGAAGAGCCACAGAATTTTGATGAAAGCAAACCTTCCCCTTCCTTGACTGCAATGTGAATTAAACGAAAGACTTTGTGGAGGATTTCATTCATAATCCCTTCAAAATGAGTTAGTCCCGCTATGTACTAAATGGATTATGCATGAATCCCAAAACAAATCCAACTGCAATTAATGTTTTAATAAACTGGTTGCTGGTGTATGCAATACCCACAACTCGTCAGGAGGGATTTTATTATATTTATAAACATTAATTAGTTGTTTGTTACTGTCAAACTAAATTTAAAATAAATCCACAGCATCGCTGGCCACTTGGGTGAAAATATCTCAGTGGTGCCTGTAATTAGAAAATAGATGTGAGAGAATAGCCTTAATTAGTTAGCTAATGGCGAGCTTTCCGCTAATTGAAATGAGGAGTCCCTATCTCGCAGGGTGATACAATATCTTAGGTATGAGAGTGAGTCAGAAGTGAGCTCCTGTGGATAGCAGCAATAAGCTCAAATGTTCTTTTAACCCTTTCCTGTGGCATTTCCATAGCAATCCACAATGCTTGTTGCCAAATAAAATACAAAAGTTTTTGGCAGAATGAAACCGTTTCTGTTCCAGCTAAAATAGGGAATGGCCTCCCCATTGCCAGATTCGATTTTAGTCATTGTCTCTCTGAACTCCTCTGGGGAAGGTGACCCCCTATTTTCCTGCTTCTCCTCCTTGCGTGGACACCCAGTCTCCGTTCTCTTCATTGTCTCTTCTTTCTCCTAACGCGTATGCATTGGTGTTCCCTAACATTCTAGTCTTTTCATCTTTTTTATCTTGCACTCTCTCCCATGACGGTCTCATCCACTGCTGAGGTCTTAACCTCCACCACATGCAGGATCCTGGGTCTGTGACCTCATTCCTGACTCTCACAGGCTTCAGACTCAGGTATCCCATCGTCTGCTCATATTTTCTGTGTGTTCTTAAGGGAGTGTGTAGCAGACGCTGTTTGATGCTCAGCCCAAATGCCCTGGGGTCCCTGGTGTCATGTCTGTGTTCTCTTCCTCCAGCTTCTCTGTGGCTTTGCTTCTACCTGCCTGCACCTGTCACTCTCTTGGGTGCATGAACCTGGGCTCTCCGCATAATACAGAGTGCCATAAATACCAGACTTTCCCTCTTGGGTGAGGCTAAGGGTGAAACTTTACCTGAGAGCGCATCCCTGCTGAGCTTATTTCCTCCCCTATCCTCCTTCCTCCATGTCCTTATTAGTCTCCCCTGGGAGCACTTCCTTAATAAGTCACCTGTGCCCAGACCTCATCTCAAGTTCTGTTTCTACTAACCCACACCAACATATACACCAAGCAAAAAGCATCATCTTCTCCCCATAAAATGAAAAAAAAATAGTTCCTTCTTTTATATTTCAGCTCTCCACTGGTATCACCATTGCCTAAGTCAGAAAAGAAGTACTCCCCTTCCCCCATTTACCTGCTACTTTTAGCCAAATGGAAATGCTCCCCAGATCCTGACAGTACAACCCCTCCCTATCCTCATCATCGATCCTTCCACTCCATCTATTGCAGGGACATCTACCTGCCCTCCAGACTTCAAACTTTCCCATTCATGATTTGGGCTTTAGTCAAGACTGGGCTGAGGACCTTGCCACTGAGCAGTTCTCACCTGTAACAATGGAAGTGATGGGTGTCTCTTCCTGGCCAAGGTCATCAAAAAGTGGTGGGCCTCTTCCATTTTCTCTTTCTCCCTTCTGCCTAGATGCAGAAGACTTGAGGTCCCCAAGGCTGTGAAGCTATGAGAAAGAAAGGGTCTGGGGCTGCTGAGCTACCCAGGGGTGAAGCCCTCCCGTGACCCGAAGCACACTCCCATTGGACAAGGGAAGAAGTCTTTAAGGGGCAAAAGTGCTGAAATTTGAGGGCGTGTTTGTGTGGCTGCCGGGGTGCCCTGGATTACTACACTACCCTTGCTGCCATTACTCATTTGGGAACGTCCCCGCCTGGATTCCTGCATTAGCTCCTGACATAGTCTCCATCCTCGCCACCCATCACAGATCTGCCCTCTACCTATTCACCAGAATAGAGCAACCTAATGGAAATTCAAATCTGGCCCTGCATCCCTCTGTTCTTGAAGAGTCTTGAGCACCTCCCGTGCCCGGTTAAGTACTGGATAAAGGTGAACTTTCCCAGCACCGTAAGAGCCCCGCGTGCGTGAAAGTTCTCTCCTAACCACTCTCAGCCTTGCAATTTATGACTCAGAAATTCTTGACAACTTACAGCTCCCTGGAAGCATCTGCTCTCTTACTCACACCTGGACAGTCCTTCCTCAAATTTGCCAGCTGATTGGTTCCTGCTAGTTCTTGAAGACCTAACTTGAACAAGAAGCTGTCTTAACATTCCGCCAGGCTGCATTAGAACCCTCACTGGGAGTTTCTTCCAGTGCCCCAAGAGGCATAGACTCAGCCGCTCCCCAGTCCCTCTTCCCAACCATACCAGCCTGCATGCTTGCCAAAAATGGGGATCCAGGTTTTACACTCCAGAACCTACTCTCTGTCTCTATTACTCATTAAAACTTTAAGGGACCAATTTTTCAAAATTATTTCTAAGTTCTGAGATAATTTCCGAGTTCAACCAATATGGAGGGCATGTGTAGCAGAAAAAATCACCGTATTTTGTCATTTCCTTGGCTTTGCTAGGAATGGTTTGAAGAATAATCTGGCAGCAATAGGGGACAGACAATATTAGAGTGATGGATAGACAAGGAAGCAAGAGAAAGGTGACATCTAGGGAGAGATGAGAAAGCCGCAGTATGGGGATAGGACTGTGGACCTCAGATTTGAAATCCTTATACCCAGAAGGAAATGTTCTGGGTCCACTGGTTCAAGTGTCAGTTGTGGATTCAGAACATGGAGCTCTGGACTGATGAGCTCCTTGTCCAAGTGCATTCTGCCCATCCATGGCCAGTCTAGAATAGAGGCCTGGACATGAACACTCAGGCCTGTCTCAGCTCTACTCTCTGCTTCCTTCAGGAGCTAAGCTTTTTCCAGATGAAGCCAGAAACTTCCATCCATTAGTAACAACTTCTCTTCCTCAGAATGCTAGCAACCCAACTGGAAACATGCACCAGGGGAGAGAGCAGGTCCGGAAGAGGGACTGTTCTTGGTTCCACTGAAATTTTAAAATTTTCATTCATATCTCTCATTCTGGCTTTGACAGAGTTCATGAAAAATCCCTCTTATCTGTGGGTCTTATAGAAGGAAGCATTTAAAGAAAAATATGTCCGTTAAAAAAGTAAACAATAGTACTGCTGTTTGAGCATGGTTTGCTGTTGTGGGGGCAGGTGGTGGCTTGGTGAGATGTCGCAGGCAAGGACATTTCTGTAGGGGCCTCTAAATCACTTAATGGTGAAAGGGATTCCCAGATGGCCTTATCAGCGTCTATGTAAAATTGTTAGATATCTGCACCAACTAATAAATTTGACTTGGAGCTTGGTTTTCTGACACTTGCTCAAACCCTCAGAGAACCGTAGTTACTGTATATCCTTGTACAGTATTTGAATTCTGAATTGCTCTGCCTGGTTGGTTGCCCACCGGGACAGCAAATAAAATTCCATAATAGAATGTCATTTTTTAAGTCTGAGCATTATTAGTTGCAGTGATATTGTATGAGAAACTCATGTTTCTCTTTTTTTTTGTCTCAAATGTTTTATTCTCTAGTACAACTCATTAGCATTGTTGTCCCATCTGGGGATTTGTACACCACAGAACATGATAAAGATGCAGAAGGGAATTAGGTCACCAGGCATGCTCTTTTTTCTTTTAATAACCCCGTCCAACCTCCTCCTTCTTAATCCCATGCAGACAAAAGCAATAGAAGCTAAACCTTCCAGAGCCGTGATAGGAAAGGCGGACACGCAAATCCACCAACATGCATCCTTTCACTCGCAGTGGATGTGTTTAATTAATCCCATGTGGACTGGTCTTATTCAAATAAAACTATATTTTATAAACTGCTGCCTTGTTTTCTGGTCTGTGTGGTGACCCCTGATCGAGGCAGCTGTGCCGTTTTAACCAGTCAGTTATTAAGGGTCTGGGTTTCTTTCTGCTAATGGCGTCATGTGGAAAAGAATCTGTATTCTACGCAGGGTAAAAACATCCCCAGTGGGTAAGGAATTAGGAGAACATTGGAGGGATACAAAATGGCAGGAGAGGAGGGGAGGGTGGGCAGGAGGGAAGGTTGGGGGCAGCAAGGGCCCAGATGAGACCCTGGACAGACGGTGAGCTCGGAGATTGGATGGCTTCCGCAGGCTGGTGCCCACGTGGGCCAATCCTCCTTGTGCCAGGCGGGCTTCTGAGCAGCAGTTTGCTACTGAGGGCCTTTCCAATCCTCTGACTACATGCCATTGAGTACCCAGGACAACCCCACATTACTGAAGTAGAGGTCAAGTTGCTGGCATAATGGCAACATTAGAAAACTCTCAACTAGCGCTTAACATGTGTCAAGCATTCTTCTGGCTCTGGCTCGTTCAAGTCTCACTAAAACTCTGTGAGGTAGCTATTACTATTGTCATCCCCTGTTACAGACTGGGAAACTGAGGCATTCATTAAAATGTTCAGAAGCATTTAGGTAGCAATACTCAACATGAACCAGTCTGACCGGAAGACTACATTCTTAACCATGACACAACCCAGTCTCCTAGGGGCCTTGATTTTACCCCAGCCAAGATGAACATTTAGGACATTCCCTTTGGAAATGTGTTCTAGGCTCACCAAAGGACATGACCTTGACTATTTGTAAAAGCACCGAACTGGAAACCACCCACATGCCCACCAGTAGAACGAACAAGTTGTGGCACAGTCACACAACAGAAGACTACAGCGACGGGAGTAAAGGACTCACAGCTACTCACGGCTACATAAATGAATCTCACAAACGTGAAAGGTGCGGGACACAAGAGAACACATGGTGCCTGTTTCCACTTAAAGCTCAAAAACAGGCCAAGCTGTCCATGGGCAGAAGTCAGGAGAGTGGTTACCCTTGGTGGGGGCTAATGGCTAGGGAGGGCGCGAGGCGGGGTTCTGGGGATGGTCATCTTTTATTTCTTGATCTGAATGGTGGTTACTTGGGACTGTTCACTTTGCACAAATTCATCAGAATTGATACAGGGTTATACGTTTCTATATGTATGGTATACTTAATCAAAAGGGTAAACATTTTTTAAAAAGACATGGCCAAAAAAAAAAGTCTTGGAAAAGCCTCAGAATTGAGAGTCAAAACACCATTGTCCGTGATACATCCAGTTCCTCGACAAGAACTGACTTGAGGCCAAATAGGAAAAGACAGAAAGCTTACTGGGGTGGAAGAAGCCTGGGAGAAGAGTTCCTTAGTTTATAACTCGAGAGCCTCATTCCACACTCCGCTGAGCTCATGCAGAGGAGAAACCCTCTGGACCACGCGCTGCAGTTTCTTCAGGGAAGGTTTGCCAGAATCAGCTGCCATTGAGACCCTCCCTGCTACGCCCTGGCTTTCTCCCTTTGTTTTATTTTTATTTTTTACATTTTCATTTCAAAAGATTTATTGCATTTTTCCTACCAGGTTTTTAGAACACTGCCTCTCAAGCCTCCTCACACTTCCATACCTAGAAACTGAAGACAACTGATTTTTTTGTGGAAGGCACACCGGTTTTTCTTGATGCAAAGACTCATAGCTTGGGTATTTTATTTTGAAGCATTTCCATTTCTCAGGGGATCCTGCTTCTGAGTGTCAGCTACCCACAGCGAGGGCGGACGAAATGCGTCAGAAACAAACAACATCCACAGGTGACACCTCGCAAACCTCTCTGGAGGTCAAATATTTTGGTAAACTTTAGCTCAATTTTAGGCGGGGTCTCAAGCAGGTGCTTGTTAGGGAGTGATGAGGAAAGAAAAGGCTTTCAGTCTTGAGAAATGCAAAGTTTGTTTGATTTGAGTTTTCAGAATTTATTTCTCTCATCAGAATCCTCATTAAAGAGTGAGGAGGAAAAACTCCCTTGTGCTTACATGGTAGGTGACATATTCTGCAAATCCCGGGATAATCAGTCTCTGCCAAGCCCTTATGAAAGCCAATTGGATGCTCCTTTCTGGTTCAGCTTTCTAAATGTTCCGAAATTATAAAGCTGGATTTTTCCGCTGTTTCTGTTTGGGAAGGCATTTTTTTAAATTAAAATTAAAATTTTTTATTTACATGGGTTTTGGGGGAACAGGTGGTGTTTGCTTACATGGGTAAGTCCTTTAGTGGTGACTTGTGAGATTTTGGTCCACCCATCACCCATGCAGTATACACTGTACCCAATTTGTAGCCTTTATCACTCACCCCCTGGAAAGGAACTTTTTAAGAGAAGACAAAGGTTTATAAGATGTACTGGGGAGAAATTGCACCAGATTATTCCAAGAGACTTTGTAGTGAACTGGAGTATAATCTTTGTGTGAAGAGTTGAGTTTTCAAACCAGGTATATTTCTTCTATTATTATTATTTTTTATTATACTTTAAGTTCTGGGGTACATATGCAGAATGTGCAGGTTTGTTACATAGGTATACATGTGCTATGGTGATATGCTGCACCCATCAACCTGTCATCCACATCAGGTATTTCTCCTAATGTTATCTCTTCCCAAGCCCCCCAACCCCCGAGAGGCCCCAGTGTGTGATGTTCCCCTCCCTGTGTTCATGTGCTCTCATTGTTCAATTCCCACTTGTGAGTGAGAACGTGGTGTTTGGTTTTCTGTTCTTGTGTTAGTTTGCTGAGAATGATGGTTTCCAGCTTCATCCATGTCCCTGTAAAGGACATGAACTCATCCTTTTTTGTGACTGCATAGTATTCCATGGTGTGCATGTGCCACATTTTCTTTATCCAGTCTATCATTGATGGGTATTTGGGTTGGTTCCAAGTCTTTGTTATTGTGAACAGTGCTGCAATAAACATATGTATGCACATATCTTCATAGTAGAATGATTTATAATCCTTTGGATATATACCCAGTAATGGGATTGCTGGGTCAAATGGTATTTCTAGCTCTAGATCCTTGAGGAATTGCCACACTGTCTTCACAATGGTTGAACTAGTTTACACTCCCACCAACAGTGTAAAAGTGTTCCTATTTCTCCACATCCTCTCTAGCATCTGTTGTTTCCTGACGTTTTAATGATCGCCATTCTAACTGGCGTGAGATGGTTATCTCAATGAGGTTTTGATTTGCATTTCTCTAATGACCAGTGATGATGAGCATTTTTTCATGTTTGTTGGCTGCATAAATGTCTACTTTTGAGAAGTGTCTGTTCATATCCTTTGCCCACTTTTTGATGGGGTTGTTTTTTTCTTGTAAATTTGTTTAAGTTCTTTGTAGATTCTGGATATTAGCCCTTTGTCAGATGGATAGATTGCAAAAATTTTCTCCCATTCTGTAGGTTACCTGTTCACTCTGATGATCGTTTCTTTTGCAGAAGCTCTTTAGTTTAATTAGATCTCTTTTGTCTGTTTTGGCTTTTGTTGCCTTTGCTTTTGGTGTTTTCGTCATGAAGTCTTTGCCCATGCCTATGTCCTGAATGGTATTGCCTATGTTTTCTTCTAGGGTTTTTATTGTTTTATATTTTACATTTAAGTATTTAATCCATCTTGAGTTAATTTTTATATAAGGTGTAAGGAAGGGATCCAGTTTCAGCTTTCTGCATATGGCTAGCCAGTTTTCCCAACACCATTTATTGAATAGGGAATGCTTTTCCTATTGCTTGTTTTTGTCAGTGTTGTCAAAGATCCGATGGTTGTAGATGTGTGGTGTTACTTCTGAGGCCTCTGTTCTGTTCCCTTGCTCTATATATCTGTTTTGGTATCAGTACCATGCTGTTTCTGTTACTTTAGCCTTGTGGTATAGTTTGAAGTCAGGTAGGCTGATTCTTCCAGGTTTGTTCTTTTTTGCTTATGATTGTCTTGGCTATGCAAGCTCTTTTTTGGTTCCATATGAAATTTAAAGTAGTTTTTTCCAATTCTGTGAAGAAAGTCAATGGTAGCTTGATGGGGATAGCATTGAATCTATAAAGTACTTTGGGCAGTATAACCAAATTTTCATGACACTGATTCTTCCTATCCATGAGCATGGAATGTTTTTCCACTTGTTTGTGTCCTCTCTTATTTCCTTGAGCAGTGGTTTGTAGTCCTCCTTGAAGAGGTCTTCATATCCCTTTTAAATTGTATTCCAAGATATTTTATTCTCTTTGTAGCAATTGTGAATGGGAGTTCACTCATGATTTGGCTCTCTGTTTGTCTGTTATTGGTGTTTAAAAATGCTTGTGGTTTTTGCACGTTGATTTTGTATCCTGAGACTTTGCTGAAGTTGGTCATCAGCTTAAGGAGATTGTGGGCTGAGACGATGGAGTTTTCTAAATATACAATCATGCCGTCTGCAGAGACAATTTGACTTTCTCTTTTCCTATTTGAATACCTTTCTTTCTTTCTCTTGGCTGATTGCCTTGGCCAGAACTTCCAATACTATGTTGAATAGGAATAGTGAGAAAGGGTATCCTTGTCTTGTGCCAGTTTTCAAAGGGAATGCTTCCAGTTTTTGTCCATTCAGTATGATATTGGCTGTGGGTTTGTTATAAATAGCACTTATTATTTTGAGATACATTCCATTAATATGTAGTTTACTGAGAGTTTTTAGCATGAAGGGCTGTTGAATATTGTTGAAGGCCTTTTCTGCATCTACTGAGATAATCGTGTGGTTTTTTCACTGGTTCTGTTTATGTGATGGATCACGTTTATTGATTTGCATACACCGAACCAGCCTTGCGCCCCAGGGATGAAGCCAACTTGATCATGGTGGATAAGTTTTTTATGTGTTGCTGGATTCGGTTTGCCAGTATTTTAGTGAGGATTTTGCATCGATGTTCTTCAGGGATATTGGCCTGAAACTTTTTTGTTGTTGTTGTGTCTCTGCCAGGTTTTGGTATCAGGATGATGCTGCCCTCATAAAATGAGTTAGGGAGGATTCCCTCTTTTTCTATTGTGTGGAATAGTTTCAGAAGGAATGGTACCAGCTCCTCTTTGTACCTTTGGTAGAATTCGGGTGTGAATCCATCTGGTCCTGGACATTTTTTTGTTGGTAGGATGTTAACTGTTGCCTCAATTTTAGGCCTTGCTATTGGTCTATTCAGGGATTCCATTTCTTTCTGGTCCAGTCTTGGGAGGGTGTATGTGTCTAGAAATTTATCCATTTCTTCTAGATTTTCTAGTTTATTTGTGTAGAGGTGTTTATAGTATTCTCTGATGGTAGTTTGTATTTCTGTGGAATCAGTGGTGATATCCCCTTTATCATTTTTTATTTCGTCTATTTGATTCTTCTCTCTTTTCTTCTTTGTTAATCTCACTAGTGGTATATCTATTTTGTTGATCTTATCAAAAACCAGCTCCTGGATTCATTGATTTTTTTAGTGTCTCTATCTCCTTCAGTTCTGCTCTGATCTCAGTTGTTTTTCATCTTCTGCTAGCTCTCGAATTTGTTTGCTCTTACTTCTCTAGTTCTTTTAATTGTGATGTTAGGGTGTCAATTTTAGATCTTTCCTGCTTTCTCTTGTGGGCATTTAGTGAGTGCTATAAATTTCCCTCTACATACTGCTTTAAATGTGTTCCAGAGATTCTGGTATGTGGTGTCTTTGTTCTCACTGGTTTCAAAGTACATCTTTATTTCTGCCTTCATTTCATTATTAACCCAGTAGTCATTCAAGAGCAGGTTGTTCAGTTTCCATGTAGTTGTGCAGTTTTGAGTGAGTTTCTTAGTCCTGAGTTCTAATTTGATTGCACTGTGATCTGAGAGACTGTGTTATGATTTCTGTTCTTTTGCATTTGCTGAGGAGCATTTTACTTTCAGTTATGTGGTCAATTTTAGAATAAGTGTGATGTGGTGCTGAGAAGAATGTATATTCTATTAATTTGGGGTGGAGAGTTCTGTAGATATCTGTTAAGTCTGATTGGTCCAGATCTGAGTTCAAGTCCTGAATATCATTGTTAATTTTCCATCTCATTGATCTGTCTAATGTTGACAGTGGGGTGTTAAAGTCTCCCATTATTATTGTGTGGGACTCTAAGTTTCTTTGTAGGTCTCTAAGAACTTGCTTTATGAATCGGGGTGCTCCTGTATTGGGTGTGTGTGTATTTAGGATCGTTAGCTCTTCTTGTTGCATTGATCCATTTACCATTATGTAATGCCCTTCTTCATCTCTTTTGATCTTTGTTGGTTTAATGTCTGCTTTGTCAGAGACTAGAATTGCAACCCCTCCTTTTTTTTTCTTTCCATTTCCTTGGTAAATATCTCTCCATCCCTTTATTTTGAGCCTAGTGTGTCTTTGCACGTGAGATGGGTCTCCTGAACACAGCACACTGTTGGGTCTTGATTCTTTATCCAATTTGCCAGTTTGTGTCTTTTAATCGGGGCTTTAGCCCACTTGCATTTAAGGTTAATATTGTTACTTGTGAATTTGATCCTGTCATTTTGACGTGAGCTGGTTATTTTGCCCGTTAGTTGATGCAGTTTCTTCATAGCGTCGATGGTCTTTACACTTTGGTATGTTTTTGCAGTGGCCGGTGCTACAAACCGGGTATACTTCTTAACATTGCAATTGTTTTGTGAAAGATTTGAAATTAGAAGACACTAACTTGCATTCTTTATTTTATCACTTTCCAGCATATTTTAAGTAATATAAAAGATGCTTTACAGAGATGTGTGCGTGTGCGTGTGTGTGTGTGTGTGTGTGTGTATGTCTGTGTGCGTTCAAAAGTAGGGTAAAGAAATTCCACTCACTTTTTTGGGGGTGCACTTTTAATTGGTTTAACAAATATGGAGAAAATGCGCAAATTATAGGTTTATAGCCCAGTGAATTTTCATAGAGTGAACACATCCACGTAGTTAGCACCCAGTCCTGCTGCCTTCTCCCCACCCCAGCAATGCCGTCCACCAACCAAGAAAAATTACTCTAATCTCTAGCACTACAGAGGGTAGTTGCACCTGTTTTGAAATGTATATAAATGAAACCACAGATTATCTGCTCTTTGGTGTTCAGCTTCCTTGGCTCTGCATTGTGCCAGTGAGATCCGTGCCTGGTGCTGCCTTAGTGATCGTTCCTTCATGCTTACTGTTGTCTCGGAGCCCACTGTGTGATGTGCCCTAATTTGCTTACTCATTCTTCTAATGATGGACACAGCTGAGTTGTTTAAGTTTGGAGTCATTATGAAGAAGGCTTTTCTGAACCTTTTGGTACATGTTTTTTGGTGGACAGAGATACTCATTTCTCTTGGGTATATACCCAGGAGTGGAATTTGAGGTTATAGTATTTGTTCAGTTTAGTAGATATTGCCAAACAACTTCCCAAAGGGTTGTACCAACCAAGATTCCCATCAAAATTCACCTGCAATTTTGCATACACCACAATACTCTCACAGGTGCATGGTGTTGCTTTTTCTTCCTGCCTACATATTTGTGATTTTCTGACTCATCACCCACTGTCCTTCCCAGACCCAGATTTAGGCTGTTGAGCACTGAACAGCATCAAAGTTCAAGGTGTGCTAATTATTTCATTGTTTATTTGCCTGTTAAGGAAGGAGGCAAGGAAGGCTAGGAATTATGTGTCTTTTCCTCTAACTACGGTCTCGTGATGCTGCACCCTCAATGGCCGATTAGAAAGTCAGACATATTGAATGCTGGTAAGATGATTTGAGTACTCAGAGATTGCAAAAACCAACCAAACAAAAAATCCTACAGTGTATTATTTTCTTCTTAAGGATCAGCTCATGGTTTATATGAATTCGATTTTGGGCGGTAGAATTAAATGAATTTCTAATAGAACTTGGTGTCCAGGCTTCCTTGCATAACATTTGATGAGGGTGGATATAATCAAAATAAAGCAAATCCCAGCAGTAAATATTGATGACTCTGAGTTTTCCTCTATGGAAATAGAACTATCTCTTCTGGCTGGTGAGCATTCCATTTTATACTTTCCCTCTGATTTTTCTTTTTCTTTTTCTTTTTTTTTTTTTTTTTTTGAGACGGAGTTTCGCTCTTGTTACCCAGGCTGGAGTGCAATGGCGCAATCTCAGCTCACCACAACCCCCGCCTCCTGGATTCAGGTAATTCTCCTGCCTCAGCCTCCTGAGTAGCTGGGATTACAGGCACACGCCACCATGCCCAGCTAATTTTTTGTATTTTTAGTAGAGGCGGGGTTTCACCTTGTTGACCAGGATGGTCTCGATCTCTTGACCTTGTGCTCCACCCGCCTCAGCCTCCCAAAGTGCTGGGATTACAGGCGTGAGCCACCGCGCCTGGCGCCTCTCTGATTTTTCATGGAAGGGTTTATTCTTAAATAAATAATGGATAAAAATGAAGATGGAGAGTGGATGGAGAACTAGGCAGAGGAAATAGTCTTACATTGCTGAATCAGGAAAGACAAAGGTCCAGAAAGGTGGCAGAAAGCTATAGCATTGGGGGATTCAAAGGACCTCAAACTTACTCCCTCTATGAAGTTTCCTTGACTACTCAAAAAAGACATTTCTTCCTAGTCTGATAATCCTGCTCACCCTGTGACTAAGGACCACAGATAGTCTTGATGTCCGGGATGGCTGCTCATGCCCAGCACTCTCTTCCCCTTGTTCATGAAGCTCACGTGGAAGCAGAGCCTTACAATGACCCCAGGTGTCAGGGCTGGACCAACCGCCCTTATTAGATTTTTAGGCCAGCCATAACAAAGCACCATAGGGTAGCTTAAAACATTGGGAATATGTGAGTTCACATTTCCGGAGGTCAGAAGTCCAAAATCACAGTGGCAACAGGCCATGTTTCCCCTAAAACTCTGGGAGGACCCTTCCTGGCCCCTTCCTGGCTCTGGTGGCCAGCAGTCCCCGGTGTTCCTTCGTGTGTAGAGGCATTGCCATGATTTCCGTCTCTGTGGTCCCATAATCACCTTCGCTCTGTGGGTCTCTGTCCTCACATGGCATTCTCTTCTTATATGAACATCAGTCATGCTGGATTAGGGCCCTTCCTAATGACCTCATCTTAACTCGGTTACCTCTGCACAGACCCTATTTGCAGTAAGGTCACATTCACAGGTTTTGAGGGGTAGGACTTCAATGTAGATTTTGTGGGGACAGAGTTCAATCCGTAACACCCTCTGTCTTGGGTCAAGTTCCCCAAGCAGAACCTGAGATGAGATTCCTGTTTAAGCAATGCATTGAAGGTGTGCCTTCCAGAGAAGGAGGTGAGCGAATCAGGGGAGGGCAGGGACAGAGGGGAGCAAGAACGTGGTCTCAGAGGAATGTTAGCCTCAGCCTGAGTCCATGGGGTCTCTGAAGAATGAATTCTACCATAGAGTCAGTCCCAGTTTTAGGCCCGGGAACCAGCTTCCTACCTTCATGTCACTCCATCGTTGGCCATGAGCCTCCCTGGGTGTCATCTCCCAAGCACAGTGGTCCCTTCGGCTAGGGACAATTATCTAGAGAAAGGGATCTTCTCTGCTCTGAGAAGCTGGCTTTCACTGAAGCTGAGCATCTGCGTTGGGCATGGATGTCAGCCCAGCACTTTCTCCCTCCCTCCCTCCCTCCCTCCCTCCCTTCCTTCCTTCCTTCCTTCTTTCTCTCCCTCCCTCCCTCCCTTCTTTCCTTCCTTCCTTCCTTTTTCTTGATATTGTCACTCTCTTATATAGACATTCTCATCAATGTACCCAAATTGCTTTTTAAGGAGAAAGTGATGATATGGACTATTGTTTACTGACTTCCCTCCCACGGTGAAAAAACGTAGGTTTTCCCACCCCATTGATACTGGGTTTAGCCATGTGACTTGGCTTGACCAGTGGTAGGTTAATGAACAATATGGAAGCAAAGGCATGGAATGTCCTTGTGCTGTGAGTCTTGCCCTCTTATGTTTCTACCAGTGCCACAGGAACATATCCTGGCTAATCCACTGAACCAATAAAGGAGGGAGATGTGGGGAAGAACCAGACCCAAACAGCTGCTCAGAGCCAAACACACTGGATTCCAGCTACCTTGAACATTTTGGGAACATGTGATCCTTGTTTTAGGCCATTGGATTGTGGGATGATTTGTTACACAGCATCACTGTGGCAGTGATTGATTGCCACCATAGAGCCAGGTGTCCTTGTCAAACTCGTCAAACTGCCTAGAAGCATAACTGCCCCATTCCCAGCTGGACTGCCTGCTAAAGTCTGCATGAACTGACGCAGTGAATAGCTTCATTCTAAATACTTCAGGCAACCTTGAACTTCTTGCCACTCAATATTGATCAAGGCTTGATTAAAAGAAACAATATTTACAAAGGACTGTCTGAAATTTACGCTGTCCATCCATTACCTGAATCCTGTAAAATGCCTTGCTGCATTAATCACAGGTGGCAGAGGGCTGTGTCCTAGGACTAAATTGTTTTTGCTCTCTCGGAACAGCTTCTATTAGGTTGTTTTGGCATAATCCCGTCAATGTATCACAGAGGATATTATAGGGGAAAACTTCATGACGCTTGTGTCTGTATCTGCTGTAGGGACGTCGTTGGGGATGCTCTGTGAAAAGGCAGGGGATGGGGAGTGAGTCATTATGACTGACACTGTTGTAGTGTTAGTTCGTGACTATTTAAACAATCTCTTACCTACCATTCCTGTCTGCAATTTCCCACCACACTAAACTTCCCTGAATGCTTTTGCTTGAGTAGTCTTTAAAATATAACTTTTCTTATTGTACAGATACAGATGCATACATATATATAGAGAGAAAAGTATATAATATACAGACAAACAGAGAGAGAGAAATAGAATTTATTCTAAGACTTTCAATCAAAGATAAAGTTGGTTTAAGAGTCTGGGTTTTGTATCCTGACTGTCCGGTTTGGAATTCCACTTCCAGTATTTACCTTTAGTGAACTACTTAATCTGTCTCTGCTACTCAAATGAAATCTAACAAGATGTTCAAGTGGGTCTCAGTGCAAGACAACTGATGCTCTTTCCAAGTAAGTTGCAGGTCCATTATACAGGTTTTTTAAACGAAGTGACTCACACGTTTTGTGACTTCACTGTTTACCCACAGAAATTGAATAAAAGCACTGGAGGCTACTGGAGAAGAAAGAATATAATTTTTGGAAGAGTTTTTCTGCTCTGAGTCCTGTACTCTCATAGAAGAGAAAGGATTAGATGTTCTTCTGTTCACCTCAAGTCAAGGGAGTAGTCCTTCCAGAGAAGTTGAGGGCATG